>CM023486.1:118969434-119569434 GCA_013339685.2 Hyalomma asiaticum
AGCCTGGTAAATTAATCAGAATCGGCTAAAATACGACATTCTCTTATTGCAGCCAGTTTCGTTCGAATCGATCTGGGGCGCATTTTTCTCGGAAATACCAAGTCTATAGCCTTGGTAAATTAATCAGAATCGGCTAAAATACGACATTCTCTTATTTGCACCCAGTTTCGTTCGATTCGATCGGGGGCGCATTTTTCTCGAAATACCAAGTCTATAGCCTTGGTAAATTAATCAGAATCGGCTAAAATACGCATTCTCTTATTGCACCCAGTTTCGTTCGATTCGATCGGGGGCGCATTTTTCTCGAAATACCAAGTCTATAGCCTTGGTAAATTAATCAAAATCGGCTAAAATACGACATTCTCTTATTTGCACCCAGTTTCGTTCGATTCGATCGGGGGCGCATTTTTCTCGAAATACCAAGTCTATAGCCTTGGTAAATTAATCAAAATCGGCTAAAATACGACATTCTCTTATTGCAGCCAGTTTCGTTCGAATCGATCTGGGGCGCATTTTTCTCGAAATTACCAAGTCTATAGCCTTGGTAAATTAATCAAAATCGGCTAAAATACGACATTCTCTTATTGCAGCCAGTTTCGTTCGATTCGATCTGGGGCGCATTTTTCTCGGAAATACCAAGTCTATAGCCTTGGTAAATTAATCAAAATCGGCTAAAATACGACATTCTCTTATTGCAGCCAGTTTCGTTCGATTCGATCGGGGGCGCATTTTTCTCGAAATTACCAAGTCTATAGCCTTGGTAAATTAATCAAAATCGGCTAAAATACGACATTCTCTTATTGCAGCCAGTTTCGTTCGATTCGATCGGGGCGCATTTTTCTCGAAATACCAAGTCTATAGCCTTGGTAAATTAATCAAATCGGCTAAAATACGACATTCTCTTATTGCAGCCAGTTTCGTTCGATTCGATCGGGGGCGCATTGGGTCGGGGGGCGCATTTTTCTCGAAATACCAAGTCTATAGCCTTGGTAAATTAATCAAAATCGGCTAAAATACGACATTCTCTTATTTGCATCCAGTTTCGTTCGATTCGATCGGGGGCGCATTTTTCTCGAAATACCAAGTCTATAGCCTTGGTAAATTAATCAAATCGGCTAAAATACGACATTCTCTTATTTGCAGCCAGTTTCGTTCGATTCGATCGGGGGCGCATTTTTCTCGAAAATTACCAAGTCTATAGCCTTGGTAAATTAATCAAATCGGCTAAAATACGACATTCTCTTATTTGCAGCCAGTTCGTTCGATTCGATCGGGGGCGCATTTTTCTCGAAATACCAAGTCTATAGCCTTGGTAAATTAATCAAAATCGGCTAAAATACGACATTCTCTTATTTGCACCCAGTTTCGTTCGATTCGATCGGGGGCGCATTTTTCTCGAAAATACCAAGTCTATAGCCTTGGTAAATTAATCAAATCGGCTAAAATACGACATTCTCTTATTTGCAGCCAGTTTCGTTCGATTCGATCGGGGGCGCATTTTTCTCGAAATACCAAGTCTATAGCCTTGGTAAATTAATCAAATCGGCTAAAATACGCATTCTCTTATTTGCACCCAGTTTCGTTCGATTCGATCGGGGGCGCATTTTTCTCGAAATTACCAAGTCTATAGCCTTGGTAAATTAATCAAAATCGGCTAAAATACGACATTCTCTTATTTGCACCCAGTTTCGTTCGATTCGATCGGGGGCGCATTTTTCTCGAAATACCAAGTCTATAGCCTTGGTAAATTAATCAGAATCGGCTAAAATACGCATTCTCTTATTTGCACCCAGTTTCGTTCGATTCGATCGGGGGCGCATTTTTCTCGAAATACCAAGTCTATAGCCTTGGTAAATTAATCAGAATCGGCTAAAATACGCATTCTCTTATTTGCACCAGTTTCGTTCGATTCGATCGGGGGCGCATTTTTCTCGAAATACCAAGTCTATAGCCTTGGTAAATTAATCAGAATCGGCTAAAATACGACATTCTCTTATTTGCATTCTCTTATTCCAGCCAGTTTCGTTCGATTCGATCGGGGGCGCATTTTCTCGGAAATACCAAGTCTATAGCCTTGGTAAATTAATCAAAATCGGCTAAAATACGACATTCTCTTATTGCAGCCAGTTTCGTTCGATTCGATCGGGGGCGCATATTTTCTCGAAATTACCAAGTCTATAGCCTTGGTAAATTAATCAAAATCGGCTAAAATACGACATTCTCTTATTGCCAGCCAGTTTCGTTCGATTCGATCGGGGGCGCATTTTTCTCGAAATTACCAAGTCTATAGCCTTGGTAAATTAATCAAATCGGCTAAATACGACATTCTCTTATTTGCAGCCAGTTTCGTTCGATTCGATCGGGGCGCATTTTTCTCGGAAATACCAAGTCTATAGCCTTGGTAAATTAATCAAAATCGGCTAAAATACGACATTCTCTTATTGCAGCCAGTTTCGTTCGATTCGATCGGGGGCGCATTTTTCTCGGAAATACCAAGTCTATAGCCTTGGTAAATTAATCAGAATCGGCTAAAATACGACATTCTCTTATTTGCAGCCAGTTTCTTTCGATTCGATCGGGGGCGCATTTTTCTCGAAAATACCAAGTCTATAGCCTTGGTAAATTAATCAGAATCGGCTAAAATACGACATTCTCTTATTGCAGCCAGTTTCGTTCGATTCGATCGGGGGCGCATATTTCTCGAAAATACCAAGTCTATAGCCTTGGTAAATTAATCAAAATCGGCTAAAATACGACATTCTCTTATTTGCAGCCAGTTTCGTTCGATTCGATCGGGGTGCATATTTCTCGAAATTACCTATAGCCTTGGTAAGTTAATCAAAATCGGCTAAAATACGACATTCTCTTATTCCAGCCAGTTTCGTTCGATTCGATCGGGGGCGCATTTTTCTCGAAAATACCAAGTCTATAGCCTTGGTAAATTAATCAAAATCGGCTAAAATACGACATTCTCTTATTGCAGCCAGTTTCGTTCGATTCGATCGGGGGCGCATATTTCTCGGAAATACCAAGTCTATAGCCTTGGTAAATTAATCAAAATCGGCTAAAATACGACATTCTCTGATTCCAGCCATTTTCGTTCGATTCGATCGGGGGCGCATTTTTCTCGAAATTACCAAGTCTATAGCCTTGGTAAATTAATCAAAATCGGCTAAAATAAGACATTCTCTTATTGCAGCCAGTTTCGTTCGATTCGATCGGGGGCGCATATTTCTCGAAATTACCAAGTCTATAGCCTTGGTAAATTAATCAAAATCGGCCGGAATGCGTGAGGCAGGCACCAGGAGGGCTATGGACGAAGGGTCGACGAAGACTCCCAGTCGTTCTCGAGTCGTGTTGTTCTCGAGGTCCCTCGGGTGTTGGCGCTCGACTGGGTCTCTCCGACAAATGTTGGCCTCCCGGGCGTTGACGCCACACCAGGACAGCGCGTCTTCCCAGCCCCGATGTCTTCCCTCGTCTGCCATGGCAAATGGGCATGCGTATTTTAGCCGATTCTGATTAATTTACCAAGGCTATAGACTTGGTATTTCGAGAAAAATGCGCCCCCGATCGAATCGAACGAAACTGGGTGCAAATAAGAGAATGCGTATTTTAGCCGATTCTGATTAATTTACCAAGGCTATAGACTTGGTATTTTCGAGAAAAATGCGCCCCCGATCGAATCGAACGAAACTGGGTGCAAATAAGAGAATGCGTATTTTAGCCGATTCTGATTAATTTACCAAGGCTATAGACTTGGTAATTTCGAGAAAAATGCGCCCCCGATCGAATCGAACGAAACTGGGTGCAAATAAGAGAATGCGTATTTTAGCCGATTCTGATTAATTTACCAAGGCTATAGACTTGGTATTTCGAGAAAAATGCGCCCCCGATCGAATCGAACGAAACTGGGTGCAAATAAGAGAATGCGTATTTTAGCCGATTCTGATTAATTTACCAAGGCTATAGACTTGGTATTTTCGAGAAAAATGCGCCCCCGACAGGATACCGGAGACGCCGACAGACACTGTTTAGTGTATCTGCAATACCTTTGTGAGCGCCGAGTTCACGACCCCGGTCGGGCGTTTATGCAGTGAAGACATAGAGGCAGAATGGGCTAAACACAATAGTTGTTTGGCCCTCAAGGCAATGCCATTTGAAAAAATAAAGAAAAGGAAAGTAAATTTAACTGTCGCGCTTTTCAAAAGTTAAGTGTTCAATGGTTTGCTTCTGTTCAGATCGGATTTACCACGTACAGGGCTCGAACTCGGTATTTGCAGTCGAGCAACTTGTGGGGCGCCTACTGCTCGTTATATCTACGATGGCCTCAATGTGCCCAAAACGTGAGCACAGACCGCTATTGCATGAAGTTATGGAGCTTGAGGCTTTTTCTTTCTCCTTTTTTTTTTTTTTTGACGAACGGGAGGAAACTGCAAGAACATATGTGAAGGTGGTTTCGTTAGCAAAGGTACTGCGTGCTGAAGGTGTAAACATTACGATACACAGTTCACTTTCACTTCTGCAGTATCTTTCATCCTAATTGGGGTTCAAGTATCTCTTGACCTCAATACTGAGTCAAAACAAGG
Source organism: Hyalomma asiaticum (assembly GCA_013339685.2). NCBI lineage: Eukaryota > Metazoa > Arthropoda > Arachnida > Ixodida > Ixodidae > Hyalomma > Hyalomma asiaticum. The sequence continues at coordinate 118,974,021 of CM023486.1, forward strand.
TGGATAATTTCTTTGGAATAATAAGACAGCACTCAGAAACAAACGACCGCCCGCACCCGGGGCAATTTCTCATAACTGCACTGTTGGAGTTGTTACAACCTCGAAACTCCCCATCATAGGCTGTAATGTTTTCCTAGACGTCTCACTGACAAGCACAAATAACAGTGCTGTTTTTGTCCTGCGAGACATTATTGAGGATGTGTTGGAAGCTGTTGACACAGATGGTACGTGCTGGTCCTACCATTCAATCTGCTACACAATAGCTATCTGGCAGAGCGAAGTGACAACCTTCCGGTCTACTATATCGTTGACTATTTGGTTAAACAGTTTAGGACAAACAGTTCTTGTGGAATGTATCAAAACTGGCTATGAAAAAGCAGGATGTAGAAGGCAGTGAACACTATCAGTTTACTAAGAGGTTCGACCGAGGCGGCTTGCTCTATCCAAGGTGTGACTTGGCCGTTCTTGTAATTGCAGTGGAAAGCGCATTTTCTTTTTTCTCTACCAAGAAGCTGCAAGCTTTTCTTGACTGATGTTATTCTCAATCAAGCTGGCTGCGACAAACACAGCAAGGAGCTCATGGTAAAAATTGTGCAGATTTTTGCGCTCGCCTGTCTGCACTTATACACTAAGTTGCTTGAACAAAGACGCATTTGTCCAAGGACAAAAAACAGAAGCACTCAGAGTTGCGGAGGTGCCAATACACTGAGAAGCACGCTTCATGCTGTGGCTACTTTCTCCAAGCTTTTCCTGTTGTCCATCTGCTCTCGGAAAGTCGTGCCCACACCGCATGCAGTAATGCTTTGGTTGGCAAGTGACCCGCCTCTAGGCGGCAGGCTTCCCTAAGAGGGTCATTGTAGCAGTTGCCGAGTCTTTGCTACAATAAGTGAAGCTCAGAGCAGAAAGGGAAGGGGTGCAGGCCTGGCATTTGAAGGGGACACAGTCTGCCATACGTGCACGCTGTGTCTCACGGCCTCCAAAAGGTTGCAAGCAGGCATGAGGTGCCCTTGGCCTTTTCAGTCCCCAACAAGCTGAATGAACTTTGCCCCCTCATCTGCGGTTAGAACAAGCAAGGATGCAGCATCAAACACATGGACCCCTTCGTCAAGTGCTCCATTGGTGTTGTTTACTCCATGCCTATGTCGTGTGGAAAAATTTACACCGGCCAGACTGAAAGGTGCATCAATGGCTGCCTTAGGGGGCATGCAATAAAATCGAACAAGAAAGAAGACAAGTATGCGCACTCAGTTAGCACATTTCTGCATGTGGATGTGAGCCGAAATTCCGAGAGACTAAGATCTTAGGCCGAAGTAAAAGCTGTTCTTTTCAGCTAGCCTTGGAGGCCTTCTTGATCAGTAAGTGCAAAGACATTTACGCAAGTGAGGCTTTGATTACCTTGTCCTCCTCTGAATACAACTTGCTGCTTGATGCCATGTGACATGCGCAGATCCTTGTTGCGGCTTGTAGTTGTTCTTGTTTCTATGTTTCTGTTACATGACGTTGTGCATGCACAGCATTTGAAACTATTGTTATAAAATGTCGGTGGGTGTAGGACAACTAAACATTTGTTAGTAATGCCAGTCCGTGTGCCCGTCTTTTCTCTGTGTGTCCATCTTTTCCCTGTGTGTGTACCTACGTGCTGTACTCTTTTAGAAAATGGATAGCCAACTAGCCCAACAAACTGTTTTATTTAAGTCCATGACATATTGCTGTTAACAATAAACTGTCTAAGCGCACCTTTTCTTACTGTGTTCTTTAGGAATACAGCCTTGCAACACGAATGTACATATCAACCCTAAGAAAACTGTGTTGAAAGCTAATTTCCATGATACGCAATTCAAATGGTCATCTCAACTTTAATGGCATGTTTTAAGGACATTACGGTGAACCGATGCAGAAAGCTGGCAAAAACAAAAATGCTTCTGTGGGACCGGCCGTTTACTTGTCATTGACGCTCATCTAACTAAAGAACAGGAAAAAGAAAGTTGCGATTAGAGAAATTGATGGGCCAACCACTATCGTCTGGCCGCATCTTGAGCACACCACTCATAAGGCTTGTGATAGATACAAACAAGTCAAAATGGCAAGTTGCAGGATATCTGGCAACGAGAAACATGTGCCTCATAACGAGAAAAAAAAGTGAAAATACAGCCAGCAGCCACGCTATAGCCGCACTGTCCGGTGCCGCTGAATGCGCCCCCAACGCGTGCAGCGCTACCTAAGTCGGCCGCTATATTTCATTGCAAGTTACATAACTACATGACTATGGATGCATTCATAGCATAGCACAGACTGGTATAATATGGAAAGTCGGTGGGAAAGGGTCAGGAGGAAGGGGGTGAAGCATAGCATAGGCATGTACAGTATAGCAAGGGGGGAGAAAGGAATGATGTGAGTGTGAGGAGAGAAAGGGGGAGGAGGACATCACAAATGGACATTGCCAGCCAAACCAATATGAACCTATATATAGACGTGTGAGCCAAACACGTAGCGTGACGTCAAGCTAGTCACGTGTCATATTCCTGCCAAAACCATGTAACAGGTAGTCATGTGACATGTTACAACCATAACCATGTAATAGCTAGTCCCATGAAAAATCGTATGACTCATTTGAGCTTGTAGATGCCGAAAGAAGGTACATTGGCCACAAGCTCCGCCCTTAGTCCAGCCTTGCACCACTTGTGCTAGCTGCCCAGGTTTTTTGTCATCGTATAACCCTTTCGAAAATTCATGCTTATGTGAAATTTTTTGTGAGATGTACTGTTTTAAGACATAATGTATAAATAATAGAACATACTTTTTCATTATGAGACAACCCAATGCAAATGTTCGCAACATGCCTTCTAAAGAAATTACAGTCTTAAAATGCTCGCAGTGTACCGCCTGTCTCGCTGTGTCTCGTTGTGGTTATTGTCTCGTTGTCTCGTTGTGGTTATTGATTTCACAAATTGTTTGAAATGAGAAATAAGAAGACTTAGTAGGACACCAGTGCTAAAACATCCCATGGATATGTCACCTGTTCCTTCTCAGCAGCCGACGACTCAGCTGCCGCTAGAAACCTGGCATAGTTGGCAAGCAAAGCTTTACTTTAAAAGAAGGCATTCGTAACTACAGTTAGTGCCGTAACTGGCGCATGCTGCTGGCACCCAAAGGCCGGTCAGCCATGCGAGGTAAACACGAGTAAAAGGGAAGGAAAATGATAGACCGAAGGAAAACTCGGACGACCTTTTCCGCATCTTGCGTTTGATGGTAGCGCACACTGAACAAACACGGACAACAGGAAGGCACACCACAGCACAATCGGTGTGTCAGGTGTCCGTGTTTGTTCAGCGTGCGCTACCATCAAACTCAAGATGCTCTACCAACAAGCCCACATAGCCACCCTCATCGACTTTTCCGCATGGTTAGCCACTGGGTACACCACCATACGTCTCTCCAAGAGCCTCTGCAGCAGGAGCAGAAACTGGGCAGAAAAGACATAGGCATCGAAAATGAAAAGGGAGGGTCGATTTCAAGATTAGCTTCTTAAGTATGGACGGAGCCCGACACGAAGGAAAATAGGAGAAACTATGCTGAGCGCAGAGCAGACCTCACTGTATGCGGTGAGGTCTGCTCTCAGGGGCTTAGAGGAGCCTCCTGTACACCATGAGCGGTGTTGGGCAGGTACGGACAGAGAAAGGTGTCGGAGTCCCATGGAGGCGATCTCTGCACTGGCAGCGTGCCATGGAAAACTGCGCTCAACATACGTGGGTAACTGCTTGGTGTGCCTACAGCAATATGTGTATTTTTCAGCGCACAAGGCACGTGGTGAGGCAAACAGTCAGTTGGTTGAATGCATATGTGAGGACACTAAGCGAATGGCAAAGGACACGAAGCTCCTTATAGTAGGGAACTTCAACGGCCACCTCTCTGAGTTGGACGGATACACAGATGCAAGCAGCGAACATCTCAGACGTCTTGCCGAGCGACTGGATGTCCAAATTGCCAACCAGGGTCTGCGCTGCCATGGACAGTACACATAATGCACCCGCGGCCATGTATCATGCATCGACTATGCCTTAGTGTCCCGCCATCCCGATGAACTAATGCAATGCCTGGACATTGATGATGAAGGTATACACAGCCTGGGAAGTGACCACAACTGCCGGCGCATAGACTTCAATCGGGCTCAGCATAAGGTAGTGGAACAACCCGGATACTCCATGTTTAACAAGTTCCTACCAAACAGTTCGGTGGTACTTGTGGTCAAATAGTTTGAGCAGAGTGGAAAGTGGCGCTCGGCATAGTCATATGAAGAATATGTGTCGGTGCTCAGTGGGATCATGCCGTGCCATACGGTACAAGGCTGGAAAGCACAAAGAAGAAAGAGATGGTGGGACGGAGTGATGGTGCATGAGACACAAGGCAAACCAAGAGTACCAAAGAGCACTCAAAAATGGGGAGGCAGAGTCCTCTGAGATTGCGTGGAAGCTCTACCTACAGCACAAGTGGGCATTGCAGGCGATGATGGTGCAGGCCAAACTTTGGGAGGTGAAAATGCCTCCGGAGAGGTGGCAAGTTGACTGCACAGAGTTTCTGGCGACATGTCCGGTTCCTGGACAGGCAGAACCAGTCCCCAGAGCAGATAGTAGATGTAACAGGTCAGCCAGTTACAGATCTCAAGGAATGTGTAACCTACCATTGTGAGAGGCTCTACAGCTCAAATGCAGCAGAACCTCCACGTACGACAGTGCAACCAGAATTGGTAAACCAAGAAGAGGAAAGCAGAGGAGTAAAGCGGGAGTTTACACCTCACACGATTGACCGTGCAATATCACGCATCTGCTTCTGGCCAGCATGACATCTCGGCCAACCTCGTGAAAAGCCTTCATCCCATCTTGAGGGAACAGCTGGCCTATTTATTCATGGGAACCCTCACAGGAATGGCGGCACCCAGCGATTGGCACCAAGGTAGAGTGTTCCTCATTCTAAAGAGTGGAGGGAAAGCAGAGAGGATACAAGACTACCAATCTATACTGGTAACAAGTGTCCTCTATAGAGTCTTTGTACAGGCTTTGAAGGGATGGATTGAGGACTGGGGCAGAGTCTGAGTGTTGTCTCACAGAGCTGCAGAACGGGTTCAGATGAGGACGGTGCTTGGAGGACAGCACATTTATCATTGCCCAATGTGCTGAAATAGTAAGCAAGGAAGACCAGTCCCTGATTTGCTGTGCACTAGATGCAGAGAAGGCTTACCATAGCGTGCCTCACTGTGACCAAACCTGATTTGGTTGCCTAGCTGTTTTGGGCCTCCCTGCAAAACTGCTATGCACCATACAACGTCTATACTCTGACAATGTGGTCGCTGCCAGATTCGGCGCAATATAGAAACCGGGAAGATCAGGGTGAATCGAGGACTATGTCCAGGCTACCCCGTTTCACTGCTTTTATTTACTTTATGTGTCCGGTGTTGAGAGGATCCTCGTGCAATCTGGCCTGGGCTTTGGTCTGACAACCACGACAAGCTGAGTTGACGATAACTGCTGGATCCCAGGCCTGGCATATGTGGACAACCTTTTGTTGATGGCAGAGAGTCCTTGCGATGTGAAGAGCATGCTGGACATATGTGCAGCTGTAACAGTGCTAAGAAAACCACGGTAGTTCAGTTGGCTGGGAAGCTCGCAGAAGACACGGTACTGCGATTTGAGGAGGACGTCCCACACATTGCATCATCACCTTGGAATTAAGGACCTGTTCGAGCTCCACGAAGACAAACTAGGGAAGACTGCCCGGAGAGCCCAGTGCATATTGCGACTCTGGCGGTGTAATGATCAGGGACTTATGGAAACTGGTCCATGTTCCTTCTTATGCAGTGGTGTACCTCTTGGTGAGAAGTTGCAACGTGCTGGAGAGAACAGTTGTCGGTTGCCATGGTATCCACCCAAGGTTACTTAGGGTGGTCTCGCTTTGCTGCACGGGAGGCCTCAAGCAAGCTTGCCTGCAACCACCTGTTGGCAACCTGTCGTCACACGCAGTGGACTCAGCGGATGCGCCACTTGGAGTTCAACTTCATAAGAGACCCTGTCCGGAGGACTCAGTCAGAGCCTACACCAAGGCAGAAAGTCCAAGACGTGGAGAATGCGGCATGGCAACTGGCGTTGACCGCTAAACAGAAATTCTACCTCAACACAAGGACTCCATCAAAGCGGTCCACCCATACGATAATAGCATCGGAAGCGCCCTGCTCCTTGAAGCTAGAGCAGGGGTGCTGCACATGTGGGCGCGGTAGCATACGTTTAATGCAGCAGTGACGTGTGTGTTGTGCCGTGCCTGGGGGACTCTGATGAAACATCTGGTGCTTCAGTGTGATGGGCTTGGCGAGTCAATGTCTCAGACAGCACTAGCAGTAGTGCTTGGCTTTGAGGACACTGAGGGCAGCCTGCAGCGGTGTCCAGAACTAAACAATGCCTTGAACACTGGAGGGCTGCATTCAAAACTGCAAAGCAGGTGGTTGCCAGCAGTGTCCACGACAAGACGGGGGCAGGTTGAGGGCACGAGGCTGATGACTGTTCCGGACCAGATGTGTAGTTTCCCCTAGTCTTTTGTGCTCTCTCTGCTTTTTTTCTTTCATTTTTTTTCCAGGCTGTCATTGTAACGGCCACTCATTTCCAAGGGGAAGGTGTTACTTCATCATCACCATCAGCTATGAGTGCACTATCCCCTACTGTTCACAGCATTCGTTGTGACGCGTGAGGTTTGGTGCTATCGTGAGTATTATCGCAGGGCTCGCTGCCAGCCTATTTATCACCAGTATCCAGAACTTCTGCACCAATGTAGGGCCCTTCACTTACAGGCACCACCTGGGCCAGCTGAAAAGCTCTTCGGCTGGCCTTTGCAGTGCTGTACTTTGTTTTTCTCAGCCACATCTTTTTTTTTTTGTTTATTACATGGAAATGACGACTGAAGCTAAAAATCAGGAAGAGAACGTCTCCACACTCAAAACTCAGGCAAACACACACATGCGTCTAACAAGTGCATCCATTCAGGCGGCAATTCTTGATCCGCATACACACTTCTTACGTAGGCTACAGTTTCACAGTAGAATGCCCTTGTGGAATGTGAGTGTTCCACATGGTAATCACACTGTCTCGATCTCCATAGGCTGTATAAACCAAGCACTATGAACATGTCATAGGCAGGACTGGCAATCGTTTTAAACGGTAGAAATGTAATTGTGTACGGAGTGATGTCCATGTCCTTTTTAAGAGTTCGCTGGAGAATGTCCCAAAAAAATACTGCATCCGTACAGTCAATAAAACAGTGATCAATTGTTTCTGCACTTGGACAGAGTCGGCAGTTCATGGACCATGGCACGAAGCAGTCCTTCGCATTCAACCAGGTTTTAACAGGAAGTGTTTCCGAATGCAGTTAAAGAAAAATGTTTTGACACCGGGAGGTACACACTTTTTCGAACCCCTTCAAAGTACATTTTGATAAGGCAGACTTAAATAAAGTGTCCGATACAAAGGACCTGGGAAAATCGAGTCCACCAGTCTACCATTGATGGAACCACAGCTGAGGAACAAGACGATGAAAAAAAGGAAGGCGGTGAAGGAGAGTAACGTGAAGAAGTCGGTGACAAGGAAGAGGAAGCAGGAAGGAAAGGCACACAATAAAAGAGGGGAGAAAGCGGGAGTAAAGTAAGACTGAAATAAAAGAACAAGAGACCGCGCAGCAACATCTACCTTACGCGCGGCCACTTTGTTGCTTGGGAGTTCTTTCTCATCGAACTTGATACGAGCGCCATCACCACCAATTTCGTAATGAGCCCGTAACAGCTTACGCTGTAAAAGAAACTCCCATCACAGCAGCAGCTAGATCTTGCTGCACCTCTCTCTCAGTTTTATTCTCTCCCCCATATTCTCACGGGATTGTCCAAGCGGTTTTTAAACATGGCAGCCTGTGTGATGTGTCCTCGTGCCCTGCTGTATAGCGTGGTCCTGTGTCTCCTTTCTCCCCCTGCTATTCAAACATTTCTCTGCTTTAATTCCCAATCACCCACGCAGGGTGTCCTCTTTGATGAGAGAGACCCTGTGCTTCTTTCTTTTCAATTAAAAAATCTCCCCTTCCTCTTTGTTGTCGTCACTTTCCTCCCCGTCATCGTGGCATTCTATAGTTGTGTTCTTTGCCAATGTCTTCGTACTAGTGATCGTCTTCTCCAATGATGTTATGTGATGATCAAGAGGGTTATGGCTCGTACCCACTCTGGGGCATTGGACATGAACCGAAAAGTTGGCCCGTTCCTTTTTTTGAATGCCTTACATAGAAACTGAAACCGAAAGGATGAGAACCAATACCAAGGGTTAGACAACGATGAAATTAGTGCAAGTGTGAAATCAAAACAGATATGTTAGTAGAATGGATATAGTAGGAAAAAAACAAACAATAATTTAACATCACTGCACAAAAACCTACCTAACAGTTACAATCGGATATGCTTGGTTGACACATAAAAAATGTCCCTGTGGCCCAGCACTGAGTAAGTTCTGTTGTCAACCCGAGAAGCTGCATTTTGAGTAGTCAGGTTTGGCAAAGGGGCGATATCCCAAGATCTGCCCTATGTGAGCACAGATTCGTAATCTCAGACCATTACTCCTTATTGTCTAGAGGCTTGCCACAGAAACTTAAGGCGCTGAAATTCTATGTGCGTGGTGATTGTTTTGATCTTATCTCTATAAGTTGTAAGTTTTCGATGCCTGCTCTCAGTTAAGTGCATCACTACAGTATGACCGGTCCATTCAGAGCTTCACGTGCTAGCGCATCTTGGCACCCAGAATAATTCTACCAACTGTGGAGGAACCATGCATGAACGTCTTGAGGGGTACTAACGCACCGCAAGAGATCGAAGTGCACACAGAACCTGTCCATTAGCAGGAACGTCCGTGTACACAGAGCCATCATGGCTAATATCGTTCAGCTTCGAAGGTGGTCTCGGGGAAAATGACCATCCATGCGACCTTCCTTGCTCACGTCGGTGGCTATAATGTTTCGTCCTTATGAGGTACAACACGCTGTTTAAGAACCTGAATGATTGCAGGGAAAATATTGTCATGTTTACGATTTGATGGTATTATCGCAAATGTCCACATTTATACAAAAGCTATCTTCTTTGGTGTATGGGCAAGAAAGGAGGAGTCCGGATCATTGATGAACACATACTGGGCACGTCTAAACACATTTCGGAAATGCTTGCATTGCGGAATCTACAGCAGGCAATGAGGACATGTGTGCTTCTTGATAGAGAAAGTTATGAGCTGTGAATCCACACAACCAAATTCCATTATCGGGTGCATATGTATGTACACGATAATCAAAGTGCCCCTCCGTAGCCCATATTATCTGTTGTTCATTCTAGTCCTGAGGCCAAATGAGCTTTGGAAGCTAAATTTTCTGTGTGGGACTGCCAGGCGAGTTGTAAATGATTCCAAGCTATTTGAAACACTTGACCAAGCGTACAGGTTTAGTATGTAGCATATTGAAATCAGCTTTGATAGAGGAAATATTTCGCTTTTACGTACTTATATTTAACGGCATGCAAATATCCTGAGGCATATAGTGATCTATCCTTGCAACTTTTGGCATAGTGAACCAATGTCACTGTCAGCAGCATATAAAGCTATGTCACCTGCGTACACATAAACATGTACGTAGCGGCATGTTGCAGTGGTGCTCATTAATGTGTTAAACACCACTGGAAATAAAACAGCTCCTTGCGAAACACCATGGGTTTGTCTGAACTTAAACGAGAAGCACCAGTATTTAAAGAAGACTAAATTCTCTTGACCTTGGAAGTTGTGCCAGCCATATATTTGGGGAAATTATGATTCTCTAGAGTAAAATTGTGTGCTTTCTAATGGCATTAAGAGCAGCATGCAGTCTTCGTTTTCGAGCATGCCACATCTCATGACATTCAAATTGTAATTCTGCAGTGTAGCAGCCTCTCTATCAACATTACCATATTTGAAGCTATAGGTCTGATGTTATCTATTTTATAGCCTAGCCTTTCATTTTTAGGTACAGGAACTACCTACTTTAGCTATTTTCACACCATATGGCATCCAGGCCTCGTACAACGAATAATTTATGATGTTTAGGAGATCATCAGGAGATCAGATGAATAAAATGTTTATCACAGTGGTTGTAATGCCATGAGGACCAGGAGCTGAGAAGTGTAAACACCAAACCACTTGGGCTTCTTCAGCCAGGGTAACTTGAGTAAGATACGTTGGTAGGACTAGCTCTTCCACATTGCGTGCCACAGACGATGTGAATCTATTCTCAAGACCTTTACCAATGAGTTCAAGAGATTTGTTCACTTCATCTGATGAAAAAATTTTATGTAATTAATATTACTTGGTTGTGGCAGAATTTTACGGGATCTCATATATCTAATAGGGCTTTCTTGTATTTAGTTTTCGAAAGGTAATCACAGTGTTCTCCGTCGTCATTTTTCCTAGCCAGGGCAACTGTACGTGATGTGCGAAGTGTGCGATTCACAAGGTGTCGTTTAAAAGTGCGCGGGAAAAAAGCAAATGACGCAAAGAAAAGAACGACGACGACAGAAGACGCTCGTGTATTCAATGAGAACAGCACGTGAGAGACCATGACGACGAAGAACAACAAAAGGCGTGGTGCTAAAAAATAAAGTAAAATGAAAAGGGCCAACCAGGAAAACATACGGAATTCCCAGCGGCCAATAGCTGGTGAACACAAGAACACGGCAGTCACCAATCACGAAAGAACAAGTAAGCAGAAAAGGAAAGCTTGCAGCATCGGATTCTGAGAAAGTTCAAGGAAGGCAATGGAAGGTAGAGGATCGTCCACCGGGCCGGGCGTTGAAGACAGCAGTCGGGTTCCCGACTCGAGCCACCAGGGCTTCACCCGACCGGGACCTCCTGCTGACCTGATTCCAGCCATCCGAACCCCAGTGGCTCGCAAGCTCCAGGCAAGGACTTACCGAATCCTGTGCCCGTAGACAGAGCCGGAACAGTCGGGCTACGGGTCCGAGTTCCTTGCTCAGATACCTGGACAAGATGCCGCCTGGCCGACTACGTCATCCGTCGCAACCAGACATCCGGCGTCGTGATCTTCGCAAGTCTGCCGCACTTCGATCTGCTCTTCAGTCCAGCTCATCGATGATTTGGTGAGATTGACATCAAATTTCTTGCTACGTCGCCACCGCATGTCACTTTTGCACCCTTAAAGACTAAATCACCAGGACTCTATCACCACCCTATAGAGGTTTTCTTAGACACGTCTTTTCACACGTTGTGAGACTTTCCGCAAGTGATTATTGTTTAATTTAGCTATTTTCTTATTAGTTTATATTAAAAGCTTTCTGTTGTCTTGTGTTGTGTGAAAAATGGCATTGTCCTCAATTAGACTCTCGGACGCTTCGCCTGAGAGAGTCGTCCGAAAACAAATCTCGCAAACAAAATAACCTGCATTATCACACTGTACGTTTAAATACAGCGGCAATAAAATTACAATCAGAACAATTTTGGGGGGACTGGTTATAAAGAAGCCACATCATTAGTGGCCTCGAGTATACTCAGGACTCCACCAAGGACTGCAAAGCATTCAACTATGAATTCTGCTTTGTTGTAAGACCGCTTAATTGCCACATTTAATTTTTTGTTTCTTCACTATCTTCAACACAGCAAGCCAAAGCAGCTTTTACGCCAATGTTAAGTTTATTACAGTTTGCGAATACTTGAAACTGGGCGCATGCTGCCTTTACCGAGCAAGTTAATGAGCAAACAGACAATGAAGCCTAGCAAAGCATAGGGGAAGTTACTTGTGGTATTTTAATTGTGGAGAAAGTAGAAAGGAATTAAAGTGGACGAAAAGACAAACCTGCCTTCGGTGGGACCCGAACCCACGACCTTCGGATGTCGCGTCCGATGCTCTACCAACTGAGCTACGAAGGCGGCCGTCCCCCCGTCCACTTTATTGTGTATTTATGTGCATATTATCCTGGGAGTGTTAGGCAGCGCCACTCATGGCCAAGGCGGCGTGCGTGGAACGCACTTTCTTGCCAGGAGGCGTCACGTAGAACGTGAACTTAGCTGAGATGGCTGCTGCCCAATAAGCCCTCGCATGCTACCTAAGGCACCAAGTCTGCCGCAACGAGGCCCACGCAGCAGCCATCTCAGCTAAGTTCACGTTCTACGTGACGCCTCCTGGCAAGAAAGTGCGTTCCACGCACGCCGCCTTGGCCATGAGTGGCGCTGCCTAACACTCCCAGGATAATATGCACATAAATACACAATAAAGTGGACGGGGGGACGGCCGCCTTCGTAGCTCAGTTGGTAGAGCATCGGACGCGACATCCGAAGGTCGTGGGTTCGGGTCCCACCGAAGGCAGGTTTGTCTTTTCGTCCACTTTAATTCCTTTCTACTTTCTCCACAATTAAAATACCACAAGTAACTTCCCCTATGCTTTGCTAGGCTTCATTGTCTGTTTGCTCATTAACTTGTTTCTAACAAATAAAGAACGAGCCCTTGACCCCTTCCCTTTCGTTATTTCTTTACCGAGCAAGTAATCTCAAACATTATTTGGAGGCGGTCACTATTTGTGCCACAATGCAAAGCTTTCCAGAAAGGACTATGCAACATTCGAACTTGCAAAGCTTAAATCCAATGTGAAATGGGACTGATCATGAGTATACATTCTCGAGTTGAGGCAAGACTGCCACAGATGTTTACAGCACTGGTCGTGTCATCAGAAACCCCAACACGTGGGATTGCCAACGAATTCATTGCGGTGTCCAGACAATATTTTGCGCATGAGCTGGAAAGTATAACTTTACTAAAGTGAGCACTATGCAACCTGGTAACTCATATGCAAGGAAAAAATTTTTGCATTGTGGAGATGCATATTGACATGAAATTTTCGCCTTGAAACTAATTATATTGTTGATAAAGAATGATTTTTTTTTGCATTGTGGAGACATATATTGACATGAAATTTTCGCCTCGAAACTAATTATATTGTTGATAAAGAATGATAAGCCTCCACCTTTTGATGATCGGTCCAGTTGGAAAGAACACTGGTATGATTTAATTGGAAAGATTGGTGCCCTGAGAGCCGTTTCTTGCAACGCAATAATATTTGGAGCAAATTCAGAAGCAGTGTTGTGCATGTTCCTCAAAAACAGGAATGAAATCTCATTCCTTCCCAGTTTTTCAATGAGTTCCCATTACAATTAGAGAATTGTAACTTGTCGTTATATTAAAATTACATTTTTAATTTAATATAGTGTGGGATAATCCCGAGACTGAATTAACTGAGCACTCAATGTAAATTGTGTGAATTGGAACATCAGTGGCCGTGGGTTATGTGGAGATAAAAGAATGTCAAAATAAACGCTTTCAGACACATCATTTCAGGGAGCATACTCCCAAAGTAACTGCAGCAACCTTGTCGATAGTGCAACACATAGTGCATCTTCAAATGCGTAGTCAAAATACTGTGCTTTGGATGTGCGAATAGGAACTCACTCATATGCACCAATGCAGGTGAGTAGCAAGCATGCATTTATAACACCAAAAGCTAGAAATAGACCTTTCGATTGAGGTTAGCACACAATAGTTTGTGCTTGACCCATGTTACCAAATACTGGAACAAGATTCCCCCACATATCGTCAGCACTACCGGTTCTTTTCGCTCAAATTTAGTAGCCTTCTTAGTGTTTTAGTAGTGTACTTGGCAGTTCCGGACGTATTGCTCCTGCTTATACACTCTTATTTTGTTCCGATTTATGCCAGCGTGCCATGTAAGAAAGAACAATTAACAAGCCATACATGCACATTCTTCTTCAAGTTTCTTGCCAATATCTTCAAAGTGCATTGTTTGATGGGTGTTTCCATTTCCCTTGTATCCAATCGGGTTAAACATCGGAGGCAGCTATGGCCAGGGGGAAATCTATATCGGCACTCATCGCAACAGAATTCGTATGCCACAGGGGGAAAGATGGTGTTCCATGATCTGCGAATGTCAAGCCAAAGTTCCTGCGGTATGTCCAACCTTCAGAACGGCCCCTGGTTGCTGTTTGGGCGGCTCAGACAAAACGAAAGAAAAGCTGCTATCCCTCCCCACGTCGTCTGTCAACTCTGGTCCTTGTGGCCCCCGATGGGTGCCTTGAAGCAAAAACTAGGATTGGCCTACTGTCTATGGGGCAAGTGGAAGCCTTGTGAAGTCAGTCTGAGAGTGTAATTAGCCTGTGCAGCGCGCTTGCTTTTCCAAGTGGTCTCCTGCATAAAGGATGCCACACTGACACTGAGGTCAACACTTGGAAGTCGTAACAGCATTCTCAGAAGCAATGCACCATGTGGCAATAGCAAAGGTGGATTCAGATGGCTCCCCTTTGCCAAGCATAACTGAGCACCGGTGCGTTTGGGCCGTTGTCCACTGGACGAATTGATCCAACTGTGGGTCAGTGTGGACCCCTGTGTGTGAGTGCTAGTTGTTCGTCACTGTCACATGACTAATTTGGTCTGTGGACATGTCCATCATGTGAATCCACCTTAAGTGGCCGTTGACAGTGTCTTACTTCAAGTGCAACGGCAGGATCTAAAAGGACGAAAGGAGTTTTGCTGTTGACTGCGGTTTCGCCTGCATTTGCCATACAAGGCTGGGTTAGAGCGGAAACTTTCTCTCGCGGAGCAGAGATCGAGCGACCTCTGCCAGAGAGTAGTGGGATACCCTTAGATTGTGTGACCACATTGGTGAAAGGGAAGCTTCGCCCCTGTCAAAGTGGACAGCAGAGAAAGAAAAGGAATGCCGTTTTTCGTGTGGTTCTTTTTTCAGCAAGGAAGACTGGCCACAGGAAAGCAGGGACTGAAGGCTCGACCTCAGCGGGTTCCAGACCGGCCTATCAGCCCTGCATGACGTGCTGTGTACGTGCGATCACCTGTTCAATGCCATGGAACATTTACAGAAGGAATGTCGTTCCCTTTGCCATTCCTTCATTACAGTTACAGTTCCACCGACTTTTAAAGGAGCGATGGCGTTCCACCGTTCCTCCAAAAAGGAACTAGTTCCAGAACACTGTTCAGGAGTGCAATAAGTCGGCTGCTTCTGAATGAATTGATCGGCTTGTCCAATGAAAAATTTGAAGGGTTCCTGTAGTTTTGAAAGAAGTGACTCAGCATCAATCTTACTCAATACTCTATTTTAAGAAAACGTTCTTAGAGAGACTCAGATAAATTTTGCTTTTAGATTGTGCGACTGAAGACACTTTTTCAACAATGGAGATCTCGATCGCTGTGTGAACCCTCAACATCCTGTGGCGATGTTGCTGTCTTTTTGTGCCAAACATCAGTGCCATTTGGATCGTAATTAGGATTTGTTGCAGGGCTTCAAAAGGATTTGCAGCCAGGTGCTCCTTCGCCTTTTCTGTTGCCCTTTGGGCCACATCAACAACTGAACTATAGACAGCGACGTTTCCATAATGTTTCCACAGCCTCTGTTTGACGGGATTTCACCTTCGAGTACTTCTTTGTCCTAGCTTGAAGTTCTGCCATGTGAGAGCCTTCACATTACCATTTCAATTATTTCTTGTGACATTGCAGAGAATGTTGAACTGCAAGTGACCTAGAGTGCAAAAGCAGCACTTCCTTACTTTTGCAGTGACTGGAGCTGCGACTTGGGACATGATCTAAAGCCAGCACTTTACATGTGGCAAAGGATGCGGGGAGGGGCGCCCTACCCTGTACCCTGCAGATGTTACAATGGCAGACTCTGTCGGTTCACTGCCACACGAAGACCTCAGACGTTAAAGTTGAATGACGGCTGGCATATATCCCTTTTCTATCCGAATACAAACACAAATGCAACATTATCCAGAGGCAAACAAATAAACACCAATGTGGGTGGTTCAGATGAGGGAGGATCGGCCACGGCATGGCCTTCGTCAGAATGAGACACCATACGAGGTACTTTTATGGGCCTGCGCACGTGGGCAAGATCATGTATACGTGCACATGTAATGGTGTGAACCTGACAGTAGAAGCTAAGCAATATGCGGAACACAAAAGCCAATGCAAATGCATATAGCATCGCCACATATCCCTGCAACAAAAGAAAGAAAGAAGAAAAGCATGTTTTCAGAACTTATCTAAACTGTGCATTTGCTCGAGTAGTCACGATGATTATAACTGATGTAGCAGAATGGTAACAAGTACGGCACTGAAGAATTTTAGGGTAGTAGGTTAGACTGGTCTTTTCAAAACCAAAGACAAATTCAAAAACAAAAAGAAAGAATGTAACGATCATGGCATGACAGACAGGCATGACATTTTACAGATGCTCTTGTTGATACCGCATGATAGTGTGTCAAATTTATGAATGAGGAATGATTCTTGTATTTCCCTACCATGGTGAGATTTAAAACCCGATTGCATTATAGCTACGTTGATTTTGTCAAGTATGTCTTGGCAGCCTTACATGGCGAGATAGTGGTATAGATGCGGTAAGCCGTTGACATGTGCTCTTTGGTTAAATTGTGTATGAAATGAGGTTTCGGTCTGGCTGATGTACTGCATATCACACACTGAACATTCCAGTAGAGAGATGACGTTAGCGCTATCGCAAGTAAAGTCGCCGTTGATTTTCACACAAAAATTAGATGCAGTGCTTCGAGCAAGGATGGCAGCCAAGATGAGCAGCGGCTTTAGTCTTTAGATGGTCCTATAGTGACGATTGTGTGAAAACGTTTTTAAGCCGATTGTTCTGCGTCAATAAGTTCCGATATTTTCTGAGGATATGGGACACGTTAGGAATAGATGCAGAATGTGTTGGACAAGGTTAATGCTTGAGAAGGCCACCATTCACTTGTCCATATTGATGAGCTCTTTCCTGTCCAGAGAATTAATTCATTTGATAGCGCCGTCGTAGTAGCTGCGAAGGGTACTTTTGGTCACTTAATGCTTTACAAAGCTAGTGAGAGTTCCAAGTGAATTCACTGTCATCAGAATAAATCCTTTCAAGCTGAGTAGCTTGGCTAGAAGGTGTGCCTATTTTGCAGTGTTTTACATTATTGCTTTTAAAATGCAGGTATCACTGTCAGTCAGCTGGCTTCCTATAAAGATTGGTCGTCTGTTTGCCATTACACAATGATACCGTGACGTCATGGAAGCTTATGCTGACCAATGAATAAGAATGGGAAAAGGAAATTGACCATTTGGCGTTATTAAGTAAGTAATAAAGGAAATTAATGTGGGTTCACCAAGGTGCCAAATTAAGAAAATGTCATCGATGAAGCGTTGATAATAAAATGGCAGTGAGGAAGTTCTTTTTTAATATGCTAACATACATGTGTTGGCATACTATAGAAAAGAATGTCCTCACTACCCATGACACTCTTCCACTGTCAGATTCACATGATTACATGTGCATGTACATGATTTTTCCCCCATGTGTATGCCCACAAAAGCGGCTACTACATCGTATGGTGCCTCAGTCTGATGAAGGCCACGCCACGACTGAAACATAAAACAACGTTAAACACGCAGTTTTCGTGAGTGTGGCCCTCGTTTCTTCAACAACACCATTGAAAAACGGGGTGGTAACGGTCATAATGTTTCATTGAAGGGTCCCTGAAACGTTTTTTTGACATTGCATCACTGATTAGGCAACACAATTGTGAAACCATTCACGCCATAAATAAAGCGAAGCACCATGCACTAAGGCAGCTATGAGCTTATTTCTGTCGCCTTCCTCCTTACCACTGATGTTCCTCCTCAACTCGATCGGCTGCGGAGTGCGCGCTAGCGATGACTGCGCCTCCCACACCAGCTGCCCTGCCGAGCCCTCGGCAGCGACATAGCGCCCCGATATCTTTACTGAGGTCGCCGGCCTCGGCAGTGCTAGCCTCTGCAATAGAGCGCAGGCGACTCGTGTGAACGCCGCCAGATGCAGCGATGATACCGTTGGCTGAAACAAAGGAGCACGTTGTTTGCAGTTAGGTTGGGAAAATTACGTGCGTGTCACATGGTTAGGGGCCAATCAGCGGCCTCCCATCCATCGTTCAATAGGCGGGGGCGTTGGAAAACGCATTTTGGCGAGCCGCTGCTATCTTTTGCGATGCACGTGTTCAAAACCTTATTGTAAATTACACACTTTACGCAGAGCACTGTCCTCTAATGATCCTAATGACTCGCTCTGCCGGTCACTATGTTTGCACAATATCGTGAAAACCGTTTCAGGGTCCCTTTAAGGCAGAAATGGTGATGTCCCCTATGCTCGTCCATCAAGAGAGCAAGCGTGGTCATGAAAAGTAATGGCCCTGTGATCACGTCTCGATTGAAGCCCCTGGAAAAACTAGTGGCGCAAGGCTAGCGAAGCTGATGGGTTTCTTCGTGGTCCAAGGTAAATGCCTCGCGAAGCACTGCGAGGCCCAAGTTTCCCACCGAGCTCAGTGTAAAGACATTCGCGTCAAACCACAGACGGTGGAAGACGTGGCCCCAGCTTGATGCCCCTTTGCTATACTGCACTATGCACAAATGCATAGCTTTGCGACACGCTGTGCACCAGCCAAATTGAGGCATGCCACACTCTCTTTGTCTTCTATTCCTTCTGCCTGAACATGCTTGCCCGCCAGCCACAGTTCTGTCAATGTAATCAAGAGAAGAAACAATGCACATTCAGCATTGCATAGTAGAAGTGCACGTGCACTCTTGGGGGCTTGAACCAATGATGATGATAGTTTTCTGATACTCTAGACAAATTATAAGAGCCTGAAATGCTTTTCATTTAATATGTTTGGTATTTTGAGTATGCACCATTTGATACAAGCATCAAATTGAACAGAGCGCTATTCAATTCGTTATTCGAAATTTTCGAATATCCGCACACCCCTAGTCCCTTGTACTGCCATCGGATGCTGATGGTATAAGTTGCACTCGCAACAGAGAAACAAAGGAGCCTTCACTGTTCCACTCTTTTCTTCCCGCAATAATGCTGCTGGTCCTGAGTGTGAAGCATCTCATATCAAGGACCCCATGGACACGTAAACAGCAAGTTCATATACAGACAAGATAACAGCAGTGGTGTACTGCTGTGCAACCAAAAGAAGGTATGTGGAACACTTCTCAGAGTTCACTTGAACAGGAGGTTCTTCAGGTCATCGATGGTCATCTTCGCGTGGTCCTCTAAGCAGCTCCGAGACATTTGTGATGATCTCAAGAAGTCGACAATGCGTTCCTCTATAGTATTCTTCACCATAAAGTGATGAACGTAGGTCTTCCTGCGCGAACACAAAAGATAGAGCGTTACATCACTGTGGCTCATCCAGGCAGCTTAATTAATGAAGGCAAGCAGCTTAATGGGAGTATCATTCATTCCCCTTAAACATAGAGTTTCCTACTAAAATACATACTAAAGGGGAATATGGTGCTGCGATCGTGAAGCTGCCATGGGAATGATAGGTATGACATGGATTTGTTTATTCCTGGTCTTTTATAGCTTCAGTGACACGAGTGACATTACTACACGAAGGTAGCGGCTGTAGTGTATGCTACTGCTAGAGAGCACCGGACTCTCGCATGTACTAAAGTTGTTTGCAATGAACAAGTGCCATGCAGTCAGTTTTGTTGCTGTGTTTGTTGATGGATAACATATTATTTGCAGTGGTATTTTGCCTAACTTTGGAAACATTTGCACTGCGTCTCTCAGACTTTATCTATGTCGTTTTGCTGTTTTATTTTTTTTTGTATCAAACGTAGCAGGATCGGTAAGCGTGGGGTCGCTTTCACTGCTGACATATGTCCCCCATGACAAGGCTGTTTGTATAGTATCTTGTACTGCAGCATTTCAATTCCGCTATCTGATTAATTCAACCTCGACTGAACGCACCAAGCAGGCGCACAGTTATTGTGCCCAGTAGACGCCGACTGGGCGATAGGCAGATGACTCTCGAAAAGTCAGCTCAGCAGGTCGAGGCTTAGGCGCAGTTTCCAACGGAGTTTAATGGCACGGCTGTTTATTTAACATCACGTTTTTGCACAAAACCAGCCACCAAATGATGGGTGATACTGAGATTCTGCTATGGCCTTGCGCAGCAGTTTGACCCATATAGTTTGTAAATATGCAGTGGAGCACTTGCTGTGCACTTAAAGAAGCGAACAAAAGCCCTTTTGTTATATTTAGAACTTGCACCTACCTTTTACATACTTGAAAACATTAGCACGTCACTTACAAGAGCAAAAATATTTTAAGTTCTAATGCAATTATATCTGGATTTTAAACCATTATGGACGCTGTTGAATTTGGGCACAAGTAGTGGAGGCAACATTTCCATATCGCATAATATAGCCAAATTTCTGAGTGTTCAGTATTTTTCTGGCTGTGAAAAAGCAACAAGTACCTGTGCATGCACAAAATTATTTTAAAATATTCTGTTTTAGTGTAATCCTTTGTCATGGACAACCCATTTCTTGAAGTCACAAAGCCATATGAAGCCAGAAGAACAAAGACTAGTCAAATCCATGTCATATCCATCATTCCCATGCTGGCTGAACCGCCTTGTTTGAAACTTCTACATTTCCCTTGAGTATTTTAGTAGGAAAGTCCTTAATAACATCAAACTACAAATGCAGGAGGGCAATGCGGCTGCACCCGAGTCTACGACCAAATGCTGTTTGCAGCAAGCCTACTCTTGCTGCAAAGTTGCTACTGCTGGCACACATCCTTCAGCTGGAATCTGAAATAATGCCTGCAGCCCCAAAAACTTAGCAAACCAGATGACATGCAAGAGTAATGACTGATGCATGCACTGCACTTGCCATTAATGTTCAACAACATACACAATTATAAGCATGGCCCTCTTGAAAAGGACTTCCCCGAAATTTCCCAGAGGGAGCCACTACTGGCTTAACACACTTATTCTGCAGGGGTCCAGTGGGGAAATAAAAATGTAAAATAATTATGTACTCCACAGGTTCTTCATTCTTTGATGTAAACATTGACAAGCAGTGCACTTCACCCACTGTATTTCTTGTAGGCTCACAGTACTATGATATCATGTATGGATAAATTATTTGCCTCACCACAGCCTCCGCGATAATTCTGTGCGTGTCAAGACGCCAAGACAACAAGAAGGCACCGTCAGCGGAGCTGCAGACTGCTGCTGCTGCTGATGGTGTCACCGACGCAGCCTATCTAAAGCCCGACTCCCGCCTCCTTATGAAAATGGATTTAGAGTTCCTTTAGAACTCCTAACGAGTTCCTCTAGAGTTCCTATAGAGTCTAAAGAAACTCAGCAGGAACTTGCAGTCTATAGAATGCTTTCCCTAATATGCTTACACAAAGTCTAAAGCGACCTGTCTATACAAACACGTCATTTCTCATTTGTCTGTACAAACACGTCATTTCTCATTTGTCTGACAAACACGTCTATACAAACACGTCATAGGCTGTGCATTGGCGTCATATGTACTAAACTTTATAAAGTAACTTTTATAGAAAGCCTTTACAACTTTTAATGCTACATTTCTATAACGTGGCTCTCTATATATGCTCTACAGGTATGTATTGACACCGAATCTACTAAATTCTATAAAGTACCTTTTACAGAACGCCTTTAGAACTTCTAATGCTACCTTTCTATAGAGTTGCTCTCTGTACGCACTCTATAGGGGGTCTACTAACATTACTGAATCCTGTAGAATAATGTTTATAGAACCCCTTTAAAATTTCTAGCACTAACTTTCTATAGACGGTCTTTCTATATGTCCTCTACAGGGTTCTACAGAGGGTGCAGTGACACATGCAAAAATTTTATAGAAGAATATTTTATCAGAGACCTGTGCACTACAGGGCTTCTTCCATGTTTCTCCAATTAACCTTGTCGTGTTGTAAATGCAGCCATCCTCATCTAATCTGCCCACCTAGCATTCTGGGGCCTCTCCCCATGCTTGCCTTCCCTTGGAATGCAATCTGTCACGCTTAAAGGGATAATGAAAAGAATATGGCACTACCAGGTTGAAATTTTCACTGCTTCAATATACATTCGACACACTGATTGCAAATTATTTTGGTGCAATATTAAGTCTACATTTATTATGCGCGTTTGAAATCTTAAATTTCTTGTGCTCCCAAAATGACCATGTGACACCACAGGCTGGCATAAGCACATTCAGTGGCGTCACCTTAAGACATTATGTAAACATAAGGATGATCTCTAAGATAACAGGTTTAAATGAAAGCTAGAAATTAAGGAAATAGTTGCACCCCATGTGGTGCCACTGTACGGCAGCAAGGCACGATTCATTTTTCAATGGAGGGAGCTCGAATCTCGGAGATTGTGGTGGTGATTAACATGACGTCAACTGCAGAGTCGAGGGGAGATGGTGAAATCGAAACTTTTTATCACTGCAAATCAACGCAGACAGTTCAGCAAAGCAATGCACATTATAGCTTGGAGGGCCAGGATTCAGATTACACAACTGGTAAAAAATTTTCAGAAAATATTGGTTAACCTGCTTTTGCACTTCATGTTTTGCCTATGCTCATTTTGTAACCTCGACTTCAATATCACTAAAATTTCTGCAAAGCAAAGCAACCGCACCAATCGCAGTGTGGTAGTGCGTCGGCGTCCGGTGCAAGAGGTGCCAAGTTCGAATCCCAGTTCCAGAGGCCATCGGACACCCTGACCTGGTGCTTGCTTGGTTATGGAATTCTCTTGACAGGACAACCCCTAACGTGATTCGCTAGTGGCATGAAAGGGTTCTTTTTTTTCAAAATTATTCCAAACAATCCTTATTTACAATATTAAAAGAAGCTCCATAAAAAAAGTTCTATAAAAATTTGTCTTTAATGTATCTAATGAAACTCCATATAAGGTCTCTTTTGAAATTTGTCTGTATGATCTTAAAAGAAATTCGGCATATGTTCTGTGCCTACGACGATGGCAGCAACAGAACTTCTAGCCAAGGATGCAACCAGACTGGTATGGAAGCAGTATGCTCAAAAAGCCTCTGGACTCGGGCAGGCCACCATTGGGAATTAAACGTAGTGACTCTTAACACGTGAACTCTTTCAAGTGAAGCCAGACTAGCTGAACTACTGGAAGAATTAAGGGGTATTAACTGGGATATCATTGGCCTTAGCGAGGTTAGGAAACCAGGAGAAGGATACTTATCGTTTAATGAAGGGCATGTTCTCTGCTACAGAGGACTGCCAGAGGAGCGCGAGTACGGCGTGGGATTCCTTATACACAAAGACATGGCAGGTAACATTGAAGAATTCTAAAGTGCCAACGAAAGGGTAGCAGGTATCGTGATCAAATTAAATAGGCAATACAAACTAGAGCTAATACAATGTTACACGCCAACGACCAGCCACAATGACGAGGCTGTAGAATATGTTTTATGAGGATGTAGAAACGGCAATGAACAAGGTACACACCCAATATACACCAGTCATGGGGGACTTAAACGCGAAAATAGGAAAGAAACTATGAGGAGAACAGGCGGTCGGCAACTACGGCGAAGGTGATAGAAACAGCAGAGGAGAGATGCTAGTGGAATTCACAGAACGAAATCACCTCCGTATTATGAATACTTTCTTTAAAAAACGCAAAAAAAGAAAGTGAACATGGAATAGCCCCAATGGAAAAACGAAAAACGAAATAGATTTCATAATGTGCAGTGATCCAAGTATAGTACAAGACACGTAAGTGGTTAATAAGGTCAGAATTAGTGACCACAGACTAGTAGGGGCGAAGATAACCCTCAATCTAAAGCGGACAAGGACAAAGTTAATCATGCGGAAGCAGGCCAACCTTGATGTCGTTAGGGCGAAAACAGAAGAATTTAGAATTGCACTTAAGAACAAGTATGAGGCTTTAGGACAGGAAGAGAATGAGGACATAGAGAAGATGAACGAAGAGATTACTAAGCTGATCACCGAAGCAGCTATCGAAGCAGGGGGCAAAGCACTGAGACAAGATGTAAATCAGCTCTCTGAATCTACTAAAAATTTAATCAAACAATGCTAACAGATGAAAAGAACCAACTCAAGAGATAGAATAGAATTTGCCGAGCTGTCTAAGCTCATCAGTAAAAGTAGAGTCAGGGACATGCGTAACCGTAACGTGAAAGGAATAGAAGCAGCCGTCAAAAAAGGAGTCATCATCAAAACAAGTAAACAGGAAAGAACATGATGCACGCAGTGAAAGTAGGCAGGGCAACCTCGTTACTAACTTCAGGAATATAGCCAAGGTGGCCGAGGATTTCTATTGCGAACTATGCAGATCAAATACGAGTCTCCCCACCATGAGTGTAATAAATGTCAATCAGGACACCGAAATTCCGTGCGTCACTGCGGACGAGGTTTGAAAAGCAATAATTCAGGGCATGTCCCGCGGAAAAGCGGCTGGGGAAGACGGCATAATCGCCGACTTGACCAGAGATGGAGAGCTGGAAAGCTCGCGACACTATATGCACAATGCCTCAAGACTTCAAATGTACCAGTAAGCTGGAAAAACGCAAACATTCTACTATTGCATAAGAAGGGAGATGTTAAAGACTTGAGGAACTACAGGCCAATCAGTCTACTCTCAGCACTTTACAAAATTTTCACAAAGCTTATCTCATACAGGATAAGGGCCACACTTGAATTTAATCAACCAAGAGAGCAAGCAGGGTTCAGGGAAGGATACTCCACCATAGACCACCTTCATATGGTCAATCAATTAAGTAATCGAGAAGTCCGCGGAATATAACAAACCCCTCTATATGGTTTTCATAGACTACGAAAAGGCTTTCGACTCGGTAGAGATACCAGCAGTTCTGGAAGCATTATGCTGACAAGGAATATGCGATAGCTGCGTAAACACAATAGCCAACATATATAAAGATTCTACAGCCACCCTACTCTTCAAGAAAAGCAGGAAAATCCCAATACAGAGAGGTGTCAGACAAGACGGTACAATTTCTCCAATGCCATTATTTACTGCACGTTTGGAAGGAATCTTCAAAAGATTAGACTGGGAGAAGACAGGGCTAAAGATTAACGGCGAATATCTGAGTAAGTTACGATTTGCAGACTACATTGTACTCTTTAGCAGTGATGGTGACAAACTGCAGAAGATGATTGAAGACTTAAGCCAAGAAAGCACCAACGTAGGATTAAGGATGAACATGCAGAAAACAAAGATAATACTAAGTGGCACGGCGAAAAGAATGTCTTCCCAGTTGAAAAACCAGGCATTAGAAGTCATAGAAGAAGACCTATATGATCTGGGACAGCTACTGATAGGAGAACCCGCCCACGTAAAAGAAGTCCACTGAAGAATAAACATGTTATGGCGCGCATACGGGAGACACTCTCAACTCGAACAGAAAGCTACCGCTATCACCCAAGTGGAAACTATATAACTACTGCATTTTGCCGGTACTGACATACGGGGCAGAAACTTAAAGAATTACAAACAAGCTCGAGAGGAAGTTCAGAACCATGCAGCGAGCAATGGAACAAAAATGATAGGCATTACATTAAAGGGCCCCTAAACAACCCCGAGGTGTAAAATTCGTTTTAAAGATATAACTGCGCTCCTGTGCGATGTGAACATGCTCCCGCAAGAATTTTGCGAATAGGTGCAATAATAAAGAAGTTACACGGGTTTAAGTGGCCGCTTGCGTCGGTTTCGTTTTCTCGGTCGGCCTCCCCACCCTTCTCTGCTGAGGAGAGGGTAGGGGCGGCGCGCCGTCGAGACTCCGCCCACTTTTGACACGTGACCTGAAGTGATCATTTGACGTCATTGACGCTTGCGCTGCGGAACCGGTTGCTCCCGTTCTAGAAACGTTGGGTTGCTCCTGCGCTCACGCCGGTGGGATGGCCAGGGGATCTGACAATAGACGTTTCGACCAATAAACGAGATACAACTACGCAAAGTTGTTCGCGGTAGAACATGACGACACCTAGGATGCGAGCGCGACTGGTCAGTCGCCGGAAAGAAGCGCGGGAATTGTTTTTTGAAATACGGCGTCTGTGTGGCGCGCAGCGCTGTCATATTTGCAGAATGTGATCGCCGCAACCTTCTCTATGATTGAGTTAGCTTGTTTGGGCGGCTTTGAAAAAAAGTAGGAGCCCGTTTAGTGGCCCTTTAAGAGATAGGAAGACAGTCGAGTGGGTCAGGGAACAGACAGGGGTCGCCGAAATGCTAAGCAATGTTAAGAAGAAAAAATGGACGTGGGCAGGCCACGTGATGAGAAGGCTAGACAAACGATGGACAGTTAGAACGGTGGAATAGATACCAAGAGAGGATAAGCGTAGCCGTGGATGACAGAGAGTGAGAAGTTTGAAGGCACCAAATGGAATCGGCTCGTGCAGGACAGGCAAGGATGGAGAGCAGTGGGAGAGGCCTTTGTACTGCTGTGGAGGAGGATGATGATGATGGTGCTCTATAGGATAACACCTTTAGAGTTTCTACAGACCTACTCCACTGGCTTGCATCACGAAAATGCTGCAGCGCTGTCATCCTGCGTTTTGGTTTCACACGGTAGGCATCTGCTGCTGTGCCTACCGTAGCAGCTGCTGTTTTTTCGCTGGTGTAGGTGCAGCTCATCTGTGCACTAAATAAAAATGGCACACTGATGAGCTGTGCTGCGGGTTGGTTGCGCAGCAATGAACTAGAAATGTGTGATTATTTTTATCAGTTTCCTGCTGATGACCGTCTTAAGGAAGGGGGCAAATCTGTAACGCCTGCTCATCGGTTATGCACCAAAAATTTTGTCACAGGCTAAGCTTGCACGTAATTTAGTGGCTAATGCAGGTTGTTTCATCTGAAATAAATATCCCTGTCATAGTGTATGGCACCTGGGGCTACTGTCATGAATCAAAGACAAGCGGCATGGAGGAGACGAGCAACAAGACCGAGTGCCGTTCGAAACAGCACGGGTGCTCGTGGCACGTGGCAGTTAGTTTGCATTAGTGGTTAATTTTCTATATTATTTTTCTGTTTGTACACATTTTGTTCATTTTTGGTTAACAGTGTTGTGGATAAAATTGGTTTGCCGTGCCGACAATGCTATCATCGTCCAACGTGTCTCTTCTTCCATGCTCGGCAAACGCTCCAGAGGTCGGTGACAGCTACCAACAATAAAACTCAGGAATAGAATTATATTGCTGGGTACCTAAGCAGCTTTGCTTACCGATGTCTTGGGTTCTTTTGTTCTCCCACTCAAAAGAATGTGGGCATCTAGCCCTTGGGACCCCTAGGATAAGCTAAGTGCGGTGGCCCATAGCACTGGGAAAGTTTGTCGTAGCAGAAAGGCACTTCAGAGGGGGTTTCTCTTAGAGGAACTTTTTTTGCACTGAGTCTATGGAAAACCAAACAGAGGTACGTGTGTTGTTCGGTGAATCCGAGAATTCAACTTAACCAAGTTCATCTTAATCAGTCCTTGGTACTTCAAACGTGAAGCTCAGTCCCGCACCATTATCCTTAAAATGGCTAAGCACACTGACTTACATATCTAACAGGTTTCAACAGTGACACCCTGCAGACGTATGGTGGACAATTTTTTCTTTTTTCATTAATAAATGTTGTTTTTCTTGGTAAATTTGTGGCCATGTTGTCCTCCTCGTTCCTCTTTTGTCCATGTTTTCAGCGAGGTTTTTCACTGTGACATGCCAGCCTGCTCGTCACACGCAATGCTCACCATGGATGGCAATGACTGTCCAGTCCTGCTGCATGGGTGCCTCTTAGTGACATAGTGGTTAACAGCAAGTAACAATGTGAAGGATTAGGAGGTTGAATAGGGCCTTGTTCTGGTACCTTGGTAGATCTTTCAACGTTAATCACTGCACCAAATAGAAGACAGTCCTTTCCTCATTGGCTCATTTAACAACAGTTTCCTTTGGAGAAGACTGATTCTTTTCTTTTTCTTCTTATTTTCCTTCGCAGAGCATTTCTGGAGATGGCACTGTGAATTTTAAATTTCAATAACTAAACTGGGAAAGTAGGAATACTTAAATGTGGGACCGATCGTGCAGCTATGGCTGCATTTCAATAGCACGGAATTCAAAGAAAAGAAGGAAACGCATGAGTGTATGGTGAAGGATCCGCTGGTATGGTCCATATATGGAAGACAATTTCTTGGCAGAGTACGAATGCACCTTCGGCCTTTCGACAATTGTCCTGATGTTTCACCTGCTTCAAATTCTTTATTTCGCAAAAATTGTTTGTACTTTTGTATCATTTTGTAGTGGTTGTCGTGTTTTCACACAATGCTGATTTCCTTGCTGTATCATATTTATGCAGTAAGGCATCACAGCTCCACAGTGGTAAGAATTCTCCACAGTCATATTTACACAATAAGGCATCATTGCTACACAGCTATAAGCATGCTGGCTGAGTGGCCATTTATCATTTCTGAGGGCATTACATTTGTTGAGGCATGAGCAAACAGCAAATCACACAATCACAATTGCACAGTCTGAACTGTCAGAAGCTTTTCAAGGACATTTAAAAGGGAAGTCATGTCAAAGTTTCTGAAGCACTACAGAGATATTTCTTACGCAAGTGATAAAAATTATAGAAATTTCCAGCCATCATCTTTTGAAGTTCGCATCATAAATGCAGCTGTGGAGCAATTCTTGTTGCCAGCTATGTAAATTGTTCAGTTCTCTCATTTTACCTTTTTCAGTCTTTCAAATTTGATCGTACTATGAAGGTGTTGCTGTACAACACTTTCACTTTTACTTCTTAGTGGTTCGCTGAAACGATGAGAATGCCAATGACTGCTTCAAGTCCTTTTCTTTTTCTTCCTCATGTGTTGACAGTCAGTGGTCTGGTACACAAGAAATACTAGTGATAAGAACACTGCACATGAACGAATGCCAGAGGCATGGTCAGGCACTTTAAACAGATCATGATATTCATTATTGTAAATAGTGCACACTGAACGACGACGCAAACACGGAAAACACAAGACCGGTGCTGCACGATATTCATTATTGTAGATAGTGCACACTGAATGACGACGCAAACACAGAAAACACAAGACCAGTGCTGGTCTTGTGTTTTCTGTGTTTACTGATGCTCCCTTAGTATATCTGTCTACATAGTCAGCAGCTCAGTGAATATTTAATGTCCTCATGCAGCCAGGTCCGTAAAGTGGAAAGATATTGTGATCTGCAATAAGACTTTGGAAAGGTGGGCTAGTTGGTTTGGATTCATTATTGTAGATAGCGCACATTGAACGACGAAGCAAACATAGAAAACACAAGACCAGTGCTGGTCTTGTGTTTTCTGTGTTTGCGTCGTCGTTCATTGTGCGCTATCTACAATAATGAATCAAAACCAACTAGCCCGCCTTTCTGTCTTATTGCGGATCACGATATTTTTCCACTTTACAGACCTGGCTGCATGAGGACATTAAATATTTACTGAGCTGCTGACTATGCAGACAGATATACTAAGGGAGCATCAGTAGCTCTGTGCGTTGGGCACTTGACAGATATCAGAGCCGAAAAAAGTGTGAGGCAATTCGAAGTGTTAGGAGGTATATATTGGTATCATGAGTACGGAGGTTGCATATGGACAACGACGAAGATGAAGGAGGAAAGTACTCGGAACAGGCACGAACGAGCGTATGCACGGGATGGCATGCGACTCAACGCAGGTGACGCGAGCCGAAAACAAAGGTTGAAGTAGGATGAGTGGGGATTTTTTGCATGGCTATGGTCAAAGAAAGTCACATGACCGTCAGCTTCGTACTGGTGACGGGAGCAGTGAGTGTTCACCTCCAGACGCTGCGACGCTGGCACTCAGTGGCATGGCACGACGTTCGGGTGGGGCTCTTCGGAGGTGCTGCAGCCTCTTGCGTTGCGGCAGCTCCGGACACATCCGCAGCAGTCCCCCTTTGAAGGTCAGCCAGCAGCAATCCCTGGCATGCCACATCACCACTTCGAGCAGGGGTTGAGCTCGTACTTAGGCCTAACCAACGAAGACGCGCTGCCACATCAGCAATGGCGTCCACGCTAAGGATTACGGCAGCTTAATTGGCTGTTATGCACCAAGACGAAGGTAACAGCAGGATCGTTGGCAATTTCAGTCGTGGACACAATACGGCCAAGTTTGGACTTGCAGAAGACTACACAAGTAAGAACATTCCATTCCGGCTATGGTTCAACTGTGAGGCCAAAGTGGCCAGACTCTAGTTAATGACTAGGGGTAGATGAAGCGAGGACTGGGAATTCTATTGTTAGTTTATTTTCGTACATTTGTTTAGTGTGTTTCTAAGGTGTTGTTCTTACTTATTTTTCTTTTTGTTTATTTCTGTCTGGCAATTAAATCGTGTTTGCTGTGCCTCCCAGCACCCTCTCAATCCCCCGAGACCTGTGACAACTGGGAGAAAAAATTAAGAGAAAAGGAAGACTGACAGGTGGTCACATGTAATGAATGGTTCAAAGACCATTGCACGGTAATAGCTGCCTTTAGCCACATTGAAGATGCAGTTTCGAGTTTGGCACCAGTCATATGAAGCAGGACATGTTTATTCACGCTAGCATATTACATATTCCTAAAATGGGGATTTTGCCAAGAAAATGCCAGCTGTCAACATCCAATTTTTTGAACTCGCTAGAGTGGTTGAAATAGAGAAATGCCCACTTCACTTCGTGGTCAGACTGCCCAAATAGGCCTGCATTAGGTGCTTGTACAGTAAACCCTCATGCACGCTGGAAACAAACATGTGCCCCTTTGGTGAGCAACGAATGAAATAACTGACTATAATACAAGCTTTGCCATTACAATGCATTTCAACATGACAACGTTAAAGGGGTCATTTTGCAGAAATTCCGGCATTGGAGTTAGTGTCGTTGGTTATGGGCGAAAAATCAGCGTTGTTCATGAACAAAAATCCGGGGTAGATGCAAATAAAAAAATAACAAAAGGACCTTCGGTGACCGGGGGATTGAACCTGGGACCCCTTGCTCCTGAGTGCGATGCACTACGCGTTCGGCCAGCCCGCATATCTCCTTCTGCCTCCTTCATCTTGGGGCGGATGCAGTGCTATACAAAGAAGAAGACAAGCAGGGCAGGTGTGTCTTCTCCATGTTTCGTGGAGCACTGCACCGACCTCAAGATGAACCAATACCAACTAGCTCAAGTCTCAATTATATATCGGTGAGGTTTCTATGTCAAATGGCGCAAGGCAGCGCAGTATTGCAAGTAACTCACACTTTTTGGCAAGTGGTGTCATGACAATTACATGGCTAGGCAAATGAAGAGCATGGCAAGCGGAAGGGATCCAGTGCAATGATAATGGGACCAGGCATCGATATAGCGTTCAACTCTTAAGGCCAAGCTTGAAGGTCCCACAATTTTTTTCCATTTTACCGAAGCACACAAAATTGTTTTCTACTTTGCATAACGATGCCACAGAGCATGGATGCAATGTGAAAAAGCGATTCAAAACTGTGACGCTGAGCACAGCAGCTGTGACAGAAGGGTGGATGATGCGTTCTGGCATTGCCACCGAAAGAGCACCCACTCGGGTTAACTAGTTTCAAGGTCGCTGTCAGCGGGCCTGGGAAATGAAAATGACCGTGACCGCTTAGTGATAGATGGACCCTTGTTTGCCTATTACCTTTGGTGCATGTTGACATGGCGCTACTCATGGCAGCTTGTGTGACGAATTATGGAAGGACGTGCGTAGCGCACTGTCCGGCGGGGAGACAAAGGCTTAATGCGTGTTTGAGCCTGGCTACCAGTGCCAGCAGGCATCAAGACGCCAGTCCTAATGTATGGGAATGGGAAACAACACGTACTGTATAGTAAATGTACCCGCTTGCATGTTGTGAGTTATGTTCTCTGAACCGACACTGTGATGGAAGTCTTGGCACCATCAATTGAGACTGTGTAGACCCTGTGCGTGACTGGTTTGCTCGTAACTCTTTGTTTATCAAAGGGTTTAAGAAGTAATGTCTTTGGAGTAATGAAAGAGTGGAGGTTCAGGCTTGGACCCGGGCATACGCTTTGGTGTTTCAACAAAGCGTCCCCTTCAGTGGCTAAAGACGCTTCCTTCGTGCTGCTGCCGTGTACTCGAGTCATCAAGGGGCTCCAACAGCAGATCGTTCAACACCTATGGGGGGAATAACTATGGCCATCTAATGAGCTTGCCAATGAATTATATAATGTGGGGCTATTTCCTTGTTTCTTGTGGCATATGAGGAATACAATTTAATTGTATCTTTAATTTGTACAGCAGCCACACCTTCATGCGATGGTAAAATGACATTGATGTGCAGGGAATAAATAAATAAATAAATAAAATGCGTCACACGCATCATTTCATCGGACACCAACCAAAAAATGATCTCTGTAACCAAATATGGCATATCTCACACCTGAAAGGTTCACAGCCACACAACAACACAACCCAAGTAGCAAAAACATGCACGCGTGTTACTGAGCGTGGGTCTAATTCTTATGAGATCAAGACATGGTAAAAACGATATCTAACGTGAACTACAATGTAACAAATGGACCGATTTACACTTCAAAACTCTCTTTTCGTTATGGAAATAAGAAAGAACAAATACCCGCCCTTTCTTCTTCATTGCAAAAGTATCTAGATGCCACAGGAGGCAAGGTGATGTTCCACGATTATCGAACATCAAGTGAAAGATGTCTACAGCATGTCCATTCACAGAACGATTCGTGCTTGCTGTTAAGACCGGCTCAGACAAAACGAAAGTCTGCTGCCCCTCCCCACGTCATTGGTCTCACCCCGCGTGCTTCCCTGCGCCCCTGCGGGTGCCTACGAGTGTAACTAGCCTCTGTAGAGCAACACCTGCCACTGCTCGCTTGCTTTGTCAAGCGGTCTCCTGAGTACAATATGCCGGTGACACCCAAGCCCACAGATGGGAGCTGTAACTGCGTTCTCAGAGCCAATGCACTGAGCAGCGATAGCAAAGCGCGTGTTGACAGTGTCTTAGTTTGAAGGGAGCCGTAGCGGCAGGATCTGAAGGGACGAAAGGAATTTCTCAGTTCACTGCGGCACAGCCTGCGTTGCTGTACAAGGCTGGTTGATAGTCGGAAATTTTTTTACTCCAGCCCCATGGAGCACTGTCTGCATTGGCGAAAGTCCAAGCCTTGAAGAGAGAGAGCGTAAAGGAATGGCACTCTGCGTGTGGTTTCCTTTTGAGTGAGTGGGACTGCTAACAGGAAAGGAGGGACTGACTCGAGGTACAGCCTCGACGGTTGTAGCCAGGCCTATCCGCCCTGCATGTGGAACGCCTGTGGAACGTTTACAGAACGAGTCGTTCCCTTTGCCGTTACTCGTAAATGTAACACGTTACTGTTGCAGTTCCAACAACCCTTAAAGGGATGATGACGTTCCTCCAAAAAGGAACTAGTTCCAGGAACGCTGTTCCTCAGAACAGTGTTCCGTACAACACTGGTTGTCGGTTGACCTGCCTCGCCACTTCCAACACTCTGTGGCATCGGATACACCACAAAATGTGACAACGGCATGCACAAACAGATGGGCACAGCTACATTAGGTACCACAGGATCTGCATTGGAAGTAGAGATGGGTCGCTCAGGAGTGAGCCGGATCTTTTGAGCGGCTCTTTCTTAAGAATGAGTGATCCGCAGCTCAGTAAAAGTGAGGTCCTTGGGAGAGTGGAAGGTGGTGCTCTCTCGCTCAGTGCTGAACCGCTGAACCTACGCCACAGTGCAGCGCCACCGTTCATAAGGTGAAACGAAGGGATCTTTGGTGTTGGTTGAACCATTCCATTTGAGTTCACGCGTTCCGTCACTTTCGTGATACGTACACTGGGTCGTCTGCTGAGTATGACTTTCAAGAAAGCAAATGCCCTCCCGCCCTCGATCACAAGAGTCGCAACCTCATCGCCTTCAGATTCCTCCACGGGTGCCCGCCGGCCACTGCATGTTCTTACCCACACGCATGCATGTCCACTGTCAGAAGTTTCGACGGCGGCAACGAGTGTTGGCCGTCGTGGGCTGACTCACGCTACTCGCAGCTCGCTCGCTGTGAGCAGTGCGTGAGGCAGTTCATCGTGAGCTGGTGCAACATTTCGAAGACGGACTCCAGAAGAGTATACGGTGTCTTTAAAGGCAATAGATAAATGTAGTTTACGTCCTAGTTTTCATCAGTGCTCATTAGAACAGTTATGTCACCCATATCATCCAGTCCTCTGAACTTCCTGAGCATGTATCATTAGCACAGCAATAAAACGAATATCATGCTGTGTTGGATGAAGGCTTCATATTATTACGTCCTGGCGCATGTTGGAAAAAAATATCATGGCATGATCGTATTTCGTCGAGTTTTCATCTGTTTATATGGGCCACACAGATATCGTTCGACGTCTTTGTTTCTGTCAGTGAGTTAAGGGACCCAAACGGCACATCATGATGGCACCCCCAACTGACTTCTTTTCCCCTGCGTAGAAAAAATACTGTAGGAAATTCCAGGAAGGGAGGCCAGCCACCCATCTTGCCATGCCCACGCTCCTCCCTAGTACCTTCGCCTCCATGCGTGACCTGGTGAGCCATTTTGAGCCGCTTTGCCATCTCTAATTGGAAGCTTGTTAGAACTAGGATGTCCGTGTAATACAATGCATCACTGACGAGAGACAGTGGGTGCATACGTGTATAATTTTAAAATGCAAATTGTCCCATGACAATGGCTCCTTCGGACTGTTGGTGCACTTCACCTCGTAACATTATTGCGTTGCAGTGAAGCTCCCTTTTGGTAACTGCCCTGACCGCAAACATGAAGGGGCTGCTTCAAGGCTGCGAGATAATCAATGCAGCAGAAGTGGTGGCTTCAATGCCATTGTGGACCCACAGTCACAGCAACAAGTTTAAAAAATTGGACAATAAATAAGTGTGAGGAATTTCAGACATGCATAATAATAACTGATACTATAGGGCAAGTAGAAATTCAATCACGTGGCACATTTGAAAAACCAACTGCTGACTGCTTTTACAATGAAAAGGAACTCAGACAGTCAATATTGGACAGTATTTTTCAGGAAATTCCAGTGTTTCTAAGGAGAGAAAAAAAAAATATATCCAAGGACTTACGACATTTGAATTTTAAAGGTTTTCAAGGGCTTGTACATATACCGCAGCAGTTACTGGCATTAATGTTGGGTATCTGTAATGTCATGATGGATAATATTGAGAATGGACAGCTCATATTAGTCCTGTTGATTACGCTCAATTTAACATAATTTGCCAGGCAGGTTCAACTGAAGAGACACCAACTCAATTGGTACTTGCACAAGCTATGATGGCAGAGTTGCTCAGTGACTTAAAGAAAATGCAGAAGCTCACTTTTATGCCTATAACAAAACAAGTGTACAAGAAAAAAAAAGAATGTCTAATGGACAAAGGAGGAAGGTTCACGTCAACAGGAGCAGCGCCCAGAAACAGAGCACACGAAGCTGTCGCAGCTGATGCATGCATTCACCTTGGGCATGGATACGTTGTGCTTCAGCTTGCAAAACAAAAAGCAGCACTAGCCTAAGAAAATGCGCACTCTGCTGCCCAGTTGTGTGGCATGTGCCTTGTTCCAGAAACAGGCCTCTTGTCAGTTCCTCTCAGGCAAGTGCTTAACATCACAGGCATGTTTTTTTTTAATGGTATGACAGTGTGTGACAGGAACTCTCTGTATAATTTGGATGCAGAGTGTGCCTGAAGCTCTTTCCAAGGAAAATTGCTCACCGTGTTTGGCCAATACGATGAACCCGTCCTATGGCTTGCAGCTCATCCCCAAGGTTGAGAATGGGTTCGAC
This sequence comes from Hyalomma asiaticum, assembly GCA_013339685.2. Classification (NCBI taxonomy): domain Eukaryota; kingdom Metazoa; phylum Arthropoda; class Arachnida; order Ixodida; family Ixodidae; genus Hyalomma; species Hyalomma asiaticum. The sequence goes on from CM023486.1 coordinate 119,009,842, forward strand.
GAGAAGCACGTGTGTGGCTTCCGTCAGGTTGAGGCCTTTGGCTCCCATTGAAAGTGGAAGCAGCAGCACCACGATTGATGGATCATGCCTGAACAGGGCTAGATTGTTCTGGAAATGGAGCAAAATACAGTTAAACCTGCCTATGACGAACCTTGATTCTACAAAGTTTTTCAATTCCTTGCCCACAGAAGAACATGTATGTGCAGCTTCTGAATAACACTGACACCATGAGATGCCCTTGATATAACCCCCCTACCAACCACTTAGAAGAAATTCTACCCCAATTTTTGCAAGGGCAGTGGCTGCATCCGCTCCCGTGGCTACTGCACCGATGATGCAACGCAAAGCAATGTCATTGGAAATTGCATGCATGCAGCAGTGGCGGCAGCAGCCTCGCTTCCACAGGGCAACACGAGGAGGGGCAGTTCTCGTGCACGTGGGCCCCATTTCCTTCTCTGCTCCGTGGCGTTGCTTGAGACACAACTCTTGCTGCTGCAGCTGTGTCCTCCGGTGTGCGTGCCATCACTCACTGCTGTAGCCTTAGGGGTCTGTTCTTTTAATTTAGCCATCATGGTGTTTTTCTCTCCCCTCCCAATCCCCTTCTTTCCTTTTTTTCATGCACACATGCAAGTTGACTCTCGTGTCCGTGCATTCGGTCACTTACGGTGCACATTACAAGGATGAGTGCCTCAGCAGAGAAACAGCCTGGCTATCATGCAGGAGCTTGGCTTTCACTGCACGAAAATAAAGCAGCCCTGGACTTTGTGCAGTTAGGTGTTCTTTTTTCTTTCCAGGTGACTGCCCCATCCCTGCCAAAAAAAATGTTAGATGTGGTGCGGGGCGCAAAGTGTGTGATGATGAAGAAATCTTGGAGGTTGATTCAAGGTATGCCCCGCCCGTTTTTGCCACGAAATAAATGTGTTCTAGACAAGCACACTTGCAAAACAGTGCATTGCTTGTGCCGCTTTCAGCTTGCGCACTGCCACATTGCAGGAGTTATGCCGCGCAGCAAGAAGGTTTCTTTACCGATGACTGAATCATTCCATGCGCTATATTACCTGCTTCAGTGGCCGCCTCCTAAACCAAACCACGAAATAGCAGCTCCCATGGGCGTTGCCATAGCAACAGGTAGGCAAGGAGACCGTGTTTCCCTCGCCTGTACCACCTCACTTTGTCGGCCCAGGAGAGATGCGTGCGCATGGGGGTGCAGGCAACTAAAAAAACCCTAACTCCTGCCACGTGACTCCTCTGCGGGAGAAATGACACTCTGGTGCGGCTGTGCGTGAGGGTGCTGCCACAGAATGCTTCCCACCAGTGTATGAGGTCTGCCTCCGGTTGCCCCTTTGTTTCATTTGTGTGATTCTATTTAAATTTTCATGCCAATACTAGATACAATGAAAACTCCTCTATAACAAAAGATTTCCAGCATTTGTCAGTTTCATTATATATATCCAGGTGTAAGAGGTTTGTGGGCCCAAGCATTCACACAGACGGGGACGAGGCATACACAAGGACAAAACACTTAGGATAACACAGTGGCCCAAATAAGCAAGTACTTGGTCGCGTCCTTCAAGCCTAAACTGTTCGTGGCGACAAACAGTTATTTCCCGTTCCAGATTGCCCACACTATGTTCCCGTATGCACGCGCACCACTCACGGTGTTCACTTGTATGACCGTGCGACATCGGTGCGGGGTAGCTACGATGCCGCCGCAGCTGTAGCGCTAAATCGGACTCCGTCGATGGACCAGGCAGGCGTTGTCCTGGACGTAAAGCGAGCCCACGTGGACGGCCGCGACCAGCGGACCAAATAGTTGCCAGTTCGCTGCACGGCCTAGCCTGTGGCCACAAGCACAGGCTCCGCTAGTGGCTGCCCGAGCAGTGAGGAGCCGCACGGATCGGTAGCCGCGACAGTCGCTCCCCGAGAACAGCCGGGAACTGTAACGGACCGGTAGCCGCGACCGTCGCTCCCCGAGAACGTCTAGGTACGTCTTCGCAGCAAGCTTCTTGGCCAGTTCTGCCTCGTGCTTCACGGGCCTCACGCCTTTCACGAGCGGCGCTACAGCGCACAACAGACACGTCTTCTTTTTCTCCTTCTATGTCGGATGCCTTTTTGGGGCCGCCACACACCCCCACGCTTCCAGAACATTGTGTCGTCGGAAAAAACAGTCTGTAGAGACGGCACAATGGCACACACAATAGAAAATTTAAGTAACTGTACTAAATGCGCCTCACAGTCTTAGAGAGAATGCGTTACCCCGCTTGCGGTATTCAAAAGCAGCACAAGAAGTACCCACAACATCTGTATGAATTCCCCCCGCACGGGAATTCTCTAGGGGTATGCCAAATCGCATGCCAGCATGACGAATCACAGCATGCACTCACACAAACACACAACATGCACCAGCAGCTGTTCACCATTTCTCCCGTCAGCTTCATCTCAGATGCCTTTGCTGAAGGCGGACAATGCACCGCCCTCCAAGTAGTCACAGTTACAGGACGTTCCGAGCTGTAGTCCACAACTTTGTCCTGCCTCCTTCGTCTGACACCGGGTCTGCCCCTGTGGAGGCGGTGGTTGAGGTGGAGGCAGCGCCTGATGCATCTGTGTGCTCGAGTTGTCCATGACAATGTAGTATGGCGCAGACATCTTCTGGCTAGACCGGCAGCGGTGGACCGTTTTACGCTGCCCCGACTGGGCGGGCGGCCTCGCTCCCCGGTACAATGATGGTGGAGTCGGCAAGTGTTGAGGCTGGTGTGACTCCAGACGTATGGCAGGGGTACCTCTGGAGAGCCACGACTCCGGTTGTGGACTCGGCCGTGACAATGTCGATCGCATCTCGACTCCAGATAAAACTTGCTTTGATTGCCTTCCTTTGCAGTTTGGTGTCCAGGACTCGGTACTCCCTCTGTTGGTGCGGCTATTTTTTGCATTGATGGCGTTACTTTTCACTTTCGAAGTACCTAGTGGTTTCGAAGTACCTTTATGTTGCCAAGCACAACATCGTAAAGAGGGTCTTGCATGCACTGCGCGCGGACTTCAACAAAAAATGGTGTGTCTAGGAAGACCGTAGCTTCCGGTAAATAGCGCAGAGTGTGGTCCATGAACAGTACCGGTCGGTACGTGCCGGTAAGCTTCTCTCGCGGCACCAACGCTTGTCGAACTACAACAGTGTCGCAGCCAGTATCGCGTAAGGCTGATACAGGGCACTTATTCAAGCACCCTTGCACAACAGGCAAGTTGTCGGTTGCACCAGGCTGGATATATCGGGACACTGTCGTGCTAACAACCGGGACTTTCTCTCCATCTCCTAACATCTGTATCTGTATTCTCACATACAGTCACAATACAATGGAGCCACGATGTCAAGTGGTGCCATTCTTCCCCTGAGTTCCAAGTTTCCACAATATTTTTCATTGGTTTTTGGTTCATTGGAAACATTGGAAATTCAAAGCGGCCGCTATTAAGCAATGCAAGCATTAGTGAACTTCGACTCATTGCAGGCAGTAGTGGAGGAAGCTGATTCAGCACCCAATATCTAAGCATCCCAGTGGATGCTGCTTCCACGTGCTCCACTAATGGATTGAGGCGTGTGCTTGTGGGGAAGAATTGATCACATTGTTTTCTGCTGGTACAGCTTTCACTCAATAGTGGCACGGTGGAACATATTGTGCCCTACGGTAATTCTAGATCTATGATGATGGCCAACCCTCAGCAAACAACTGCATTCAAGACAGCGTGGCTATCCAGCACTGGAGGTTAACAGGCCACACAATCCAAGAATAAATTTTAAAAAATTTGAAGCCAGTGACAAATGTACACATTAACTGAAGCATTCTCTGGCAAGCGTGAGCATCAACAACGGCCACCAATCATAGTCTTGTTTGTTTCAAGTGCAAGTCATTCACCTTACCCTATATTCACTCTTTGGAGTCTTTCGTGGTAGTGTAGAGGCATTCAACTACAAAGTATTCAGTCAGATTAATGATAGAATAACCTGCACAAACCTTGAAGTTTGGTCCAGGCTTAAGAGCAATGTAAGCAACTTCATTTGCTTCCAATGCCTTCTTCAAGACATCAATTACTACAAGCCACTGAAAGAGAAAAATAAAAAGCATCAGAGGAGATGTACTGGGCAATATTTTCTACAAATTAAGCAGAAATACAAACCGGTGCAGAAAACCCTAAGTGCTGATAAGAGTTCAACTACTGTTAATTAGTCTATAGCTTAGTAACGGGGGCGAAGCATTACTTCAACAAGCTTCAGAAGCTCATCGAAAAGGACTGAATTGAAATGCTGACCAGCAATATGGTAATATTTATGGAGGGGTAGCTGAGATATGATACCATCCACGTGCATGCAAAAGCTGTTTTTTGCAACTGTTGGTAACCAAGGCGTCAGATGTTGGCATGTCTCATTATCAGGCCATTATGCTCCCCATGGTGTTAGCACACAAAAGCAGAACTCGGGTCAGGGTTGATGAGGTGTTCCACATCAAAATAGGCACTCCACAACAGAAAAGGCTTAGTGAGAAGGTGCCTATTCTAGGAGCACTGGCAAGGCAAGCAATGCTGAAACCAGCACCAAATGTTGATGCTGTGCAAGCATGTGCAAACAATCGAGAGGGCAGACAAGATTGCAAGTACTGAGGAGTGTTCCTCTTTTTTACATTGTAATGTTGCATCCTTAACGTGTGGCAGAATGAGAACTTGAGGTGGTCACAACAGTGGACAAGCCATGGACATGGTGCGTCTAGAGATTGCATCCTTTCGCAAAGTTTTATTATTTAAATGGATTATTCCACACTTCACAAATGTGCCGCCAAGGTGGCATCCCGTGGTCTCCGCGACTAGAAAGTGTACACCATAGTTTAGTTTCCCTCAGAAACAACAGAAACCAAAAATGAAAAGTCACCTTTTTATTTTCAGCCAGCACTATTGTCATCACCTGGTGCGAAGTAGGGTTCTTTTGTTATTGTTTTTGGGATGGTTTCAGTCGCTGTTCCGCGCGTAGGCTGTCAACATCAAATGAGTGTTCGATATGTTGCATGCATTTGCGCACGTATACGTGGCCTATATGCGGAAGGCGGTCAAGCCAAAGAAATAGCATGGAAAGTTGGGCTAGTTGGAACTTTGCATGCATAGTAGCAGCGCAAAAGACTAGGACCAAGGGAAACACGTAACACACAGGACGAGCGCTGTTTCGCAACTGAAAAACTTTTATTTGAAAGAACACACAGAAAAAGAAGCAAACAAAACAACCAAATGACAACTGGAAAAAGTGTGAACTAGTCAGAAAACAGATTATCATTTAACAGTACACATGCTGAGCAAATAGGCAAACTCTTTGTCAGTTGCAGGGTACCCAAAATCTGTGCTAACAAGTAGCAGCGAGAGGCTATCGAAGTGGGTTAAGGGTGAGGTTCACTCCAAGCGTGGTGGTAGTAAGCCGCCAATTTACGATAGGGTGTTGCCTTATGTGCACAAACTGTCCCATGGTGTCAGCAGCGTAGGCAGTAGGTACGGGGTTAAAACGGTGTTTTCGGCCCCTAACAAACTTTCGAAAATGTGCCCACTCGTCAGGAGGAAAATAGAGCAGAATAGCAAAAAAAGTGAAGGCTGCGGAAAAAACCACGTAAAACCAACGTATGGAGATTGAAAATGCGTTGTCGTTTATCAGATTCCACTTATGTGTGGGAACTCGTATGTGGGGCAGACTGGCAGGTGCATTAATGTGCGGTTGAAGGAGCACAATCAGTCACTGAAGAAGCATGGTAGCACGCACCTTGTGTCTCATTGCAACACATGCGGGTGTTCACCTGTTTTTGAAGACGCTAAGGTCCTGTCAGTACACAGATGCAAACTAACACGTGAAGTGATGGAAGCATTTCACATAAAAAGAATGGGAGACGCATGCGTCAGTCAGCCATCGCTGTCGCTAACTGACAAAGAGTGCCTATTTGCTCAGCACGTGTACTGTTAAATGATAATCTGTTTTCTGACTAGTTGACACTTTTTCCAGTTGTCATTCAGTTGTTTTGTTTGCTTCTTTTCCTGTGTGTTCTTTCAAATAAAAATTTTTCAGTTGCGAGACAGTGCTCGTCCTGTGTGTTACGTGTTTCCCTTGGTCCTAGTCTTTTGCGCTGCTACTATGCAAGCCAAAGAAGATGCAAAGTGCTCCAAGCTCTGCTTTGGAAGAACTTGTGGCAGATGACCCTCACAGTATGAATGACAGCTCTGATCAAGTGAATGGATTGTGGAAATGGGGCACCACAAAGGCTCACCAACCAACGAAAGCTTCATTAGCCCACGATGCAGCACAGAATGACAGTCACAGCTTGCGGACAGTTCACTGCAGTGCCCTATGCGTACCTGCAGCGCTTATGGCTAATCAGGGGTGCCCATAGGCAAGAGTCCGCCAAGTGCACGAACGACATGCAGCGCACCAGAGGGTTCACTTAGTGACCTCATCGCTGGTCCCGTGAGCAGTGCAAAACACACGATAGCTCACGTGAAGAGCAGCTGGGGGCCAGTCAAGGCTCGTCCCAATGATGTTAGCTAGCGTGACGACATGGAGCCACAAGTAAGAGCATGTGTGAGGATGCTGCAAAGGAATGGTGGGTTGGCATGCTAGGACAGCGCTAACCTTGGCTCGTCATGCTGCTTCCCTGACTCCTGGCGTCCGAGATAGCACAGGGCCTGCGCCAATGGCTAGCTTGTCAGATGAGGTGCAAATGGGTGCCACCTCAATTCCCACATTCCCCTCTCGTAAAGACCGAGGCCAGCCTGCCTAGGAGGCTGACTGGGGACACATGCCAAGGTTGAAAAAGCCACAAGGGGGCTAAGCAATGGGGCAAAGTCCGAAAGAGAGGCATTATCTTCAAAGGGGCTGTGGGAACAAAAGGCTCAAAGCAAGCAAACATTTGTTGGGAACTAAGCTGACATCACAGTCATGACGTCCGAGCTTCTCTGTCTCTTCGTCTCCCTTTTTGCGGGCCGAAGCACACTGTCCACTACGGTGCTATCTCATGTCCGATGACCACTACAATGTACCCCCCCCCCCTAGCGATGAAGGCATTGCCGTCGAGCAGTTTATCTGCCTGAGATGGTGCTGCCAGCGTCCACGTTAGCTGGCTTCAAACGGTCCATAGAGATTGTCTCTTTCTGTCCATTAACAAAGAGAGTGAAGTACTTAAGGTTGCGCTTGAGGACTTTAAAAAGACCGTTGTAAGGTGCTTGTAATGGAGCACAAGTAGCATCGTGACGGATGAAGACATGGCTGGTATGAAGTAATTATTGGCTTATATAAATGGTCTTGCAATCATGACAAAGCGGCAGTGGTAAAACAGTAGCCATAGTAGTTCACAGGCGGTCGGCACAGGCGGTTTGCCTCAGCCGATGTCGGTTCCGAGGCAAAGAACTTGTCGGGTATGCGAAGTGTCGTAACCAGCTCTGCGGATGAGCACTGCGTGTCTTCTTTCACTGCAGTATGAGTAGAACCAGAGCCAGGCACTCTGTCCATGGAATTGTTGAGTCTTGCACATGCAGTGATGCCTTTAGTTGATGGTGGAAGCATTCTGCCATGCCGTTCGAACTGGGATGGTAAGCTGTAGTTAGTATGTGTGTGATGCCTAGAATGCGGGAGAGGGGATTATTCTATTTGTCTCCCTCGGTCTATCGTTATGGCATGTGGCATGCCATAACGAGCGATCCAGGTGTGCACAAGAACCTGTGCAACAGATTCTGCAGCAATGTTGCTAAGCGGCGCTGCTTCCGGCCAGTGGGTAAATTGGTTCATACAAGTGAGTATGTAACGTTGGTTCGCCGAAGGTGGTAGCGAACCCACAATGTCGATGCAAACATGGCCAAAACGAATGTCTGGTGGTGGAAAATGACCCGGCGTGCTCGTGGTGTGTCTGTTGATCTTGGCATGCTGGCACTGGATACACGACTGCACCCAGCAACGGACATCAGCAGTCATACGGGGCCAAAGGTAGCGTGAGGTGATGAGACGTTGTGTAGCTCGTACTCCTGGGTGTAATAAGGAGTGCAGAGCGCTGAAAACTTGTCGTCGGAATTTCTGTGCGACATACGGTTGAGGCTGACCTGTAGACAAGTCGCAAATGACGGTATAGTCGCAGCCAGGTAGTAAGGCCTCTTCGAAGTGCGGAGGGTCGGAATTTCAGGGTCTGTGCGCTGAGCAGTAGCTAGGTGCATGAAGTCGATGTCGGAACGAGCTACTTGGGTTGCGTTGATGTGAATACGTGACAGGGCGTCAGCAACGAGATTGCTGGTACCACTGATATGTTGAATATTGGTAGTGAACTTCGGCAATATAGGCGAGCTGGCGAATTTCGCGTGGCGTGTGTGAGGAACTGCAGGAAGTAATAGCATAAATCAGCCGCTTGTGGTCGGTGAGAATAAAGAACCGGCGACCTTCAAGGTTGTGACAGAAGTGGCGGACTGCGAGGTAGATTGCCAGGAGTTCACGTCTGAAAGTGCTGTAGCAAGTTTCTTGCACCGTCAGCTTCTTCGATAAGAAAGATATGGGCTGCCAAGCATTGTCAAGAAGCTGCGGAACAGCAGCACCAAACAGCTATGTTGGACGCATCCACCATAACGGAAATTGCCGCATCTGGTTTCAGGTGCGCAAGAAAAGTGGCAGAAGCGAAAGCCTTTATGGCAGTGGAAAAAGCACTTTCGGCAGTATTTGTCCATAGTATAGATGTGTTTGCTTGGCGTTTTCCAGAGAGCAGGCTGTGCAGCGGCTGCAAAATGGAAGCACAACAAGGAATGAAACGGCAGTAGTAATTGATGAGGCCCAAGAATTCCTACAATTTCTTTGTGGTCGATGGTTGTGGGTAATCTTTAATAACTTGAACACAGAGTGAGACAGGCTGGATGCTGCATTGATCAACTCGATGCCTGAGAAAATCAAGGGAATCGACGCCAAACCCGCTCTTGAAGACGTCGATAACAAGGCCGTATTGACGGAGACGTTCGAAGACCTTATACAGGTCTGATTCATGTTCCGCAGTAGAGCAGCTGAAAATGGGGATGTCGTCTAAATAGACAAAACAACAAGTCAGCCCATGTAGCACTTGGTGAACGAACCTTTGAAGTGTTTGAACAGCATTGCAGAGACTGAAGGGCATGTGGATGTATTCAAACGTGCCAAATGGTGTAATGATTACGGTTTAAGGAATTTCGGAAGGCTCCACAGGAATCTGATGGTAAGTTTAATGCTGAATATGCAGGAACCGTGAAGTGAAGCGGTGAAGTCGTGAATGCGAGGAATGGACACCTGTTGGGAATCGTCATTTTGTTTAACGCATGGTAATCTCCGCATGGCTTCCAATCACCTCTCTTCTCTGGAACCATGTGTAAAGCGGACACCCAAGGGATAGCAGAAGGACGAATGAACTCGAGCATGTGATCGAATTCCTGTTTTGCGATTTTCAGGCGGTCAGGTGCTAAGCGGCGGGGTCAGGCATATACCGGTGGTCCTTTCGTGACAATGTGGCGTGCGACCTTGTGCAGGACTGGGCGATCTGGTGATGGGGGTTGAAATAGCTCTGGAAATTCTTGTAGGATGGAGGACCAAGGGGCCGATACCTGGGTGTGTGCTTGTAGGAGGCACAAGGGCGGCGCAGTTGCGGTGATGCCTTGTACCGATAGGTTGGTCGTGGAGTCCAGAAGGCGGCACTGGCATAGGTCGACCATCAAGTCGAACTTCCACAAATAGTTGGCACCGACTATCGGCCCACCGACATCAGCAATGGTGAATAGCCATCGAAAGGGACGCTTCAGTCCGAGATGAAGAGTCACTGATTTCTGGCCATACATCCTAATATTAGAACCGTTGACCGCAGTGAGAAAGGACGTGTCGTGGCGACGTCATCTTCGGTCGTCAAAGGTAGGCGGAAGCATACAAATTTCTGCGCCAGTGTCTACAAGGTAGTGAACTTTTGTTATGGTGTCAGTCACATAGAAAAGACGGCTTTACGTGGGGCCGGTAGCATTTGCAGTCATCAGTGAAAAGTTGCATGGTGGATGGCACTGACGTGCACGAGTGCCATATCTGGCGTGGTACTAAAGATGCACTTGAATAGCGGGAATTGCTTTGGTTGCACGTGCGATGACGTGACTGGACCCGCAGAGAAGTGCAAGGCAGCTAGCTCAGTAGTTACTTGATCTACTTGTGAAGCAAGCTGTGCATTTGATGCGCTGAGTTTGTCAAAGCGCTGCTGTAACTGCGACTGACTCGAGACTGGCGCATTACAACGGTCGATGGCAGATACGAAAGAATGGGAAGCATCCATGGTCCGGTCTGCCGTTGTTGCCAAGTCCTCAATGGACGCTGCCGCAGGTGAAGCGCATAAAATCATCTGGACCCGATTCGCTAGGTGCTGGAGGAAGAGCTCACGGACAATTTTCGAGTCTGTTGAAGATGGATTGGCTCCGAGTAGCTGGGTCATGCGGTGAAGCAGCTCGGTCGGCTTTCTGTCGCCAAGTTCCTGCGATGATAGGAGCTGTTGAATGCGTCGCGACTCGGAGTCAGTCACGCATCATAATAACTCCCGTTTCAAGGTATTGTAGGGGTCATCGGGTGGTGGAGTTAGCAAAACATCGCGGATTAAAGCTGTGATGGTCGGGCTGAGCGTACTCATGACACAGTCGTACTTGGCTGTCTGCGATGCGATGATGGTGGAACTGCGCTTTGATGTGGATAAACCAGAGCTCGCTATCTGCGGGCCAGAACTCGGGAAGCTTGAGTGTGGTGACGGAAGGTGTTGCATCTTCTCGGAATTCTTGGGAGTTCGGTTCCATGGCGTCGAAGAGAAGCATGGGACGAGTAGTTGCAATGTGTGAAGCGTCCCAGGTCACCAACTCGTGAGAACAAAAGGATAAATTTATTTGTCAGGTAACTAAGCTAATGTCGCAGTCATGACGTTCTCTGTCTCTTCGTCTCCCTTTTTTGCGAACCGAAGTACACTACAGTGCTATCACACGTCCTCTTGGGAAACAGTGCCACACAGCAACGAGAGCAAGGAGAAGTGAAGCTGTGACAGTAGTTCATGTCTTGCCTTGGTCACACAAAATCACACACACCAGTGAGAGTTCACAGCTGAAGAGGTTGGCAGCCAGGAGAAAATGGGGCAGGCTGCACACTCGGTGCTGCCAGCCTGCTTGAAGTTCGTCGGACAGGCAATGTGGGCTGCCGAGAAAGTGAGACGTGGCTGCAATTTGCGTGCAGCAGCCATCGCTGGGTTGTATGCTGACAGGAACAGCCTCACGAAACAGCTACAGGGAGCTGGGGCGATTAGTGGAACGACCATGTGCCGACTGCCAATGCCTCCAGGTGGTGATTGCAGGGCAGGAGCCAAGCTGCAGCAGGAAGGACCCGGGACAGTAGGCGGGTGCCTCTTCTGTGCCATGACTGCTGTTCACAAGTGCAAGCATTGACCAGAGCAGAGCTCCAGGGGCGACAGCAGGACGATGAGGGAATCAACACTACTTGTCCAGTGGAATGGCAGAGCTCTTGTATCCAAACGCAACAGCACAAGCGGACCAGCGAACACAATGACCATGTCCAGGGTGGGTACGGACAGATGAAAATGATGAGCTACACAGTTAGCGGTCACAATATTACTTTACATTGCATACACTCGCACAACAGCCGCCTGCACTGCATTATCCATCGCTGTCACATACATATTATAGGGCTTTGGCCTTTATAGGTTACCATATGAGCATGATCCGTGACACGACACTCCTCCACCAGGTTCGTTGACTCGCCTGCGCGGGGCAGAGGAGGCACCACCAACGTTTGCCAACAAATGAGGGCTTTATTAACCCACAATGTAACACCGGGTGAGAGTCACCGCTCGTGGGCAGAAGGGTTCACCGCAGAGTCGATCGAGTACATGTACTGCCAGTACAGGGTGTCTACCAAGTTGACATTGCTAAATTCGCTGAGATTTCCAGGTTTTCCCTGAGTATTTTTGCAAAATTCCCTGAGTGGCACATAACGTTTTTTCATGTCGATGCGGGTAGGCACCATGTCACTCAATGTCGTCACTAGTAAACATGTTTAACTCTGAGGGTCAAATTTTAAAAACACAAACAAGCAAACAAACAAAAAGAAGCTTTCCCAGATGGTCAGACTGTGAAATTGCGGATTTTGAATGTACGAAATGCGCAAGGTTGGAAAAACATTGTAAAAAGAATCAAGAGCAATATTTTGGTGTCAGCATCACTTTTATACCGTATTTACTCAAATCTAAAGCACACCTTATTTTTGATAAAATGGGTCCAAAAATCATATGCAAGTTAGAATCGAGAGCGAATGAACGACACCATTACCATATTGAAGCGCGTAGGAAAATGGCTGCCTCCTAGGCGCTTTGGGTGCTGTCGAACGCTCACTGCCGAAAAAACGAACTCGTGACACGGCGGTCTTTGGCACGCATAGTTTCCGTAGTTTCTTTGTCGCCGACGGTACCCCGCGTAACGACACCATGACACACATGCGTAGGCTAATGATAATTGACGCGCCAGCTTGGCCATCTTGCGGCCAACCAAAGTCACTACATTGCCGATGCAATCTCTGAGATGCCCAGCCACACGAGCTTTCGATAGTGTTTGCGGGTGGCCGTAACGGGAGAATAGATGTTTTTCATCACTGCACACAAAACGGCTCATCATCGCATTTCTCCCTCATATCTGTGCTGAGCCCGAGCCTCTCAGTCGTGTGCGCTGCTTGATGTCTGAGATTGATTGCGTTGCTCTCGAGCTTCTTTGTAATTCTTTCTGCCCCGCATGTCAGTAATGGCAAAATGCAGTAGTTATATAATTTCCACTTGAGCGATAGCAGTAGCTTTCTGTTCATGAGTTGGGAATGTCTCCCATATTTGCATCATTCCATGTTTATTCTATGGTGGATTTCTCTTACGTGAGTGAGTTCTCTTGTCAGTAGCTGTCCTAGATATGTGTGTTCTTGTACGACTTCTAATTTCTGGTTTTCAATCGTGAAGATGCGTTTTTTTTACCGTGCCACCTTTGTTTTCTGCATGTTCATCTTAAATCCTACCTTAGCACTTTCCCAGCTTAAGTCTCCAGTCCTCCTCTGCAGTTCGTTGCAATCATTGCTGAAGAGTACTGTGTCGTCGGCAAAGCGTAGTTACTCAAATATTCACCATTAATCCTTAGCTCTGCTTCATCCCCGCCTAATCTTTTGAAGATTTCTTCCAGACATGCAGTAAATATCATTGGAGAAGTTCTATCTCCTTGTCTGACACCACAACTTCCTGCATTATGATTTTCCTGCTTTTGCTAAGAAGGAGTAGGATGGCTGTAGAATCTTTATAGATGTTGGCTATAGCATTTATGTAGCTATCACATATTTCTTGACGGCACAATGCCTCCAATACTGTACCCACTCAAAAGCCTTTTCGTAGTCTATGAAAGCCATATAGAGGGGTTTGATGTACTCAGCGGATTTCACGATTACTTGATTGATCACATGAAAATGGTTTATAGTGGAGTGTCGTTTTCTGAACCCTGCTTGCTCTTTTGGTTGATTCAAGTGAGGCGCTTATTCTGTTTGAGATAACTTTTGTTAATGTTTGGTAAAGTTTTGAGAGTAGAATGATAGGCCTGCAGTTCTTAGTCCCGAGTTCGAACCCTCGTGCATGTTCCCCCCCACCTTTTTTTATTTATTTATTTATTGTAAGAATTTTTTTTCAAGCTCTCGCTGTATCATCTTTCTTTTTTCTGCTTCCCTGTAACCATTATGCTCTCGCCAGCCTCAACCATACACTGTAACACCTCTGAAAGACCCCCTCCCTCGACGGACGATCTGGACATGAGATGCATATGGGCTCTCACCCCCACCACGCCTCATCTGCGTTACTCACCTGAGCGCCAGAACAGGAACTGACCTCCCTGGTGCAACACCATGGCCAACATCTCCCAAATGAATCAATGACCGAACCGACCGAATGGTTGAACATGTCTTAAACAATTGTCACTGACTGAGCTAGCCAGAGGCCTTCTCTAAGTCTCCCACGGCTGGCTCCTCAGGACCCTAATGAAAGTTCATTGTCTGCCTGTCTGTCACTAGCACAGAAAAGACATAAAATCCGTCTTATTTGGGGGATATATCGTCTTATCCATCAGAAATCCAGAGTAAGGAAGTCAGCTTCAGGACGGTAAAATAAGGTCCTGCTATAGCACGGATTTTTAGAGACCTTTACAAGTGCCTTCTTTATAATTTGTGTTGTTCAGAGATATGTTTTCCTGTTCTTCAGAAATAGTACGTATTGAATAAGTCAAGTTCAAGAATTATATAATCAGGACAGGAAATCCGGCTATAAGGCGGACTTTCCAAGACCTTGAAAATCGCTTGTGTCTAGTCCCCTTGCATTTTTGTTACTTTCTACTTGTTTTGTGCTGTTTTCATTTTAGCAGGAAAGTGGCAGAAGAATACCAATGGTTCTTTTACTCGGCACAGCGGAAAGAGTGCCGAAGTGGCAGCCAATAGTTTGTTTGATTTGCTTGCATGTGACTGTTTGCCACCTCTCTTGAGTCTTCCTCCGTCTGCCTACTCTCCTCTCGTTTGCGATTCATGATGGCAGCGGCGCTTGGGGGGCACATTCTGTCTGTTTTTCTGTTGTCCTGTTGTTGGATGTCCGGTGGCGCCACTGTTTGCTAGAATTTTGAATGGTCGCACTGTGCAGTGCCATGTTTTCTTGTTTGTGCACGTTGACGAGCAGCTCTGTTTACCTTTGGATTACGCGTGCTACATGGGCAGTGTAGCCTCACAGTGGACTTGTGTGCTTCACACAAAGAAATTACCACAATGGATAGATGTATTTCTTACAAGGTGACTCGTACCAACTTGTCACGAGTAAAGGGGCCCCGAGGCAAGGCCACATGGCGAAAAGAAGCGATGATGCGAAAAAGAGTAAAGAAACGCCAGAAAGCACGTGCCGTGGACATTTATTTATTTATTTATTTATTCAATACTGTGGGCCTTTTCAGGCCTATACAAGAGAGGGCATACAAAATACAGAGGGCTTCATTTCAAGAAAGAAAGAAGAAAGAGCGAAAATGTGGAGTACAAAGCAACCATATCGGTGACAACAAAAATCAATGAATGACCTGTGCAAAAAAGGAAACATAGCGTACAGGTTCAAAACAAATACGGAAAGGAAGGAATGTCCATGTTTGTAATGGACAAGAGAACCTCGGCCAGGCGGCGCTTACGAAAAGTGCCCTCTTTTCCAGTCATGTACGGCACTCCGCTGGTCGTTTGTTTACATGGAGGTGTGTGCATCTGCCTCACAGCACGTGCGCAATGTGGTCGCACATGTGCTGTTACACTCTCTTTTTGTCATCGTTCGTTCCGCTTTCTTTCAAGTCGCTCGTGCATGCACTGCCTTGTTGCTTGCTCCGCTTGTATTAGATCTCGCCTGAGCCGTGCACCACGGGAGAGTGCTGAACCTTGGACCGTGCACCAAGCTTTGGCACGCTCCAAGTACTCTCCCCTTTTCTTTCCAATGATGCCGTTGGCGCGGGCACTGAGGTTTATACCCAACCTGTCTCTGTACGCCGACGACATCACTCTATGGACGACTCGTGGCTCCGATGGGAAGATTCAGAGACCTCTGCAGGCCGCAGCCACCATGGTCGCGGAGGCGCTATGAATCTCACATGCTCCCCTCAGAAATCTGAGCGTCTTCTCCTTCCATCCCAACGGGGCTCATAAACACATATCTAACATACAGATTATTCTCAACAACACTCCTGTTACTAGAGTGGACAGGCTCCGCATGCTTGATCTACACATTCAAAACAACTGCCTCAACATATACACACTAAATGCACTTCCCACCACAGTTGATAGCACCCTACGTCTTTCTTCTTGGATGGGTTTTCAATAAACATGGCGGACTAAAGGAGGCTGAACTCCTCCACTTGGTCCATGAGTTCGTTATCAATAACATTTGCTACACCATCTACTTTTTTTAAAATCGGAATCGGATCAGGTCGACACCCTTTTATGGAAAGTATAAAAATTCACTCTGGGGGTCACTATGCAATTCGGACTTCCACTCAAAGATTCATGCAAACGGGCACCTTCAACATGCTTACTGAACTCACAGAAGCCCATCTGACATCCCTGTATGTCAGAATTTAGAATACCATGACAGGCCGACATATTCTACGAACACTTACTGCGGCACCCATTACCAAGACAATATACACAGCATGTATACATGAGGAACTCTACAGCCACCCATTTCCAAAGAACATGCACCCTGTGTACTCCAAACAGTGCAGGGAGCCTCCGAAAACACTTATCCACCTTAGCAGATGTGCTCTATGTTGACGCTGCTGATTATGGGAACCCTTTACAATCTCTCACAGCCAAGTCGCTGCATCTGTTCCTGCCTTTGCCTGAGAGGAAGCGGAGGCAGCCGTAGCCCTGGCCCTAACAATCCCAAATTCATCAGTTATTGTTAGCGATTCGAAAACAGCCATACAGAATTTCAGAGTGGGCAGGGTCTCTAAGGCAGCCATTTCCCTCCTGTTAGCCCATTCCATCCGTGAAATGGTAGAACTGATCTGGACTCCCGCACATGCGGGCCTTGCCGGAAACGAGGTGGCTCATGCCAGTGCCCGAGGATTTACGGTCCGGGCACAGGCATCAGATGTGTCCAAACTCACTACGGAGGAGGTGCCGTTTACAGCGCGAGACAGGCTTCTTACATTTCATGACATTTGCATGCACTGTCGATTAGGCTGTTTATCCTTACCAGCATTAACGCACTAATCCCCGTGCAGGCGTGAAGTCCTGTAGCGATAGCTGCAGACCTTTCCCTCCCCTTACCTCCTACACCGCATCCATCCATCTATTTACTCCTCTACTTCTTGCAAATTCTGCGTCTGTCCTAGAGCAGACTTAAACCACATTAGAGTAGAACCCCGCTGTTACATTCCCGGCTGCTGCGTTTTCCCGGCTGTTACATCGTTTTTGGCCGGTCCCGGCATAGGATTCAATGCATTAGGAACCCCGCTGTTACGTCGCAATGTGGGAATGTTCCCGCATGTTGCGTCGCGAATCGGCATTCCAAGCGGCCACTGCCGACGGAAATATTGACTTTTCACGTAGCTTGACTTGGCTTGACTGTAGGATTAGCTGCACGATGGCCGACTCCAATTAAGTTTCCAGCTTCTGCCATCTAAATTATGGCACAGCGATGCAAACTGTTGGTGACGGAATCGCATACAATGATTACATTTCCATCGATGACGCCACTGTCACCTCCGAGGCTTTCTCTGTTGACGAAATCGTAGCCGAGTGTGCCGATGCGTGCACTGAAAGCATTAGCACTGAAATAAAACTGTGCCGATCACCACTTCTCTCATTTTTCCATTTTTCCCATTCTTGGCTCTTACGTTTCCCGGCTCTCACGTTTATATTTTACGGTCCCGTGAAAAACGTATCAGCAGGGTTCTACTGTATGTGGGGGTGCCCTATGTGCTCCGTTCCAGCTTCCTTTAAAAAACTCATTTCTTGTGTGGAGCAGTGGGAGGTTGCCTTGCGCAGCTCGAGGCCCGACATTCAGGAGGCAAACCTGGAGTGGGCTGAAAGGGTAGAGGAGGCCTACTTCAAATAGTCCCCCCACCTCCCTAAACCATTGCCCGTTCCCTTTAGGAAGGACAAATAAGTTTTCATTCATTCATTCATTCCTTGGGCTTGCAGCTGCCTCATCACAGTAGTTCCCGGTATACCCATGACGCTTCATCTTCGCCCGCATAATAGATTGACCGGCAGCACAATCCCCAGGGCACCACGTCACCACTTTGAAGCGTCGGCTGAGGCCGAGATTTAGCCTCACCAGAAAGGCTCCTCACTGACAGCTTCGACGATGACTGGGTATCAGCGACAAAGGCAGGCGGTAGAGACGAGCTACCGTAAACAAGGACTGCGATGACTTGGAATCATCGACCAGGAGTTTGCCCCAAGACCGGCTATCATCATCAGCAGAAACAGCCTGTTTATGCCCACAGCTGGGCAAAGGCCTCTCCCACAGATCTCCAATTATCCCTGTCCTGTGCTAACTGGGCCCAGTTTATTCCCACCAACTTCCTCATCTGCCCACCTAACTTTCTGCCGCCCCCTGCCACACTTGCCTTCTGTAGGAATCCACCAACGGTTGTCTTGTCTTTGCATTACATGGCTCGCCCATGCCCGTTTCTTCTTCTTAATTTCTATTAATATGTCCCTAACACGCGTTTGTTCCCTAACCCACTCTGCTCTTTTCTTGTCCATTAAGGTTACACCTACCATTTTCCATTCCATAGCTCACTGTGTCGTCCTCAATTTAAGCTGAACCCTCTTAGTTAGCCTCCAAGTTTCTGCCCCGCAGGTGAGTACCGGTAAGATGCAGCTGTTAGACACTGTCCTCTTCGGAGACAATGGTAAGCTGCCATTCAATATCTGGCAATGCTTGCCAATTGCACTCCACCCCATTCTAATCCTCCTAATTACCTCAGCCTCACGATTCGGATCAGGGGTCACTACCTGGCCTAAGTAGACATATTCACTTATTACTTCCAATGCCCCGCCAGCTATCTCAAATCGCTGTGCTCGCCCAAGGCTACCGAACATTATTTTTTAGTTTTCTGCATATTAATTTTCAGGTACACTGTTCTACTATGCCTGTCTAGGTCAGTAATCATGCTTTGTAATTCATCTCCCGAGTTACTTAGCAAGGCAATGTCATCAGCAAATCGGAGGTTACTAAGGTATTCCCCAATAACCCTTACACCCACCTGTTCCCAATCCAGCGTTCTACATACCTCTTGTAAACATGCTGTGAATAACATTGGAGAGATTGTGTCCCCTTGTCTTACGCCCTTCCTTATAGGTATTTTGCTGCTCTCCTTGCAGAAGGTTTAGGGCACAAGCACAAATACAACATCATTTTAGAACTAACAGGCCCCGCAGCGCAAGGCGAAAAGTTCAAAGAGCCGCAGCCTGTGTTCTTTTTTTTGTTGTTGTTGTTGTTCCTTTTAAATATGGCGTGTTCGTCTGCTCACTTCATCCGTTGTCTGGATGCACTTCACAGCCAGATGGGCGGCAGAACTATCATCTGTAGAAGACAGTTCTGCGAATTCGTCCATATGTGGATGCGTGAGATAGAGAAGCAATATGATGCAAGCCAAACTCACACTGGAGAACACAAGGGCCTTGGCACTGGGGTCGTCAGCCTTTATTTCCAGAATGGTCTCTATGATGCCACCTATCTTTGTGGTGTGGCTTCCCTGGAAAGAGCCATATTACATGTGATTATGCCAGTTAGCCAGCAATATGAGCCATGTGCTGAACGATGCTGGACACAACAAACTACCTTACAACTTGGCATAATCAATGCTGTCTCTATTGAATGCTTAGTGAAACACAAGTGTATGAAGTATACTGGTAAGTTAGCAACATAACTTCAAGTATACAGACACTGCAGTCATCAGTAGACGCCGTATGCCATTCTGAGCAACACCAATGAATAAGAGATCCTGCGTAAAAGAAACAAGTGCTGCTTGACCAATACTTGAGAAACGCTCTCGCGAGAAAAGAGAACGAGGCATATTCCAGAAGGCAAAAAGAAATGGTGGTGTGCAGGGAACAGAAATGTACTGGACAGTGTGCTCCTTGGGAATGCCATTGCACATCACTGGTCGAAGGAACATTTGTTGCACGGGACCTGAGCCATGGTGAAAAACGCAAGAGTGAACTGGGACTGCTGAGGATGGTCAAGCAAGCATAGCACTAGCGACGAGAGCAGCGGGAGCCAGATCTGGAGGTTGTGGCAATAAGAGTCTGCTGGTGTGGCCATCGACCTTGGCCAAAACTGAGTGAGCCCTAGCAAAAATTCTAATAGAAAAACTAATAGCCTATGAGGTTACTGACACCAAGAGAATTTATTAGAATTAGACTAATAGCTTGTACAAGACTTAAAGGAAAACATAACACTATTGTTCTAATAACCTAGACGTATGAAGCCTAATATACACTATAAAATGTTAACTCCCTTAAGGGTCAAAACGACTTATCCCATGGGCACGGAGTGAGCTTATGGGCGACACCCTTTTTGTGTGTAGAGCAAAAATGGAGGATGCATGCGCTTTGCAATCGCATTGTGAGTGACACAGCATTTGATTTTGAGCTGAATTTATTATCACGCATTATACACTAACAAGACACCGCAGGAACATAACACATGCAAATACACACTCGACCATTTCAAACCAATATATAGAACAGAGAACGTTCACATTATTTCACATCTGTACACGGACAGTCCCGTATATATATTCCAGATTCCTGACCTGCTATGCAGTGCCAGTGGGGAAATTACTGTTATGTGCAATAACAAAATAAGGATACACAGGACATCTGCCGATCAAAGATAGGCTAACTGGTAGCTGTGCATCACACATATCTGTTAATCTAAACCCACCAAATGTTCAATGCCAAATTGCCAAGAAATCATACATCTCTAGGTCCCTCATTTACACCCTTAAGGGTGTAAATTTTTTACTGTGTAAACTAATACAAACTAATAAAGATATTTAAAGGATTACTGAGTTGCAAATTTTGTGTTTTCGTAGTTATCTAAAGCCCTAGCCATCTTGCTTGAGAAAAGATCCATTAGACAAATTTCAAAAAGTCTTATAGAGCATATCGATATAAACTAGTAAGGCTAATAGGACACTGTATTAGACTAATACAAACACCTATAAGACAAGTAAAGATTCCTATAAGACTAATACAGTACTAATAAGACTTATAGAAAACTTATTAGACTAATACAAATCTCTATTACAATTTTTGCTAGGGAGGCTCCTCAGACTTGCAGCAGCCTCAGTACAGCAGATTCCCAATGCACCCACAATGCTCCAGCTTTATCGGCAGAATGCAACGGCTGGAAGAACAATCCCCGAGATGGCACATCGTCATTTGGGCCAGGAGTCATGTAGAAGCAGGGGCTTAGAACACAACTAGGCCTAACCCCTCTGCCTCGGTCACGGTCTTTATGGCGACTGGGAAATGGGCCACAGAGACAAACGGCTCTTCTGGTTGCTCCTGAACGACTACAGGACCTCATCGGGAACGTCGGTTATGACGGAGACAACATGACAAGGAGTAGACTTCGGTAGTGAGCCAACAGCACAAACCGTAACAACATTCGATTAGGGCAGCGACTGTGCGGCCATGGTGGCTAGACTGACTTAAGGCTAAAAGCTGTACCTAACATGAGTTGGAGACAATCTACTGTCCTTCCATACACTGCAAGTTCTCCCGAGATTCGTGACAAACACTTCATCACATCCTACCACAATACTCAAGCATTTCTGAGCTTCAATAATCCCTGTTATATACAGTAGGATTTTGATCATGGAAATTCCTTGCGGGCAGCGCACAAAATGTTTACATCATCCCAAATTTGTATGATCCAAAGCAAGTACAGCACTGTATCTGTGATTAAAGTTCTCTAACTATTATTGGCAGGCAATTCAGGAGGCAGTAAGCTCCTTAAAGGAGTACTGACACCAAATTTCGAAGCTGAGTTGACTCCACCACACAACTCTCCTATATGCGTAGACAGCTCTGAGCAAATGTTAAGCTCAGGAAATGCTGATAAGATATTTTAATTGGACGTCAAAGTCAATATTCACATGGCGTGCCTACTGACATCGACACTAGTGTGACGTCAGGCTACAGTACAAATTTTGGTGACTTCACGCAGCAGTATGGCAAGTTGTGATGACGTCAGGTACAAAACATGCAATATGGCCGCTCGTGCGTCACTCTCGGTCGTATGCTCTCGCCGTTGAGTCGCCGTAGTTGACAGTGCCCGTGAAGCGAGCGAGCGAAGTCGAATTACCCTCTATCGTCGTGTGTGCCCACGTATAATCGGAAGGCAAGCTATGGTGCCGACGTTTTGCCCCTGAAATGCCGCGGAGGTCTCGGAGGCCACCTTAGCTTATCGCAGGCTCCGGAGCCACGCCGACACCCACCGTGCGTGCCGTACGTTGCATCTTGCACTGTGCCGAAGTACTTGCTGTTGTCGCAGAGTCACTATAAAAAACTTTGTACATCGTTGACCCCGCACTTGCTGTAGATGCTGTGCGCGAGAGACCACTAGGCGTAAACGTCACGATTTTTTGCGGGAACACGTCACGAGGGCTCATTACTATTCACATACTGTGTCGTGACGTCAGGCTACAGTAGGAACCGAAACCGGCTTTTAAAGGCATGCTGTAAATAAATTTTCACGGCGTGCTCACGCTTACCAGTGCGTTTTCTGGGCTCTGGAGGGCTTGGCCTTTCATTTCATGCAAAAAAACGCCAAATGAAAATTTTCGTGGCAGTACTCCTTTAAATGGAAGCTTAAGTGGTTTTGGATTTAAAAAGCTGATGTTTATCGGAAGCGCACACATTTGAAACCATAGTTAACAATTTTCTTATTGCAATAATGCAAGTAGTTGCACTGTAATTGAGATTTAAATGCGCAGTGAAGCTCCGCCCACCGCGGCAGCAAAGGTGACGTCATTATCAAGCTCGCGGATGCCCACGACAGTGTTGCCTATAGGTTCTGGGCATCCATCGCGTTGTATCCAGCCCAAATGCTCAACGTCTGGATTTCGTTTCTGGCTTGTGCTTTGAAGAACATCTGGTGCACAGATAATTCTGCTGGAAACAAGCATTAGCGCCAGCCGCCCATCTGCTCCTGCCGTTAGTGGCTGTACGAGCATCGGCAGCCGAGACAACCTCTTTCAAAACTTCTCACGGCCGTAGAATTCGAACCGTTCCATGCATTACTGCGCGAGGTGCTCCATAAATTGCTTGACCTGAATAATGAACCCAGCAGCTTTGTGCCACACAATGACACACATGTTTGCAGGGTCAAACATGAGAATATGGGTCCCAAATATGTATTACTTCTCTGAATTCACGGCTCCTCACCAGTACGACATGTGCTATTTTAAACTAGGACCATGTAGAGTGTAAGACGTTTCTGCTAAACTACATGTTGTGTAGAAGCCTTGGTGTTCTCCGTACGTATGTATGTATATTGTCACTTGGGCGTGCCATGAGGTTGTGTATTTAATTGCATTAAATAATTAGCAAGTGTTCATTGCTGAAGTGAAACAATGCCATACCGCTTCACCTGCTCTTTTTTATTTTTATTTTGTAATATAAGTGGCATGGCATGACAATTTCCAACGGCTTGTGCAGCCATAATAGCCATAAAAGTATTGTGTGGAAATTGACGTTTACTAGGATTAGCAACCGCATTAACAATGTAGTGAATACTGCTTCGAATTTACTGACATCTAATGAGCACTTTAGTTTCAGCTAACCTTTTCACAGAGAGGGTGACACACCCTTTTGCTACCTTCATACACTAACAATTAAGGTAGCGGTTTTTGGTACCAATAGTAGATGCTTAGTAAGTTCTCAGCGAATATATGCTTTTTTTCTTGGGGGGGGGGCAGTGACATGTACTTCCCAGCCACTTCAGCCATCGTGCAGAATATTCCTTTCAAACCATCAGCAGTGAAATGCACTGCGTTCGAAAGAAATCTCTCTCTCTCTGCTTCCAGCAGGTTGAAGTATGGGACTTAATCATGCGGCTGAACACATGTCCAGTCTGCCGTCCATCCCAGACTGTGACAGCATGTGTTTGGCCACTATGAATACGTGCCAATTAAGGACACATAGAACGGAGCATCCGAACGAGTGAGAAGCACGTACGCTCTGCCTGTATATCCAGCACACCAGTATAAGCTGAGAAGACTTCGAATCCTGGCCAGCAAAAAACCCAAATGAGCCGCCACTGATGCATCCACTGAGAGCAAATGATATCAGCTCTGCGGTCAACGTGTTTGTGATCTAACATGGGCGTGTCAGATAACGCTTCTTTTCATCATTGCATTTATTGCGTGCATATGTCGCTCCGTTAATATGCACAATTAGATTTCACAACGCTGCTGACAAAGATAAGACATGCAAGCGAAGTTGGAGTGCTGCGACACAATGAATGCCACTTTCCCCCAATGAAATGCACTTGCATCACACCTCCAGTATCATAAATCGTTTGGCACTGAGTTCTTACTTGAAAAATTGTTACACTTCAAAGATATCAAATGTTTCCAAAAGAAATTGTTGCTGCACGCTGTTATAAAGCACCACCAGTCTGTCGTTCTTGCATTCTATTTAGCCGCATTTCCTTGCACTCCAAAGAGTTACTATTCCATAAATATTCTCCGATTGCTCTTTACATGATAGCCTCCTCAACCTCCCCCCCTTCACAATATCACACTGTTTGAACTCCGCTCGTGCAATGCCTGCTCGTGGGCTGCCGCGGTGGGCACCTGCAGTGACGTCAGCGCGCACTCCACCAATCACGAGGTCGCCACATGCCACGAGAGTGTTGGCGCGGGTTCAACTACAGCTAGGGCTTTTCCCTGGGCCTCCATGGTTTCGCTCGGGGTCTCAATTTGTTGCGAGACTTGTGAACCGATTGTGTGAAGTGAACGTTCGATGTGTGCTTCTAGAGCCCTGATGTGAGTGATGTGGGTGAGTTCGTATTTTTTCTCGAGTCTTCCGCCTTGGGATCGTTGTCGGTCGGGGCCTTGCGTTTGTGTGTGCGTGTGCTAGAAGGCGCGACATCCATAGGTTCTACCATGGGCGGCAACTGCGGAATAGGCGGAGACGGGGTGTGTGAAGCGGTTCGCTTTTCGAGAACCTCTACTCTGAGTATGAGTTGCTGGATGACTGCTGTCTGTTCGACAATCGCTTTGTCTGGAGTACTGGGAGTTCCTTCCTGCGCTGGACCACGGGTCGCTCAGCGGAAACGCCCAGGTGCACGCACTCGCCCGAGATCTCAGCTGCCGAGCCGAGTGCGGGATGCCCTGACACAAGCATGTCGCACGATTCCCAGCTCACCACATACACGGACATCCTCCAATACTATCGACTCGGAAGATGCCTATACCCTCCTGCACACCACGATTTAACAAGACGCGAGGCCGTCCAATGGCGCAAATTACAGACAGGCTGTTTTCCCCACCCCCTCTTATATAGCAGAATCTTTCCGGAACAGATAGTGCCAAGGTGCCAACATTGCTCATCTCCGGCCACACTCATACATATGGTGTGGACTTGCACGCGCTACAACACAGACAACACAAACACTCTGGAGTCGTGGGAGTCCCTCCTGCGTGCCTCCGAGCCAGCAGACCAGCGCCGGCTCATCCAGCGCGCGGTGGAGGCTGCGGTATCCCAAGGGATCCCCGCCGACCTCCTCAGAGACAGCGCAGCCAGTCTTCAAACTGGTCCCCAATTTCTTTGGGTGTAATAAAGAAATCACCACCGCATGCCACGTAAGAGAGGCGGGGCACGTGCTCAGCGTTTCCTGCTAATAATGCATTTTTTTGACGAGCTATGTTAAATATCATGTCAATTTTCGTGTTCAGTGGGTTCGAAAGTACAAAACGGTGCATTTAACATGATATTTTTTGGAAAACACTTGAGGGTTACTCCAAGTAATCCTCAAGTGGTGCCACTTGAGGATTACTTGGAGGGCCTCTGTAAAGCTGGCCTCCACCTGAGGGAACCCATTGTGGCTGTTAATGTAGCATCCTGACAGCACGATAGGGGGTCGAGATGAAATAGCGTTGGAGAGTGCGGCTATGGCAGTGGTCCAGGTCACAAGTGTGTCGCTTAAGCAGGAGGCACAATCCTCTTGCGAAGGTAGCCCTTCAGGCCGCTTCTTAATTTTCTTTCAAACAACCAGCTCGTGCTTGTCCTGCCTCCTCTTGTTTTGTTGGTGATGAGCGCGTTGTCGGCACACTCTGCCATAGACATATTGGTCAGATGGTGTCACCGATCTCGGAGGTGTGTGTTTTGGCGAGAGACTGGGAGGACGCAGGGAGGCGTAGCAAACAGGATTTAATAATTCAGCCCAGAAATAAATCACAAGAAACTCGACACTAAGAGAAAAAAAAAAAAACAACTAATAATATACGCACTAAACAAACCTACAAAAAAAAAAACTAGCTGTATAATTTTCAGTCGTTGCTACATCTACCTGTAGTCCTCAACTAGAGTCTGGCCACTTTCTTTGGCCTCTCAGTTGTACCATAGGTGGAATGGAATGCTCTTACTCTTTTTTGTCTCCTAGAAGTCCACACTCTGCCGTATTGCGTCCAAGACTGAAATTTCCCACGATCCTGCTGTTGTCTTCGCTTTGGTGCGTAACGGCCAGTCAAGCTGCGTAATCCTCGGCCCGGTCGCCGTCGCTGACGTGGCAGGGTGTCTTCGTTGGTTAGGCCTAAGTACGAACACGGCCCCTGCTTGAAGTGTCGACGTGGCATGCCAGGGGATTGTTCCCGGTCGACATTCGAAGGGGGACTGCTGCGGATGAGTCCGGAACTGCCGCAAGAGGCACCTCCGACGAGCATCGGCCAAACGTCGTCGAGGTCAACGGAGCCGCCATGGAGTGCCAGCATCACAGCCTCAGGAACTGAACGCCCGCTGCTCCTGTCGGGAGTATGCGACCTTCTTCAGCTGTAGCCACGCAGCAAATCATCGCTCAGCACCTTCGATCACGGCTCGAGTCACGCGCCTCGAGCGACCGTGTGGTTTCGAACTGCGGCCAGTCTTCTTCTTCATCGTCTCCTCCATGCCGCCTGCGTTTTACTCATGACAGATGGGCAGATGTGTTTACGGTGGACTTAGCACGATAACAATGTAAAAGGTGCAAGTGATGAAGGGCTAGCAATTCACTGTAAATCATGCAGATGCGTACCTTTGCTCAGCGCATACGCAACTGTACGTTCCACGCATGACAAGCCCACAAGAGAGATAACTGAAGCAGAGAATCCTTTGAGATTATGCCCTGGTTGTGTTAACGTTCCTTCCATTATTCTCTCTGTTAAAGAACTTAGTTTTTTGAGAAAGTGATGCATGCATGGCAGCCTTGTGCAGATGCATAAAAGCATGCTCTGGGAAGGTGAACCTCGACCGGATGTTCACACCGTGTGTGTCTCAGTATTACTTTCATGTTCGTTCCCTTGGTGCAATACGGCCAGAACATCAGCAACAAGCCCAAACTTGTACTATAATGTGGAACCTATCTATGCTTTGCAGTCCAAGTGAAGCTCACTCCTCTACACTGTCCTGCCTTTCCAGGAGCATAAATGACAAGCCACAGACGACCTTCACGGACTGCTCACCTTTATGGAAAACCTGGAGCGTGAGGCCAGCAGAGGAGTGGTCTCGACATAGAAGACATCGCTGTGAGAGCAGCTGCTTCTGCACACGGCACACAGCAGACTGCTGCTGCTGCTGCACACCATCTTCATGCAGTCCAGGCAGAAGTTGTGGCCACACTGCATCACACTCCAGCGACTGCCCAGTGGATTCCGGCATATCGGGCATGGCTCGGGGTTGTGCTCACCCGCTTTGTGGCTGCCGGCCTGTGGCAGCAAGACGGTGAGCAAGTTCTCAACTGCACAAAATGTCTGATGGCTGCTGTTGGGCAGCTACTAAGTCCACAGAATTACATGTGTTCATTGTCGCCAATGAAATTCGCAATGTCGTATCGGGTCTCCCTAAATTATTACTACAGACACGCACAAGGCCACAAAATAGAAAACATGGCAATTTGGAACTGTGGTGCCACAATTCAGATTGTCACCTTGCTTTCATGTGATTTTAGATTGAAGTTGTTTCGGTTTTGTGCCATGCTACAGTTTCCGATGTTGTCTGTTAGTCTGACTAATTTGACAAATAGCAGTTCAGTAAACATGACAACATTGGCATCAGCTTTTTGATCTAGTAAGAATATGAGGTTTTCATAAGCTGCAGTGGCACTTTGCCTATGACTTGTTAATGTGGATGTGTGAACATTTAAATATTCAAACAGCTTGCAGATAACACTTGCTATTCAGTTCGATTCACACTTAAGTTTAATAATTGGGGGACAAAATCCCGCATGCATTACGCTTCATGGCATAGCACTGCCACTTCCTGCACACTTTGGTGCATAACACTTGTGCTCTGCAGTGACAGTATACTTTTTCTAGAACCATTGTAAGACTACACCAGTTGTACAGTAAATTTGCTTTCTTGCCCATGTTTAGCAATAAATCTTCTGGGTAATTAAACATAGGATTATTTAAAAAATATATGAGCATAATTTGAAAAATGTTCGCACCAAAGCTTTTGGTATTCACACAGCTCTCCTTGCTACTATCGGGCATTGCATTTCTTTAGGATTATATGTGCCACTGTGAAGAGGGCTTTTATGGCGATTTATGGAGCCGTGGTCAATATATGGCCTGTCAAACACTAGTAAGATTATATTGTTTATTACAGAACAGTTATGTGAAATTCCACAAGGTGGAGTAAGGATATGGAAGGGAACATTAGCATTCTTCAAATGGGTGGATGCTAATGTTCCCTTTCAGACTTTCCAAGTAAAAAAGTATCCTTTGGTGACAAGCCATTACACAAAAGGCCACATTTTTATATAACAAAGTTTCAGTATAACAAAATAAATTGTCCATTTTACCAACTTCCTTATACCGAGGTTTAGATCTGGATCAAAACGATTAGTGTTTACATTGCGTGGCTCCGACAGTATATGGCAGCTCTGCCTTCACCCTCTCCACCCCAACCACCACCGTCTTAGTACATTGAGTGCATATTTTTGCTTGTCACAAGCTATTTGTAGAAGTGCTTCAGGAAGCTAGTTCTTACCAGTGTCACCACGGTTCTGAGGACGTGTTTCTTCTGAAATAAAATTAGTTGCGACTGCAGCATGTGTCCTCTTTGTTTGTGTCTTCGCTAAAGTGCTTTACCAAATGGTATAAAAAATATTAGCGCTCTGCATCAAGCGTGCAACTTACTGCAAGGTTTTAAATATGTGCGCTATGTTACAGGTTGACATGGCTCAACTAAAAGAATTTTCAACCGCTCATGCCCAAGGGCTATGCAATGGGCATGCACCGACCAGTCTGACTGGCTTTCCCCTTGATGTCACGGGTAGTGTAGTCTGTAAGAGCTAAAGCACCTTACGAGTTTTGTTTTAAAACCAGCAACACAAACACAGTATCACCACAGCGGTGTACAGTCTACAGTGAATGTCATCTGCCTGTCTGACAATGTGAGTTGCACAACCTGTGCTGATCACCTTCAATTGCACTGGCAGTGCTGTGGGCTGCAAATCCTACAATTTGTGACATGTGTATTTGTGCAAGGCAACAGGCATACAGAGTCGCTGCAGCATGTCCATGCTCTCAATCAACAACAGTGCTTGAAGCTGAATTACCCAAAGAGCGAGCCATACTTTCTGCTGCTGCAAAAAAGATACTCAGGGTACACAAAGTACTAAGGGCAAAAGTGCCACATCACAACAATGTACAGGGAATGTGTCTGCCATTCCTTATTTACATATTCCATCTCCCACAACTTGAACAAGTGGGGGAAAGAGCAGGACTTGTTGCTGCCCCAAAAAAGAAGCTTGCAAGATTGTGGAAGACTGAAAAAGAGGATGCTGCACTATGAATGCCTGTAGAGTGTGGCAAAAAATGTTGTTTGTGCAACTCCATTGGCATGGAGCTTGGTGTAACGTGTTAAATGGGAAGATGTGTAAATAACTACAGTACAACAACAACCCTATCGGGGGAAGTCAGGCAGGGCAGCTGTAGCCTTCCTTGAGAGAGAGAGAAAAGGCATTGTGTTCAAATCAGCTGATGAGAGATTATAGAAGCTCTAGAGACACATGCCATCTGTTGTACCTTCAGGCAAAGGTGTCAGGAGCCATTTTGTAAATGTAGTAAGTAGGTACGTGGCCAGGCGAAGCTCCTTTCTTAATGTATTTATGCTGTGCTTTCGAAGAGTAAACCTCCTTCAGTTGTTAGAGCAGCCAGTGTTTCTGATCTCATGCTCCCGTGTTTTCTTCAGTGTTGCAGTGTGGTGATAATAATGTCACCTAATCAGTGGCAAAATGACAAAAAAGATCCATTCTGGGGACCCTTTGAAAACAAGGAACTTGCTTACTGAAAAACTTGCAAATTCATGACACCAAGATACAAAGCAGAAGTGACGGCACATTCAGGCAATCACACCTTACACTAAAGGCAAACATTAACGGGACCCCGCCATTAAAATGGGGACCCTCTGTTGTAGAGGCTCCTGTGAGTCAAATACCAGAGCATATACATGCACCAGTCTGGTTTCAAATTTGGTGGGAAACCAGCTGCTCTTCTTTCAACACATGGTGTCACAAGGAACATGGATTCTGTTGCTTGAACTGGAACTAGCATAGAAGTGTCCTCAGTAAGGCTTCACTTGTTTGCTTTGAGTTCAACAAATAAAGAAAACGTACAATTCTTTCAGAACATAAAATTAAGTGACGTAGTCAGAAGTGATGCTATTTCTTGAAAGGCAATTTCCAGTTACATATGAAACCAAAGTGCATAATGGGGATCTGGCAACACTGGACATGTCCGCAGTCGCGGAAGCTAGTGCTAGCATTAGGAGAGGCTGGTGGGCTGTCACTGATGGTACTTTCGGGCCAAGAAAATGCAGCAGTTTCCTGCGACATCCAGCTACGAAAGGACAGTAACGATAACACAATAACTAAGTCTTGAGCTCTTAAGTACTACCCACCCAGAAAGCAGCTGCTACAGGCGTGCTGCTTCACAATGAAAATGGTACGCTGACATGCCTCCTTTTGCGTCACACACTTCTGACCTGAGGTAAACGTTCGAGGAAATTCTTGGTTGTCAAGGGTGTCCGAGTGCAAAATGTCTAAGAAAAGCTCTTGCGGCCCATATTAGTTACCTATGCGATTAGAAATGCGTGCAATATATCAAAACCACGTTCTTTCTGAGCATCGCACTGCTGCTTTCCAACTTTCGTTTCTCCAGCCGCAGGCATCTATATCCTACGCAGGTGTGCGTTAGATGTTTTCCAAAATGCATCAATGCGTGGACACGTGAGGGATGGGCCAAGCACGTCTCAGAAAAAATCACAGCATATCCACGGGGTGAATGATGATGAGTGGGCGAAGCTCCGGAGGGAATCATCGGTAAACCGTGAATCTTTCGTGTAAATCGCCCAGTCGATCATCATGTAAAGGCGTGAGAAACACTGTATTCGTACGCTGGAATCTCGCGTTTAAGGGGGATATGCTGTGCTAGAGCCAGGCCTGCGCGGAACTGCAGGACAGTGACAGCGTAAGCAGGAGGAGCTACTTTCTTAGAGGCCACTTTAAGCGCTTGAGGAAACTAGTGCAAGTAGAAGTGGTAGGTATCTCCTGCGCCATAACTTATCATTTTGACAAGTAGGGAAGTACCCACTACGCCATAATTACCAGTGCCTCCGTAATGGGTTCAAAGCTACAAAGCACGCAGCTCTGTGTTCTTTCAAATGATGCCTCGACCTCGTTATACAATCCATTTTCGCGTCGTGTAGCGGTGTATTACTATTTTTCAACGTAACATTACGTTTGTTAATGCGATTCCGCGGGAGACATTATAGCTGCTTAGGTCTTTTAGCGATAATTTTTCAACCACAGGCGTAGCTCAGTAGTCTGGTCTCACCGAGTCTGGTGTGCGGACGCGTCATGGCTTGCTCCGTGGATAGCGTTTCAGCGGCCGCGTCTGGCCGTGGTGTGGGAGGTTGTAGCCTGCCTGCGGGCTACAAGCTTCTTCTGCCGACGTTACCGTCGGACGAAACCATGAAACTGTGTGTTTTTCTTCACTGTGACGTCGGGGGAAGACCCTACAGGATTGAAGATTTCCGATCACCGCTGGAAGAACTCGGCGTCTTGAAAGCGGTGAGTGGCATTGGCCCATACCAAATGAGCCACGTTTGGATGCTTAAGCTGCGTTCCCAGGAAGAGAAAAATCTGCTCATTAGCAGCGGAGGACTTAAGGTGAAAGGGCGGTACTGCGCTGTAATCGACCCTGTTAAGCAAGAGCTTACTGTGAAAATACATTGGGTAGCGTTCGATGTGCCGAACGAGGCTATCCGTAGTGTGTTGAGTGAGTACGGTGACGTGAAGGACGTCAAGCAGGAGGAGTGGAGTGTGCCAGGATTCGAACAGGCTGAGTCGACTACGCGTGTCGTTCGTATGATTCTCCGCAAGGGCATCACTGCGGACGAATTGCCAGACCTGTGCAAGCTTCAAGGAGGGGCAGTTCTGGTAGTGGTGCCAGGCAGGGCACCCAAATGCCTGCGCTGCCGAATGAAGGGGCACATCCGCCGTGATTGTCGAACACCGCGTTGCACCAAATGCCGCGCTTTCGGTCACGAGCGGCAAGATTGCGTTCGCACTTATGCCGCGGTGATCGGTGCTACAGCGTCACATCAGGAGATCCGCGATTTAATGGACGAAGTAG
The DNA here is from genome assembly GCA_013339685.2 of Hyalomma asiaticum. NCBI lineage: Eukaryota > Metazoa > Arthropoda > Arachnida > Ixodida > Ixodidae > Hyalomma > Hyalomma asiaticum. The sequence continues at coordinate 119,042,335 of CM023486.1, forward strand.
AAGCAGAAGAGGCTGCTTCGCCATCTGTTAAAGAAATCGAGGCAAACCATGACACCACCGGCTGCACAGCGGGAACGCCACCTGCGTCGCAGCATTTGGAAGAACGACGCTGTGAAACTGTCGCGGACGGCTGCGCCGAAACAGCGCAGTCGGAGGATTCACCGGCCCCACGTTCGGGGACGCGCCCGAAGAAAACGCGTCCGAAGGTGTTGACCGGAGAACGCGAGAGCACGGAGATCGATGGCGGCGCGTCTTTCGAACTAACCGAACAAGGAAAGGAGGCAAACAAGCTCGAGGAAGCCTGCCTTGGAGCATCGGCGGAAATGGATGTGGACCCGGCACTTCTGAAGAGACGCCATGAGGAAGATGACGGAGTTAAAGAACGCGTACAGCGGGAGCTTCAGCCTGTGTGGAAGGTAGTAACTGGAAAGAAGGGGAAGTACGTTCCCCGCACCCGAGCGGCGTCGCTAACCCGCGATGCCCGCTCTGACGAGTGAAAGAGGCTAGCTGTTGGCACCCGCCGGTATACGCCAGGCCTCGGCGTGCCATCGCTTCACAATGGCGACGCTCAACAAGCCTCTTTGCGTGGCCACGCTTAATGTCCGTGGTCTAGGCGCGAGGCGCAAGCAGTATCAACTGAAGCGTCTGGCGCAGGATCTGGACTTAGATGTGCTCGCGATCCAAGAAACAAAGGTTGAAACTGAGAGTCATACCGACGACATGGTAGCCCCTTTCCGAGTGTATTACTATGTGTCAGCCACGCGGCTGGAACCTCCGGAGGATGTTGTTTGCTACTCAAGAACTCAATTGGCATCGTAATAGAAAGTGTCGTTTCTTGTGGCAAGGGTAGGTTTGTGCTGTGCGACTTCAAGTTCGGTGGGTGTGCCTTTCGTGCAGTGTGCATCTACGCTCCGACGAAAGGAAAAGAGCGTTTGCAATTCTTCGAAGACATCTTACATTTTCTGGACTGTGAAAGATCAGTGATTCTACTTGGTGACTTCAATTGTGTTTGTGAAACTAATGATCGTTCTACACACTTAAGTGTGAATGATGCTAGTGCAGTGTTTTTGAGGGAAGTGATTGGTAAACTTCAGATGACTGATGTGGCCTACACAGCAGTCGGCGGGAAACGTCAGCACTTCACTCATTTTCAGGGTAGCAGTCATGCTCGGCTCGACCGAGCGTACGTAAACGCGGAATTAGTACCACTCTGCGAGAGCTATCTGGTGAAACACGTATCGTTCAGTGACCATAGTTTGGTCATATTTGGGCTTGGATCTAAGAGACAAAAGAAAATGGAATGGGGACTCTGGAAGTTTAATGCTAATCTGCTCAAGGATGAAAAGTTTTTAGGTAAGCTGAAGAGCGAAATCAAGCGTTTGACGAATCTCCAGAGAGGCAATGAATTCGATGAATGGGAGAGCTTCAAACAAAATATTAAAATGCAAGCAATAGAAAGAGGATGTGAATTAAGATACTTGATGCGAAGAGAAGAAAGATGGTTACGCTCCCATCTCGATACCTTGGTAGCGGAGGAGACAGGTCGTCCTGGGTCATTCATTAACGAAATAAGAGAAACAAAAATAAAATTAGAAGCTATCGAGCTCCAAAAATACAAGGGCGCAATGGTTCGTGCTAGGTCTGAGAAATTAGTAGTCGGGGAAACGCCGACAAAGCGGGCACTCTCGGACGAGAAAACGTATGCGCGAGGCAACGAAATAGCGGAAGTAGAGTACTCCGGCAATCTAGCTCGTGACCAGCACGCAATTAAAGAGGCATTCGTAGATTACTACAGTAGACTGTTTGCTCTAAGCACACCCAAGAATCCAAGCTTCAGAAAAGATTTCTTGCCAGAGGTACCACAACTGGACAGTGAGCTAACGGCTTCATTAGAAAGAGAAATTGATGTTAAAGAAGTGGAAAAGGCTATTGATGACCTGAACCCCGGAAAGTCTCCTGGTCCCGATGGGCTAACAGCTGCATTCTACAAAGCATTCAAACCACAGTTCGCCTTGATTCTACAGCGAGTTTTTGTTGAAGCGTTTCGCATCGGGTGCTTGCCGCCTTCGTTCGCGCGCGCACACACGGTGCTCATTCCGAAGTCCACTGATGAGGCATTACTTCGATCAGTCAAAGGATATAGACCTATAACGTTAACAAATGTAGATTATAAAATATTTATGAAGGTTCTGGCAAGTAGGTTACAGAGTGTTATTACAGATATAGTCGGGCCACATCAAACATGTGGCATTAAAGGAAGAAGTATATTTACAAATATACATGTGGTAAGGAGTATCCTGGAATATTGTGATGCTAACTTAGGAAAAGTAGCTATGATACAAGTTGATTTTTCGAAAGCCTTCGATATGGTATGTCATGACATCCTCTTTGCTATATTAGAGCATACAGGCTTGGGTTCTGTTCTGTGTGATGGAGTCCGAATGGCATATCAGAATTGCACGACCAATCTGGTAGTAAATGGGGAACTTAGTCAGCGCATTGATGTTAGAGCGTCAGTAAGGCAGGGGTGCCCTATGTCACCATTGCTGTTCGCATTGTTTTTAGAACCTCTGTGTAGGAAAATAATTAACAGTAATGTGTTACAAGGTTTTAGACTGTTATCCTGTGATGTGCGAGTGCTTGCTTATGCTGACGATGTAGCAATAATATGCGCTGACAAAGAGAGCGTTTCAGTGGCTCTGGAAATTACGCAGAGTTTTTGTGACCAAACTGGTAGCTTATTGAATAGGGACAAAAGTTTAGGGTTATGGCATGGTACGTGGCTGCATCCACCAGCTGTCTTTGAGCACCTGCGGTGGAGCACAGTACCGAACACATACTTAGGGGTGCCTCTAGACAGGTACAGAGAAAATACGCAATTTTGGATGCAGAAGGCCGACGAAATGAAAAGAAGGACTTTGTGCTGGGCAGGACGAGATTTGTCAATATTTGCCCGGTCTACTATATGTAATATTTTCTTGGTAGCGAAGATATGGTATCTCCTCCAGGTATTGTACTGCACTAGAAGCGGAATTAAGCGATTCCACAGAGTTTTTGCGACATTTGTGTGGAATTCTCAGTTTGAACGAACGTCGCGGACTAATCTTTTCCATAAGGTCCGAGATGGAGGGTTGGGTTTATCTCACCTGTTCTTGAAACAGGTGACCAGCAGGTTTTTATTCCTAAGAGATCAGCAAGACCCCTTTATCTGCACAATAATTCAAGTAATGTTACCGGGCGCAATACCAGAATTTGTTGTTTCCACGGTAGAAAATGGCCAATATAGAGTATCCCGTTACTTATGCGAGGTTGTATCTTCCTTTAGGTTCCTCATAAGCAAATTCTCTATTGAGTACTTAAGCAATGTCCCAAGGAAAAGACTGTTAAAAGATCTCATAGACGTAGTGCTTCCCCTCCAGATTTATAGATCTATTTATCGGGAGGGACCAGGAAGTAACGTCCTTAAACGCGTCAAGAAAATGTTAGTTTCTGGCAGGGTTAAAACGTTCTTTTTTGAACTTCACACAGGCACCTTACCAGTTAAAACATGGCTCCAACAACGAGGTATGTTCGTGCCTTGGGGAGTGAATTGCCTTTTATGTCGTAAACCGGAAACTATTGAGCATGTCTTTATTGACTGTTGGGATGCAGTCTTTTACTGGGATGTGCTGCAAAGAACACTGACGAAGGAACTCCCAATGGATCCCTACGGTATACGATTCTTGCCTGTACAAGGAAATAGTGTCCCTTATGACCTGTTTATGCTTTTAGGACTTTATAGCATATGGAGGTCACGCATGGATGTAAGGAACGCTGATCCTCATACACGATCTGTCAATGCTCATTTTGTTGAAAACGTCACGAGACTTGGTGAAGTGCTAAAGTACCTAGAAGCTGATGAGGAACTTATTCGTATAATAGATAACTTAAAACATCTGAAAGTTCACAAGCATATACAACCCCTCATAGACGCTGGCGGGTTCTAAGTGTTAATTTTGTGTTTGCACTGTTTTGTGTTTGTACTGCAATAAAAAAAACAAAAAAAAACAGGCGTAGCTCAGTGGTAGAACGCTCGACTGCCACGCCGAGAGCCTGGGTTCGAATCCAGGCAGAGGACACAACTTTCGGAATTTTTTTTTTTCATAAAAGTAGACGTGGCTACGTACATCACCAACAACGAACACCATGGGATGTACAGCCCTAAGGAGCTTCGCCCCTAAAATTAGACTACTGCATTTTGGGGTTTGCACGTGCAACCGGTGTTATTTCAACACCGATATGCCAATGAATTTCAGCTACACCACCGCCACACTATGTCCGATGATGTGAGCAGACGGTCTGCTGAGAGCTAGGATTAGTGTATGTAAAAGATACGTCAGAGGACGCAAACTTCGTGCCAGTGCCACCAGGTCTTCACTGGATATTTTCCTTTGTAAAGTGTGGAGGGGCACTTAGCGGTGAAAGTACTCAGTTGAGAAAATATGATAAATGACGCTTGGCAAGGTCACCTTAACTGCCATCTCTCTCTCTCTGAAGCTTTCTTTTGCGAGGAAGGGCACTATATAGAAAGGGAACAACACGACCGTCACGTCACCTTACATGCAAGTGCACTTCATGTCTTTAATCTTGCGGTTGCCAAGCAGCTGGTGAGGGGTAGTGAGGAACAGGTTGACGAGTGGCACGCAGTATGCTGCGAACTGGCACTGACGGCCTGCTGCAGCTGGCAGTCGATGGACGGCCAAAACATTTAGTGCAGCCAATCACATATATTCACATTTAAAAAAAATAATAAATTCGGGCATCTAATGGTGCAAAGAGACCACAGCGTTGTGTTCCCTCCTTCTTTCCCACTGCTTGCTACACTACACTGTACAAGAATATGCTGTGCTAGCGTCAGAAAATTCACAACTTGTGCCACACAATTTTCCAGAGATGCGCATATATGCATAGTTAATGTGTATGCTCAAACCACACCATCGACTTACGCGCATTTATTCCCGCGAATACTCCCTTTTGTCCGTGAAAAGCAATACGACAAGCAAAACCACAAGTTTCGGTTCCTGGCACCCTGAAGAAAATGGTGGATGGCACTTACAGGGATGTTGACCGACAGCGTTCTACATTTTGAATATCCCCTATTCCCTGGTGCATGCAGCACACCAATATTTGGCTCGAATGTCGACAGGGGTACCCACGACTGATGGGTACGGTTTTCGGACTATGTCCGAAAAGTGTTTCAGGACCCCTTTAAGTTTAGCCAGACTAATTATTTATCTCTTTAGGAAAACACGAGCGCAAAATAGGACGTTTACACACCACAAGTGCTCACTCTCAACTGTTTAATCACACATGGAAACAAGCAGACATGCACAAAAAGATATACATCGCGTATGACACTAAGAGGCGATCAAGCTTAACATTTATGGCACGTGTTTAACATCTGTTAGTGAAATTGAAGGCTTTATCTTGCAATGCTACAGATGAATGACTGACACAGAGCACGTGGCGTTCTTTGTGATATGATATGCCTCCGAAATTTCTCTTGTAGTTTGGTTAGGGTGACGGAACAAAATTGTTGTCTTCTTTAAAAGGGGACTACAATGGCATGAATGACAGTGCGTGGCAAGATGAGATGTTGGTGTTCCCGTCCCTGAATTTTTGTGCTTGGCGAGACGGACATTAATACAATGGCCAGTTCGGCCTATGTACCATATTTTCCAGTGTATAAGATGTGGTTTTTCTTCCAAAACTTTTGCCGGTGCACCTTATACAGCGGTGCGTCTTCTATGTTTTTTTTTTTTTTGGTAATTCTGAACTCATGTTGATGCTGATCACTAGCCTTATTATTTTTTTCCATTACAACAGTTCGATGCAAATGACTTGTCGTAAATGTAACAATGAAGAGTCAACGTGCTAAAACTGGAATTTCATTAATGAAAGTAAATGAAACGGAAAGATAAAAATCGCTTTAAGTGTTCAGCTCACAGAGGCTTCGTGAGTTATGGAGGCCGCAAGCGCTTATTTAAAACGGCTTAAGCTGGCAACAGTTGAGCTGCTTGCACGGCATGACTGGTCAGTATTTGGCGTGCGTGGAGCCAGTCGCCATTTGCAGCTTTGTGTGAATGGTTGGTTCGCGTCGCTGTCGTTCACAGTTTGCTGTTCATCGTTCACCTGCAGCATGCTGCCTAAACAGAAGAGCTACAGTGCGAAGTTTAAGCTGACTTCCGTGAAACATGCTGAGGAACACAGGAACCGGGCAGCGGGGCGTCATTTTGACGTCACTGAGATGATGATCTGCACATGGCGGCAATCTACAGACAAGCTGCAGGCCACGAAGGGCGATAAAAAAATTACAGCATATCCACCGAGTGAATGATGATGAGTGGGCGAAGCTCGGGATGTTCATCGTAGATCGTGCCGAGTTCCGGATTAATTTAGTTAACGCGCATGCTACGAATCCTCACGGTTCAACTATGCACAATGCACAAGTGAAATGTCCCACCGGCACTTCATTGCAAGTCAAGATCCAGTGCCTATATATATATATATATATATATATATATATATATATATATATATATATATATGGGTTGCTGGTGAACGCTTCTCCAACGCGAGCAGTCGGTATTTCTCAATCAAGAAACTCGCTAGGAGACGCTGCCTGCGCCAACGTTGTCTCTCGCGTTTGCCGGGGCAGTGTCGAGTTTGCCGGGGAGCCACACGCTCGCCCTCGGCGCGTGCGTGCCTCCCGGCAGGCACGCGCCAGTGGCTACCTACTACTACTACTACTACTACATACATCGGGGACGCACGACCCACGCCCTAAGGAGCTTCGCCCCTAAAAGGCAGACCGTGGCAAGAAGGCGTGATGGCCAGAACTTGAGGGACGCCTGCATACGTGGATTTTGGAGCAGCGTGCACAAGGCAGGGCCTTGTCAACGTTGCAGCTCCGCCTCAAAGCGCAAACGCTGGCCAAAGAGATGGGCGCCATTGGTTTTGTTGGGGGAGTGGCTATTCTGCCAGCAGCCAGGAGAAATATGTTTTCGAAATTCTCCCGGCAGTCGGATCTCATTGGCTGATCAAGTCACGTTACAATGCGTCATGTCTCGCGTCATTTTGCCGCACTCCAACGTGCGACAGGTTGTCATTGGCATGGTCGGCGTGACACATGGCTCGTCAGGTTGGGGAAAATATTGTTTGAAACAGTGCTAGTGGTGTTAGCCATGGATTAAATTCGCTGTGAGTCGCTCCCTGAATTGGGAGCTAAGCGAACGTCGCCACTGCTGTCATGAAATGCTGCCATGGAAATTTCTGCAACGGGGCGCCAGCGGAACACAGGCATCTTCATCCCCCCACCTAATTCCCAGTCACACGGGCACTTGACTGCGCTTCAGAGTGCAATGCGTGAGCCATTGGATTCGGACTGAGATGCTAACGCGACTGTGAACTGACGTTCGATCGTGATTGATGCTCGATATGTCAGTCAACCGAAATTAACCCATTTGGCTTAACTGTCGGGAGAAGACGATGTTATTCAATTCAATGTTTATTTATTTTCTTTTATAGAAGCAGCTGCCAGCAAAAGTGCAATTTAGCTGGCTCTGTCGCAGCTGTAGCGATGAAATCAAAGCACCATTCTCCCGGCTGTCGCTTAGTGTCTGTCAAATGATATTCGCTAAATTAACAGTTGTTTATATTCCATCACTTAATCTAATAACAGATGTGCCTTAAAGCAAAATATAATTTTGCTGGCAAACTGTCAAAAATGTTATTTTTGGCGGCACTTATGGGCTGCCGGCAGAACGCGATGTTTATTTTGCCGCCACTTCATCTTGCAATGAAATTATACTTCTCCCGGCAGAATGCCAAAAATTTAATTTTGCCGGCACTTGTGACGTCACTCCATCAGCCAATGAGATTTGACTGCTGGGAGAATTTCAAAAACATATTTCTCCCGGCTGCTGGCAGAATAGCCACTCTCTTTTGTTGGCAGGCCATCCTGGTGCTTCATGTGCCATCCTGCTGCAATATTTTCAAGAGAAGGTGGAGCGATTTCAGTCTTTCACAAAAAAAGAAATCGAAAGTCATGGCATCAGCCATATAATAAATATGGACGAGGTGCCACTGACATTCGACATTCCTATGCGAAGGAGTGTGGCACCAAAAGGCAATAAGGCATATTACTTCTAAAACCACAAGCCATGAGAAAGCGCACATCACGGTCGCGCTCACGTGCTGTGCCGACGGGAAAAAGCTTCTGCCAATAATCATCTTGAAATGGAAGACTATTCCCAAAGAGCCTTTCCCGTCCGGCGTTGTCATAGAGACAAATGTCAAGGGCTGGATGGACACGATGGGCAGGTGGATCGATAAGTGCTTCTCGAAGCGTCCAGGCGGCTTTTTTAATAAAGCCTCTTGATCATGGGCAGTATGTGGGTGCATATAACTGAGCTGACGCTCGAGCGAATCAGGGCGAAAAACTGCATCCTTGCGGTTATCCCAGGACTAAAATACTGCAGCCCCTAGACATCACGGTGAACTGCAGTTTTAAAGATGTTCCGCGGCGCCTGTGGGAGTCGTAGGTGATCGACGGAGGCCACGGTTATACAAAAGCAAGGCGCATGAGGCGTGCTTCCTTCAGTCAAGTAACCACATGGGTCCGCAATGCCAGAGGCTACGGTAACGGCAGGGTTTCGCAAGGCAGGCCTTCTAGCTTCAGTGCCCGGGCGGCCTGAACTGGATGAAAGGGCAGCGATTCTGATAGGGAAGCTCCAGCGACGCTGCCGCCAGAGCTCACCGAATTTTTCAAGAGTGCCCCTGTGGAATAGCAAGGTTAAGGAACTGCAAAGTGCCATCGCATGACATATCGATAGTGAAATCAAAACACACCCCTTCTGTTTTAAAAATTTCGGCAATGTCTTCTCCAGGGCATGCACCGTGTCAGTAAAAACCAAATAATCATCTACGTAGCTGAAAATAGACACATGTCCTTTCAATCTGCAAAAGAAAAGGCGATACACAAATGCAAAGCGCACAAACTCTCCCACGGCATGGGATAGATACGGTCTACTCTTGAAAGAATATTGCTCGGCTTTAGCAGAGGCTAAAGATAAATATTACTCACATGATCTTCCATCGCTACTCAAACACAACCCCCAGAAGTTTTGGCAGGTGATTTCACCAAATAGCGGCTCACATCACATTTCGCTATGCGATAGTAATCATGTTCCTGTTAGTGACAAGGACTGTGCAGTCGCCTTTAATACGTTCTTTTCATCCGTATTCACTACAGAAGACCACTATCCGCGAGTCACTGATCTAGATTACCAGTACCCCATCGACGTAACAGAAGATGGTATCGCAGGTCTTAACCTCAAGTTTATCAGGCCCTGACAATATCAACTCCAAAGAATACAGTAACATTATCTAGTAAATTCTTGTATCATATTTATCGCCAGTCATTATCTTCAGGTCAGCTTCCCTCAGACTGGAAAACTGCAAAAGTTGTACCAGTACACAAAAGTGGCAATAAAAATTCCCCAGAAAATTACCGTCCAGTTTCATTGACAAGCATTTGTTGCAAAATGCTTGAACATATCATTGCTTCCCATGTATATCGCCATCTGGAGTCTAATAATTTTTTCTTTTCTAACCAGCACGGGTTTAGGAAAGGCTTCTCATGTGAAACCCAGTTACTCAAATTTACTACAGACATTCATTTTAACATGGATCATAGCCTTCAAACAGATTGCATTTTTCTGGACTTCTCCAAAGTTTTCGACCGCGTAGCTCACTGCCGCTTAATTTCAAAATTATCGGTTCTAAAATTAGACAGCTCAACACTCTCTTGGATCAGAAACTTTCTAACAAACCATCAGCAATTCACAATCGTTAATAATTACACGTCATCCCTTACATATGTCACCTCCGGTGTACCACAGGGTAGTGTTCTAGGACCCTTGCTTTTCCTTATTTATATTAATGATCTGCCTAATAACATTTCATCTTGCATGCGCGTATTTGCCGACGACTGTATATTATACCGACCAATTAAGAGCCCTGATGATCACCTCATTTTACAACATGACCTGCAGATAGTTCATCTAAATGTAAAATAATGACATTCTCGCGTAAAACTTCAAATCATAGCTTTTCGTATTACATAAATACAATCCTAGTGTCTCAGGCATCAGCATACAAATATCTAGGCGTTAATCTTACATCAAACCTCTCATGGACCTCTCATATCACAACCATATGCGCTAACGCTTCCAAATCTCTTGGGTATATCCGCCGCAACTTACGGAACTGCCCATCCGACATTCGTAAACTTGCGTTCTTGACATTTGTACGTCCACAACTTGAATTCGCGTCGCCCATATGGTCTCCCTATCATGAATACTTAATCCGCATGTTAGAGGCTATCCAAAATAGAGCTAGTCGATTTATTTCCCGCGATTATAACTACCAGTCAAGTATAACGCGAATAAAACTCAACCTTTCCCTTGAAACCCTAAGTAGTCGACGTGACATAGCACTCTTGTCCCTGTTCCATAGATATGTTTATCAAATGAAGCCAGCACACTTGCCATTGGTACGTGCGCCCTGTACATCACGACGTCTTCACAATGACTTCAGTTATAATCGCATCTATGGGAACACTGACGCATTTAACGCCTCGGCTTTGCCACGAGCTATTCGATTCTGGAATTCGCTTCCTAACAACACTGTCGCGCAAACAAATAAAGATAAATTTAGGGAACTCCTGGTCCTACACTTCTCATCGTAACAAATATCCACATTCATCAAATTATACATTCCGTTGTAACATGTAATGCAATTCCCCCCCCCTCTTATGTGGAATGTGCCAAGTTGTGTGCTGCCATGATATTGCATTTCTTTCCTTTTTTAAGAGTATGCATTGTGCTGTTTTACCATTTTTTTCCATTTATTACACCGGTTTGCCAGCATCTTATTGTGTGCTCTTTTTGCAATCATGTATAGGTTACTTTTGTTTTCTGCGTTGCTCCCCTTACTCAATGCTCCCCATGGGGCCTGTAAGGTACTTCTAAATAAATAAATAAACTGCTTTGTCCACCTCCCCAAGAAAAATAGGAGCTTGACACCAGTGCAACACTTGACCCAATGCAGATGCCCGTTTTCTGCATGTACAACCTGCCTGACCAAGACATAAAAGTGGAGTTCAAATAGAACGTTAAAATTTCTAAAAACGACCCGACTCAGAACACCACATTTGTTCCTGAATGCCACCTCGTCGTTATGTTCAACAATACATTTTTCTACGCAGCATAACAACTCACTGTGCCATAAGAAATAATAAAGATCCACTACATCTATACTGAAGGCCGTGAAGCCAGCGAGTTCCTTATTCTTGAGGTACTGCACTATGCCATCAGAATTCCTTAAGTAGAAGGGGTCTGTCACGACTAGCTCGGAGAGGTGCTTCTGGAGGTATTTCGAAACAACGAACTGCCACGTGCCTTTTTCCAAAACAAGAGCTCTAAACGGCATGTCGGGTTTGTGCGTCTTAATACCGCTCTCATGTGGTCATATGTACACAAGCCAAACTGGCCATTATATTAATGTTTGTCTCGCCGAGCACAAAAATTAAATGACTGGAGCACCGACATCTCATCTTGCCACGCACTGTCATTCATGCCATTGTAGTCCCCTTTTAAAGAAGACAACAATTTTGTTCCGTCACCCTAACCAAACTACAAGAGAAATTTCGGAGGCATATCATATCACAAAGAACGCCACATGCTCTGTGTCAGTCATTCATCTGTAGCATTGCAAGATAAAGCCTTCAATTTCACTAACAGATGTTAAACACGTGCCATAAATGTTAAGCTTGATCGCCTCTTAGTGTCATACACGATGTATATCTTTTTGTGTATATCTGTTTCCATGCGTGATTAAACAGTTGAGAGTGAGCACTTGTGGTGTGCAGTGCTTTCTCTGTGTGTTGCGCTCGTGTTTTCCTAAAGAGATGCAATGCCAACTGGCCCATTTACCCATTGTGCTATAATTATTTATCTGTGTAGGAGACTATCACCACTTCCCACATGCTGGTAGGCATATTTTTTATGGGGTACACTGCCAGCAAAGGGTGCTGGTGCTGCTGCTCAATTTGAATCAACTGCATTTTGTGGCCAATCTCGTTGCTGATAACGGTAACCGTGAAGCTGATGAGATCTTCATGGTGCATGAACTGTGCCCTCATTAATGGCAAAGTGTTCATTTCACAGCACTGCATGCTGTTAAATGAAAACTTTGCCATTAATGAAGGCAAAGTGCAGGAGCAGCAGATCAAAACCAGAACTCGGCACAGAGAGCTCAACAGTCGTAATACATCGCAATAACTCTGTAACTCCGGCCTACTGCATGTTTTTTTCCTATCAAGGCTTATCTAATTTACTTTGCACCTTTCACATGCAGCAGTAGTTGAGAAATCTGGAAACAGGCGATTTCTCAGTGGCCGATAGGGGCGCCTCTCCACTCTCACAATTCCACTGTCCTCTCGCATACAAATTGACTGTTCTGACTAGAACTGGTGGTTATTACATCGAAAGCCTAATTTTTTAATCTATCTCAATTTAAATATTCCCATTAAGAAGAAGGGCCTGGCATCTCTCTATTTATTTATTTATTTAGTAAAGATACTCTCAATGCCAAATGGCGTTACAGAGAGGAGTGGTTACACATGAATGCCATATGATGGCATACAAAGCAGCTCGGAAAGCTGAATTGTCTGGGTTGCCGGGGGCCGAGGTGGGGAGGTAGTTCCAGTCAGATGCTGTTTTTGTGTGGAAATGAGTTGAAGTGCCTCTCTAGTGCCTTTTCACATGGCATGAACACTTTGTGACCTTTTATGTACTCCCAAAAATAGTTCTGTCAATTGTGAAAGTGCTAATACAATAAAAAGAAATGCTAAAAAAAAATTGGCCGCGTATCTCCGTGCTTCGCTGCAAATGTCGTCGAAAGACGATAGCCTTCTACCGGCCGTACTACATGAGTCCCGGTTCGCGTGTTTCTATTTCCCCGAGGAGTTGCGCAAGCGAGGGGGAAAACGAAGAGACGCGAGGAGAGAAGGGGACCGGCCGGAGTGGCGGGCGGCCGTTCCGCTGCCTTCCGTTCGGCACGAGCATGAGATAAGGGCGCCATCTGGCCATGGTTTCGGGAAACGCAAGAAGCTTGCCTAGTACGCAGAACTGCGTAGGAAACGTCCGCTTTTGCGCATCCTAACAAGCACTAGGGTCTTTAGAATTGCGCATCTATGTATTTTCTACTAAAGGACCACACCGTCTAATACTTACGTATTGATGTTGCGCCTCAGATATGCGTAATATTTGCTTTTTGGCCGACTGTGTTTAAAAGTATGAAGGTAGCTACCAGTTCAAGCTGGGTGGTCGTTGAGGAAGGGGTTCACCTTTCGCAGCAGGATAGACACACACACACACACACACAGACAGACCAAAATTTCTGCGTTGAAGTATCCCAAGAAAGACTATCGTCTTTAAAAAAGGACACTTTCCAAAACATCTTAATCACACCATCACAAGTGCATGTGTGCTCGTAATATATGAGACATACTACACAGCCATGACTGCGTTCATTTTTGGTTGGCACCAGTGATGCTCAAAATTTGTATGCTTGGTCCACTGTACCTTTTCAAGGTTTTTCAGGTAGAAAAGCTGGCCCAGTTTTTTCTTGAGATCGTTCTTGTACAACTCCTTTTCACAGAGAAGTTTCGACCACTGCTCGGGCACCTGTTGAAAAAGATATTATGTTATAACCAAACGATGGAGTACCGACGAGGCATTCCCTAAAACAGCCTAATTTTCACAGTGCAGAGTTCTTCAAGTACTTAGGCATGACGGTGCCACCACAGGGGGGAGTTCTTTTGCTCGCTCGTGAACGCCGACATTGGCTGCAACGTCACAAAGTGGGCGGTCTACGACAGCCGTGAGAATGGGAGGGAGAGCGTGGCCAATAGGGAAGCAGTGCAATCCCTGAAAGCCGACACGCTCTGTTTGTCATCTGCTTCTGAAAAACAAAATGTTTCTCACCAACAAATAAAAAAACACATTTTGTAATTCTTTCCATTACAAAATGTGTTTTCTTCTTCTCAGGCGTAAACACGCCCGTAAGCAGCAATATGCTTGAGTAGTACCATTTATAATGATTAGTTTTTCTCGGCACATTTGCTCGGTGGTGTAGCGTATGCGAAAAACAAGCGTTGTCGTGAAAAGTGGTGCCACTTTAACAAATAAAAGTCGCTCATCGTTGCACCGCAATGTACATTTTGCTACCGGCCCCTGGTGCGTCAGGTCGAGCTTTTATATAGGCAAGCTCCCACGACGGCATCGTGCCTGCTGGGTACTTTGCTGACGGAAGTGTTGAAGGAGGTGTTAAGGGAACAGTTGAAGGTGCTGAACGCCCTGCTTAAAAGTTCTTGCTCAGCAGCTGCAGAAAGAGGCATTCAACGTTGAATAAGTCCTCCGTTCTTCAGAAGGGGTGAGTATCGTGTGCAGAGTTGTATCTCGGCTGGTAATTTCACAAGTTACACTTGTGCTTTCCAGGTGCATAGCAGGCACCCAACTCTGTGGTTTATATATGCACATCCTCGAATTGGCTTGAACTGAGCGCCTGGGTGGCAGTTGAGTGACAGTGTTCGCATTCCCCCCACTTTGTGTGTCACAGCACTCCGCATGTTAAAACATGCCATTCCATGTGGAAATGCAAAGTTACTGCCTCCAGTGCATGCACACTAGCTACATTCAAGTATCGTTACTTACAGCCTGTGTCGGTGTGATGGCGAGCACCAGTGGCCTGGAGATTGTCTTTTTATTACACCCAGAGTGATTATACAGCATTCCCTTACTACATAATAGGCTATGGCGCACATTGCACCTACTGCATGACTGAAGAGGAGGTGTGCCAGGAATGTCTCAGTTATGTGGACTCGTCTTCTGTTATTGGATGCACCAAACGGAAACAATAATGGAACGGCATATCTGCACGTGATGCTTGTTACCATGCCAGTCTAGTTCAAACGTGTTATGAAGGCCCCCAAGTGAAAACATTTCCAGCACCAGAACACAAAAAAGCTTGCCACAGAGTGTCCACAACCTGCGGCCCTGAAAAATGAGGAGCAAGTGAACATGGTATGTAAATGCTATATATAAATCACTGCACATGCTCTGACGTATACACACACGTGGCGCTCTTGTGTACAAACGCATGCTTGTGAACAAATGCCGTTTCTGTACATGACACGAAAAGGTGCTCAGTAAAGATAGGCAAGAAATGGTCACAGCCAGGAATATTGTTCCTGTAAGTATTAAATTGCACGCAGAGCTGGTCTGCCGTCAAGTTAGAAATAAACCTCACTAGAAAGGTGGCGTTCGAGTCGACATCAAAATGTTTGCTATGCCGTGTTGCCTTCAAAATCACTTTGAAATGAAAACTAACGCTTGTATAAATCTTACAGAAAAGCAGACAAACAAACTGTTTATGAAAGTAAAAATTTTCCCTAATGCAGCAGCAAGTATAGGGAAGGAGAATGGTTTGTAATAGCACAGCAGCCAGGCAAACTGATGTACAGCCCTGAAAAGGGCTTCTTCAAATGAAGTAGTGGTTGCTCCTGCGAAGGAGACCACAGGAATCAAATTAAATTACCATGTTGGTCTGTCCGAACTAAGTGCACTGGTTGTGCACTGAAATTAACACCATTCGCTTAGGTCTCTAAGCCTTCGGACTTTCAACCAAGAGGAAAGTGTTGTGTGCACCGATACTCTCCCTGAGTGGTGGCAGCAAAAAATTTCAGATTTGACATTTGTGGCACATCTCTAGGTTTCCAGCTGATTGTGGTGCTCTGGGACTTGAGCGTCTAAGAGACTGTCCCTTCCGCTACTTCCCCACACAACAGGCTGCAAAGGCAAAGCTCCAAATGCCATGCTGCTCTTCTGGCCGAGGCAGCCATGCAGTGTTGGCGACTTCGCGCTCTTGCAGTGACCTAGGACGTTCTGTACAACAATAGTTTATTTAGATGATGTTTTACTTTTTGTGCATGTCACATGCCCTGCAGCATACCTTTTGTAGTTTGAAGGGGCATTGAACCCCCTAGGGCTTGGTTTTGAGAATGGCTGGGTGTGTAAATACAAGGCCGAGAGAATTTTCTAAAAGGACTTGTTAGGAGTGAAGATATTATGAATGGAAAAGCTCCCTTTCCAGTTAAGTCTCAACTCTGCGGAATAGAGCCCATGTGGATGGTGTAGAAGGAGGTGCCCAGCCCAATGCGGCACATCACCAGCGTTCAACATTTTATCAGAGTGGCCGACTGAAAGTGCATGACTGCTGGGGGCTGTTGGCCGCCTGCTAACCCCACACCTGGGCACGGTCGCATATGCCCTCGCGATCACTGCATTTTTTCGATCCTCCGGGGGTTTGTTTCTGTTCCTAGGAACCTTGCAGTGCACTGCTTGGCTTCAATGTTGTGCATACGACAGTGTCAGGATAAAGTGCGCAACTATACCAATGCTCATCCAGCTTGTTCTGCCTAACCCAAAGTTGGTTAATGGTTGATAAGTGATTGTAGACGGGTTAATCATGATGCCTGGCTTGAACGTTCGAGTACTACACTCGAAAGGAAGGCCTTCAGGACTCGAACATATAGGTGTCGATGGATCAGTGTGGAGTAAGATGCGTTCAACTGCAGTAAGGCAGATGGATTAAAGTGTGAATATGCCCTAACATGCACTAGTTCAATTTCAACGGTGACTGTTTCAGCTATTGGTCAAACTGGGAAACCCACAGAAAACTCCGTTAGGCTAGGCAATGCTGGCATAACCATGCCAAGCTATAGTAAAGCCAGTTTAAGCTAAGTAATTCAGTCGAGCCTAATTAAGACTAATTAGGTGAAGCCTAACTTAGCCAGGGCTAATTAAGCCAAACTTAGCTAGTTCCATCCTAATTATGTTATGGCAAATTAGGCCAAGCTGAATTAAGCTAAGAATGGTTAATCCAAAGCTAATTAGGTTGAAACTAATGAGAGCATGGTAAATTAAGTGAATACTAATTAAACCAAAGTATAACTAGGTAAAGCTAATTAATAAAGAGTTAATTAAGCTAAGTCTAGCATAACTACGTTTAGACTAACTTGACTGCATTGAAGCTAATACTACTTACAGCAAATACAATTAAACTATCATTAATTATACCATACCTAATCAAGATATCACTAATCAACTCAAGGCTAATTAAGCCAGGACTAATGAATGTATGCCTGATTAAGAAGAGGCTAATTACCTCAGCAGTAATTAGGCTAACACTAGCTATATCACATATAATTAATGTAACACTATTTAAGCGACTCTCAATTAAGCTAATATAATTAAGTATAGCATACCTAAGCATGGTCTTATTAGTCAAAGTTTCATTAATGTAAGACTAATTGTACCAAGTATAACTAGGTTATGACTAATTAAGTCATGTTGAAGCAAGGCATGTCTGATTATGTGTAGGTTAATTAGGCCACGCCTAATTAATATAAGCATAATTAGGCCACGTCTAGGTAAGTTAGGACTAAGCCAAGCCTGAGATGACTTGCTGAGCTAAGCCTAATTAAGTCAAACATTAAAGGCTTAATCCATTTTAATCCACGCTAATGCACCTTAGTCAACTCCAATCTGCTGTAATCTTTCTTATCAACCCAAATACAGTTTAACCAGACATTGTACTCTAATCTCTCTTTATATATTGTAATACCCTATAATATGCCATAGTCTACCTAATGCACTTTATCTGTCTTAATTCACCCTAATGTGCCCTAACAAGCTCTAATCCGCCCATATCCATCCTAGTCCCTTAATCCACCTTATCCAAGAAAGATATTGGGCTCGACTCTGGTCATGGTGTTGAGATCGAGTCCTAGAAGGTGGTGCATTGGAGTCTCATAGGGTATAAACCCATCTACAATCACTGATTGATTAAAGTCCAGGAAAAATTTACCATTTGTTACAGGCTGGTGGCATGTATACTTGTTGGCTCTTTGGAAAAATATATTTATGGTGAATTGTGCACCGCACCATTCGTGTCGATGCCGAAGTAGTTCAAGGACAACGTCCAATGGAATCTATGAGGCTTGAGCATTAACAAAGACATTTTTATACATTTACAGCAACTAAGTTTTGCCTAGGTGCCCACAACGCAAAGAAAAGCAAGCCCACAGCACGTGCACACTTTCTGTTAAAAAACATGTGCTGTGAAAGGGACAGGTGCGCTGGGCGCAAGCGGGGTGGGTTAACGTATGTCTACCATCGGCCAATAGCAGCGATGTATGCTCGTATGCTCTATGATGAAACAGAACATATACAAGGAGCGTAAGAAGCCTCTTTTTGAGGCACTGTCTACTGCTCGGAAAATTTCTTTAGATTGTTATAAAAATGGGCAGATTGTGCGTCACATTCACGGGACTGAGCACGCTTTCACCCCACAAAGAATTTTGCTCTGAAAATGATGCAGAAAATGCCGCTAGCAACACCCAACAGCGTGCTTGTCAATTTCCAAGTGTACGAGAAGAAACTCACGCATGCATTCTGCTGAAAAACAATTATGTATGTCTTGCAAGCGTATTTCACCCCATGAGACACCTTTTTATAGTGTGCAAGAGCAATTCGTTCTTTTTTTCGCTGCTTTCAGGGTGGCATAGGTGGCGCTGCCTTCAAATTCGTCTGCTAAGTGTTTTGGGGTTTATTAGCGTGTATATGGTATTTTTACGGCACCTAACATTTTCTTCATTTCTTTAAGTATGTCGAAAAACACAGTTTGTAGAATGGTCTGGGTGAAACAGGAAAACTGTGAAATTATTACATTTCAAATATGTAGTTGTAAACAAGTGCCTGTTCCTAGTGACTTTAAGTACAGGCTGCATAGAACTTTTCCATGAGCTTTCAGAGGGTGTATATCACCATTGCATATACGCCTTGGTTTGGTGAGCCTCGCAACAATATGAATAAACTCACGTTTTATATAACTGGGTTTCATTGTATGACAACATGACAACTGCTTGCATGCAAAAACCTCACGATGGGACAGAATGAGCAAAGCCAAGAATGTCTGGCGATGACTTGTTCCTTGGACTATGCTACCTTTATTGGGCCTCACCATTTACGTTTGTTTCAATTACCCATCAGCCTGTATGCTGCTTCCTCCACCTCCCTTTCATGTTGCTTTATCTTGTGAAAACACCATGCCAAAACCCTCTGCATGTCTGGTTGGTTTTTGCTTGCAAGGGCTTGCTTGCATTCCAGGGCTTGAATGCAAGGGCTTGCTTGCATGAATGCATCAACACAAAGCTCATTTCACTGCTGTCAATGTCTGTTTGTTATATGCTTAGTGGCAAAGCCCATAAAACATCACCGAATAGTGCAAGAAGTCCCGGCTAGGTTGGGCATTTTGAATGTGCTTGTTCCTGCAGTGCGTTTAGGCAATCTTACTTAATAAAAAAGGTTGCTTTAGTAACATGGTGTGCCTTCCACCGGCATGAGAATTATGTGACAAATGAGACTTTTCTTTCGCCCTAAACTAAGGTAAGGCCTGCTGCATTCAGGTATGTTATGTAAGTATACTAATGCCATGAATGTGCAAGTGTATATGTGCTGCTATTTTATGTATATATTCTGTAAGTGTATATGTATATATGTATAGAGGAGCACATTGTACTCAACAAAGTCCCTTCAAAAACTACCATATTAATGTAAGTGAATGTGTGTACTGTGACAGCCTGGTAAACACTGCTAGGAACAAATCGCCGACAAGGTAAAAATTGTATAATAAGATTTATCACATGGACTTGCCTTTTTGAAGGCACCGTCAAAGGTTATTCCATGTGTTCAATGCTTGGAAGAACTTAGGTTCATGTTCCTGCTACTGCCGCCTTTTAACTGCATTACTGTCATTATATAAATATGTAGCAACAGTTTCGCATGGCCTCCAACATGAAATGGAAACACAAAATGCCAGAACACGTCTTTAATGAAGATTTATGGCTCCGTGTGATGGTTATCATGAAACGTGTGGCAAATGAACAGTGATGAAATAGAACGGCAGCAGTGCACAACAAGTGCTACAGCACATTCTAGGAGCACTTTTCTCAATCCACATCTGTAATCAAGCTTGAGGGACACCTGGCAGTCAAGTAATGGTGATTTTAAGTGATGTTGAGACCAGTGAACTGCAGTGTATCCTGCTTCACGTAATATTGTGAAGTGCCCTGAAACAAATCGTTTCCTTTTCTGGATGGATTGTGAATAATGCTCCCCCTGTCTGGTAGAGTCTGTCTTGGTAGAGTAGCCAATTTCAATATACAACTGGGACGATTTACTATGCACACAATGCAAGAATAATACTTACGGGCTCATGGTGTAGCAACCATTCCGCGACATGAAACTACGCATATCACTGAGGCTCAGGCCATGGGGCTTCGGGATGCTGATGAGTGAACTATCCACGTAGCCGAGCACTAGGAACATCCTCCACAGGAGTGCCAACGCCGCCTTTGCCGTGACCTTTGCGTCAGCGTTTGCCAGCTAACCGCAGTTATAGCGTGTGCATGTGTGCACTTCATGGATGGTACTACTGACAGATGACTGTGGCATGCTGATGGCTCCTCTGCTGCTGAGACCTCACTGGAAGCACCCGCTTGCAAGAAACTTCAGTTCATACACCTTCCTCTCTGTCGAAATTCCCTGACTCGCTAGCTATCGATGACAGAGCCGACTTCGTCGCACAACCAACCTTTTCGACATACGAAAGCGACACCCAAATATGTTCAGTCATCTCCTAAAACGCTTGCACCTCGAACCGCTCAAGCAACGCCAACGCAAAAAAAAAGTATTTTCACAATACGCCACTCCACAGCTGCAACCGCCACTTCAATCCAAGCAAAGCCAGTGCCGGGCGTGCACATGGGCATTTGTAAGCTGTTTGCCAAGCCTTGCGCATCATTCTCCTCCTACCAGACAACGCGGTCTGTTTGAAAATGATTGACAGGGGAAGTGACATCAATCTGACGACACCAAAATCTATCCCCTGCTCTGGAGCTGACCACACCAGGGCGGTGCTCGCCAATCGTGTGCCACGAATTTTGAACGTGTTTGCAAAATACCACCTCCGATCACCCCCCAGCAAAACCCAAAAATGATCAGTTTGGAATATGGCCCTGAATGGTTATCGGTGAGAGGTGACAAAATGACGCTACTTGAGATGGGAACACATGTCAGAAGGCTCAGGAAAAAAACAATGATTATATTTCTGCCCAGTGCACAAACGTGTGCACACAAGCACTTAAATCATTAGGATTGCAAACAGAACTTTGATAGGAAAGCAGTGCAACGCACAACACATGAAGGAAAATGCAGCAGCTCGCCCAAGCTTCCGTTTCAACCTTCTTCAAATATTGGGCTCCATTGCAGTTGGTACCCTGACATGTGCCATATGCTGGACAGCTCGCACAAAAAGCATTGTGTGAGCCAATGGAAAGCGGGCACACCGTTAATGCTGGGGTTTTACGTATACCGAAACCACAATGCAATTATGAGGCACACCCTGCAGTGGAGGGCACTGGCATAATTTTGACCACCTGGTGTGGTTTTTTTTAACGTGCGCCTAAATCTGAGCCCCCCCGAAATCTGCGCATGTGTCTGGCCATTTTCAGCTGACAAGCATCACTAAGGAATCGTTTTTTTGTTCTCCTCCTCGTGGGTGCGCATGCCAAGACACCCTACACAAATGATGCGACAGTATGTCACAGTGGCATTCAGTGCGTGGTAACCTGCCTCCTGGAAGGAGCTTTCTGGTCATGATGAAACTGACAAGATCAATTTATCACATTAACAGAAATGAGCATACCTGTTACTCCACTGAAAAGAAATAATGGGTGGCACCGTCATTGGTGATACGTTCAAACTCCAAGTGTTATGAAAAAACAAAGAAGTACCCATGCAGGGTCACTTACCTTGCTTAAAAGCAAGAATTAATTACTTTGAACTTCCCAGGTAGCACAGAACATTAGATAACGTTACATTTTTGTTGTGAATGTTGCAGTAACGTTGTATGTTTTTCAACAACGTTATTTGAACGTTTCACATTAAACATATAACGTTTCTTGTTGTACTTCAAACGTTACATTAATGTTCGAAGTGCAATGTAATATTAACAATTCCTTTGGAATATTAATGTAACGTTCAATATAAACATATAACGTTGAACGTTATGCATTAAATGTTTAGAAAACATCGAGATCGCACGAAAAGTTAACGTAAGTGGTTAACATAACTTCTATGTAATAGTGATTGACAAAGTTGTCATTTCTAGTTGAATAGAAAAAAACTTCATAAGCGTCAATTTGTTGCGCATTTGTATTTATTTTGTAGCACGTATAATGTCTTTCAAGTGAAAAACGCGCATTCTTCATTAGACTTGAGAAACAAATGTTCACGAAAACGCTCTGACAAGTGTACGTCTGGGATTTAAATATTCTGTAATACTGAATATTTCAAATATTCAACAAAAATTTTAAAGGTTTCGCCTACGTTACTTCGCGCTTACCGCGTATGCGACCCGATTCAAAGCGAAACTGGCGAAACTCTATGCCAAACCTGGTGGCCAAATCGCCATCGTCGCCATGATCATCTTGTGTCCGTCGGAGCTCGGAGTTGGGTCGTTGTGCCTCGTTTAGGTGCAAAAGTTGCCTTTCTACTATTGTTTGGGTGGTTGTTTGTTCTTTGTGCTCGTCTATTGTGTCTTGCCCGTGCTACATATTACAAAGACCTGCTATTATATGTCGTGGAGCGTCCACCGAATGGAAACTGGTAAGTACTACCGTCGGCATATTGAACTTTTCTACAACGGGCGATCAGGAGCAGCGATCTAAAAGGCGCGACTGTGATTACACGATAAGTAAACTGCTCTTAGTATAACGAGCTTCTGAGTGGTGCGGCTTTCTTTCAATGCTTTTAAGCTGAAACGCTATTATGCATGTGCCGGCCTTATTCGGCCGGTGGTTTGAACCGAGTTGCGGCTGCCTCGGGGGCAGCTGGTCGCCTCCGCGATAAGTGAATCACTGTTTTCTTTGAATTAGTGTTTATTTCTTGCTATCTTCTCTGCAGAACTGCCTTGGCGGCTTTCTTTCATCGCCTCTTCTCTTATCGGAAGTTCTGTTCCACGTGGTTGCTGTTTAAGCATGTAGATGATCTGTACAACGTTCATATGCTTTTCACCGCCGTCAGTACTATGTTTTCCTTCCTGAGAGTGAGCTACTCTCTGCACGTTTTAGCATGTCATCGTCCCAACATGCGTGGCCGAATTTTCCTTTGCGTCGTTGCATTTCCCTAGTCGCTTCGTTCAAGTACGCGAATGTGTCATTTAGGGTGTTTATCTTTTTAACTTTTTTTTTGCTTCAGTAACATTTGTGGAACTTAAGCCAGGACAGTAACTTGTGAACTACTTAAGTGCTTCTGTGGCCTCCTGTTATAACGTCTAGAACTTACACTTAGGGATGAAGCCAATTTATCAGCACTTGCACTTACCTCCATGGTACTAACACGAAGCAGACCACTTCGTTGTTTAGAAGTAGCTTTTCTCAGTTATAGACTTCAAAAAGGCCCATGCACATTCTTGGGCGTGAGAGGAAGTGGGAATTTAATGAGTGGAGCTGTCTAGTAATATCAAATAATAGCTTTTTGTACTTTAAAAGTATTTTATAAAACTTGCATTTTAATGTTTTTGTTCCCCACAGTAGCAGATCTGTAGAGATTTGAGATCTCAGTATTAATGTGAATGTTAATGGTCCTGTCCAACTGTGCTTTCTTAAGGACCCTTCTGCACTGGACCTGACAGCTGTGTGGCATGGACCTCTCGGCCCATTATAAGCTCAAGCATTCCATCCGAGAAGGTGCAAGTTGCAGGGTTTTTTTTTTTGTGTGTGTGTGTGTGTGTGTGTTCATGACTTGCTTGAATATCATCAGTTTTAAGTGCATATGACGTGAAATTTGAAGGATTGATTTGCGATGTGAATGTACAGATATACATACCCTCCACTGTGCATTTAAGAGGATATGCTCTAGACGGTGCCACATTTCATTATGCATGTCATCTATGTAGTTTCGAGTATTTATTCCATACATATTGTTACAAGATAGCAGAGGGGCGTACTCTGAAGTGTTGCAAGGAAGGTAGCAGAGGGGCTCACTCTGTACGCAGGACACGGGAAGAAGGAAACGAAGTGTTCGGGCAAGACTCGGGCCTGGCATTAGTGTTCTTTGGTACTTGCCTTTGTATATATTGTAAATACAAGTATCCCCGTAACATTTGTGGTGGAGGTGCCGGGTACGCCTGCCCTGCGTTTCCTCACTCAACCAACACGGAACTTCGGAGCGGTCGCCGTCTCGGTTCCTCGGCGATGGCTGATGGGGCGGCGCCGCAGCCACAGGCTGCTGTGATTCTTCTGCCCCCACGAGATCCAGGAACCTTTTCAGGCATGGACGATGACAAAGTGGACGTGGAAGATTGGGTGGCCATGTACGAGCGCGTCAGCGATTACCACAGGTGGGACCCTACAATGAAGCTGGCCAACGTCATATTTTATTTGAAGGGAACTGCGCGCATATGGTACGACACACACGAAGAAGAACTGACCTGTTGGGACATTTGCAAAACGAAGCTCTGTGAGTTGTTCGGCAGGCCATTTGGTCGTCAGCAGGCGGCTAGGAAGGAGCTTGGTTCCCGCGTGCAGACTTCGACCGAGTCCTACGTCTGTTATATTCAAGACGTGCTGGGCCTCTGTCGGAAGGTTGACCCTAATATGACGGAATCTGACAAGATTTCGCACATACTAAAGGGAATAGCCGACGACGCGTTCAACCTATTGATTTTCAAGGACTGCACTACGGTCGAAGGCATTGTCAAAGAATGCAAGAGGTTTGAGCAAGCAAAGAGTCGTCGCATCACCCACCAGTTCGTTCGGCTGCCCAATACTGCTGCTACTTCATCGTGCGAAGACCCTCCGATAATCCCACAAACTGCGTCGCCGCAGAATGTCACCCGCCTTATCCGTCGTGAACTGGAAGCTATGGCCCCTGCTGCTGTATCTTCGGACATGCCGCAAGCAAACCTGCCCACCGTGTCCCTCATCCAAGCAGTCGTTCGACAGGAGTTCACGAACCTTGGCCTCACCTCCGTTTGTTCTCTTCGTGCGCCCGAGAGCCCCTATGCCGCTGTGAACCAAAACCAAGGCTACGCCCGACGCTACCGAAACCCTGATGAATGGAGGACGGCGGATAATCGGCCCATATGTTTCAACTGCTCTCGCGCCGGACACATACGTTACTGCCAAAACCGCTGGAATTCTCGCTGGAACTCTGGATCATGGCGTTGTCCCAAAGGCCCTGCTCGTGGATTCTCTCCTCGACCTGATTCCCCGACATCTGACGCGAACCGCCCTAGCACGAGGTTCAGCCGTTCACCATCACCTCAAGGCCGTCGACCACTATCGCCGCAGGCACGTCGATCTTCGTCCCCTGCACGACCTGCACCCTACGCTTCGGAAAACTAGACCATGCAGCGCCCGGAGGTGACGCTGCATCAAAGACCATGCATCAAAATCCTCTATTGACGATTCCTACGTGCCGCAACCTTTTGAACATTCAAGTCGACGACGTTACCGTTTCAGCCCTAATAGACACTGGCGCGCAGATTTCTGTTATGAGCGCAGCTCTCTGCCGTCAATTGCGCAAAGTTCTTACTCCCGCTATTCAGTGCACGGTTCGGGTCGCAGATGGGAGCACGTCACCCGTTCTTGGCATGTGCACTTCTCGCGTGTGTATCACAGGCCATCAGACCACTGTTTTGTTTGCCGTGCTTGCACAGTGCCCACACGACGTAATCCTCGGCCTCAATTTTCTTTCGACGCATTCGGCCCTTATCGACTGCTCGACCGGCCTTATTCAGCTTGAACTCCCTTTTGATACTGACGTTGGTTTGGACAAGCCCAATCGCTTATGTTCTACGGAGTTCATGCACCTACCGCCGCAAGCAGCAACATATATCCAGCTGACTTCTGACCCACCTGTATGCGATGGCGACTATGTTGTTTCACCCATTACCGATGTTGTCCTTGCACATTCCCTCGTTGTTCCGCACACAGTGATCACAGTACGCCGAAACGAGGCCTCTTTACCTGTTTTGAATTTTGGCCTAACCAAGCACGTGCTCCCTGCAGGTATCACCTTGGGCATCCTGTCGTCTTTGAAGGAATGTGACGTCTCTGAACTCTCCGTCGACACCTCTACTAACCGTTCAACCTCTTCCAGAGCGCCCGCCCCTTCGTCCACCGACATTGACAAAATGCTAGCGGCAGATCTCCCGCCCACCCACGCTGAAGCTCTTCGTCACCTTTTGGAGTCCTAAGCCGATCTATTCGACTTCAACGACCGCCCATTAGGTCAGACCTCCGTTGTCATGCACAAAATTCATACCGGTGACACCAACCCTATCCACCGGCGCCCTTACCGTGTGTCGGCCCCCGAACGTGCTGTCATTCAAAAAGAAGTAGAAAAAATGCTCGCTAAAGATGTCATCGAACCGTCGTCAAGTCCTTGGGCTTCTCCTGTTGTCCTTGTGAAAAAGAAGGACAACACTTGGAGATTTTGTGTTGATTGCAGACACCTGAACGCAATAACTAAGAAGGACGTTTACCCCTTGCCGCGGATAGACGACGCGCTCGACTGTCTTCATGGCGCAAAATATTTCTCGTCCATCGACCTTCGATCGGGGTATTGGCAGATTGCTGTTGACCCACAGGACCGAGAAAAAACGGCATTTGTAACTCCCGACGGCCTCTACCAATTTAAAGTCATGCCGTTTGGTCTTTGCAATGCGCCGGCAACCTTCGAGCGCATGATGGACTCGCTCCTACGTGGCTTCAAGTGGTCGACCTGTTTGTGCTACTTAGATGACGTCATCATTTTTGCACCGACATTTGCGAGCCATCTCGACCGCCTTTCCACCATTCTTAGCCTATTCCGTAACGCTGGTCTGCAGCTCAATTCTTCCAAATGCCGTTTCGGATGCCGTGAAATAACTGTCCTGGGACATCTTGTAAACTCAGCTGGTGTACAGCCTGATCCCGACAAAGTCAGCGCTGTGGAAAACTTTCCTGTGCCTTGTTCGCTTAAAGATGTACGAAGTTTCGTCGGGCTGTGCTCATACTTCCGCCGCTTTATTCGTAATTTCGCCGAGATTGCTCGTCCCCTCACTGCACTATTAAAAAAAGACGCCGTCTTCACCTGGAGTTTATCCCAGGCTTCTGCCTTCTCGGCGCTCATAGACGCCCTCACCACTTCTCCGATATTAGCGCACTTTGACCCGGCTGCACCCACTGAAGTACGCACCGATGCCAGCGGCCATGGAATCGGCGCCGTTCTCGCACAGCGTCAGTGCGGCCGCGAATGCGTTATTGCCTATGCCAGCCGCCTTCTCTCCACACCAGAGAAGAACTACTCCATCACAGAACGAGAGTGCCTTGCGCTTGTATGGGCCATTGCTAAATTTCGTCCCTACCTATACGGACGCACCTTTACTGTAGTGACTGACCATCATGCACTCTGCTGGCTCTCGTCGCTCAAAGATCCTACAGGCCGCCTTGCTCGTTGGGCTCTCCGTCTGCAAGAATACTCGTTCTCGGTCATTTACAAGTCTGGTCACCGCCACCTGGACGCCGATTGCCTGTCACGTTATCCCGTCGACCCGCCTGCAGACGTCGAGAAAGACATTGAGGCATGCATTTTGTCGATATCCAATTTACGTAACATAGGCGACGAACAACTCCAAGACCCAGCTTTACGCTCCATCGTGAATAGTCTCAGTTCTGGAGCTACAAGTCCTTCACTCCGCATGTTCTGCCTTCACGATGGGATCTTGTACCGCCACAATATGCACCCAGATGGCCCTGAACGCCTGCTTGTCGTACCCTCACACTTGCGGTCTGATGTTCTTCGCCAGCTCCATGATGAGCCAAGCGCCGGTCACCTTGATATTACACGCACCTATGATCGCATACGGCGCCGCTTCTTCTGGCCCGGCCTCTACCGTTCAGTGCAGCGATATGTCAGCAGCTGTGACGCATGCCAACGTCGGAAGCGGCCAGCAATGCTGCCAGCCGGTCTTCTTCACCCTATTGACATACCCGCCGAACCTTTCTACCGTGTAGGACTCGACCTTCTCGGTCCTTTTCCGACATCAGCATCCGGAAACAAGTGGATTGCCGTCGCGACCGACTACGCGACGCGATACGTCATTACACGCGCTCTTCCCACCAGCTGCGCTACGGATGTCGCCGACTTTCTTCTTTATGACGTCATTTTGCAGCACGGTGCTCCTCGCCAGCTTCTTACCGATCAAGGCCGGTATTTTTTGTCCCGCGTCGTTCAGGAGCTCCTTCACTCCTGCTCCACAAAGCACAAGGTCACAACAGCTTACCACCCTCAAACGAATGGCCTTACGGAGCGTCTGAACCGAACTCTCACCGACATGCTGTCCATGTATGTTTCCGCAGACCATCGCGACTGGGACGCACCTTTGCCCTACGTTACCTTTGCCTATAATTCTTCAAGGCATGACACCACCGGTTATTCTCCGTTTTACTTACTCTACGGCCGCGAACCTTCCCTGCCTCTTGACACGCTACTTCCCGCCTCCAGTTACCCCGTTACGTACGTTCGTGACGCCATAGCGCGAGCCGC
Organism: Hyalomma asiaticum; assembly: GCA_013339685.2. NCBI lineage: Eukaryota > Metazoa > Arthropoda > Arachnida > Ixodida > Ixodidae > Hyalomma > Hyalomma asiaticum. Next base: position 119,071,158 of record CM023486.1, read on the forward strand.
CGAAGCACGTGAAATCGCCCGTGAACGCCTCATCATGTCTCAAGCCGCTCAAAAAGACCTGTATGATCGCCGCCACAGAGACGTTTCTTATTCTCCCGGATCCCTTGTACTTTTATGGTCCCCATCTCGCCGTGTTGGTCTCTCGGAAAAGCTCTTATCCCGCTACGATGGCCCCTATAAGATCTTACGCAAGGTCACTGACCTCACGAATGAAATTGAACGAGTCGCCGATGGAGCCCAATCTACGAGACTACCTTCTACAACTGTACACGTCGCGCGACTGAAGCCCTATATACCTTCCACCTCTATGCTGCCGTGACACGCGCCGAGTCGGCGCTTTTACGCTGGGGGGTAGTGTTACAAGATAGCAGAGGGGCGTACTCTGAAGTGTTGCAAGGAAGGTAGCAGAGGGGCTCACTCTGTACGCAGGACACGGGAAGAAGGAAACGAAGTGTTCGGGCAAGACTCGGGCCTGGCATTAGTGTTCTTTGGTACTTGCCTTTGTATATATATTGTAAATACAAGTATCCCCGTAACAATATTTTTTAAATAATGAACTCTATGGAGTTCTTTTGCAAGTGTCACCATTAATAGCTTTGTTCCGTGTTTCAGTAATTAGCCAGCTTTATGCATTCACTCTATGACTGGCAATGACTGTATCATTAAAAATTGGGAGCTGTCTTTCTTGCAGCAAAGTGCAAGAAATCATTGAGCTGCTTTTGGATTGCTTTTATGCTCCCCACTGAGAAATGTCAAAAGAGGCAAATGAACATGTTTTTATACAGAGAAGGAATTGCGAGAGTGATTATTCGTGTGATGCATTTGGATGATTCCATGAGAGACCGAATTCGGGCAATAATGCACGTGTGAGCTATGACAGGACTACAACCGCGCCGGGCCCAACGCGCCGACGATATTTCGGTGAGCAGTTTAACAAACCTTTCCTCATAACAGATGGTAGGATCTGTCAGTCACTAACGCAGCTACATGTTCTCACAATTCCGCACAAACCGATGCGACGCTGGATATAACAACCGACTGTCTCCGATAGTAGCAGCTCATAAGAAATGAAGAAAATTAGATAGATGACAAAATAACATCACAAGCGCAATAAGTATTATACATTACTCCTGGATTCCTCCTTGCCGTAAGACTCAAGCCGTACACTACTAACCTTCACACAAATCTTTTAGCTGGTCGATGTAAATTGGATGACGCATTAACACTTTGAACCCACTTCCTATAAGAATGAACGCGTGTCATGAGTCAAAGGGAGGCGGCGCAGAGCAGACGACGACGAAGACGATCCGCCAATGAAGCAGCAAGTGCGCTCGTGGCGCGTGAAACGAGGGATGAAAAGGGCGCAGCAGCGCTGAGCAAGGGGATTGTCTGCTTGGCTACGGCCGAAGAAGGACGCATCGGCAGCTTCGCTCTGTCGACGGGAACGGCGGGCGTTCAGCTCGGGAGCCCGAGACGCTGGTACTCCGGGGCGTAGCTGTAGACCTCGGCCAAGATTCGAGCGAGGCTCCGCGGAGGTGCTGCAGCCGAGGGTTCCGGACGCGCCGCCAACACTCCCCCTTCGAAGGTCGGCCAGCAGAAATCCACCAGCGCGACACGTCACCACTGCGAGCGGGGGACCGTACTCGTACTTAGCCTGGCGGCTAGGCCTAACCCTTGGTCAGGCCACGTCATCAGTGGAGACGGGGCGACGGCTTCGGAAGCAAGCGGTCTCTTCTAGCCGTTGTAAAGGACAGCGACGACTTCCACCCGACCAGTCTCTACACCGGGAGCGGACTTGGTGACGACGAGTGAGGACCGCACCCGCAACGTAAGAACTTTCCAAAGCGTGTTCATCACGACGGCGTCGGCGAGGCCACAGTGGCCAGACTCAGATCTAAGCACTGCGCCAATTTGAGACTTAAACCAATCAGTACTTTAGATTAGGAGGAATCTCAGTGTTGATTGTATTTTTTGGCGTGTATATATTTTGTTCACTTTTGTTCACTTTTGGGTTTGCGTTTGCCGTGTGATAAAAGTTTGGTTTGCTGTGACAAAACGCTACGGTTGTCAAGCGTCTCTCACTCCCTCTTCCACGCTCGGTAGTACGACCCTCCGAGATCTTCTCCGGCGGTAATCCGTGACATAAATTGGCGAGCCTATGCTAGGATTAACATGTCCAGGCCCAGTCACGAATGATCGTCGGAGAGTGCCGAGATGGATTGGGAACGTTTGGCGGCAATAGCTAAGAGCAGGAACCTGTATGGAAAGGATGCGTTGCGATTTTTTGAGGAATGTGCACGAGAACGCGACAGAGAATATGAAGTTGAGCGTAAAGAACGACAGCTCCAATTTGAAGAGGAACGCGAGCGAGCTCGTGATGAACACGAAAGAGCGGTGGCGAAACTAAAAGAACAGATATACGAGGCTGAACAAAAGTTGATGGTCCGGAGTAGGGAGAAATCGTGTTTAGATTTTACAGTAGCCCGATCAGCCGAGTCCAGTGATTCTGAAGAGGAATCTAGTCAATTTCAAGAAGTTGAGGTCATTCAGGAGGTGGTTGCACTAGTACCAGAACAGTTTGATGAGAATACTGATAGGTCAGAAGAGACTTATTTGGGGCCAGATGAGCAGACGGGTGTAGACACCCGAAATCTATTGAGTGCAGCGGAGGCAGAGAACGCGTCCTCGGTGAAGGACCGACATGAGAGTAATGCAGGCTGCTGCAAACTCAATTTTCGAGAGGTATGTGCCAATGTGTGCCCCACAGTGGAGGATTTGAAGCAGAGTCACGATCCGCGCGACGATCGTGTCGAGCTCGAGAGCGAGCATGGTGAAGTAGGAGTCCCCAATGAGAAAGAGATAAATGAGAAAAGGCGGAACAGCAGTGGGAGTGGGGACGTCCCAGCTGTTGAAAAGGCAGTCGCGGAAGCTGCCAACGGAGGACGTAGTTGTAAGACGCGTGAAAGAACGCGAACTAGAGAGAGGCGAAAACGCAGGGAGCTGCGTCGGCGACATCGTGCAGAAAGTAGACGCACGAGTGATGGAGGTTTGATGACGCGGTTGACACCGAAAGAGAGCAAACGTAGCAACCGCACCAGGTGTTTTTCAGGGTGTGCAACAAAGAGACGCACGAAAAAAGGTGGCTTTAGAAGGCGCTTAGCAGGTGGGAAGGACGGACGCGACGGACGGTCGAGGTGTTTGCGACCGCATGCCAGAGGTGGAAGCACGCGAGAGAGAGTTTTGAAGACGCGTTTGACGAGACGCTCGAGAGATGATGTTAGGGAGAGGCATCCAAAGCGCAAAGAGAGGAAAGGCAGCGTTCTCGCAGAACTATTGAGAGAGCTATCAGAAGCAAGAAGGTGCATGAGAGCGTTGCGCGAGACGTCGGGAAGGAGACGGGACAGAATTAAGGCGGAGCGATTTTCATTGTGGCCACTAAAGAAAAAGAAGTAGATTCTATTCAACGTTGGCTACTGACGGAAAACAACCGGGACTGGATCAAGGTCATACATAGGTAGATGAACGGACACAACAAAGCATAGCCAGAAGGTACAAGTGGAGACTCGGAGCAAGTGCTAGTAGGAGCACTGGGTGATTTAAAACGGAGCTATTGGAGTTAACTTGCATAGAGAAATAGCAGAGAAAGGCCCAATAGCAAATGAAGATAGGGGCAAGGACATCCGCATAGACTGGATCGATAGAGAGAGAGAGAAAGAAAGATCAGATCTGGGTTCTTAGCTAGTGTTGCGTTGAGGATGATAGCAGAAGATGCTGCTTTTCATGAGTAGAAGATGCTGAGGGATGTGTAGAGGATTGAAATGTAGCAGAGGGTGTAGCATGCACAGTGATGCATGGATATTGTTCAGTTGAGAGAGATTTTTCATAACGTTCATTCAGTGATTGTGTTAATGGAATGAACTGGAAGTTAGAGTGATGGCATGAATATGCTCCAATGTTACTGAACTAGTGCTGATTTCGTGTCTCCTTTTGTATAATCAGTGATTGGGATAATGGGACGAAAGTGATGTGAAAGTGATGAATACTCTGAGGTTTTGGAGTTATTATTGAGTTCTTGTGTGCAGTTTATACTCACTGACGTAGTTAGTGTGACGATTTGCTAGTGAAAGTGATGTGATGAATATTCTTTAATATTTTGGAGTTATCACTGATTTGTTTTGTGCATTGTATACTGCGTTGGTGTTATAGGTAGGGAACTTAGTGAGCATTTATGACTCGCGTTGAAAGTGAACATTGTGTCTAGTGATTATGTTCGTTAGTGCTGTGTGTGGTGAACAATGTGCGCAGTGTGCGAACGAGGTAGCATGTGTAGTGTATTGTGTGAGACAGTGAAGTGAGGTACATACTACGTCGACATAAGCAGCACCTATGCCACAGCAGAGTCACAGTCACCACCCGCAAAGGATCGGCAGTGGGAGTTTTTTCAGGAAAAAAAACTCCTGAAAAGATGGGCCCATGTCATGAGTCAAAGGGAGGCGGCGCAGAGCAGACGACGACGACGACGAAGACGATCCGCCGATGAAGCAGCAAGTGCGCTCGTGGCGCGTGAAACGAGGGATGAAAAGGGCGCAGCAGCGCTGAGCAAGGGGATTGTCTGCTTGGCTACGGCCGAAGAAGGACGCATCGGCAGCTTCGCTCTGTCGACGGGAACGGCGGGCGTTCAGCTCGGGAGCCCGAGACGCTGGTACTCCGGGGCGTAGCTGTAGACCTCGGCCAAGATTCGAGCGAGGCTCCGCGGAGGTGCTGCAGCCGAGGGTTCCGGACGCGTCCGCCAACACTCCCCCTTCGAAGGTCGGCCAGCAGAAATCCACCAGCGCGACACGTCACCACTGCGAGCGGGGGACCGTACTCGTACTTAGCCTGGCGGCTAGGCCTAACCCTTGGTCAGGCCACGTCATCAGTGGAGACGGGGCGACGGCTTCGGAAGCAAGCGGTCTCTTCTAGCCGTTGTAAAGGACAGCGACGACTTCCACCCGACCAGTCTCTACACCGGGAGCGGACTTGGTGACGACGAGTGAGGCCCGCACCCGCAACGTAAGAACTTTCCAAAGCGTGTTCATCCCGACAGCGTCGGCGAGGCCACAGTGGCCAGACTCAGATCTAAGCACTGCGCTAATTTGAGACTTAAACCAATCAGTACTTTAGATTAGGAGGAATCTCAGTGTTGATTGTATTTTTTGGCGTGTATATATTTTGTTCACTTTTGTTCACTTTTGGGTTTGCGTTTGCCTGTGTGATAAAAGTTTGGTTTGCTGTGACAAAACGCTACGGTCGTCAAGCGTCTCTCACTCCCTCTTCCACGCTCGGTAGTACGACCCTCCGAGATCTTCTCCGGCGGTAATCCGTGACAACGCGATACTATGCCTTCACCACCACAATAGATAGTTTGCGGGTGTCTGATGGGGTGTATGCTTGCGTGTTTGCGTGTTTATAGATATGTGTGTATGTATCTGTGTGCCTGTTACCTCCCTGATGCCTGTCTATTTCCATTTCGTCTCCACACATCCATTCCGGCATAATAAATGGTAGATCTCATTACTCATTGCACATCATGCAACCGCAATTTGTTACAACCAGCAATTTGTTTGTTTTTTTTCATATTCACGTACGTCGTAAAAAAATATTTCTGTATACGGGACCACATGGAAGGTTTTCAATAATTTCTTTTACCCCAACTTCTACAACGTTCGGGCTACGCACGGAATGCGGCGCGCGAAAACATACCTGATTAGCTACAACGGCGCAGTTAAAACCGCTCACTAAAACACGATTTCCCACGCGCGTCCATCTACCTGTCAGAGCAATTTTAATAACCATGACGTCCTGGATGTCGCGATCAGGAAAACTAGATAATCGCGGACATTTTGAGACCAAATACTGTACGCAATAGTAATTCGGGTAGAAATTATCGCCCATGAAAGGCCTTGAAAGAATGTACGTTTAACGATGCGGAGGCGCTGAAACCGGGGCCGCCACGGGTCACAGGTTCGACGACCCCCCCCCCCCCCTCCCCCCTTTTTTTTTGCCGGTTTATTATTATACTGCTCGAAATCACATCGGCAGGGGGCCTGGCGACGGTTGGGTACCTGAAACGCTTTCAGTCGTTCAACTGCCATTTACGACTCACTCCTACACCAGAACAGGAATTGGCCTCCCTGGTGAAGTACTTGGCCACCACCTCCCACACGATGTCTACAATTAAACCCTCGCCCTAGTGTCCAGCAGCTGCAGCACATCTGTCCATGGCGGCAGCCAGCTCTGTGAAGCAGCAGAGGGCAGTAATAATCACTGGACCCGGACAGGCCGCCACTGGGAACTAAACATTGGAACGTTCAATGCAAGATCCCTCTCCAGCGAAGCTAGATTAGCGGAACTACTCGAGGAACTAGAAGGAGTTAGATGGGACGTCATTGGCCTTAGCGAAGTTAGGAGAGCAGGTGAAGCTTACATAGTCTTAAACAATGGACATGTCCTCTGCTATAGAGGATTACCCAAGAAGAGAGAATATGGCGTTGGGTTCCTAATTCATAAAGATATAGCAGGTAATGTAGATGAATTCTACAGCATTAATGAAACGGTAGCATGCGTCGTAGTAAAACTAAATAAGCGGTATAAACTTAAGATAATCCAGGGATATGCGCCAATAACGAGCTACGACGACGAACAAGTGGAGCAGTTCTACGAGGATATCGAATTAGCAATAACGAAAGTACGCACACAATACACAGTAGTCATGGGAGATTTCAACGCCAAAGTAGGGACAAAACAAAGTGGAGAGCAGGCGATTGGCAACTACAGCGTCGGCTGTAGAAATGAGCGTGGGGATATGCTCGTACAATTTGCTGAAAGAAACCGACTCCGAATAATAAACACGTTTTTCAAGGAACACAAGAATAGGAAGTGGACGTGGAAAAGCCCTAACGGGGAAACAACGAATGAAATGGACTTTATAATGTGCGAACAACCAGGTATAATTCAAGACACAGAAGTAGTGGGGAAGATAAAATGCAGCGATCACAGATTAGTAAGAGCAAAGATTGTACTTAACCTAAAGAAAACAAGAACTAAATTAGTTACTAGAAAAAAATGTAATCTAGAGGTAATCAGAACGAAGAACGACGAATTTAAAGTCGCCCTAAGCAACAAGTTCGAGGCCTTAGGCGAAAATGGTGACGATGTAGAAGAAATAAACAAAACTTTAACGAAAACAATCCTTGAAACAGCGATAGAACTCGGGGGCAAAACAGCAAAGCAAACAACAAATAAGTTATCCCAATCTACCAAGGACTTAATAAAGAAACGACAAAAAATGAAAGTAACTTCATCAAAAGATAAGATAGAATTTTCAGAACTATCAAAGTTGATCAGTAAAGCCAGGCAAAGAGATGTAAGAAACTTTAACATGAGAGAAATAGAGAAAGCAGTAGAAAAAGGCACCAGCATTAAATCGGTCAAAAACAAACTGCACTTAGGACAAAACAAAATGCATGCGCTAAAAGATAAACAAGGTAACGTTATCAACAGTTTCAACGAAATTGTAAAGGTAGCAGAAGATTTCTACTCGGAAATGTACAGCTCCCAGACAGACCATACAATGTTAATAGAAACAGAACCAGAGGAGGACACCGAAATTCCATGTATAACCGCTGACGAAGTCAAAAAAGCTGCCAAAGGCATGTCCCGCGGTAAAGCAGCTGGTGAAGATGGTATAACAGCCGACTTGATCAAAGACGGAGGAGATATTGTACTTGAAAAACTTGCATCGCTCTTCACGAAATGTATCAGGACATGTAGTGTACCGCGCAGTTGGAAAAATGCCAATATAATCCTAATCCACAAGAAAGGTGACATAAAGAAGTTAAAGAATTACAGACCAATCAGCCTATTCCCAGTAATATACAAGCTATTTACAAAGGCAATTTCTACGAGGATAAGAGAAACACTCGACTTTAACCAACCGAGAGAGCAAGCTGGTTTTAGGAAAGGTTACTCGACAATGGACCACAGCCACGCTATCAACCTAGTAATTGAGAAGTACGCCGAATATAACAAACCTCTTTATATGGCGTTTATCGACTACGAGAAAGCATTTGACTCCATAGAAATACAAGCAGTTCTAGAAGCTCTACGACGACAAGGGGTACCTGGCGTATACGTGAAAACCATAAACAACATATACCAAGATTGCACAGCCACACTACTCCTACATGAGAAGAGCAGAGAAATCCCAATCGGGAGAGGTGTGAGACAGGGAGATACGATATCCCCGATGCTATTCACTGCATGTTTAGAGGAAATCTTTAAACGTCTAGACTGGGAAGACAAGGGAATTCGAATAGATGGAGAATATCTCAACAATTTAAGATTTGCAGACAACATTGTCCTCTTTAGCAATGATGGAGACGAACTACAAAACATGATTGATGACTTAAACAAGGAAAGTATTAAAATTGGGTTAAAAATGAATAGGCAAAAGACCAAAGTGATGCTCAATAGCCTAGCTAAGGAACAGGAATTTAAAATCGACAATGAACCCTTACAATGTGTAAGCGAATACGTATACCTGGGACAGTTAATAACAGGAACTCCTAACCATGAAAAAGAAATTCTCCGTAGAATAAGGATGGGCTGGAGCGCATTCGGAAGGAATTACGAAATCATGACTGGAAACTTACCGCTCTCACTAAAGCGAAAAGTATTCAATCACTGCATTCTCCCAGTAATAACGTAAGGGGCAGAAACGTGGAGGATAACGAAAAAACTAGAGATGAAACTAAGGAGCGCACAACGTGCAATGGAAAGAAAAATGATAGGGGTAACGCTAAGAGATAAAAAACGAGCGGAATGGATCAGAGAACAGACAGGAGTAGCAGATATTATTATATCAACTAAAAGAAAGAAGTGGATCTGAGCAGGACACTGTCATGAGGTGGAAAGATAACAGATGGACAGTAAGAGCGACGGAATGGATACCAAGAGAGGGAAAACGCAACAGAGGCAGGCAAAAGGTTAGATGGAGTGATGAAATTAAAAAGTTTGCGGGCATAAAGTGGAACCAACTCGCTCAGGATAGGGTGGAGTGGAAATCGTTGGGAGAGGCCTTCCTCCTGCAGTGGACCTAAACAGGCTGATGATGATGATGATGATGAGAGACCGAACATGCACATCAACTTGGTATTCATGTATTCTCCATAGGACTGCATGGAGCCGAAAACTGAATTCCATAAAAGCATTGCCATGCAGTATGCCATAATGTATTGAAAGCTTGCAGCACGTGTGTCCTGCTATTGCCTACCACAGTATTTTCAGATTTTTGTGGCCGCATTCCTGGTCATTGTAAGGAGCATGGCCATGAGTTCCATTGGTTGTTCTGTACTGTTTACAAAAGAAAAAAAAAACTGTAGAAAGTTCCAAACATTACCCAAATCATAAATGTTTTTTAATTTTGATGCACCTTGGCATGTTGAAAAAGAAAGAAATTGTGTCAATTATAAAATGATGTCCAGGCAACATTTGTGCTCAAGGTTGTCTTCCCACAAGAAAAATGAGAGAAGAAAGAAGTAAAACAAGATTTCCTAAAACGGCTCATTCTAAAAAAGACGTCTGCAGTCCCAATCTTAGGATATAAGCCCATCTTTATCAGATAAAAACATGGGAGTGATATAATGTGTCTTTGTTTGCTTTGCTCACAAAATCTAAGTCAAAGTGCACTATGCTGATGAGGGTGCTGGCTTCGATGCCTTTGCACTTTGTCTTGTAAACCTGTGTGCTTCTAACTTCAACGAAAAGCCAACAAAGCAGGATACGGACATACAAAGGTACACACGCAGACACACCTTCGCCGGACTTCGATGTCCATGTCCTGCTTTGCCACCTTTTCGTTGAATTTAATCATTAACCAACCAGCCCAGCTTTTCACTCTTAAGCGTTCATCTAAGTGTCTTCCTCGGGTTTTTTGAATCAGTGCTTATTAGAAGTTTTTATTTTCTTTGAATGGGTTTTATTTTATGAGCTTTCATTTATTTACCTATCTTTTTTTTCGTGCTTATAGAAAGACAGTCATAACAAAAATGTTGCTAGGACAGCACTCTTATATTTGACATGCTTTTCTAGTTTTTGTGTGACATAGATGTGTCAGAATTCATTGAAGTTTAAAATCATTTCTGATCTTCAGAATTTGTTACTTTTTTGTGGGCAGTAAGAAAATGAATGTTACTTACACATGGGCATATTAAAATAAGCAGATGATTCCGACACAGTGTTGTTTTTTTCATGTGAACACAGCCATGAAATGGGAAAGTACTACATGAAGCTATGCTATCCATAGCTATATGTATGTACTGAAACCACACATCCATTATGAAGAAAACTGTCCGGATTGCTTTGCATGGTAGAAATGTTTATTACATGCTTAAGGTGGCATTTATTGATGCATATTAAGATGTCACTATGTTGTGTAGCTAGTTGAGCGTGCATGTATGTTCCATTTCTGAAGTATTCATGTTGAAATTTACCATTACGGTACCTGTGCTACTCTTGTCCTGTGTCAAGTGACTATGCCTAAGGGCTTCACTATCCTGCATGTATGTGCTTTGCCCTGTTTTCAGTGTAGCAAGCACTCTGCTGCTTCACAAATGTACCAAGTACTCAACTATGTCACCTATTTTAGCCAAGTGTTCAGCCACATCCTCATTGGTCCAAGTGTTTCACCGTATCTCCTGTGCGCCAAGTGCCCCTCACATCTCACTTGTACATATGCTAATCACTGCATCAACTTTGCACAAATTGCTCTTACAACTGTGCTGCTAAGTGCTCTAATGTGTCAAGTATTGCATGAAGGTGCCTGAACTTTTGTGTATTCCTAGCCACATCAAGAACATTTCACATATACTGTCATTTTCTACACCTTTCACTACTTTTAGTTCATTGATATTTGTTTTCACATCCTACAGCTTTTACTTAGACCATTCTGCCGAGTAAGTTTTGTGGCAAAATTCGTGCATACAGAGTTTGTGTCAAAGAAGTGGCATCTGACTTTTGACATATGTGTTTTTTCTGTACCTAATTCATTTTTGCTATTCGGTATTTTTCCATTTATGTTTAAGATTACCTCAAAAGACAGATGTACTCCTTTAGGCCACATGCATGAAAAATTATATGTGTGTATTTATTTTTAAATCATTACAACATCATTTCACTCTTGTGCATTATGCAAGCCCACTAATAAAGTATTGCTGTGAAGCCAAGTTTGGATGATTATGTCATTTTTACATCAGGTGAAATGTATACTCGACTACTGATGTGCCTAGAAGGCACTGCAAGAGTTGAGTGTATATTTCATTTAATCTGTAATACCACAAGTGAACATTCTGTGAATGTTTCAAGAGTGTTAGTTGTAATGTTATCTTAACGTTTAGCCCAATGTTATGCATACATTGTAACAATATTTTATGAATGTTTAATTCTAGCGTTATTCTAACGTGTAGCTTAACGTTATGCATACATTGTAGAAACATTTCATGAACGCTTAATTTATGTAGTGCAAAACGTTATAAAAACGTTTCTATGCAACGTTGGAGATACGTTAAAAAAATGACATTAACAATATTTTCCTAACGTTCAAGCTGAACATAATAATAACGTTATTATAACGTATTGGTGCTACCTGGGTTATTTCACACACATCTGGTAGTGTCCCTTCATAAAGGAAAGTAATTTTCAATTTTAGATTATTACTGCAACAACTCAATAACCAGTGTTTCCAGCATGTTCAGACCCCCGGGTGCACACCATTTGAATCCTTGGACTCCTGCTAGAGGCCAAAAGGGGAAACACACAGACGGTCATGCGCATCACCTCCAACACGGAGAACATGCTAATGCTGATACTGAGAGTCTTGAACCGCAGGGGAGGCCTCAGCGAGAACAACATTCAGAGACTCTCCCATGCATTCCTCATGAGCCATGCAAACTATGTCGCCTTGGCGCTATGATGGTCTGAAAAAGGCGGCTACCTAAAATCAAAATGCTGATGCGCAAAAGCATAAAGAAAGTCCTCGGACTACTGATAACCATGAGCACAGAAAAGCTCGAACAACTAGGAATGCACAACTCTCCGTCGTCCATGAAGGCCAGCCGACAAATCCCTAGCCCTAGGCACAAGGGAAAGCGATGAACAAGAAGAGGCACGTTCGAGGTAGAACCCCTTCCAAGAAGCATCCACCACAGTACAATGAGGGGCGCTGAAAGGTGCTTGCCAGTCCGGAGTTAGCAACATTTGTCAATGCGGCCTAATACAGGCACAGTCACCGTTTCACAGTTGTGTCAGTTGGCCACGACGTCATGCTCCTGAATTCTGTCTCGGTCAGGGAAGTCAGGGCCACGGTGACTGCAGAGCAGATAGCAATAGCCAAGGCAAAGAGCACTCAAGCTCAAAGGTTGAAGTGCATGCAGGCCACACAGTGAGGCATGAACATCCAAAACCGGACAAGCACTTGAAAGAAACAGGGCAGGTTCGCTTGATCCTTGCGTGGCTTAGACACATTCCCTCTGGCTCTTTGAGCAGTGGCAATGTGGACACTGAAGTCGCTCCCTTCATCTTGGATGAGTTAGTAATGAATTTACGTTTTTTTTTTACTTTTAATTACATATTTTAGTTGCTGTTTATTTTCCAAACCTCTCCTTTCAGATGTGCATTTAACACTTGCATTCCCGCATTTGAATTTACACCTTTAATCAATATTTTTCCTAGAATAAAATGTGCTAACCATGTACTTGACTATGTCACTATGTATTATGTACTTGTTTTAACTTATGTACAGCAGAGACCATTTATAACGTAACCGCTTATAGTGCAGGACCGGCTATAATGCGGTTTTTTCTGACCCCGGTTTGCCCACCCATAGAACTTAATGTATAGGCATACTGCTTACTGTGCAGCTCGGTGAGATGAAAGACTGGTTATAATGCGGCTGTCAGCAAATCAGGGGCAATTGAGGCAGGGAGCAGTCTTCACAATGAAAGTGGGCTGCCCGAGAAGAGCGCAACAAATCGCCATGGAGGAGGAAAAAGCGTGGAACGAATGAATAAGGAACGAAGGGAAGAAAAAGAAAAGGCCGTGCCAGCAGCGCATCGCGGGCATGCCCTGTGAGGATAGGATTACCAAGGCGATGGAGAATGCTGATACGGCCGTTTGTCAGCTCCTAACGCGCGCCCGCGATCGCATGATGCCCGCGTTACCGCTGTTTGTCTCCAGTTCTTTTTTTTTTATCATTTCACGCACACTGCCCTTGAATCATCCCACAAGCGCGATTTCTTGTGCACCCGATCCCTGTGATTTCTTGTGCACCCGATCCCCACAAACTAGGCCTAATGAGCGCTACCTTTCCGGTGCTGGGTGCAGATAGGGTGCCGCAGGCGACTGTCTTTCCGTGTTTAAAACGTGGACGAGTCACTTCGACAACGGAAGCGAAGGCATGGATGGCAGGTGCATCGCTCCAATGGCGGTTTGCAATCGCTACATTTTTTCCATTGTGCACACGTCACAGAAAACTAAGCATAGCACATGCAGTAATCGGTTGCCGTTTCTGCGCAATCCGGTTCTGTGGGAAGACCGCACTTTCCTTTTCTTTTTCCTTTTTTGCACAGCACGGCCGCAGTCTTAAACCTTTGAAATATCAGTTTTTTTCTTTTCTTTTTTTAAGCGGGTGAAAGCAGCCTGGTCGCGCGCTTCGAATGTTTAACATGCGCCGCTGCCTGTTCAACAGTTTTTACACACGTGTAGACTTTGAAAAATGTTGTTTTGGTTATAGTGCGGTACTGCTTATAGTGCGGGTATTCGCGACTCCGGCGACTTACGTTATAAGCGGTCTATGCTGTACTTGTTTTAAGCATCATATGGCCTCGTGCTCGGAAAAGGGGACAATGCCTGACACACCCAAAGCTTCCTTTTTGTAGAGGGGGGTGCTCCCTCCTAGGAGCAATTGCACACACAGGGGCTGGCCTAGCATTTTTAGGAGGTACCTTTCAGAAGGTACTCGAACGTTGAGTCCACGCACCTGTCCGTGCATCCCATTGTCACAGAGCTGGTCAACAGAGCACGTGGCTGAATGTTTAAAGGCATCAAGCACCTTTTGTATCCCTCATAAACTGCCATCCATAAAAGCACACATCACCTGCCATGGTCTGAGGACGTTGAGAGGCAAAAGTTCCGTGTCCACTTCATTGCTGGGCACATGGATCTGTAGGCGGACAGTTGCCATCTCGAGCTCATCAAGGGCTCCCACAAAGTCCCTTATGCTCATGTACACTGCTCGCATTGCCTGGACACAAACAGTAGAGCAACAACAAAATTCAGGTAAAGAGGATCACAACATAGGCAAGCTTCTCATATGCCTGTATACAAGAAATCTTTTGTAGTAAGGCATTGGACTGGGCTACTTGGTACATTGTCAAAATTGAAAAGAAAAGGAATGAGAAACAGGTACACACATATAGAAAAGAATGCAACAATATGTTCTTTGTCCAACTGTAAGTGCCAGCCTGTCCCATGATGTTCTATTCTCTGTGTGTGTTTCTCACTTGCTTTCTTTTCTGTTTTGCATACAAGAAGAAGGACACAGTGCTGTTAACAATAAATAGTTCTTTGTACATTGGTACTGTAGTGTTAGGACAGCAAACCCACTTATGACAATCCCAGATATAACGCTCTATCAGTTATAACGACCATATTTCTTTGCACTTACGATTTTCCTATACTACCGATTGAAACTGAGTCCACATATAGCGAACATGCTTTAAAGCCTCCTACTTTTACAACGAATGCTTCCGACATGGTCGCGGTGTAAATATGGCGCATATGAAGGAAAAAAAAAGTTGAAACAAACCTCTTAAAGGGTGAGAGAAACGCTTGCTCACACGTGCCCCGCTAACTTTCACGACAAACGCATCCTATAGATCGGTGCGCACCACGCACAGACTTCGGATGCTATGAGTGAGGTCACTCGCTTCGTAGGCATTTCTCCAGAGGCAGTACAGCCGAGGGAGCTTTGCACGGTACACCGAACACCTTGGATGTTAAACAACGACCGGCAGCTCCGTG
The DNA here is from genome assembly GCA_013339685.2 of Hyalomma asiaticum. Lineage (NCBI taxonomy): Eukaryota > Metazoa > Arthropoda > Arachnida > Ixodida > Ixodidae > Hyalomma > Hyalomma asiaticum. The sequence continues at coordinate 119,086,275 of CM023486.1, forward strand.
AAAGTGTCGGAGAAGCTGCCAGAGAGCATCTAAAGTTGCCTTGCTAAGGCTGAATTCTACCGAAGCTAGCTGCCTGCGTGCCGAATAAAGCATACCGCAAACCAAGAACATGTCTATGATGTGTTTCCGGCTCTCAGAGTAGCGCCCGGTCTTTTCACTTGACGAAAACATAGCCTTAAGTGTAAACAATTAAGGACCTTAGATGAACATTACACGCCACTCCGTATAAACTGCCACTTAAGCGAAGATACCGCCAATGTCAAACTTCACGCCACCCGAGTCGACGTGAATGTGGCACTGCGCGGTGAAAAAGCACTGGTGGTCAGATGCTATATAGAGATCGCGGTTCGCCAGCAGTTCGTTTGCACAGTTGCTGATAACGAATCACGACGACTTTCGAACTTCACTCTTCTCCGCCCGAAACAATGGAGCTCCCAGTGCACTCAGCCTGGCGTGGCTGATGCGCTGCTATCGAAGCCTTTACGGTGAGTCGAGATTTTTAAGACGCCCGAGAGAATTTTTTCACGGACATTGTGCATTCTGCTTGTAGGTTCAACGCAAACATAGATTAGCACGTTCATAAGCAAGCAGCGGGCATCCCTTCGTGAAGAAAAAGGACTTAACTTGTCACCGAAGGTGTTTTCCGACATACTCACGAATATGTGAGCGTTTAAAAGGGTGAGTCCGCATACAACGAACTATTGATATAACGACCAGTTTTTGCGACATTTTGAGTTCGTTATAAAAGTGTTTGACTGTATTGTGCTTGTTTACGCTAATCCACTGTAGCACCACTAACACTGCCGATGATACCTATCTAACAAAAGGCACAACTACAGTGGTTCCAGGTATATGTTTTGTGTGTGTGTACGTGTAATATACAACATTTCCAGGTATTTGTGTGTGTGTACAACCAGAAAAAATAGTGCCAGGTGCTTTGCTGCCAGTCCAGTTCAAGGTCACATTATTTCACCATTCCTTATCTCTTGATATGGCGTCAGAAGTGGGATTAAAGCCCATGCCCCAGGGTACAGGCACACCACTGCACTACAACAGCAAGGAAATAGGTGTGTCAAGTTCACTGTCTCAATGCGGATTGCGCTCAATGTCATCATTAACCAGTGACTTCAACACGCTCTTTTATTCCTGTCGTACAAATGCTGCAGCCATGCACAGTAGACTGACACTTAGCACTCCTGTGCTATAGCGCCCTCTACTGTCGCACACTGTTTTCTTGCATTAAGATTCACAAATTCATGGTGTGCACTGTCAAATAGCCACTAGTTTGTTTTATTTTTATTGCACATGCTACTTCCAAGCAAAAGTAGTATACTCAAACCTCATTATAATGTAGCGGTATACAATGAAATAATGGATATAATGAAGTAAATAAAATTCCCCTTGAAGTCTCTATAGACATACACACATATGAAACCTCGTTTTAGCAAAGTAAAACGGGCACTTCAATAAATATAAGAAACTAAAATCATCTCTAAAACTGAAAATCGGCACGCACTCACGATGGCAAAATTGCTTCTCGCGGCGTTTGGCAGCATTCGGAGCGCGTCGATTCAAATATCCCATGGCCTGATGAGACTGCCACACATTGCCGTGTGTAGCCGTGTGCAAGCAGCGGTGCACACCACTATGTACTGCTGCCTCCCTCCGTCCTATGAAGTGTAGTGGGAGAGTGTTTTTTCGGCGAACAAGAAGTGGAAGAAGACGAAGTGCGCGCGCTTGAGCGAGCGGAAAGAGAAGCGCGTGGGCTTCGGTGCTTCGGAACGCCGACGTGGATCGAGCGTACCAGCGACCGAGCGGTGGCACGTTCGGCCCAGGAGAACAGACGCACCGAGCTGGTGCCACCAGACCAGCCGGGACGTACCGGGCGTTCTCCTGTGGCAGGTGTCCTGGACCTTGCTGGCTGTTCCTGCGGTGGACGAGCGAGCGGGCCAGTACGAGCGGCTGGAGCAGTGGTGTGGCCGGGACCATCTACCGACCCGTGGTCACGGTGCCACGCAGGTTCGAGTCCGGCACAACCACCTGCCGAGAGCGTGGTCACAGTGCCGCGCAAGTTCCAGTGCCGCACAACCGCCTGCTGAGAGCGTGGCCACGGTGCCACGTATGCTGCAGTTCGACACAACCGTTTGCTGAGGGAGTGGCCTTGGTGCCACGTGAGAGGCATCGCACCTCGACGCTTTCCTGAACGAGCAGTTCAGGGTCTGCTTGTGAGCTCGGACACGACATCATCGTGCCTCGTCTACGGATGTCAGCGTGCGCCGCCGCTGCTGGAACATCGGTACCTACGTGAGTGGTGCGGGCGGACATCCGACATCAGTTAGACAGGACGCGCTGTTAGTTTCTTGAACGTAGCGTTCAGAGTGTGTTGCTTGTGTCGCGTTGTTTGTCTGTGAAAGTGTATGTGCTGTCTCGTCCTGTCGATAAATGTTCTCCTTGTCTGTGACCTAGCTGTCTGTGTCTGAGTCCTGGGCCCACGAACCACCACAGAAGTCCTCACTCGCCATCCCCGCCTTATTATTTTTTTTGCAGCAAAGCATGGCCTCTGAGATTGCCCTGCCTCGATCTTGGAACTCGTGCTAACCACACAGTCTGACAGCCTGCAGTAGAGATCTGAGGGACAAACACAATGGCGTGCCGTCGCTTGTGTGCGGTGGTGAGAAGTGATTAGTGCATCCACTTCTCTCATTATGGCCACCTGCAAATGCTACTGAATGCTGTTGCGGCTGGGTGTGGCCTCTGAGAGTGCATCGGTGACATAGTGACTTCGGGAAGCGCAAGCCGGCAAAGCCAAGCCAGTGCAGGGACGTTTGTTGGTCCCCACATTGTGTGCATCATAGCGGCAAAGGCGGCGTGCTCAGCAATCCGCCGCATTCTGCCTGTTCGCAATTGGCAGTGTATTCTCACTGTTGACTGTTCAATAGCATCACTGTTTCTCTGGTTTCACGGTAACATGGACGAGCTGCATGCTAAATGGAAGCAAAACACAATTGTGTTGTGACAGAACGTGGCCTGTCATACCGGCTGCCGATTTGCATGGTACTAACGAGTAGATTGTTTATTGCCACTTTTAAAAACTTCATCATATGTGTGGCTCTATGTAGTGTTACCACGGGCCACAGGGCTGCCTTCTTTTTCGCACATTGAAATTTTCGCAAGTGGTGCCTTTGTAAGACTTAAGATCTTAAAACTTGAATTTTTCTATGAATACCGTCTCTTAACAACATTTAGATCAGAACTAATCTGTAAGTGCCGCTACATACGTAAATTAGTAAACTTAACTCTAAATCCATCTACACGTACAATGAGACACACTGTTAACTGGTACACTCCACGGCCGCGTACAAACTATGGGACACAACTACTGCAGTATTGTCTACCCAGTGTACTAAACAAATTCAAGCTAACAGATGATACTCTTCGTGCAATACCTAAAAATTATATTTTAAGTATGGTGTCTTCTAATGTCTCGTTTTCTAATGGAGATACATCTTGAGTGTTGAGTGTGGAAATACATCTTGATTGTTGCAATGCGAGTGCAAATATTTACATCAACTACGTGCCTTCTGTACTGCACGTTGCTGCCATAGCATTGTATTGTATCGGGGTGGTGGGGCTTGTCAAGTTGCAGATATTGCAGGTTTTACCCTGCTATCCTCACCATAAATGTTACTTTTTTCCTTATTTTGTCTCAACCTGTTAATTGTTATAATTGTATCGATTATGGTGAAATAAACCAAATCTCAAATACTGCAGTTATGGGCAATAATGGTTATAACGGAATACTGGATATAACAAACTAATTGTGTGTCACCATTAAACTTTGTTATAACGAGGTTCAAGTGTATATAATGGATGCATTTGTACAGTATAGCCAAGAAGAGTGGCTCCTGCAAAATGTTCGAAGCACAATATGCAAATGAGTTGTCCACTCACTTCATCAAATGATTGGTGGGCAGCCCCATAATGAATGAATGGGAGGACAGCAAGTCCTCTGCTGAACAGGGTGTGTGTAGGCAAACATTCTCCCTGCCTCTCAATTGAACTGAATGCACCTGACCTTCATTCCCCATCAATTGTTAAAAATGAGGGAGAACATGGAAGGCTGCTGGAGCCAATGTCTCAACAAGTACACCTGTCTTCGTCAGGATGGAAACTGCCTTCTCAAGCATTCCTTGACAAGGCAGTTGAGAAGGCATGTGTTAGTGCGACTACTATAACTGGAAAAAAATGAAAGCTTGGCATGTTTTTAAAAATCGACTAATACGTTTAATGCCATGGCTTTTGTCAAACTGGATGAGAGTTGAGCACCAGAATTGACGCAGTAACGCCCTCGTTTGGGCAAGTTGGTGCATTCCTGAAATGACACTGCAGTGTGAAAAGACACGGACGAGGAAAGGTGCAAACTTCCAACTGCAATTGGGCACCCCTTCAAAGCTAACAAAAAGGACGATTGTGTTATGTTGTCGTTCAGCACTGGAGAAGTCGTGCCAACATAAGATTAATGTCGCACACCAGGTGGAGTGCTTGAACATCGCTGGCTACCCTTCGGATAAGCTCATGAATGACTTCTGCGGAATGAAACAAAAGCAGCAAGCAGATAAAATATGGCCACTGCATGTCATGCCCTATATCCACTGGGTGTTACACAATGTGAAAAAAGTAGCCAACCATTTCGGTGTAAGAACGGTTTTTACAGCTCTGTGCAAATTGGCTAAGATGCACAAAACAAAGCAGACATGTTGGTCCCTCCATCGAGTGTGTAAAGGGTGCAGTCTGCAAAATACCCCTGTCATACGGAAGGGTCTACATAGGCCAGACGGGGTGCTGCTTTAACGAAAGGGCACGAGAGCATAGCCTGGCTGTTCGCTCCCACATATCCATTGTAGGCAGTGTAAGTGCAAACTGAAATTGAAAGAGGCTGCCTTCCCGCACATGTCCGACAATGAACTGCAAAAAGAAGCAGTAGAAGTGATTTTTTATCGCTGAGAATGCTGACAAATGCGTAAGCATGCTTTCTTTGACATCGCCTGCTAAGGAGCTGCAGTTTTTAGATGGTTTTATTTAATCACACTTATTGTTACTCTTTGTTATTTTTGAAGCCACGCACCGCGTGCCGTTTCTGATATTTGTTGTGTGCAACACTCATGGTGTTCGACATGCTCCTTTCATTATGCTCTGTTGATTTGTTCCTAACCTGTCATCCATTTTTCGATTACCTGTTGGTTTACACGCATGCTTAAGATTTATTCGGCAAGCTCTAACGTACCTTGCATGGAAACCTTTGATTATGTATCGTTTCTGGTGGTGGACATGCAAATGATGTGTGTTAATATAGTCCTGCTTTGGCATTCTGAAAATACAGTTGGAAGTTTGTGCCCGTCCTGTGTACCTTTCTTTGTCCGTATCTTTGCAGCACCGTACACGTCAGTTGGTGGTGGCAAAAAATGCACGGTACAGCTTGCGGGAACGGAGCGCTGAAGCGGATTGGTTAAACTACACAGCACGTGTTATCCTCGAAGACTGGCTGTGTCATGGCCCCTGCAGTCCCTCCGAATGATGCCTGCGAACTTCTTAATTTCATCACCCCACCTAACCTTTTGCCTTCCCCTGATGCCCTCTGCCGTCTACATGTCCTCTGCGTCACATGTCCTGCCCTAGTCTTCAAGCTACTCTCTCTTATCCCCCTCTTATCCATTCCACTCATTTTCTGTCTCTTAACACTACATGTATCATTTATTGTTCCACTGCACACTGTGTGGTCCTTAATTTTCAATTCACTCCTTTTGTGGAACTTCTACAAGTGTATGTCCCTTTGTAGAAACAAAAGCAACTCACTCTTGCTGAGTTGACTCGAAAGCTGAATGACCGCAATCATGCATGCAGAGAAGCTGAGCTGACCACAGCACAGTTCTAAGCGCACTGAACACTTCTACATGCCAAAATACCCAAATACATGCCACACATCACAGCTTGTGTTTGTCGTGAACAGAGGAGGTACAAAAATGTTCCAGTGTGTTGCAAATGCGAGCGTACAGTACAGCAAGTGCCATTTTGAGCTGCACAGGTGACACGCTGCTGCATGCAACTAGCAAGGGGCTGCATGCAGCAGCAGGTTGTGCCGCATTTCGTGTTTTGCTCAGTCACAGCTCGGGGTGGAGCCTCTGATCTCCACTATAAAAAAAAAATCAATGGGAAAGGCCTCCCTGTTAGCTTTTGTGCAACCCACACCCTAAGTTTCGAATATCCCTCAGTTGGCTTTGGTCACCACATGCTCTGTGGATTGGTAAAGAGACAGAAAAGGCCTAGTATAGACATTGCAGGAGCCAGGTTTGTCTGAGATTCAACACGTGCTGTGCACTGGCGAAGCGTGGTGACCCCTTGCTTGCTATAAAGATGACAGCCAAAGCACTGTTGAAAGAGTCGGGGCAGTCGGCAGTGGACCGGCGTGAAGAGTGTGCCGGCTGTGCGCACGTGAGCCCACAAGTATTTGCTTAGTGTCCACACTGCTCTGAGTTCGTTATTCCTAGTGCTGCAAGTTAGTTTCAATAAACATTCCTTTGTTGAGTTTAACGGCAGCTCCAGCGTTCATCCTCGGTGGCAAGACAGCCAAACCCCGACAGCATTTATTCTGCCATTGCATTTATTTTGTTGCTAGTCGTGGTGACGTCCGCCAGGATGTGCAAACTTGTACTTGACGGTTGGTGCATATTACTGTTAATGAGCAGTTTTACTACACTCCCGGCCAGTATGTGTTAACCAGGCTGGAGGACGTGTGAGTAAATTTTCCTCCTCGCCAAAAGGGAAAGCACTTTGTGGCATTGGCTGCATCATACTAACAGAGTGTGATGGGTGCACGACAGCTGTGTTTGGTGCTGTGGCAAAGGTGCAATGGACGAAGCAGCCACGCAAAAGCACCGGTTCTGCACGCGAGGTGACGAGAGGTTGAGACACGCGGCCGCCAGCAGAAATGAAGCTAGGGCGGCACGCAGAGCGTGCACGTGAGGCGCCATGTTGAGGAAGAACGCGGCGTCTGACGAGTGTGGACGTTAAAGGGGAGCTCTCCGCTGGAAACACGGTTGGGCGTAGTCTCAAGTGTCTGGCGTGCGCCAAGAGTCGGTGTGTATGGCTCCGCTTGGCATCGAGCTCCCGACCCTGTGTCCACGGAATCCCTAACGAGCCCTTCGGGCCACCAACAGCACAGTCGGATGTAGGCCCGAGTGCTCCTATCACACAGAGGGGTCACATGCAAAGTCAGTGCCATCAAAAATGGTGACGGCAGACATTTTGTTCCATGTTGATAGTTGCGAGTTCAACTATGCCTGTGTAGAGTCAGAGGATGTAACATCTATGCCAATTAGATGCGACCGGCAACATTCAGCTTTCATTATGAAATTACATGTCAAAGAGAATTTACTTTTCCCGCTGATGGTAGCACCATCTTTACATTCTCGAGGTGTGCAGTAGCGTAGACAGAGAGGAGATGTAATTAAGCCGCATGTTGGCCAGCAAACAGGCTTAACTGGGAAAATGTCGAAGACCAGCTTGCTGGCTTTCTTCAGTTTAAAAAGAAACAAAAAAGAACCCCAAACTACCAAGACAATAACTTTCTCACTGTGTCAAGGTAGATTATGCTCATGTCTCTCTCCTTTTGTGATTCTCAATGCATGGCCATACTGAAGCTTTATTTTGAAGATCAGGTAACAATAGAATCACGTTCATCTTTATTTTCGAACCTGCCAAAGTCAGGTGCGCGTTGGATTCAGATAAATATGGTGTCCTTTCCTTTTCGTCAGCTGGCACCAGAAAGGCCTAAGAGGTAGGGTCAGCGTAAAACTGCATCAGATAGTTCAAGTTTTTAATACACTAATTCCATGGAGGTTCTGCCAGGACCAAAATTTTTCGTCGTAAAATGCGGGTTATTCTATAATCGAGGTTCCACTGCACTCAACTAGCAATGGAGGCTGAACAAAAGAACGTGCTGCCTTTTAACTCCATACTCCTTTCTTTGCGGAGCCATGCACCATAAAAGGACATGGAATGCCGATGATTTCAAGAGGCTAAAAAAAAATTAAACCTGGTGCCTTATAGGCAACTATGGCCATCTGGCACTGGTACTCCCTGAACACTCTTCTTCCAGTTAGAGTTTTTTTTGCTTACACTGTGCGTGCTGACACACCACCACAAGCGAAACTGGAGCCGAAAGCAGTGTTCCACGAAAAAGGCCTATTGCTGTAGTATGCGCATTTCTGCTGCTTGTCTTTGCAGCCCTGGCAGTGATGGCGACTCTAGCGATAGGGTCACAGCGGCTCAGGTGTCTCAAACTGCAATAAGCGCTCCACTGTGAGTTTCGTTTTTTACTTCATAGTTTCATAGTTAGAATATGTTAGAATAAGTTAGAATATGTTTCATAGTTGACGGGTACTACTTATTGTGTTTAGGGCATGAACAACATAAGCCCAGGATATTTTGACAAATACACAGTGCTGCATTAATTTTCGCCGATAAGACAGCGGGTTGATCTTTATGAATTTGTTGTTAAACATTACTGAGATGATCATGACTCTGTGTAAGAATGCAAGGAAATATGTCCGAATGCGTGTTTTGAACCAGTAGACGTAGTTTTTCACCATGATGCCTCCAGAGAGGAAGTTGCTTGAAGAGAGAATGAGGTTTATTGAGATTTTGACCTACGTGGGCTCTGAAAGTTGTCACAAAGCTACTTTTTGTCCACTTACAAGGCCCTGGACTGTTTGGCCAAGATAAACCAAATCAAGCAATAGGCATATGCAACCTCTTCAGAAAATACGTGGATCAACAAAAACTGAATTTTCACTCTGTGGACACAGTGTGTGCAAGCAGCTGCATTCTCTTCGAGGAACACCAAAAGGACAACCCAACAGCCCCCCCAGGGCTTTCTAGAAGCCCCTGTTTAGACCAAATGGCATTATGAAATTCAGTAAATATTTGAATAAGGTGAAGCTACATAAGAACACGTCCCCTTCTCTTTCCTTGAACATTTTTTGACACCAAACAAAAAGGCATTTGAAATAGAGAAAACAAGAATCTGAAAGAGCTGCCAGAAAAATGCAATGGCACAATATTAAACAACTGTTTTCTGCTCCACCTGCAAAGTTGCTTCCTGCTGTCGCACGAATGCTATGCCGAGTGGCACAGCCACAAGGCCACTACATACACGAGACATAAAAAATGCGAAACATGGCGCACCAGATTAGCATATGCAATGGATTGATAACTAAGGGGACTAGGAACAATCTGTACATCCCATAATATTGAGAATAATTTTGTGCATTTGTACAACCACCAACTTCTATTGTGCTCATACATTTTTCTTAACCTTTTGTTTTGAACAAGAAAATGTAAAATGATGGCAATTCTCACAGCAATGTCCTCTTGAATATAAAAAGCCAGACTAATAAGCTACAATTTCATGTATAGCAATACTAAGTACGTCAAGTTATTCAAAAGCAAAAAATTCCTCTTTGTGGAAACACTAGAAATCGGGAATTTCTCTGCTGTCGCGAAAGAGTTAACATGCATCCAATGTATAAGACTCTAGCAATGTGAAGGAGTTCAGTGCAGCACAAATTCCTCACAAAAAAATTTATAAAGTGCTCACACAGATGTTTTTCTGGTTGTATGCTTACCCGAAATTCTTTCTTCAAAGCAGCAAAAAGTTGAACGTGCACTTGACCATCACTGCACAAGACACTGTCGCCTACAAAAAGGATAGAGAATTGCACGAGAACTGCACATTTCAATGAGGTCATAATCAGCAAATAAGATGAGCAACCTCCCTCTGTACAACTGCAGTCTCTGCTGAAACAAGACGAACAAATCTAACAGAACACATACGTGCAAGAAGTATGGCTGTGCAAACATTGTGCAACTTTCAATCTCTGGAGCAAACAAAATGTTCTTGGGTCTTCTGCACTAGCTTCAGAAAAATCTGGCGCCCATAAGTGGGCAAGATTCCACTACAGCACTCAAGAAAACTTGAACCTCCATGTTATAGGAACATGGATGTGGCCGACTGCCATTTACCCACACCACTTGGCATTGCCCATAAATTGTACCTGTCTTGTTATAGAAAATAGAAAACAGCCAGTTGTGAGCAAAGGGAAAAATTTTCCTTAGTGACCTTGCCTGTAATGGATATTTTCATGTTAAGAGCATCATCATTGGCTGCCAACCACAGTTGCTTCCATCATGGACATGACACTGCCCCTGCACGAGCGATTTACTAGTATAACTTGAGTACCTTGCCAAGTCTATCAGACAGTCATAGAACAATTACGAGAAGTCCCTGATGCAATGCAGAGAAACACTTCCAAGAGTACGAGCGGAACTGGCTGTGCAGGAAGTCATGTAAGGCAAACAATGCCACGAATGCATTGCAAGCTCTCCCGTTCAACAGAACTCCTAATACAGCACCAGCAGTGAGGACACTGCCTCCCGCATTCCATTAACAATGGGGCTAGCTCGCAAATGCAAGCAAAGCCATCAGCTTCCCCAAGCAACACAGCCGTTGAATCTATTGACACACTTCCTCTTAATCCGTATGACATCATTAAACACAAACTGGCATTCATGACAAGTGTTACACATGGCTGGCCCCCCGTGTATTTGCATGCAGAGGTTGGCCTCTGGTACCAGTTCCATGAGCACCAGCTGAACGACCATCCGGCCTAAATGGCAGGTCAACTGGCATTCCAAAGAAGGCAGCTACACTTGGCCATGTTCACCCTAAGAGTGGACAACCCTGTACATGCTACTCTACCTCCCACCTTATACGTTCCTCCTGTAGCATTGTATAGTTTTCTTCTGTCACCAAGGAGCTAGTATTTCTCCTGTGAGACTAACACCTCCACATCAGGGCCCTGTATACTATCCCATGTCATGATGATGTCGCAAATACTTGCCACCCCACCTTGTCACAACTTTATTTTCCCACCCAATAAGGATGCGCTCTCTGTTAGATCAAAACTAGGGGTGTGCAAAAAACAAAATTTTACGTGCAAAAAGAATTCAAATATTAATGTTTGAGCACAAATCAAGCCAAATTTCTTCAAATATTTTTCTATAATACCATGTTAAATTGCAGAGAAATGTACAATCGTTGAACAGATCGCTAAAAGTGATGTAGAACAGGGAATGTCGCTGGAGACGAGAAATGTACAGCTAGACATGGGCAAAAAAAAAAAAGTTTATTGCACAGCTAGTTTATTCCCACAGAAAAAGAACACTCAAGTCCTAAAGAACAGTCCAACAAAGATCTGTGTATATGCATGAGTTAACTTTGCTGCATGACACAAGTGTTAGCTTTGCTGCAATGCGTGGGTGTTAGCTCTGCCGCAGTGCGTAAATGTTAGCTTCGCCACAGTATGTGTGTGACATGGTGTTAGCTTTATGCAACTGTTAGATTTGCCGCAGTGCACAAGTGTTGTGCGGCAAAGCGTGGTACATGTGGGAAAGGGTCACTTGTTGCCATGCATAGCTTATATGGCCCCTTTAATCGGAAATTTCGAACAGTAAAATTTCGGTGCAAATCAAAGAAGACATTACAGATGGCAACAAAGTGATCGCCCCTTATCCTAAGCCCTTATTCTTTTCATTTAATATTTTTATTACCTCAATGACCCTTTTGGGGTATTACATAAGGGGTGAGAACATGTCTGTACAGTGAAAAGCAGATGTTACGATATGATACTAGTTAGCAGATTGTCCAGAAATTCTGTATGACTTATTATGGCAGCAGCAGCAGCATTGGGAAGCAGGTGCTCTGTGGAGGGAAAAATGAAGCTTGAAATGTTACAGGATGGGTGACTTGCAGTTGATGGCTGGTGCACTGTGCTGTGCGTGAAGATTGACGTAAGGTGTAGAAAGATTTATGAAAAAGGGAGCGTGGCGACACGACGACGAAAAACGAGGGATGACAAGCTAGATGACAAGCCTTTAAAAGGGAGCTGTCATACGAATGGATGAATCTAGTAACACAATTCTGAACTGATTCAAGTGCACTGACGACGTATGCTTGGCGAGGGTTCCAAATGGCGGCAGCATATTCTAGTTGTGGTCCAATAAATTATTTGTACGTGAGTAGCTGAAAGTGTTGCGGAGCATGACGGAAATGACATTTCGTGAATCATAAGGGCTTGTTCGCTGATGAAAAGACGTTAGTCGGATGCGCATTCCAGGAAAGGTCATTGGACAGGGTTACACCTAAGTACTTGTACGTTACAGCTGATTCAACTGGGACATTTGCAATTGTGTAAGTAGAAAGAAATGGATTTTGGTTGTGGGAAATGGAAACAAACTTGCACAGGGTTTAAGGTCATTTGCCAATGGGTGCACCAGTTATTGTCACAAAGGGGTGCGATCTCGGGAGCTCTTGCTCTGATGGATTGAGGTAAGATGGACAATGATGTTGGTGAAACAAATGTTACTTAATAAATGTGAAACATGAGGAACGCATAAAAACAAGAGAAAACAAACAATTCACACATAAAAAGCAAAAGTCAACAAAGCCAAGTGAACAACCTAATTCATCCTCAATGCTAAACGTTCCTCTGCATTGGGCTCAGTCCTAATGGGAATCTGATATCATGGGCCTTGCGTTCATGTACGCGGTAGCCGCCCGATTTGAATGTTCTTACAATTACTGATGCCGGCCCTGTCTCGGCAGAGTCCGATGCCGGTCTCAGGGCAAACTCCTTGTAAACAATTCGAAGTTGTCGCCGTCCATACGTGAGGTGACTGGACTCTACCACCTGCCTCCACCGCTCTTACCCGGTCATTCTCTAAGCCATCGGCGAGAAGCCTTCCTCGTTAGGCTTAGTCTTGACCTCGACCGCCGCTTCCAAGTGATGACACAGCGCCCCAAGGATTGTTCTGCCGGTCGATCCATTCTGCGAGCGAAGACGAAGCGTCGTGGGTACACCAGGAACTGTTGTGATGAGGCAGCTGCAAATCCAAGCAGCCCCATTTGGTTTTGGCCAAGGTCGACGGGCACGCCAACGGACTCTGTCGTTGCAGCCTGTAAATCCGGCATCCACTGCTCTCATCACCAATGCAATGCTGGCTCAACCGTCTTCACCCACTGGTGCTGTGAAGACAATGCCAGCTCAATGTTCTCCATCTTCGACTGCGGCTTGGTTCTCGCGCCACAAGACAGCTATCCAAAACTTACGTGCATGGACGTGCCCACCGGCGCGTGCACACTTCTTGACCCCTATGCACATTATCGCTTCTTTTCCCCATGTGGCCCATGCCTCGGGCCCCTCTACTCATGACAGTTATGAACCATCTTCGTAAGAAGCGCAAAACAACACACAGGGACAACTAGAAGGAAAGACACACCGCAAGCGCTTGACTGCAACTAAGCATTTATTCGGAAGCGCGACATATAAATAGAAAAGAAAGGAGACAAACAAATAGCCCACGTGTCATATCAGTTATCCATTATTGCCCACAACACCATCCAAAAAACGAAGTTCCTTCTGCGTAAGTGAGATAGAAGGTGCACTGACACAATCAATATCATCTCGTTTCATTTCTGCAGCTTCAACAATCAATCTCGTTAACGTATCCCTGTTGCGATACAAAATGCATGTGTTGTCAAAGTATGGCACACAGCCACAATCCTTGCAATGGATAGCCAGGTGTCCATCCACGCCTTTCTGCACCTTATTATCATGTTCTTTTACTCGCTCATTGATACATCTTTCTGTTTGTCCAACGTGTGTGCGCACTGAACATAGTCATTTTGATGGTTAATTTCACAACACTTTTTTTCTTTCTGGACAGGGCAAGTTTCACTACACAGTTTTGACAGCTTCTCTGGTGCAGACATAACCACTCTTACGCCAGCCTTATTTCCAATCTTCTTAAGATTATGTGCTACGCCGTGTACATAGGGAATAACAGCACACTTTCGCTGTTGCAGGGATACATCATCACGTGGTCGATTTTGAATCTTTAGGTCCCGATAAAGCGATTCGGCGACAGCTACAATGAGTCTGAGTGGGTAACCTGCCGCCTGCAACCGTACAACTTGCCGCTCAAAGCTTTTCTGCATTAGGTGTGGGCAAGACTTCTTTAAAGAACTGAGAAGGCACATACGTGCCACAGACCTCTTTACTGCTTTTGTGTGTGCAGAGGAGAAAGGTAACAACGGTTTCCCACTCCTAGGCTCATAAAACCAACAAACATGGTTATCCAAAAACCGTAATGTCAGGTCAAGAAACTTAAGTGCGTTAGAATTTGGCATTTCGTGTGTTAGCCTTAGGGGCCGACAAGCTGTTTCAAATTCTTTAAAGACAAAATCCGCGCAACCTGTAAACTCATTGGAATCACATTTCAAAAGAACCAAATAATCATCCACAAACCTGAAGATTTTCAATACATTAGTTCCAAACAACTTGTCATCAAGTATACGATCTAAGTGGGCCATGAAAATTTCACTAAGGACTGGCGCAATAGCAGACCCAATGCAAATTCCCTGCTTCTGAATGTAAATATTATCGTTCCATTTAATAAACGTAGATGTTAAGTACAATGCTAATAAGTCCAAAAAACCTCGAACAGACAATCCACAAGCATTTTGAAAAGACACAGCACCATGTTCAATGATACACTCTTCAACAAACTCCAGAAGCAAATCGCGGGGTAGGGAATAGTATAAATCTTTCACATCAATGGAAAACCCTTTCACCTGTACTTCGGCATTCGACACTAGAAATTCAACAATCCGCTCTGAATTCATTGTGCGAAAAGGATCCTTAGGTTGTAGAACGTTCAACTTTTCTTGCAGAAACAGGGCAACACTCTTCTGCCATGATCCCTTTTCTGAAATAATCACTCGGAATGGCATGCCTTCCTTGTGCGTTTTCGCGCTAAAAAACATATCTAAGCCTAACTTGTCGCTAAGGACTTGACAACCTAAGGATCCTTTTCGCACAATGAATTCAGAGCGGATTGTTGAATTTCTAGTGTCGAATGCCGAAGTACAGGTGAAAGGGTTTTCCATTGATGTGAAAGATTTATACTATTCCCTACCCCACGATTTGCTTCTGGAGTTTGTTGAAGAGTGTATCATTGAACATGGTGCTGTGTCTTTTCAAAATGCTTGTGGATTGTCTGTTCGAGGTTTTTTGGACTTATTGATTTGATTTGTGGGGTTTAACGTCCCAAAACCAGTTCTGATTATGAGAGACGCCGTAGTGGAGGGCTCCGGAAATTTCGACCACCTGGGGTTCTTTAACGTGCACTGACATCGCACAGCACACGGGCCTCAACATTTCGCCTCCATCGAAATGCAGCCGCCGCGGCCGGGATTCGATCCCGCGACCTTCGGATCTGCAGCCGAGTGCCATAACCACTAGACCACCGTGGCGGGGCTTTTTTGGACTTATTAGCATTGTACTTAACATCTACGTTTGTTAAATGGAACGATAATATTTACATTCAGAAGCAGGGAATTTGCATTGGGTCTGCTATTGCGCCAGTCCTTAGTGAAATTTTCATGGCCCACTTAGATCGTATACTTGATGACAAGTTGTTTGGAACTAATGTATTGAAAATCTTCAGGTTTGTGGATGATTATTTGGTTCTTTTGAAATGTGATTCCAATGAGTTTACAGGTTGCGCGGATTTTGTCTTTAAAGAATTTGAAACAGCTTGTCGGCCCCTAAGGCTAACACACGAAATGCCAAATTCTAACGCACTTAAGTTTCTTGACCTGACATTACGGTTTTTGGATAACCATGTTTGTTGGTTTTATGAGCCTAGGAGTGGGAAACCGTTGTTACCTTTCTCCTCTGCACACACAAAAGCAGTAAAGAGGTCTGTGGCACGTATGTGCCTTCTCAGTTCTTTAAAGAAGTCTTGCCCACACCTAATGCAGAAAAGCTTTGAGCGGCAAGTTGTACGGTTGCAGGCGGCAGGTTACCCACTCAGACTCATTGTAGCTGTCGCCGAATCGCTTTATCGGGACCTAAAGATTCAAAATCGACCACGTGATGATGTATCCCTGCAACAGCGAAAGTGTGCTGTTATTCCCTATGTACACGGCGTAGCACATAATCTTAAGAAGATTGGAAATAAGGCTGGCGTAAGAGTGGTTATGTCTGCACCAGAGAAGCTGTCAAAACTGTGTAGTGAAACTTGCCCTGTCCAGAAAGAAAAAAAGTGTTGTAAAATTAACCATCAAAATGACTATGTTCAGTGCGCACAGACTGTTGTGTATAGGATACCCATGTCGTGTGGCCGCACATACGTTGGACAAACAGAAAGATGTATCAATGAGCGAGTAAAAGAACATGATAATAAGGTGCAGAAAGGCGTGGATGGACACCTGGCTATCCACTGCAAGGATTGTGGCTGTGTGCCATACTTTGACAACACATGCATTTTGTATCGCAACAGGGATACGTTAACGAGATTGATTGTTGAAGCTGCAGAAATGAAACGAGATGATATTGATTGTGTCAGTGCACCTTCTATCTCACTTACGCAGAAGGAACTTCGTTTTTTGGATGGTGTTGTGGGCAATAATGGATAACTGATATGACACGTGGGCTATTTGTTTGTCTCCTTTCTTTTCTATTTATATGTCACGCTTCCGAATAAATGCTTAGTTGCAGTCAAGCGCTTGTGGTGTGTCTTTCCTTCTAGTTGTCCCTGTGTGTTGTTTTGCGCTTCTTACGAAGATGGATCTATACCAACTAGCCCGATTCACTTGTTTATACAGTTATGAACACTGTCCTTAGGCTAGCCGGGTGACATTGGGTATGCTTGTGTTTACTGTGTACTGAATAAAGTTGTTTTCACCCACTCACTCACCCGTTGTCACCATCCCCTCTAGCCTAGTGTATTTTTCATGTGGCTGTGCCACTGCCTAGAACATAACAACGCAGCCACAACCGCTGCTAGGGGGATCATTGATGCCACCCTCATCCGTGCAGCACAGATATGTGTCATCACCCCTCTATCTCCACACAGTGTATGCCCACAAAAGGTTCACTAAGTGCTCTCTGGGCCACTTTGAGTACAGATCTCGGCCAATCCCACACTGATGGCTTGCTGACCGTCTTAAGATGGCGCTGCAGCAATTCTTGAACAAAATCAGAAAATGGTGTTCATCAGTCATGCAGGGTACTGTGAGCCAGATATTATTGCACTGCAAGCAGCAGGGAATTTATAATTACACATGTAAAGCGCCCACTCTTTTTTTCTATGAAAACTGACATGATTGGTGGCATTAACTAAGTCGCTTGGTCATCTGCTGTGCTTTATTTGTTCGTTTTGAATTCAACAAATAAAGAAATTATGCAGAAATCCTGGGCCATCAAGTCGATTGGAGTAACACCGTTGTTTTCAAAAAAGACGTACAGTAGACTCTCGTTAATTCAAACCTGAAGTGACCCCAGAATTTTGTTTGAATTAGATGCAGGCATGCATCTCAGTGCAACATACCAGGAAAAGCAGAGATGGCCGCCTCCTTTTTCTCTTTTCTGCTAGTGGTCTCGAATGCTTTAACAAGTGCTGGCAGGTGCGATTGGTTTTATTTCTGGTAGATAAGGAGCATATCAGCATGAATGTTCACGAAGGAACCATATTTCTGGTAAGAATAAGCCAAAAGCATGAATAATAGGATTGACCGAATGGTTCAGTTTGAATTAAGCAGCTTTAAAATATACATTGAAAACATAGCAGACCAACCAAACATTCAATATTTGTTTGTATTAACCAAAAGTTTGAATTATCAGAGTGTGAATTAACGAGAGTCTACTGTATCTGCAAGACACCATTTGGAATCAATTTTTATGCAAGTCACTGATAAACACGAAACAGAAATGACGGAACACTTCCCCATATCAATACACGCTGCTAGCATCACATTTTAAAGCATTCATAAGCATTGTTTCATATGGTTTTGATCTATTGTGAACAAGGCTCTCCTCAGAAGAGCTGAAATGTCTCTCTTCTCTTCCTTTATTGGTCGGTGTGTGTTTTACTCTTCATCACTATGCTTTTAAACCAGATGGGCTTCCATCAAAACATCTACTTCATAGGTCAATGCTGGATGTACGGCCGAACCATGATCACCAAGTCGCCAATACATTTCCTCGACAAGCAGAGTGTTTGCACTCCAAGATCACTTCAACTTCAACCTGACCTGCAAGTCTTGAGAACTAATCCCCAGTTTGTGACGTCTGAACAGCCTGTCTGCATGCTCAAGCTTTGGATCTAGCACCGTTCATAAGGCAGAAAAACTTTGATTGGAAGCCATAATATTGGAAAGGAGGCAGACCGCACAAAACCTGGAAAATGAAGCTTTCTTCACGAGCCGCTGCCATGAGCACCGGATCCCAGAAGAGCTTGCAAGCATTAAACTACATGTAAACTTCAAAGCCAGGCTCCAGTCCATTCGTACAAAGATGCACGAAAACAAACTTGCCCAACTGTCAAAACCTGCTGAAATGTGTCACTGTCCACAGTGCATAGCCTATCGTTGAAAAAGCTCAACTTAAGCGAAATGGCTCTCCTGAGCCTAGGCTTGAACTTCAACCTCAGTCCGCAAAAAAGACGCAAGAATAATGGTGGTGTGTGCTGCTGAAGACACCATAAACCAAAGTGAACCTTCCAGAAGGGAGGAGGCATGAACCCGTGCCTTCTTTCACGGCTCAGTCTCCCTGCTGATGAAATGCTAACAGAGACCTTCATGCAGACCAAAATCCTTCTGGCTGACAAGAGCAATGCGACGGAACAGGGCGGACTACTGTGGCATGTGATGTGATCGTGCAAATGAGAGGCGGCCTCCAGGCTCCGGTGACGAGGGACATCAGAGAAGATTTATTCTACATCAGAGGGCCCAGACGCACCACCACCCGTGGGCCAGAAGTCGGAAAACCCAACAACGCCAAGCACTCCCGACACCCTCCTTTTTATAGCTTGTCGGGAACGCGCCACCTGTCCCGCATCCGTCGCTGGACGCAGACTGCGTCCGACAGCAACGCGATGAGCGCTCCAAGCAACGCACAGGAGAGCGTTCGCGCCCATGCGGAACGCCGACCGCGCAAGACCGGGACGCCGCCGTGCGTCTCTTGCCGGTTATAACAGCCCGTCCGCCGCCCGAAGAGGTCACGTAAGGGCTGCAGTGGCGCTGCTCCCTGAAGTGGCCGTTGTGTGTTCCCGTAGGCGTCACACTGATGATCCACCACACCACATATAAGCACGCACACCACACCACAGAGAAGCACGCACATCCCGTCTTACGGTGGCACACCTTGGCTTACGACGATTCCGCACAACACCACCCACTCGGTCTCACGGGAGCATCCACAACTGCAAGTCCCGCTCGCCACTACCCATCGGTCCCTTGGTTGAAGGTGGCACGAAGCGCTGCACAGACCGCAGTGTCTAGTTCGTGAAGTTCCTCTTGCCATAATGTAGACCGTGTAGGCCTAGCTGTGCTCCTCTCCTGCCTGACTTTAGCGGGGAAGTGTGCTCTCATACCGGACACCCACACTGAGAACACCCAGCTCTCCCGAGATTCACCAGGTGCATTTACTGCAAGGCTCCTTACTTAAAGACAGAAGTCTGCACTATGGTGATGGCCAAGCAAACTCTAAGCAAAACAATAATAAAAACCTACGCACACACACACAAAGCTAAATAGCTGCACTTCAGCCCGCCATAAGACTAAAAAGATATTTCACTTTACTGCGTTTCCTTTAGCTGGTATCTTTGGAAATCCTCTGCTGAAGCCATCGGCGTTAGCGTTCTCTTCCTTTGCGGTATTTGATCTCAAATCTATGCTCCTGTAACGCTAAACTCCACCGCAACAGCCTTCCATTTCTCGACGACATGCTACGCAGCCATGTCAAGGGACAATGATCTGTCTGGACCACGATGTGGGATCCATTCAGGTAGCATTGTAGTTTCTGTATTGCCCAAACGAGGCGCGCACACTCTTTTTCGGATGCACTGTAGGCCTGCTCACGAATTTTGAGTTTTCTGCTCACAAATTCCACGGGGTGTTCGTTTCCATCAGCGTCGTTTTGACTAAGCACGTCTCCCGTTCCCCTATCGCTAGCATCACACTGCAGTACAAACGGGCGATCAAAATCAGGCGCCTTCAACACAGGCCGACCGGCATTGACTTCGCTCAGTTGAATAGCCTCGGGAAACTTTATGGCTGGAAAGACCATTGTCAAAAGGTACTTATAGCCTGATTTAATCACGGGGAGAGGCCCTACTACATCTACGGGAAGTTTGAAAGGCTCTGTGATTAGCGGCACCAACTCTATGGGTGCTTTCCGCATTAGAGTATCCTCGTCGACATTGAGGAGATCAAGTGAACTTTCAGAATGTGGTAGCACGATACGGGGAAATGCCGGTTCCACTACGTCACATGCAGGCTCTTTTGCTGATAACGGTATAGGAGCATCTGTAGCGCTACTATCGCCCAGTGTCACTGGTGCTACATACCTACTTCCGTCCTCACCCGCACTAGTGGATGCTTGCTCACAGGGATCCACTGCTCGTGGCTGCTCGCCTTTGCCAGCCCTCTCAGCGGCGAGCTCGCGTGCCTTGGAACGGGTAATGGCCTGTACTACGAATTCCCCGAAGCTGAGACCTCTCTTTTTCAGAAGCATATCAGACTTGTTCGAAAAAAGGTACGGGTACTGTTTCGGTAGATTCGGAGATACTGCCGCCTCAGTCTCCAGTACTCCAAACGGACCCTCAATCGTGACCTTCGCGATAGGCAGGCAAATGCTGTTCTTCTCTGCTACCTGTCTTATCCACGCACACTCACCCGTCAAATGTGTAGCTTCCACGTAATCAGGATGTACAATGTCCATTGTCGCCCCAGAATCACGAAGGACCTTGCAATCTTTTCCGTTTACGACTAAGTCCCGAAGGTATGGTCTCAAGAGCTGCATATTTTCATCTCCACCACCCATAACTGAAAACACTAGTTTCGGTTTCCTACAGCCAGCCGCTATGTGTCCTGGCTCTTGGCACCGGAAACACAGCAGTGGCTTTTTCGATTCAAAGTTCTTTTCTTTCTCCGAGTTTTCCTTTGCTTCGTTCTCGGGCGCTTTCTTTACAGCGATGGGGCCTTTACGTTCGGGGAGATCTTTTAGCGGCTGTTTGCTGAATGGGCGAACACGGGCTTTCTCTGACTGGCGACGGACTGTGTACTCACCAGCTAGCTCAGCCGCACGTTCAATGTTTCTCTCCCCTGGTCTATCCTGAATCCATAGCCGCATTTCCTCATCTATGGACCCATAAAGCTGTTCAAGGCAGATCAAATCCACGACCTCGTCCCGATCCTCGTAGACGCCCTCTCCCTTCAGCCACTCTACCAAGTCGGCCTTCATGTTGAACGCGAACTCCTGAAATGTTTCGCTCGTAGTCTTTTGAGCGTCCCTAAACCGGCGGCGAAACGCTTCTGCAGAAAGCCGGAATTTCTTTAGGAGCGCCGCTTTGATCTTGTTGTAATCATCTGCGTCTGTTTCTGGCAAACGCGCAAGAGTGTCCGCTGCCTCGCAGGGCAACACCGTTAGGATCTTTTGAGGCCACATGGCACGATCAAATCCTACCCTCGCGCAAGTTCGTTCGAAATTTACGAGGAACAATGCAATGTCCTCACTCATCTTGTAAGGCTGCAAGAGGTCCCTCATGCTCAGTCGTGCGTCTGCCTGAATCTCTGCATTTTCTTCTCTCACACTACTAGCGCATTTCGCCTCGACAATCTGAAGCTGAAGCCGCAAGCGCTCAATCTCCCTTATTTGGATTTCCGCTTCTTCTTTACGCCTGACAGTCTCTCTCTCTTTGTCTTCGCTTTCCCTTTTCATCCTTTCCTGAATAAGCTCCCAGCACTCGGACAGCTCCTCCTCATCGGCGCCGGAATCCTCAAGGGCCTGTATTAAAAGAGGCTTCCTACGTAACGTCGCTACCTCGATCCCCATCTCCTCGCACAGCATCACTAAATCCGGTTTCCTCAGTTTGCTCAAATCCATGGCCACCCTGTGCAGACTTCCGTAGCTCAAGCTGCCGTGAAGGTACCCTAATAAACATCAACCTTCACAAAGCAGCAACCAATCTACCCCTTTGGATAAACGTTACCACCTATCCAAAACACCTGGTAGAACCCCTACGGAAAGCGAGCACTCACCAGCGCCGGTAGCCGGAAAGAGCAGAACTATCCCGCCGCTGCCAACCAGTTGATGTGACCGTGCAAATGAGAGGCGGCCTCCAGGCTCCGGTGACGAGGGACATCAGAGAAGCTTTTATTCTACATCAGAGGGCCCAGACGCACCACCATCCGTGAGCCAGAAGTCGGAAAACCCAACAACGCCGAGCACTCCCGACACCCTCCTTTTTATAGCTTGCCGGGAACGCGCCACCTGTCCCGCGTCCGTCGCTGGACGCAGACTGCGTCCGACAGCAACGCGATGAGCGCTCCAAGCAACGCACAGGAGAGCGTTCGCGCCCATGCGGAACGCTGACCGCGCAAGACCGGGACGCCGCCGTGCGTCTCTTGCCGGTTATAACTCATGTCTGTATTCGACTCACCCGAGAAGTATGTGCCACCGCTCTTGAAGACACTGCCAGAAAGGACTCCTTTCAACGTTCCTGACTTGAGGAAGCTCCTTGTCTTTTTGCCTGGACAACACTTGTTGCACATTTCAAGGCGCCCTTTACAGATAAGTGTACGGGATGGCTATGCACGCATCTAGAGTCGACTCTCGCTACAACGAAATTGACGGTGTGCGGAAAAAATTTCGTTGAAGCGAAAATTTCGTTGTAGTGAAATCGCAAAAATATAACTGACCTGAGCTCGTAGAACAGTGAAACTTTTATGCCTCAATCTTGCACGCAGCCTGCGGCATCACGGCGGTAGTAAGAAGGGTTCGAAAATAGCGAGTACTGAAACTATACCTGCCAAGTTTGGAGAAACGGAATCTGGGAGATCTACGGGTTTACTCGATTCTACTGCGCCCTCGATAGTAACGCTCACCCGTTTCCCGCGAGAAAAAAAAAAAAAAGAAGTGAAACATCGATTGTAACGCGCACCGACGGAAGAAAAAAACGTCCTTAGTAATCAACTTCTCAGATTCATAAAAACAAATGCGGTACTCGCGTAATGAACGCACTCGCATAATAAACAGACCGCCGACTTTGGACCCCTGCAGTCACTCGAACAGCGGCGCTGTGGCTTTCCCGCTTGACTTGATCCGCGGTGTCTCGAAGACGTTCGACGCGCTGATTCATAACGCGCCTGCGTCCCAAAAAAACTGCCGCACGTTGCTGGGCATAGCCACGTGCAAGCGGCGGCAACATCACTTTCTCGCAGTTCTGCATTCATCCGGCAGCACACTGCCGTGTGCTGCCATGCGTGCTGCGCAGGTGCCGTTCGACAGCGCCCAAAGCACGTAGGAGGCGGCCATTTTGATGCCGACTGCGAAATGGTAACCTTGTCGTTCGTTCGCACTCGATTCTATGCGTACGATTTTTGGACCCGTTATACCGGAAAGAAGGTGCGTGTTAGACGGTACTTAACGGCCGGGCGGGGGGTGCTTGGACCATAAAAAAAAAAAAAAGTTGTCGACCGTAGTGGAGGAGTTATTGCAATGATATGGACACTGTTAGCGGATTTTTGCAGTCGCCTGTACGAAGTCCAACTCGATAACACCGCCCACGCATCGTATGCTCTACGCGCGAGTAAATGCGCGCTAACGCTGGGGGCGAACACGGCAGAAGCAGAGATGAAACGACCCGGCCGTCTCCGCCGAACGAACTGAACAATGCGATAGCATCGCACCGCATGTGATGGCTGTTGTCACTTGCTTCTCAAGCAGAGAGGAAACGCCCAGCCCTTTTTTCGTCGGGCGAAGGACCAAAAAGGGGCGCCGGTGGGAGAGGGGCGGTCATGCGCGCTATCTCGACATACATCGGTAGACGGCATCGGTAGACATCGGTAATCAATCACGCAATGAACAGCGGCCGTTTCTGGTGGTGCCAACACGCGACTTCGACTTTGTAGTCGTATTTTTATCTTCTGAAATGCGCCAAAATGTTTCGGATTGTGTTTACTGCATAGCAAATCGAATTTTCGAGGCTGAAATTGCATCGTCAAATTTCGCTGAAGCGAAACGGCACAAAATAATGTGTTTGTTGTGGCGAGCATATTTATGCATTGACTCCTATGGACTGCTGACGGGGATCCGAGAATTTTTCGTTGTAGCGGAAATTTCGTTGTAGCGAGAGTCGACTGTATATCGGTTAATTGCCTCAAACCTGACAATGGACTGGCTTTAGCAGTGCACTCTCGCCACTTTCAACTTGTCACCCAAGGTCTTCCTATGCTACATAGATGATGTGTTCTGCATAATTCAGCACAAAGAAATCTCTTCACTCCTGGCTCATTTAAACAGTGTGGAAGCTTCTATTCAATCCACAGTCGAGATGGAGAAAGATAGCTGGCTACCCTTCCTGACCGTCCTCATCCAATGTGACTAGCACAGTTTGACATTTTCTGTTTACAAAAAGAGAACTAGTCAGGTATCTGCAATTTGATTCAGAGTTTAACAAAACTTCATACTGGGCTAGATGGTGCATGTTCATTATCACGGTAATATAGGCGCAGGAACAACGCTCACATTGACACGAGGAGACAGGACAAGCGCTCACTTTCATCTACCTTTATTTTTGGCTACACCGACAAATATATACACGTACCACACGTATGCTCCATCAGTCAAGCACATCGCCACCGTAATCCGACATCACATATCATTACACACAGCCGTCTAGATATTTTATCTCTCCTTTTCTAAGATTAACAGATGTTTCACTAATGCACTCTTTGCCCTTCTTGAAAATAAAATATGCTTCTAACAGTTCACGTGCCGTCTGTTCCCTTCCCCTACCAAGAATTTTCATTTCTTTCCAGCTTGGCTCGCAATCACTACATTTTGCACAGTGTTCTGCCATATTACTTCCACCGTTCTTAACAGCGCGTGCGTGTTCCATTGCCCGGTCATTGAAGCAGCGGCCTGTTTGTCCTATATACGATACACCGCACGTCATTGGAACCTCATAGACCACCTTAGTGGCACACTTAGCAAATTCTATGCCATGTTTTTTCTCGCATTCTCTTCTTTTTACTCCCTTTCTTGACACATGTGAACACAGTTGCCCAAGCTTCTTCGGCGCAGAAAAAACCACAGGCACTCCGTACCTGTTGTCGGCGTAGCCAAAAATTAAGGTAGATGAAAGTGAGCGCTTGTCCTGTCTCCTCGTGTCAATGTGAGTGTTGTTCCTGCGCCTATATTACCGTGATAATTGATTCAGAGCTACTGAAAAACCAGAAGAGATTGGTGGCTGCCTCCATCACAGCCAGAATGAACCACATCTGCACAACACCGGGAAACAGCGTGGTTGACCTTAAACAGGTGCAACAAGACCTCTCAGCATGTGGGTACCCGAAGTCTTACATGGCGGAATACAGGCTGTCTCTGCCCGTAAGACCCTACCGTGCACTCCCAATGAAACACACCGTTATACCTTACATGCCTGGTGTGAGCGAGGGTCTAACCCGCATTCTACACCATTGTGACATCCAGGTAGTTCATGTTCTGGCACAGAAATTAAGCCATTGGCTTGTTAATGCGAAAGAAAAACTTTCGAAAAACAGTTCCCTGGCATCCTTTACCAGATACATTGTGGAGACTGGGAATGCATGTATATCGGTGAAACGGGAAATATTGAACAGCGTGTGAAGCAACATATAAATGATGTGGACAAGAAAAATGCTTCCTGAAATGCCTTGCCAGAATATGTAGAATTCCTGGGCCATTAAATCGATTGTAATAACGCCACTGTTTTGGAAAAAGAGAAAAAAACTATCTGCAAGACACTATTTGTAATCAATTTTAAATGTGAAGCATTTCAGGCTCTCATAATATGTGCCGTGTATCACAAAGCTATCATCATCATTAGTTCTGGTCCTAAAGAGTGTGCATACACTTTCTCTTTGAAATGTCCAATGTGCCAACTTTGCACCCACGCTTCTTTCTTCTCTTGCACACAATTACATCTGCCCACTACTGCACTGGCAAAACTGCGGTTCGTGGGTGCACGTATTCAAGCAGAAGACAAAGACAGTGTGTGTCAATTTGTCCCGTGCACAGCGCCTAGCAAGGCTATGCATTTTTGCAAAGGGATGGAACAGCATCAAGCCGACGCCACATGTTCTCCACAAAAGTCTTCATGCTGAGCTTGGTGCAAAACTTTGAGCAGCGTTCACTGCGCCTTGCAGTGCTTTGAGAGCCATTTCCCGAAGCCTCAGACCACAACGAAACATTGGTGTACCGGAGACAATCCCAGACCAGCCAAAAGTGCCCATCGGCTTTGCCACTGCGCTAGCACCACTAGTGTAAGCTTCACCACTTTTTTTTTTTATACATACGACTCATAATACACTAAACAGAAATGATGGAACACACTGCTTGCATCACATTTTAAAGCCTTCATAAGTATCTTTTCATACGGTTTCAATCCACTGTGAACAAGGCTCCCATCAGGGGAGCCGGAACGTCTTTCTTTTCTTTTCCTTTATTGGTCGGTGTGTGTTCTGTTAAAAAGAGAAAGGAATTAGCCGGCGCAAAAGAAGAGGAAGTACGACCACGAGCGCGTGGCACATGCTTCTTGGTTTTTCTGTTGGAATAAACGCATAGTGGCGTCTCGCTTCTCGGCGCTCTACAGGCGTATTGTCTTCCGCCACCCTTCGAAGCCTGGTTGCTTCTCATCGAAGTCCTCGGACTTTACATGTTCTACTCTTCAGCAATGCACTTCTCGAACAGACAGGCTTCTGTCAAAACCTCAACTTCAAAGAAAATTTGCATATCTTTTTCTGTCACCAATCTCGGGGACATGTGCTTTGGAGACGGACTGAGAGGACGCTGGGAGGCACAGCAAATGGGACTTAATTACAACTCAGAAATAAAGGACAAAAACTCAACACTAAGTAAACAACTACCAGAGCACACCTTATAAAAAACACTAACAAATATATGAAAACAAACTAACGACAGAATTCCCAGTCCTCGCTACATCTAACTGTAGTCCTTAACTAGAGTCTGGCCACATTGGCCGCACAGTCGCACCAGAGCCAGAACGGAATACTCTTACTTTTGTCATCTTCTTGATGTCCGAACTTGGCCGTATAGGCCTAGTGTGCTCGTTTGGGGGCGCCACCGCTCTCTCACCGCGCAGCGCCACAGCGACCAGGATGGGCATTACCTGCGAGTTCCTGGCGCGCGCAAACCTTGGAGGCCATGCATTCACTTTCCGGAGCATAGCCCGAAGTTGCACCGAAAGGCGAGCCCCGTTTGCTGTCTTGCTGCTACAGGCAGCTCGCCAACGTTGACGATAGTTTAGAAGGAGCAGTTTGGCTCGCGGGGGCGACTTATACGCCGTTATAATCACATATACTGCGAGAACTGCTCAATGCCGTCGATCCGTTAGAAATCGGTCAGCGGATTGCGCAGACGAACGTGGATTGTGGCTTGCGTTTAGAAACTCACATTAAACTTTCCTTGGTGTAATTCATATATGCGTGTTTTGTAAAGCTTGAATTCAGAAAATTATTCTAACGGCAACCTAGCGAGCTCGCTAGCTTCGTGGTCGGTGTGCACTAGCAGAAAGCTTGGCTGCATGGTTGCTTTGCCTTATCAGCCGCCTTAAATAATAAAAAAAAATCAAAAATAAAACGTGGGGACCTCACGTAGCAATGGCCTTTTCGCTTTATACAACTGTTAACGCATCAAATCAGCCCGCTATAGCTGTCATGCGGTGGCTGATTATTGCTTGGAATGATTTCTTATGCGCCGTCCTAGTCCTCCGCAGACGAACAGACTGGTTTTGTTCTATGAATTGTATGTAAGCAGACACTTCTGTGAACGCATAGACACCCTTTTCGCCGACTCGTTGTCATCTGCACAAAATAAGGAAAAATTGTGCAAACTTATCGCGCCTCCGTGGCGCTGACCTTGTACGCCTATACGACGGCATATTGTACCTTAATTCTGTGCACTTGGAACAAGCAATCAACATATGCTACATACACACGCATGATCACAAAGCGAGATGTCCCCGATTGACCGTGTTTTTAGACTGCGCGAAATCGTTGCTTTGAATATGTTAAAATGTGTTTTTTTTTTCGCCTGTAGGTCGTCTCATGACCAGCCAATCATGAGTCAGAACTATCTATGCAATTCGCGGATGTCGCACATTAAATTTGCAGAGAGCTGCTCGACCAAAGCACCTGATCCTGTCACCGCCATTGCTGCCATTCGAGTGGTGAAAGAACTCCGAGCTTGTAAAAAGATATTTACCAACGAGCAGCAGCTTCACTGCGCGCGCCCAACGGTTGCAAACCAACGTTGCCCCAATCACCATCGTTACATTTACAGGGAAACGGATAAAATTATATCGTTGGTACCTTCCTGATAGTGTTCCTAAAGCTACTACAGAATCCGTGCATGCGACAGCGCGTAGATGTAAAATATCCCCACTGCGTACGCACGCTCGTGTTGCCCTGGCAAGGCCGGCCGTGAGAAGGGAACTCGCAGTTTTTTTCGGGCGGCCGCCGCCAGTGGCGCTGCACGCACGATTCGAAACAGGAGCGCACGAGGCCTATTGCATCCACGACTGAAACTGCCCACCATCCTGCTGTTGTGTTCGTTTGGGTGCGTAACGGCCAGTCAACGGCGTCGCTGACGTGGCAGGGCGTCTTCGTTGGTTAGGCCTAAGTACGAGCTCGGCCCCTGCTCGCATTGATGACGTAGTGTGTCAGGGGATTGTTGCTCGCCGACCTTCAAAGGGGGACTGCTGCGGATGTGTCCAGAACTGCCACAAGAGGCTGCAGCACCTTCGAATAGCCTCGCCCGGATATCGTCGAGGTCAATGCCACGCCACGGAGTTGACAGTACAAAGCTGCCAATGCGACCTTCTACGATCGTAGCCACGCAGCATATCCACGCTCATTAAACTTCAACCTTCCTTCTCGGCTCATGTCATGTGCGTCAAGCAGCGTGCCACCCCGTGTACATGCTTGTGCCTGTTTCGACTGCTTCTCCTTTTTTGTCGTCGTCGTCCATCTCCTTACTCATGACATTTTCTGATTATATTCTAAATGTGTTGCAGGGTGCTTTTAGGGGATGGGTCAAGCAACTGTGGCTGCTCAACACCTTAAAACTGATGGATCATTCACCACTGCCCATAATGTATAGTCTTCAGAACAGCATGCAGACACACACTGCCACCCAATTAATGGTCGGTTCACTGGCTTACTCTGCCATCCTCCCAACAGCCATATATAATGACAAGTTGCACATTTTTAAACATCACTGTTTCAGCAAATTTGCCTTCCTTCTTCATGGCTCCTAGTTGTTCCTCACATTTGACCATAAGTTCTACAAGTGATGAAATGGCTGGCCACTTACAATGTCAGACTGCCCTGTTTTCAGCCTGGCCTGTCCGCTAGTGTCATGCCAGCACCAAAAGAATGCAACGTCTCTTCCCACTGACCCTTCACAACAACCTCTGCACTACCTATCCACTCCTTTCGAATTCGTTAGCACAGACTTATACATGACCCCCCTTAACTACTGGTCACCGTTGGATTGAAACCACCATGGGCTCCACAACATGCCATGCTGAGATGGCAGCTCTTCTTTCTGGTTTGACTGTCTTACACACCATTAGTGCCCCCATTCTTGCTCAAGTCCTCAAGGCCCCTAATGCCATCTATCAGGGCCCATCAGCATATCAGCCCTGAACAATGGCATCTACCTAGTGTGTTCAATGAGCTCTGTACAACATGATCCTGACCTGACCCCAGTCACCGGAACATTATACTACTTCCTTTTGTCATGTTTGCCTATAGCACTGTCATTATATGCATGATAAATCACAGCCCCCTCCTCTTCGTGTACAGTCGTGCACTGCGCTTTGTTCTGGACACTCCCTTCTTCTCTACACCTCCTGTTCCATCTACATCTCTTCCAGAATTCATCAGCCACACTGGCTGTAAAATCACCAACACCATAGACATTCAGGACATGAGGAAAGTCTGCTCCACGGCAGTAGAACAGGTGGTCAAACGAGCACTGCAAGCGCATTGCTGTACGCCTCAAGCTTCCACGGCACTAGCCAGATGGTGCAACAACATTTTGGGCTGGAAGATGCTCATTGTAAGCTTTAGCTATGCTGTAAATGGTCGCTTACTGCTCCAAATTTTCTGGTTTTAAAACACTGTTGCTAGCTTATAGAGGCTATCTGTCAGCCTAGCCCACAAAAGCAGGTGTACCAGGCTCCATGAAATTTAAATATTTCTAATCGAAGGTGGATGATCTGGACCAGATCGACGCAGAGTGCTGACTGATGCATGTGTGTTTTTCTGAGAGGAAGGAAATATTTACTGGCAAGTCCGAGGCGTAAAAGATTACCGTATTTACTCGCGTAATGAACCCACTTTTTTCCCGAAGCAATGCAAGCAAAGTTGGGGGGTGCGTTTATTATGCAGGGTAAATCTTACAAAAGCTTCTTTGGGGGTGCACAAAGTATTTTAATGCAAAAAAAAAAAAACAAACAGCATCACAATCCCTGGCATTGCTCACAGCCACATGTGCAATAAAATTTTATTGAAAAGACAGCAAAAAAATTTAAAAAATAAAAGAGAGCTATCTGGATCGGTTCCATGCAACTCGCCACTCGACATGACAGTATTTATGGAGGCTGCGCTTTGTTCCATTGTGGTGGCCTTTCGCATCCTTTATTGCTTGGAATGACAATACCGTCGAATGGTCAACTGTGAAAAAAAACGAATGAGCAGCATGCAGTGGGCATTGCCACACATTTGCATGTCACCGCGGGTGCAGCTCATAACACTGCACACGATGCATAGTCCAACGATCCTCGCCACGCCAGCTTACAGCCAACCAAAGCAGCTACGTCGCTGATGCAATCTCAGAGACGCCCAGCAGAATCAGTGTTCAGTAGCGTTTGGAGGTGGCTGTAACAGGACAATGGATGTTTCCCCATCATCATTCGCAAAATGGCCTATTGTCACATTTCTCCCTCATGTCTGTGCTCAGCCTCTCAGTCGTGTGCATTAAGCTGATGTCCAAGACTGCATCGTGACAATCTCGGAGCCCCAGGTCTCGAAGGCTTAGCTGCACCAGCCAGCACAGCATGCATAGCAGCATGCTACAGCAAGCGTGAGGGACGCACAGACACACAGAGTGCCACTGCCAACTGATTTACTCAGGACAGAAGAAAGGTGTCTATTTATACTATAGCCCGCGCGCAACACGGAGCAATCATGCAACACAGCAAGTTTGTCTATCTTATTTCAAGTGCATGCTAAACAGGTGCATCTCGGCATCAAACAGCGATATAGAGGTATCACTCACACACGTATCTCCTTTTATTTTTATGAAGTGAGCTTCCAAAAGTTCCCTAGCCGTTTTATCAGCACTCCTACCAAGCATGGCAACGCGCCTAAAATGCGGTTTACACGCGCAGGCTCTACAATGCACGCTAAGGTGTGAACCGTCCGATTTACTTGTGAGTTTAAGAGAGAGGGAGATTAGTTCTACCCACCGTCTCACTGCATGAGTCAGACGGTGGGTGCACATGTGTGGGCCGATCCCGGGGGCAGTGCATCTGTCGTGAGAGAGAGCGAATGGCGCGCTTTGACTATGGAAACGCTCTTTCTTCGATGAACACTTTACCAGCTTGCAAGGAACGAAAACGGGCCCTCGCCTGCGAGCAACAACACTGATGCAGGCAGTGTCTGCTAGCGAGTTTCTTGATAGAAAACAATCACAGCATATCCACGAAGTGAATGATGATGAAGGAGCTTGCTCCAGAGGTTAAATCCGGTAAACCGTAAATACTCTGTACATCTGCTCAATCGTCATCATATTAAGAAATGACACAAGAGTTGTGTCACGTTGCCCGAGCCGCTTCTGCTTCGCGGATCCGCTTGTGTTTACGACCGCTTCGCTTCAGCCTCGCGGACCCGTGCCGCCTCTGGGTTCACTTGTCGGTGAGCCCATACTGCTTTGGTTGCGTGAGCCCTCGCCGCTGCCGCCACCTCGGTGCTGGTAGTGGCTTTTGCTTGCTGCTGGTGCTGGCGTCTCTCTTCGGCCTCGCGAGCTCTCACCACAGGGCCTTGGCCGCGAGCCCGCACTGCAGCTGCCTTGCGAGCTCTCACCGCTGCTACCTTGGGTTCTTGGGCCCTCTAGCGGTCACCTATCTAAATAGAGCATGCGCGGAGTGTGAGCGGCGGCGCGCCATCTAGTGAGCGCTCTTGAAATCACCGAAGAGCACAGCTTCACCTCTAGTGGGAGTGATGTGAACTAGTAGCTATGGCGCGATGGGCAAGAGACGACCCCCCAGTAAAAGGAGCAAGCTCCTAAAAACCGACTGCTCACACGGCACAACCGTTCACCGGCCACCCCATATATATAGGCACTGGATCTTGACCTGCAATGCAGTGCCGGTGGGAGATTTCTCTTGTGCGTAGTTGAACCATAAGGATTCGCAGCGTGCACATAAACTAAAGGTAATCCAGAACTCGGCATGATCTACGACGTGGGAGCGCAGGAATCTCATAAAGACCACGAGCATAAGTGACAATGCGTGTGTATATTTAAACACGCGTTGTCACTCCTTTACATGCATGAGTGGGCAATGTCACGGGTGATTTACGGTAACACAGAACGATCCCCAGCTTTGCCCACTCATCATGGTTCACTTTGTGGAGATGTGTGGAGTTTTTTTTGTCCTGCTGGAGCTGCGGTTATTATCTGTTGGACACCTGCACAAGGTCACCTGGGTACAACAGAATAAATATTTATAGTATGACCATAGTGACAAACCTGTTCTCTTTTAGGAGACCCCTTTTTGGTTTGTCAGCACTTCGCACTTGTGCTAAAGTTTTATGCAAATCCTATTACTAGTACTTGAATTCACTTTGCAATTATTCAATACAGTTAAACATGCTTATAACGAACGTCTATATAATGAATTCCTGGATATAACGAAGTTTTTCTATTCCCCGCCGTTACTCCACGAAGTACATGTATTTGAGACCACTACATAAACAAGTGGCCAGCGGAAGACCCCCTTGAAATACCGAATTTTCTCCGCCGACAACCTAGAGATTTCGCTCCAAATTTTGTCACTTTTGCGCGAGCAGCAACGTGGAGCACCTTCTCCGCCGCAACGGAATGCAAAGCGATGGCGTCGCGCTTGGTGTGCTTGAAGGCGAGAGCGAGTGCACATGTGCGAACGTGCACGAGGTGGGCCTGCATCCCTCGACCCAGCGATCTTGCTGCCGTGGGTCCTTTCCCCCTCACTTCAAACCTGATCCCACCACTTGCTGCAGCGCTGAGCCGCGCTGGCTTAAGAGAGAAAAAGAAAAAAATAAACAAGCTTTTTTTCAACGTGCTGGCAGTACCACTCTATGGTTACTGCACAAGTCTCTGCGCTTCACGTTGCTAACCTGACACTAGGTGACAGCGCTTATTAGGCCTTAGCAAGCGGGGTCGCGGGCGGCGCGCCTCTCGGGAAGCTTGCCCTTGACAACATAGGGATTGGGTGCACAGGAAATCCCACTCACGGAGTGATTCAAGGGCGGCTCGCTTGAAATTATTAAAAAAGAAGAAACTGGAGACAAAGAGCGGCAAAGTGGACACGGGTGTGCATTCCGTGCAGAGCATTGGCAGCTGACAAACGGCCATAGCAGCATTCTCCGTCGCTTCGGAAATCCTATCCTCAGAAGGCGCGCATGCGTCGCGCTGCTGCCACAGTCTTTTTGTTTTCTTCCCTCCGCTCAGCGTTCACTCGTTCCGCACTCCTTCCTCCTCCATGGCGATTGGCTGCACTCTTTTTGGGCAGCGCACTTACTTTGTGCTCGCTACCTCGACTGTCCACGGGATTTCCCAGCAGGCACATTATAACCTTCACCCCGGAGAGGAGGAGGGGGTGCTGCATAACAAGCGGTGTGCGTATACTTTAAGTTCTATGAGAGGTCAGAAAAGACCGCAGACTGCATTATAGCCGGTCCTTCACTATATCCGGTTGTGTTACAAGTGGTCACAGCTGTAAACATTTTTTCAACCAAAATGTTTTGCGTGAGCTCTGCTGCATGTTACCTTTTTTAAGTTTACTTAAGTGTTTCTTTTTCGAATTTTCCTGCTGAAACTGCATATAACGAAATTCCCTTGATAACGAAGTTTTTTGGGAATTTGTTAATTTCGTTATATCCAGGTTTAACTACTTATCCCCATTTAGTTAGGTTAGGTTCCTAGTGATTTCAATAAAATTTCTTCGCAGATCCGTAGTTTTTGTTCAATACACTTTAATGCTCGTAGCCTTGCTAAGAAACATGGCAGTATTACCACTCTGTTAGGCTCTTAATCACCAGTTATCTGCTGCTCGGAAACTTGGCTATCTCCCAGTCACGGTGACTTGAATGGTTTTCCTGGTTATATACCAGCGAATATCGTCATCGAAGCAGTGATCCTCATGGTGGTTCAGCTGTCTCTCTATCAAATAATATTCAGTATAAAATACACAATGATTTACATTTGAATGTCACAAAATGCTGGAAATTGATTTGCCAGGACTTTGTCAGAATAAACAAAAACTATTTTTGCAGCTGTCTATCGGTCACCTTCCTGTGACCCTTACAGTTCTTCTAATGCCTCCGTCACCTGCTTAGCAAACTTACTGCTGAGCGCAAAGATTTAATAATTATGGGTGACGTGAATTTTAGTTTACTTGATTCCTCTAGCCAGACTACCCTTGAGTATTTGACTTGTATTTATAGCTACGGCTTTCAATCACTAATACCTGCACCTACACACTGTACAGATGATGGCTCCCAGTCACTAACTGATCACATCATCAAGAACATAGATGACACCAGTCATGCTGGCATAATCGAGAGTGACATGACCGGTCACTTTCCTGTGTTGTATTTTAAAAAGCCCATCATCCGTAGTAGTATAACACGACATAGGAGCCTGTTTAATTTGGACAAGTACTGCAAGCTCATTGATTGAAGGTGTAGACTGGTCCAGCACATATGCTTGAAATGATCCCGAAGAGGCATTGATCAGGTTCTACAATGCTATTTAGTCAGAAGTTGAGCATTCAATCACATTGCAATCATCTAACAGAGGCTACTTTGCCCCACGTTGCCCTTCACTGTTCAATTCCCTCCTACGATCTCTCCGCTAGAAGGATAACTTATACAAAAAAAACAAAATGTCAACCATTTAATGTGCGCTTAAAATTACCCTATAATAGATACTCCAGCACATTAGCTTAACTTTTAAAGAATGTTAAACAAAATTATTATGAACATCAACTACAGCATTGCAAAAATGATGCACAGAGAAAGTGGCAGCTCCTAAAAGAATTTTTAAATTATACTGAGTCATGCAGCAACGTGAGACCTCTATTCGTAACGACGACGCTATCCTCACCACGGCCAGTGATGTCGCCGACGCTTTTAATGTTCGCTTTTCTGCTAGCTTTACTGTCGCACTTGCTATGTACAGTTAAACCTGCTTATAACGAACCTCCATATAACGAATTCCTGGATATAACGAAGTTTTTCTATTCCCCGCCAGCCATTACTCCATTGAAGCACATGTATTTGAGGCCTCTATGTAACGAAGTGCCAGCGGGAGACTCCCTCGAAATAACGAATTTTCTCTGCCAACGACCTAGAGATTTTGCCCCAAATTTTGTCACTTTTGCGCGAGCAGCAACCTGAAGCAGCATCTCTGCCATGAAGGAATGCGAAGCAACGGCGTCGCGCTTGGCGCACTCGAAGGCACGGCGACTGCGAAGCGAGTGCACGTGTGCGTGCGTGCGAGTGTGTGCGAGGTGGGCCTGCATCCCTCGACTCTGTGATCTTGCCGCCGCGGGCGTGTCCTTTCCCCCTCACTTCAAACCTGACCCAGCCGCTTGCTGCAGCTGGCCTAGCGTGCCAAGCCGGCACCCTCCTTTTCAAGTTGATGTTGCCAAGCTGCGCCGGCTTAAGAGAGAAAGGGAAAAAAAAAGCGAGTTTTCTTTTTTTTTTTTAAACGTGCTGGCAGCGCCGCTCTCTGGTCGCTGCCACTTCGCTAACCTAACACTCCGTGACGCACATCACGGGAAGCTTGCCCTTGACAACACAGGGATCGGGTGCAGAGGAAATCGCGCCTACGGGATTCAAGGGCAGCGCGCGTGAAATGATTTTAAAAAAGGACTGGAGACAAACAGCGGTAAATTGGAGGTCACGGGCGCGCGTTCCGTGCAGAGCGTTCACAGCTGACAAACGGCCGTAGCAGCATTCTCCGTTGCCTTGAAAATCCTATCTTCAGAGGGAGGGCGCGTGACACGTTGCTGCCGCGGCCTTTTTTTTTTTTTTTCTTCCCTCCGCTCATTGTTCATTCGTTCCGCACTCCTTCCTCCTCCACGGCGATTCGCTGCGCTCTTTTCAAGTAGCGCACTTCCTTTCTGAAGCCTGCTCGCTACCTCGATTGTCCGCGGGATTTCCTGGCAGCTGCATTATAACCGGGGTGGGGGGGGAGCAGGCTCTGCACAATGAGCGGGATGCGTATACATTAAGTTCTACGGGAGGGCAAACGGGGGTCAGAAAAAACAGCATTATAGCCGGTCCTTCACTATAAGCTGTCACATAAGTGGTCTCAACTGTAAATGTTTTCTCACCCAAAATAAATGTTTTCGGTGACCTCTGCAGTCTGTTACCTTTCTGCTTGCTTAAGCGTTTCTTTTTCGAATTTAGTGCCGAACCTGCATATAACGAAATGCTCTTTATAACGAAGTTTTCCGGGAATTTGTCAATTTTGTTATATCCAGGTGTAACTGTACTTCCTCTTTTCTCGCAGTCCTCAATTGATGTTTCTTTTTCCTACCTGTGCTTGCGAAGTTTGTTCAGTTATTACAGAATAAAAAGCTACAGGAGCTGGGTTAGATGATGTCCCCTCTCAACACATTATACCTGTAAGATCTTTCGTGGCTCCTATCCTAAGCCACATTTTTAACTGCCGTTTCAAATGTGGTGTTTTCCCTGAGAAAGTCAAAGTAGCAAAAGTCATGCCAGCATTGAAAAAAGGGTATCAGCTAAACATGAGCAATTATAGGCCTATACCTGTTCTTCCCTTCCTCAATAATATTGGAAAAAACTCATTGCAATGAGGCTATCTAAATATCTGAGTACATTCTTTCTTCTTGCCAATTTGGCTTTAGGGCTGGTACTGATACTGCAATTGCGTGTTCCACTGACAAAATCAGACTATTTATCGACAATGGTGACATCGCAGGATCAATCTTTGTTGACGTTTCGAAGGCGTTTCACTGTATTGACCATTCCATCCTTTTTTGCAAATTGGAGCACTATGGGATAACAGGTCCTGCGTTAACCCTATTACAGAGCTTCTTCATAGGTTTCAGGCTGTCTCGGTAAATAACTTCGTATCGAATCCTACACCCATTATCATAGGTGTTCCACAAGGTTCTATTTTGGGCCCCCCATTACTGTATTTACCTGCTTAATTCGTGCCCTCGAAAAAAAACAAAAAAAAAAACCCTCGCATATTTTGCACTCCCCGTCCCGCCCGAGCCAGCTCGCTGGCGCGCCCCTTGCTACGCAGGCGAGAGCAGTCATACGCAAAAGGGGCTGCGAGTGCGATGTTTCTTTTTCCGATTCTTTTCTCTGGAAGCCCCCAGAGCCCAAAGTACGGTCGATAGAATAAAACCATGCGAGTCAGGGCAACGAAAACGGCTAAAGCAGAGATCAAACGAGCCCGGCCTATCTCTGTCACTCAGTGGGTGCGTGCGATAACATCGCCCCGATCGGGACACCTGCCGTCGATGCGGTGAGGAAACGCCCTGCCCGTCTTTAACGAGCATGAAAATACGCAAGGGAGGGGGAGGGTGTTGCTCCGCTGCCGAGCGATTGCATGGCGGCCGAGATAGCGCTGGCGCGCGAGCTATCTGGGCAGCCATCAGCGGGCGGCTCGTAAACCCTTCTACGTGCTGCGCTGTCAACGCAAAGGGACTGCAAAAAGTGTCCATAGAGCAGCTGTATTCTCTCACACCAGCGTTTTGTAGTGTTACGTGAGATCGTATCGAAAAGAGCTACCGCGCTTGTTGCATTATATGACACGTTATTTCGAAAGTGTTCGCGAAATCTCCGCGTAACTTGCGGACACCCTCTTCGGAGCCCTAAAATCACGAAAAAAAAGTGCGCAAATTAGGCGAGTAATTACGGTATGTTTTATTTATATAAATGACTTGCCACGTTGCCTTAAGTTCTCTTCATATTTACTTTACGCTGACGACACAACCATCTTTTCTCATCATTCAGATCCTGTGATTCGCATGCTTAAACTTCAAAATGACCTGAATTCTCCTGTAGAATGGAGGAACATAGATTACTGATCAACCCATCGAAAACATGCTTCATGCTTTTTCACTCACCAAACAAAAAATTATTAAACATTGCTCATTTTTTTTTTTGTGAACTCTGTAGCCATTCCTTTCAGTGATCACATATCATTTTTGGGAGTTATTGTTGATATGCATCTAAAATTTCACCTTCACCATCATATCAATTCTGTTTGTAAAAAATTTCGCACGGTGTTAGGGCATTGGTCAAATCGCGAAACTGCTTTAGCATATACACTCTTAAAGCATTGCACGACCCATTCATACACAGCCACCTTAGTTATTGCATTACATCATGGGGTAACCCACATTCAGTGCACATTTGGCCATTGAAGACATTACAAAAGCTAGCAATGCGACTCATAACTTCTGCTACACGTCAGACACCATCACATCCTATATCATCATCATCAGCCTGTTTAGGTACACTGCAGGACGAAGGCCTCTCCCAAAGGTTTCCAATCCACCCTATCCTGAGCGAGTTGGTTCCACTTTATGCCCGCAAACTTTTTAATTTCATCGCTCCATCTAACCTTTTGCCTGCCTCTGTCACGTTTTCCCTCTCTTGGTATCCATCCCGTCGCTCTTACTGTCCATCTGTTATCTCTCCTCCTGATGACATGTCCTGCCCAGGTCCACTTCTTCCTTTTAATTGATATAATAATATGGGCTACTCCTGTCTGTTCTCTGATCCATTCCACTCATTTTTTATTTCTTAGCGTTACCCCTATCATTTTTCTTTCCATTGCACGTTGCGTGCTCCTTAGTTTCATCTCTAGTTTGTTCTTTTTCATGGGCATAGGAGTTCCTGTTATTAACTGTCCCAGGTATACGAATTCGTTCACACATTCTAAGAGTTCATTGTTGATTTTAAATTCCTGTTCCTTAGCTAGGCTATTGAGCATAACTTTGGTCTTTTGCCTATTCATTTTTAGCATTATTTTAATACCTCCCCGGTTTAGGTGATCAATCATGTTTTGTAGTTCATCTCCATCACTGCTGAAAAGCACAATGTCGTCTGCAAATCTTAAATTACTGAGATATTCTCCGTCCATTCGAATTCCCTTTTCTTCCCAGTCTAGACGGTTAAACACTTCCTCTAAACATGCAGTGAATAGCATTGGCGATATTGTATCTCCCTGTCTCACACCTTTCCCCGATCGGGATTTCTCTGCTTCTCTCATGTAGAAGTAGTGCGACTGTGCAATCTTTGTATATGTTGTTTATGGTTTTCACGTATACGCCAGGTACCCCTTGTCGGCGTAGAGCTTCTAGAACTGCTTGTATTTCTATGGAGTCAAATGCTCTCTCGTCTATAAATGCCATATAAAGAGGTTTGTTATATTCAGCGTACTTCTCAATTACTAGGTTGATAGCATGGGTGTGGTCCATTGTTGAGTAACCATTCCTAAAACCAGCTTGTTCTCTTGGTTGGTTAAAGTCGAGCGTTTCTCTTATCCTAGCAGAAATTACTTTCGTAAGTACCACTGCAAACCGAGTATATATTAAAAGAAAAAAGGAAATAGCCACAGCGAAAGCAGCTAAGCTTGTATATTACTGGGAGCAGGCTAATTGGTCTGTAATTCTTTAACTCCTTTATGTCACCTTTCTTGTGGATTAGGATTATGTTAGCATTTTTCCAACTGCGCGGTACACGACATGTCTTGATACATTTCGTGAAGAGTGATGCAAGTTTTTCAAGTATAATTTCTCCTCCGTCTTTGATCAAGTCGGCTGTTATACCATCTTCACCAGCTGCTTTACCGTGGGACATGCCTTTGACAGCTTTTTTGACTTCATCAGCGGTTATACATGGAATTTCAGTGTTCTCCTCTGATACTATTTCTATTAAGGTTTTACGGTCTGTCTGAGAGCTGTACAGTTCAGAGTAGAAATCTTCTGCTACCTTTACTATTTCGTTGAAATTGCTGATAACGTTACCTTGTTTATCCTTTAGCGCATGCATTTTGCTTTGTTCTAAGTGCAGTTTCTTTTTGACCGATTTAATGCTGGTGCCTTTATCTACTGCTTTCTCTATTTCACTCATGTTAAAGTTCCTTACATCTCTTTGCCTGGCTTTACTGATCAATTTTGATAGTTCTGCGAATTCTATATTATCTTTTGACAAAGTTACTTTCATTTGTTGCCATTTTTTTATTAAGTCCTTGGTAGATTGGGACGACTTACTTGTTGCTTGCTTTGTTTCTTTACCTCCGACTTCTATCACTGTTTCAAGGATTGTTTTCGTTATGGTGTTGTTTATTTCTTCCAAATCGTCACCGTTTTTGCCTAAGGCCTCGAACTTGTTGCTTAGCGCGACTTCGAATTCTTCGTTCTTCGCTCTGATTACCTCTAGATTTGCTCTTCTTTTAGTAAATAATTTAGTTCTTGTTTTCTTTTGGTTAAGTACAATCTTCGCCCTTACTAATCTGTGATCGCTGCATTTTACCTTCCCCACTACTTCTGTATCTTGAATCATACCTGGTTGTTCGCACATTATAAAGTCAATTTCATTTTTTGTTTCCCCGTTAGGGCTTTTCCACGCCCACTTCCTATTCTTGTGTTTCTTAAAAAACGTATTCATTATTCGGAGGCGGTTTCTTTCGGCAAATTGTACTAGCATTCCCCCACGGTTATTCCTCCGGCCGACGCCGTAGATGCCAATCGCCTGTTCTCCACTTTGTTTTGTTCCTACTTTTGCATTGAAATCCCCCATGACTACTGTGTATTACTCTGTACTTTCTTCATTGCTAATTTGATATCCTCATAAAACTGCTCTACTTTGTTCGTCGTTGTAGCTCGTTGTTGGCCCGTATCCCTGGATTATCTTAAGTTTATACTGCTTATTTAGTTTTATTACGACGCATGCTACCCTTTCGTTAATGCTGTAGAATTCGCCTACGTTGCCCGCTATAGCTTTGTGAATTAGGAACCCAACGCCATATTCTGTCTTTTTGGGTAACCCTATATAGCAGAGGACATGTCCATTGTTTAAGAATATGTAAGTTTCACCTGCTCTCCTAACTTTGCTAAGGCCAATGACGTCCCAACTAACGCCTTCTAGTTTCTCAAGTAGTTCCGCTAATCTGGCTTCGCTGGAGAGAGATGTTGCGTTAAATGTTCCAATGTTTAGTTTCCAGTGGCGGCCTGTCTGGGTCCAGTGATTATTACCACCCACTTCACAGAGCTGACCGCCGCCGTGGACATGTGCTGCAGCTGCTGGACACTGAGGGCGAGGGTTTAATTGTAGACATCGTGTGGGAGCTGGTGGCCAAGTACTTCACCAGGGAGGCCAATTCCTGTTCTGGTGTAGGAGTGAGTCGTAAACGGCAGTTGAATGACTGAAAGCCTTTCAGGTACCCAACCTCCGCGGGGCCCCGCTACTGAAATAATCTCGAGCAGTATAACAAGCGGTTAGAGAACATCCTTAAAGAAAAGGGGGGGGGGGGGGCGTCGAACCTGTGACCCTTGGCGGTCTCAGTTGCAACGGTTCCGCATCGTTAAACGTACATTCTTTCAAAGCCTTTAATGCGCGATAATTTCTATCCGCGTTACTATTTCGTACAGTATTTGGTCTCAAACTGTCCGGGATTATCTAGTTTTGCTGATCGCGACATCCAGGACGTAAAAGTTTCTAAAACTTCCCTGCAAGTAAGGTCGAAGCACGTGCAAAATCGTGTTTTAGACAGTCATTTTAACTTCTCCGTTCTCACCGAAGAAATGGATTGAAAACCTTCCACGTGGTCCTGCACAAACGAGTTTTTTGCAATGTACGTGAACATGAAAAAAACAAAGCATATTGCTGGCTGTAACAAATCGCGGTTGCAAGATGTGCGATGAGTAATGAAATCTATAATTTCCTATGCCTGAATGGACATGGACTTGCGAAGGCAAATGGAAAAATAGGCGTCAGGGAGGTAGCAGGCAGACAGATACATACACACACATCTATATACATACACACCAGCACAAACACGCAAACTTTCTATTGCGGCGGTGAAGGGATAGAAGCGCATCCTTCTTATAGGAAGTGGGTTGAAAGTGTTAATTTGTCATCCGATTTTCATCGGTCAACTAAAGGATTTAAAGGATTTGTGTAAAGGTTAGTAGTGTACGGCTTGTCTCTTACGGCAAGGAGTAATCAGAGTAGTAATGTATATTTCTTATTGTGCTTGCGATGTCAATTTCGAGGTCGGTCGAGGTGCATTTGTTTTTCAAGATATTTCACCGCACTCTCATTACCATCATTTTTTCTATCACCCTATTGAGTAATCACAATAGAACCAGATTCGCGGTCCATAATAACCTTCTGCTACCCAAAGTACACATGAATTATGGTAAAATGAGCATTGTGCTTTCATCAAGTTCATTATGGAATTCACTTTCTCCAGATATAATAAAAATAGTACATATTCATGTTTTTAGGGAAAAATTAGGAACTTATTTATTGATTGTATAACTGTTGCTTCTACTTTGTGCATATAGAAATATAACTTGATCATTTATTAGTGCACTTTATATGAGTACCAGTTTTAGTAAGCTCTGGCTATTTTTGTTTTTTCATTTATTTCCTAGTGTATTAACAAAGGAGGCCCCACATGCAGGCTTGGGACCTCCTCCTGCATACTAATTTGCATCGTATTACTTTGTACGTGGAATAAATACTGATTGGCTGATTTGTTTCGATTCAGCCTTGAACCAAGAGAAAGATATTTGCTAATTAATACTGAGAATGCATTTATACTTGCAAAGGATGAGCTCTTGCTCAGGCTTTTGATGATCTTTTCCAAGTTGCTGTCGCCCCAGTTTCCACGGCGGAGGGTACCAAACAGCGCGTCCTCCTTATCTTGGGCCTCCTCATGCACAGCGTTCTCAGAAAAGCAGAAAAGGCGGCTCTCGTACAAGTTGAAGAGCTCATGTACAACGCAGTACTTGCACCTGCAGAGAACACGTGCAGTGAACAGATTTTAGTGAAGCACTTGTGGCTGTAATGAAGCTTTCTGGCACGATGATGCTTGTGTGCAAAGGCAACAAAACATGGTGCAATGCATACAAGCTTTCTTCTTTTGGGGTACAGGTCTACATGAGTATGTGCTTGAAAGCCTTCAGAACTTCTCTAGGATCCTATGGCATGCAACAGGCAGGATTCACCACTGGCTCCTCAAATCCTGGGAACCACCACCTTCCAGTCACCTTTTGTTGGGGCAAACGATAAAGAAAGAGCCAATAATCCAGTCTTTTATTGTAACAGCAATTACAGTCTCGCCATCATGTCCCACACAAAGTCCAAATTGATAACCTGCCACACATCTTACGTTCTAAACGCAGGCATGCTAGCGAGGGCCAAGCACGAGCTTCCCCTTCTTGGTTGATGGTGCCTGCACGCATTGTCCAAGCTCCTAAATGCAGCATGCACGTAGAAATATGTATTTTTCAGTTCAAGTTGTGGTCTATTACAATACCTAGATATGTAATGCTAGACAGAGGTTGAATGGATTCACATGGGTCGGAGACGCTGAAGCACACGAGCCGGAGACGACAGCTTTATTTGACAAATGAAATAACATACATTTTGTCCTTTTAACATTTAGTAGCAGCTTATTAGCATCAGTAGTAGCGTATTAGCAGGTCCACTCATTTTATTTCCTTTGAACACCCATGCATGCCAAACTTTGCCATAAGGGGCCTCCCACCTGACGAGACGGATTCGCTTGCCAGTGCACATGCTGGTAATGTCTGGGAGATGGCACAGGACCAGGGGCAATGTTGAAAGCATGAACAGTGGTGTTGCCGATGAAAGCAGGTCTGCCAACGATGTTTGTCGTAATGTGATCTAGCACAAGATATGGTCCTGTGGTAGGGAGGCTCGAGGGACCGCTGAATGGCATTGGTCTGCAGGATGTTGTGTTCATGTCGCTGACGGTGAAGGGTGCTTCTGCAGTGTTTCGTCGAGGCTAGATGGGTCTAAGTGCTCCAAATGACTGTTGCAGTCGCTGGAGAAATGCATTGGAGCAGAAAAGATTTGTTGCTGGTGCTGAGGTTTGAAGCCCAGCACTGAAGGAAAGTGTCTAGACAGCACCTTCAAGGTGTAAGCATACCTGAACTATATGAATGCCT
Organism: Hyalomma asiaticum; assembly: GCA_013339685.2. Lineage (NCBI taxonomy): Eukaryota > Metazoa > Arthropoda > Arachnida > Ixodida > Ixodidae > Hyalomma > Hyalomma asiaticum. The sequence continues at coordinate 119,130,984 of CM023486.1, forward strand.
TGGAGCACCACAGAAACAGCACCAGGCACGTGCTTTCCTCGAGGACAAGGCCGTGGTGGTTTCTACAATGAACCATCAGTGCGTAAAACTTCCTCGCTTGTCGCAGTGTTACGAGGTCCATATGCTGATCTTGTGGTTAGCTCAATGCTAGCACCTCCTTTAAAGTACAGGATCTGATGACGTCTTGTCAAAAGGTGCCAGAGTTCACGGACACGAGATGTCATGCACTTGTGGTGGCAAAGTATGTAGCAAGACAAAAACCAATGCACATTTCATTAAACAAACCTGAGCCCAGCAATACTCATGGCACAATTACAGTGGTGAGCAAGGTCAGTAGTTGTCAAGGATCAGACCTGCAGATCAAATTCATTGGCTATTGATGCACAAGTCGTGGCACCCTTCAGAACAATTACCAGTAGCTGCACATGTTCCAGTATATACTCCACCATTTGTTTCACCCGTGCAATGCAATCTAATTTAAATGGTTAAGAAGATCCCAAAATGTTTCAATACATAACACACATACTACTGAAATGCTGGTAACATTGAAATAAAAACCAACAGCATGTACATAAACACTATGACTAAAGGAAAGAATAGAGCGTCAATGGATGAGAGGAACAGCCTGCCTGACGCTTCCTCCATCATGCGCTTGCAGTCAATGTGCTACTCAAGGTGCAATGAGCTGTTGGCAGCAAAGCAACACTCCTGAGCCAGGTTCATAACCATCTCTTAACTTTGCTGATTGCACAAAATGTTTGCGTGATTAATTTTGAGTTAACAGACCTTAAATAATTGAAGAATGAACAATGAAGAACTCACTTGTTCCTTTTCTTCTGGCTTGGCCTTAGGTGGCAATTGACAGCAGACGTGACTTCATCAGGCGATGGGTTAGCCGAGAGAGCCCTGACTGCACCAAGCAGCTTCTCCCTTGCTGCCTCCAGCTGCCTCAGCTGTGTGTCCACCACATACTGCAGTCCGTGAGCTGTACTGAATCTGCAGGCAGTTGAACAGTCCAACTTGAAGGAAACAAATTCGACTGCAATGTTTATGGGCAACATAAGTTACAAACATAAGTGGCAATATGGCACTTATGTGGCATAAGTGGCAATATGGCGAATCGAGGGGTAGCAGATGGCTTGGGTACTGTGAACATGTTAAATCTAGACATCAGCGGCACCTCGACATGCCACAGGGATTCTCGACAGTTGTACACGAGAGAAAGTTTTCGAGCAAATCACACTGCTCTGGAAAAAGTGAATTGCATGCGCCAGAGCCCTGCACAAGCCCGCCATAAACGAGGATCGTCCGCGAATGGTGGCGCCTTGAAAGAGAAACCAAACGGGTTGTCAGCGGATCGTTTTGTGAAAACGTAGTCCACTGCAACGAAAGGCCAACCATTTGCTTGTCTACGGCCGTCTTTGCGATCCTGGAGCAGTGCGCGTCGCAACTCAACACACCTGGACACGTTAGACAAATTTTGTAGCGGCCGCCTTCGTGCTTTGCCCCTGGAACGCGCCATCACGCCGCCGCCACAGTCCTAACTTCTGCGGCAGTCGAGACATGCACACTAACGAAGCGCTGACTGCCAGCGTGAATAAGCACAACAATCTGCTTCGTTCTATCTATCGTTCCTAGATGGTGGTACCACCGCAGCAAACCTAAGCGAACCAACAGTGAAATATAAGGGAGGTGACATTAAGAGTAGACACCTTTGCTTTAACCAGGCGACAATTAAATGTAACTTCTAAAGGCTATAGTGAAGATATAAGGCCAATCTGTTCCCTGTATGAGCGATGTTGCGGTGGTGTATCGGTAGTTTCCAGCTCTTTTTGTCAAATCCCAGTTGAAGGTGGTTCGAGTCTGCCTGGGTGGAACTCTTTCAGAGTCAATGCAAGTTCATTTTTTTCAAAGATCCGCTTCCGTTACAGGAAGTACGTCACTGATTCCTTGGTGGACCCCGGCATAAAACACTTCCGTGTTAAAAAAAAAAGAAGAAGAAGATGAAGAAGTGTCTTGAAGAACAGACGAACTGAGAACAGTGCAGGTGCATGAGTTAGCTTTGCCTCAGTGCACAAGCGCTAGCTTCGCCGCAGTACACGTGTGGCGGCTTCACTGCTGTACACAAGTGTTGTGTGATGAAGCGTACTGCAAGTGAGAATGCACCACTTATAACATCACATTCTGCCCCTTAATTATAAACTTGGAATAGTTAAAACAGTAAATATTGGGTTGAAACCAAAACAAATGCTTTTAGAAAAATATTCGAAAGTTGCCTGGCTTTTGTCCTTTACCACAGCTGAGTGACTACTCGGACAATGTCAGACAGATGTTAGAAGTGGACACTGCCCGCCCCCCCCAGCAAAGTTGTGTGAAATTTATTAGCTGCCCCATTGATCCATCCTGTGCAAACTTTTTTTCGAAAACAACGAAACATCTCAACTCCTTAAATAGCTTATACCTTGTGAGCAGCTTTCATTGTTGCAACATCAATGGTTCATTTGCTACATTTTCTATTGTGAAATTATTTTCATGATCTTGAATTACAGGCAGCCTATGCCTGTGATAATCGATATGCAGCTTGACATTGTTTGTTGGTTCATTACGTTGTTTCTAACAAAAAAAAACGAGCCCTTGACCCATTCCCTTCTTTCGTGTTGAATAGTCTTGTAACACAAGTCAAGCATGCTCTCCTCTATAATGGTTGCTCTTCAAATAACAAGGCGTTAGCAGCATAATAATGCTGTCAAGCCAAGTTCGGCTGTCTTATAACTGTCAGTACAAAACACAGCTATATTCCATATCTAAATTCAGTTGCCTCATTCTGTGCCATTTTAAGGCCTTGAAGACTACCATTAGCTGAAATAAATTCGCCATTCCATTTAATAGTGTGGAAATAAGACTAACATTATGCAGCTATGTCGGGCCACGCTGACTGAAGAAAGTGGAACAAGATTTCAACCAAGGGCATTTCTTTAGCGGTCGCCCCATGCACACTCGTAAATTTTTTTTTAATGTCGGCACTGGGAGACGTAAGATGATGCACATCGCAGTAATTAGCCGAAATCCTCTGAATACGTAACTTTCTTCACATTAGGTTTAGGTGCCAAATGGCAAATGAGAAACTGAAGAATCTGTAGATGCCATGTCAACTTTCAAATCTGGAATATGCCGTTTGCCTCAGCTCTTTGGCACAACTCTTCTGGTCAGTCATGGGCACACTACCGGCATAAGTAACGTTGTTACACTTATGGTTACTTGGAGCAGAAAAGAATGGCCTGTCGCGTGATTACATTCCAGTTCCCGCAACGACAGCAGCATTACAAGAGTGCATGGTGGCCGCTGCATTGACAGCGGTGGAATAAGAGAGTGTCGCTAAGCGGGAAGGTGTGGCACGGCCGCAGCCAACAGTGCGTCACTTCAGTTGCCAAGTGTGCGAGCACCTAAGGATTCAAAATGCCTATGGTCTCTGGAATGAAATCGTACAGTCACAGGCTTCAACCAACACATTTGTCACAGTTAATGCAAACAAGTATCACACAGCCAACACTCAAAAAACAGTAATAAAAATGCCACCAACATGAACAATTAAGGTATTTCATTTTATGAAGAATTAATAAAGAGTGGTTGACTACAGTTGTTAAGAATGCAAGACAAAGAGGTGTAGAGACAAGCTCTAGCATGTCTCATTTTGACTTCCTAACAGTAGCGCACCCAGGATCTCTGGCGGGGGGGGGGGTTCAATTTTTCATGAAGGGCCGGGCGTGCGATTACACAGTTGTCGCGTGTGTAAAAGAAAAGTAAATAATATGCCAAATAATAGTAACATCAATGATGATGATTATTTTATTAATTTTTCGGCGTTTTGCAGAGACATTAGTGCCACATTTTTCTAGGACATAGTAGCAGTTACGGAGTGAGTGGGGGGTTACGTCGGCCTCAGGGGGGGGGGGGGGTTACAACCCCCGACCCCCCCCCCCCCCCCCCGTCGGTGCGCCACTGCTTCCTAACTTGCATCAAAAATTTGTTTGGACAGCCGCAAGAAGATGCAAAGCATTGCTGTTCAGCATGTTCATAGTACTTCCCTTTGCAAATACACAACTGTTCGTAAACAGTGCTAATGCATGTGTGAAGTAATTTGTAGTTTTCAACCCATGGTTCAGTTGACAGGCTGCCAGTGCTGTTTGCCAATAGTATCATCAGCTTACTACTACAAACCAATGCCACCTTTGGGTGCCCCGCAGGCATAGCCCTAAGCTTGTGCTCCCCGTAACAGTGTTTGCCCGGATAGGCTAGCACCTTCATGACAATGGCAGCTCATTAAAAGAAACTGTGCTGAATAACAATTGACGCCATCATTCGAAGTGAAATTTAAGCCACAATATACGGTGTTCTACCTCTTATTGCAAGAAGACATAATGTTACTCTGCATTTCCTCAGCAAAACAAGGTAAACTATTAGTGGAGAAAACAGAGGCTTATGAAATACCACCCAGCAAACCACACTGACAATGAAATCAAAACGAAATTGCCATTGGTCGCGCTGTACTTCAGAGGTGTGAAGGGTGCCGTATTTAGTGGGTCCTTCGTCCAATAGCTAGCCCCACATACCCAAGATGCCACAAGGCCATTTCGCTTACGTCACATGTGCAGTATGCACAATCCTGCGTACTTACTGTTCACTGATTGTTGAGGACTTCTTTGCTTCCAGGTCATCCTTTACTTTCCTAATGAGCCACTCATCTCGACTGCTCTCCACGCTGGCATTCAACAGGGCGCTCCACCAGGGCTGGTTCTTGGGGAGTGAGAACTTGTTGACTGTTTCTTTCACTGCAAGCGTTGTCTGCACGAACTGCTTCTGGGACGAGCGAACGGTGACCAGGTAGCCTTCCAAATACGATTCTCGCAGGTTAGCAGCTTGTTCGTGCAGCCTGTCATCACTGGGAGCCTGTGGAATGTAGGTGACTTTTCGGGTGGTAGGAGACACGACCACTTGTACGGCTGCCACTGGCTCACGTCCGCAGCAGATGTTCACGGGGGCAGGATCCTCAGGGCCTGAAGCACAGGAATGCTGGGTGTCCAGTAGCTGGGCCAGGTTGTGCAGGGCATGCAGCTGCTGCAGCCGGTCGGTTTTGATGTTCCTGCTGTGATCCTTGACCGACCAGAGCACTTCTCTGTAGACATCGGCAGCCTCTCGCCTCTCCTCCCGGATAATGTGAATACCTGCGATGCCTGAAACAGCCATCTTGCTCAGCTATGCAAGACAAGCCTAGCATAGGCTTGTCTATGCATAGGCATCGTATAAATAAAAGCCTCCAATGCACAGTTGCCGTGAGGCACTGTGGAAGCGCGCAAATGCACGAGTGCACAAGCGGGTAGCCAAAAGAATAAGCATGACTGCTTAGTTACGCTTGCCTTCCAGGATATGTTACCACTAGAGCAGTACCAACACAAACTCCCACCCAAAAGAGACTGTTAACACTGATGAGTAGCACAGCACTTGGGATTCGTACAGGCTTCGAAGGCCAAAATATGAGGGTTTTCAAAGACTCTGATGCCAAATATTTTTCAAGGATGCGGAGCAGCTTCTAAAGTAGGGCACTATGAATACTGTCATTACTATGTGCCCAGTACGTACAAAAGTTTACAACACGATTGAAAGAGTCACTGGCACGCATCTCTTATAGCATCAGCTAGGTAATGTTCTTCAATTATCCCGTTTACCTTTTCCACTCTTTGGCAACCTGTTCAGCTGCACAGGCAGTGTCGTCACTTTCAGTTTGCATATTTCTACTAAAGCAGGCGTCAAATATTGCGAGGAGGCAATGTCCGTTCAGAGGATAGTAGCAGTTGACAAACAGAGCACACAGCACATTTTTATTCTCAATTATAGAAAATAAAAAAACGCCCACACATAGACATACATAATGAATATCTAAACACTCTCAAGAAAAGCAACTCTAATAATTATTTACAAAAAACTGTCTCTCGTTTGTATCTATCTGTTATAGTCACAAAAGTCTGCCAACATGGCCACTACACCGCTATAATGGCATCCGTCTTAGCTGAAGCCGATGTGTCGCCGTCAAATCACTGTTGCCTTTGTCCCAGCCGTCCTTGTCGACTGTATTGTCAACGTGTCTCCAAAGTGGTCGCTGTCGTTTGGGTCGGCTCTTTCCCACTAGGCCTTGTCTTCAACAAACCTTGCTTGCCAGTGACACGTCACCACGGTTTATGCTTCATCCAGCTGCTGTGTTTGCCCACCTCTTTCGAGGTCAACAAATGCCAAATCAAACGGGCCTTCATAAGACTTTCACTGGGGCATCTGCTTAAAGCATGCTGTCATCATCATCATCAGCCTGTTTAGGTCCACTACAGGACGAAGGCCTCTCCCAACGGTTTCCAATCCACCCTATCCTGAGCGAGTTGGTTCCACTTTATGCCCGCAGACTTCTTAATTTCGTTGCTCCATCTAACCTTTTGCCTACCTCTGTTGCGTTTTCCCTCTCTTGGTATCCATTCCGTCGCTCTTACTGTCCACCTATTATCCTTCCTCCTCATGACATGTCCTGCCCAGGTCCACTTCTTTCTTTTAATTGATAAGATAATATCGGCTACTCCTGTCTGTTCTCTGATCCATTCCGCTCGCTTTGTATCTCTTAGCGTTACCCCTATCATTTTTCTTTCCATTGCACATTGCGTGCTCCTTAGTTTCATCTCTAGTTTTTTCGTTATTCTCCATGTTTCTGCACCGTACGTTAGTACTGGGAGAATGCAGTGATTGAATACTTTTCGCTTTAGTGAGAGCAGTAAGTTTCCAGTCATGATTTCGTAATGCCTTCCGAATGCGCTCCGGCCCATCCTTATTCTACGCAGAATTTCTTTTTCCTGGGTAGGAGTTCCTGTTATTAACTGTCCCAGGTATACATATTCGTTTACACATTGTAAGGTTTCATTGTTGATTTTAAATTCCTGTTCCTTAGCTAAGCTATTGAGCATAACTTTGGTCTTTTGCCTATTCATTTTTAATCCAATTTTAATACTTTCCCTGTTTAGGTCATCAATCATGTGTTGTAATTCGTCACCATCATTGCTAAAGAGCACAATGTCGTCTGCAAATCTTAAATTGTTTAGACATTCTCCGTCTATTCGAATGCCCCTTTCTGCCCAGTCTAGACGTTTAAAGACTTCCTCTAAACATGCAGTGAATAGCATCGGGGGATATTGTATCTCCCTGTCTCACACCTCTCCTCATCGGGATTTCTCTGCTTCTCTCATGTAGGAGTAGTGTGGCTGTGCAATCTTTATATATGTTGTTTATGGTTTTTACGTATACTCCAGATAGCCCTTGTCGACGTAGAGCTTCTAGAACTGCTTGTATTTCTATGGAGTCAAATGCTTTCTCGTAGTCGATAAATGCCATATAAAGAGGTTTGTTATATTCCGCGTACTTCTCAATTACTAGGTTGATAGCATGGCTGTGGTCCATTGTCGAGTAACCTTTCCTAAAACCAGCTTGCTCTCTCGGTTGGTTAAAGTTGAGTGTTTCTCTCATCCTCGTAGAAATTGCCTTTGTAAATAGCTTGTATATTACTGGGAGTAGGCTGATTGGTCTGTAATTCTTTAACTTCTTTATGTCACCTTTCTTGTGGATTAGGATTATATTGGCATTTTTCCAACTGCGCGGTACACTACATGTCTTGATACATTTCGTGAAGAGCGATGCAAGTTTTTCAAGTACAATATCTCCTCCGCTGTCAATATCGCACGCTGTCAGGAACACTTAATAATCCTGCTGGATTTCCTCATCAAATGTCTCTCCGAAACTTCTTCCTTGTGCTTACTGGCCCAAAATCCGCTGAACATCTGGCACCTTGAACATCTGCTGAGTCTGCTCTCTTTCCAACTCTTCAGCTCTGTTCTCTTAAGTGAAAGCTTCCAGAGAAAAATTTTTCTAGGATGCATCTTAGTGCCAAGTCCTCCCTTCAATGACTTCCTTTTCATTAACTGAGATGTCCTCACTCCCACTGCTTGTTAGCATTTTTTTCATTTCCCTCGCTCTCATTGCTGACTGCCTCTTCACTATGCTCGTGCTCTAGCTATACATCCTTCAGTGCGGGGCGCACATTGAAACCCATCCTGTGAAAGCCGAGTTTGCAGTGGCCTGCATAACCGCCGTGGTGGTCCTACACCCCCAAGCTGCACTCAGCAAGGGCTCTTGGGTGCCTACACCCATCTGCTTCTCTGTTTTAATTTCTATCTCTACAGGCTTTGTGATATCCACGTCAACGTGGTCGGAGTTTTCCCGAAATGCCTTTTCGCTACTCTCGGACTCTGGTCCTTGAAATTGGCAGACCGCAGCCTCTTCTTCACTAGATCTGCTGTGTACACGTGCTGTCTCATCATTCTGGGAAAACATCATTCTCGTTCCACCAGTTCTATCTGTTCTTTTAGCTGAGCTACTAAAAAGATGTCAATCCTGGCAGGCTGTCATGAGTTAAAGGAGAGCGTCACGGAAGAGACGACGAAGAAGAAGACCGGCTGCCGTTCGAAACAGCATGAACGCTCGTGGCGCGTGACACGAAATGTGATCGAAGGTGCAGCAGTGCTGAGCTGGGATTGTTTGCATGGCTACGGCCGAGGAAGGATACATCGGCAGCTCCGCTCTGTCGACGCGAGCAGCGAGTGTTCAGCTCGGGAGCCTGGGACGCTGGCACTCCATGGTGTGGCTGTGGACCTCGAACACATTCGGGCGAGGCTCCTCAGAGGTGCTGCAGCCGACGGTTCCGGACGCACTGGCCGCAATCCCCCTTTGAAAGTCGGCCAGCAGCAATTCACCGGTACAACACGTCGCCACTTCGAGCAGGGGACCGAGCTCATACTTAGGCGTTAGGCCTAACCCTCGAAGGTGCTGTGACACGTCAGCAACTGAGACCGGGTGATGGCTACGAAGGCAGGTGGTATCTTCCAGCCACTGTGAAGGAGGACAGCGACAACTTGCAGACGTCCAACAGGATTCTCAGACCGGCATCAGACTTAGCGGCGACAGGGACAGCACTGACCTCAGTAAGAACGTTCCATTTGTTGATTGCGACAGCACCGGCGAAGTCAGTGTGGCCAGACATAGGACTAAGAGCTGCGCCGAACTGATAGCTTATAGGCAGTGTCGTTAGAGAAGGAAGTTGGTTTTCATTAGTCATTCATTTTCGGTATTAGTTTTCCTGTTTGTACATACTTTGTTGATTTTTGGTTTGCCGCGTTGTGGACAAAATTGGTTTGCTGTGCTAACAACGCTATCATCGTCCAAAGTCTCTCTTCCATGCTCTGCAAACACTCCCGAGAACGGTGACACACAGGCTCGCCAATATTTTTATGTCACGAAATCCTTGGAGGGCGGGGGCCTAGAATTTTAGAGGCAATGCCCGTTCAGAGGATAGATAGTAGCCGTTGACAAGCACAGCACACAGCACATTTTTACTCTCAATTATACAAAAAAAAACACACACACACACGCACAATGGGTATACATAAGGAATACCTGAACACTCTGAAAAAAAGCAACCCTAATGATAAACGTCTTATTTACAAAAGGCTGTCTCTCGTTTGTATCTATCTGTTATTGCCACAAAAGTCTGTCAACATGGCTACTACACCGCTATAATGGCGTCCATCTTAGTTGAAGTCGATGTGTCACCATCAAATCGCTGTTGCCTTTGTTGCAGCCGTCGTGTTGTCACTACTCCAGGTCTTCACTGCTTAACCAGCGTGGTAGTGTCCTCGCCAACTGTATTGTCAACTTTTCCACGTCTCCAAAGTGGTCATTCTGGGTCAGCTGTAGCTTGTAGTCTTGAAAGAAAACCTTGACTTGAACAAACCTTGCTTGCCATTTGACATGTCACTGGGCCTTACTGCAGCCAAATCATTTCGAGGAATCTCTCTCTCGAGTCCTTTACCTAGAGGCTTTGGCTCGGTAGTGCCACATCACGGCGCTTCACCATCACAGTGTTGCTCCGAGGACCATCTCATGACTACCAACCATCTTCGGAAGAGGGTTCATCGCCAGCTCATCTGAGTCCGCTGTGATTTCCTGCAGTGCCAAAGTGCCTCTACCAAACTGGGTAGGCGTCGACGGTGCTTGTTCAAGCCACGAGCTTCACGTAACAGCCAGTCGCCAGACGCACCTGCTGTGACAGCGTAGCTCATGGGCCAACCTTGCTCACTGATTCCATGTCGTCCCACCCACCTCAGCATTCCTTTCTTCTTTTCTTCACCTCAGTCATGTGCAACGGGCTCTCTTTTCACCAATGATGTGCTCGGATGTGGCGCACACCAACAAAATCTTTCCATCTTTCGCATGTGCCTCATTCTGGCACATGCCTTATGCCCTTTGGACTTCTCTTCTTCTCTGTAAGTTGGCACATACCCAATGCAGGGGATTGGCCAATAATGTTTTGTCTTAACGAGTAATTTTATATGTGTGGTTTGGCAAAGTGCAAATGATGAAAATTAAGGTTAAATTATCTTGGTTTAAATGAGAAATTTCATAACTGCTAAACAAACATCCCTGTGACTGTACCCCAAAGTGGACCCCCCCAAACGAAAGAATAGTCGTTTCAGTAAATTCCAGGCCTAGTTGGTGAATAATTGTTTCGAGAATTTTCTTCGCTGGATATTGAAGTGGTGACAAGATATAAAAAAAGTGATGAATTGTTTCCTCCTCATTACAGAAGGGGCACAGTGAGAAATCAACAAGACCGGACCTGTGCAAATAAAAATTTAAAGAGGGAATTCGGCAATGCAGTTTTGTGATGGCAACCTCCATCTCGATTGTGTTGCATAATCCGCTAGGCCAGGTGAATAAAAGATGTTTGAAGTCTGGAGAAGCCACGAATACTGGCTCTGACAATTGCTAAGGTAGATTTCTGGCCTTATTAGTGCAACATGTCAGAGTTAAGTGCAGAACTTATTAGACGCGGACTGGACAGGAGAGTAACACACACACATGAGCGCTGACTATCAACAATGCTTTATTTGATTCCGGATGAACAATATATATAATTGTAGATGCTCAGGCATGCGCAGTGGTGGAGGCCTCAAGGAATGACAGTTCTTTTCTAGATAATGATAATGAAGGTGTGCTGACACAATCTTCTCCTAGTTTAAGTATGGTAGCAGTTTCAATAATCAGGCACGTGATCTCGTCATGGTGCTTGCTAATAATGGTGGACTCATGCAGAAGAGGAGAACACCCACACGTGCCACAATGCTCATTGAGCCTGATGTTCAGGCAACGCCTAGTCTGCCCAACATAGTGTTTACCACACGACAAGGGAATCTGGCAAACAACACCTTCCTTGCATGGCGCTTTACCAGTTCTGTGATTGGTATCACAGCCGCGCTTTTTGCTTTTAGCTGGGTTGCTGATCTTGCACGGCATTCCCAGCTTGTTCGAAGCTGTAAAGACCACGCTTATGTTTGCATGGCCACCCACCTTTTTGATGTTGTGCAAATAGGGCATCGCTGCAACCTTTCTTCAACTGTTCACACCAGCTGCTGCGTTCTGCTGGCAGCTTGAAGCTGATTTTTTGAGCAGGCCTTCAGCGACTGACACGAGAAGGTGATCCGGGTAGCCTGCTTGCGTTAGGCGCGCCTTCTGGCTGTCGAAGCTGGTCCGCATTTGATGGCAATATGGTTTTCGTACCGCAGTGTCTGGCAAAGCTCCTAATTTCAAATGGCACCCCTGGGTTTGTAAGTGCGCGCTTCTTGGAAATAAAAGCATAAATCGAGGAATCTCAAAGAGCGATCCCCTCTCGGGAATTCGTAAGTGAGCTCAAGAGGCTTTAAGCAAGCACTCACAAGAGTTAGTATGTTGGAGGCTTCGGATTCAAAGGAACCTTTGTCACGTTTAATAAAAAACAGGTAGTCATCCACGCATCTGAAACATTTAAAAACCTTTGTGTCTGTAAGACATGTCAAGAGTACTCTGTTAAGACCGCCTAAAAACAAACCACTAAGAACTGGCACTATGCAGGAACCGATGCAAGTGCCTCGTTTCTAAATAAAACCATGAAGTGTGTAGATTTGGGCTTGTTGGTAAGACATGACTGAAGTGACTACAGCGCGCAAGACACAAGGACAAGAGAAGAGGACACACACAGCGCTGAATAAAAGGTTTACCATCCCACTGGATGCAAGTCGAATCCAAGTATGCAGCTAAAGGTTCTAAAAGGTGCCTGTATGAGATGCCTGAAGCACCTTTGAAATCGATCCAACCAAACTGAACAAGGGCATTTTTGACGCATTCCAGCAATGCGTCACGGGGTAAGGAGTAATACAAGTCTTTTATGTCGATTGACATGGCAAACATGCTTTCATTAGACAAGGGAGTAAAGACGTCCAAGACCTCTTGAGACGATTTCACAAGGAAAGGGTTGTTTACCTCCAAAAGGCTAAGCTTTTCTTGCAAGAATAACGCCAAGGCCTTCTGGCACGTACCTGTCTCGGATACTATGACACGTAGGGGGGTTTCTGGCTTATGTGTCTTAGCACTAAAGAAAACTTCAAGGTGGTCTTTCTTGCATTTCTTAATTTTAGTCAGCACGTTATCAAGTTTCAGCCTCTCACAAATGTCTTTAGCCCTTTTCTTAATAGCAGACATGCATACATCGGCCCGGCAATCAAAAACAGCCGAAATCGCTTCATTAGCTTTAGAAAAAAAAGAGTCCATGGGACATTATAGCAAACCCACCCTCCTTATCCGCTTCCAAGAGACATAACGAATTGTCCTTAAGGAAGGATACAATGCGTCGGACAGAAATATTCGAAGATGCTTGCTTACATCGGTTTAGCACGTCAACACCTTCGGAGATGCAGCGCACCTCCTCCGAATCAGTTGCCTGGCAGGAAACACGACGCAAATGTGACAACAGTTCGGGTGCTAGGTGATAGTTAGCGCTCGCGTGTGTGTGTTACTCTCCTGTCCAGTCCGCGTCTAGTAAGTTCCGCGCTTAACTCTGACACGACATCTGACAATTGCTTTGCAAGTGTAAACGCGCGAAATCTGGCCGCCGTTAAGTGTGCAGTTGGTGGTGGAACCTGGATCATAGGTGGATGAAGCGACGCCTTTGCTAATTAATCGGCAATTTCATTCAAAAACAAAACCTTTGTGTCCAGGTACCCAGACTGAGTGAATACATTTTAGGTGAACAGGAGCTAGCAGACAGAAGAGCTTTAATGCTGGCGACTCCCCAGGAGCAGACAAAGAAGAGCACACAGATAAAGAGTCACTAAGAATAGCAACCACTTTAATTGTAGGATTTAATTGGCATAAAGCTAATATTATGGCCATTAATTCGACGAGAAATATAGGAACGAAATCGGATAGCCGTAACAAGAAAGACCAGTCGAGTTCTGGGCAAAAGAGCCCTACTCCAGCACGTTCCTTGCTTTATGATGCATCTGTTGCAATAACCACTCTTGTCGGTAGAGTACTTGGGTGATCTTGTAACAATCCCTTTAGGATATGGTGCGGTAATAATTTTGTGTAATTTGGAAAGATGTGACCATACACAATCTCCGTACAATTTTGCTGTATAGCCATGGGCAGTACATCGCGAATTTGTACATTTAATAGTTTAAGTCCTGAGCAAATATAATTTGTGGAGTGAGAAACCTCGGCCAGTGCACAGAAAAAAAATAAATCTGGTTGAGAGAGGACAATTATTTGATCCGGGTTTCAGGGAAATTCATATAGTCTTAAGAATGTCTGCACCGTTAGCATGTTAAATCAGCTTATGAGGGGTGGTACTCGTGCTTCCAGGTATAACACAGCATTTGCAATGTATTTTGGAAGGCCTAAACACAGTCGTAAAGCCTCTTGCTCTAATAGAACAAACGGCTGGAGTTTGTATGCTGGTGCACCAGAAAATAGTACGCAGCCAAATCCTAAAACTGGATGCACATACATTTTATAAACCATCAAAAGTGCTTCCCTCCTCATTACAGATGTACGATTGCTTAGCTTACACAGTATGCCCATTGCACGCACTCCTTTAGTCACCACATAACCAATATGCGGCCACCAATTGAGGCTTTGGTTATAAATAACCCCAGAGATATTTTATTGATACTCCTCTACGCTACTCGTCTTTCTCTTCTTTTGTGCCTGCCTCCTTACTCATGACAGTGTTCAACTTCATCGTGCAGGCAGTGTCATCACTTTCGCTTTGTCTACGTATATTTCTAGTAAACCAGTCAAAATGACAGTTATTGCTGTGAATTCTTTCATTTCCTGCTCGTTTTCAAAGTTTTGTTTTTGTATCTCGCAGTGTGGCATTGGCCACTGCCAGCTGCTTCGATGGTCATCATCTCGAAGTGAATGTTCTCATAATTGCAAATCAAGTTTCCCGCTCAACCCACAGCGCATGGTCATTCCGCCCACCTATGTAAATTTTTTTTTTAGCATTTACTGAGCATGCCACGAGCACATGGCCCTTGTGGGAGCCCCAATCATTGATGGAACAGCCGCAATGTGGGGGGTATTGATAGTTGACAGAACAGCTTCTTTTTGTGATATGATTATTTAGGCGGCCGCGTCCCCAGTGTTCTGTCGCTTCTGTTCTGCTGAATCGTCGCGCCTGTCATGAGTGCTTTCGGCATTCGTCACCGACCTACGCAATCAATCGCTGTACCACACAATCTCGTGGTGTGGTCACTCGCAAATTGTGGACTGACACTTGATAACGACATGCTGTGGGACTGTCACGAGTTTGTGTGGGAGGATCTCGGGAGCGCTTGCTCCGATGGATTGAGAGAGAGTGAGAGACGAGGGGCGTAAAGCGTTAACAAAGACGAAGGCGTTACTTTATGCAACTGCACACCAAGACATACAAAGGACGAAAAAACATCAATCCGAACACAAAAGAAAACTACAAAAACACTAAACTAATTGAACAAGCTACACAGCCTAACTACAAATCCTCCGCATTGGGCGCAGTCCCCACGGGAGTCCCTCAACCTTGGGCCTCGCGTTCAAGACCGCGTTAGCTGCCTGACGGTCAAGGTGTAGTTAGACGCTCTTACGTTGCCTTCGACGCGGTGCGGTTCAGAGTTGACGCTCTCTGGGGTGTCGAGTCCTCGCAGCCGTCGTCGACTGATGCTGCCGGTGGTGGCCGCCGCTCACGCAAGGTCCGTCCTTGTCCGCCGCCTTGCTTCACCTGTGACGTGGCGGATCACCGCTTAGGCCTAGCCCAGCCTAAGCCTCCTCATATGTGATGCTCGGTCTCCAACCAAGACCGGCCCTCTGCAGCGATTCTTCTGCCGGCCGTCCCGTTCTGCCGGCGAAGGTGGAGCGCTGCGGGTACGCCGGGAACTGCTGAAGTTCGGCCGCTGCCACTCCGAAGTCCGTGCTCGATCGTCAGCCAGATCGACGGCACCCCGGAGCCCGACGCCCTCGTCTCCTCGTCACCAGTCCGTAGCTGGCCAGACACCCTTCGTCGACCGGTGCCGCGCAGAGAATGCCACCTCAGCCTTCCCCGTCACCGATCTCTCCTCGGATCGCGTGCCGCGAGCCCGCTGACATCCAATTATGAACACCGACGTGTCCATGGCGCGTGCTTTCCCGCGCCACTTCGCCGATCTCTCCGTTTGGCCTAGTGGCCTGTGTTTCTGGGCCCCCTCTTACTCATCACATTGGCCCCACTTTTAAGAGTTTTTTCTTAAAAAACTGCTTCCTCCTCCTCTTCTGAATTCTCCGGTACCTTGCCAAATCTTCTTGCTTTTTCGTAAATAAACTTCGGATGTCTTGATTTTTCGGCTCACTGTATCTCGTTCGTAGGCCATCACGAGCGCACCACACATCACGTTACACCGACACACCTCCGCGCACCTCAAGGTCACTGATCATCACCACACACAACACTAATACATGATCACTTCACTTGAAGTTCACTTTTCTGAATAGTCATCAATGTTCACAAACAACACCACAAATAACCCTAATAGATCATTATACATATTCATCACTTAACCCGATGTTCATTAGCACAAAAGTTAATGTTCAGTTCGTATTTCTGTCCGCTGAACGTTTCACTACCATACACTATATCGGTATGTAACACTATGAATACACTCAATCCCTACACACACACAACTACACATAACTAGGCTT
This sequence comes from Hyalomma asiaticum, assembly GCA_013339685.2. Taxonomy (NCBI): domain Eukaryota; kingdom Metazoa; phylum Arthropoda; class Arachnida; order Ixodida; family Ixodidae; genus Hyalomma; species Hyalomma asiaticum. The sequence continues at coordinate 119,147,151 of CM023486.1, forward strand.
CACCACATTAGCACTCTTTGCTCTGCAGACATACCACATACCACACAACAATCCTTTTCGCAACACTAGCTAAGAACCCAGATCTAATTTTTCTTTCTCTATCGATCCAGTCTATGCGGATGTCCTTGCCCCTATCTTCCCCTTTTTCTCAAATCGTTTACTACCAACCCAATATGCACTGCCTTGCTGCAACAGTCATTCGTGCTATGCCTCTTGCCTCATTGCTCTCTCCACCCTATTTTTCATTTCACCTCTACCTCTATACACAGACTTGACGATCCCCACATTGTCTTTCTTTTCAAAAAATAATATTCCTTAAGACCTCCGTTTTTTTTTCTTATGTCATCATCTGCTGTTGGTCCTTTAAATCACCATTTGCTCTGTCTACCTCTTTCTCATATCTAAAAAATATACAGTATTTGCTATGAAAATCTCCCTGCTCTATTTTTCCCATCTGGATGTCTTTGTCCTTGTTCGTGCTCCTATATTCGTTTCCTTTCGAAGGCCATCATTTCATAAACCCACTTTCTTTTCTTTAGTGGCCAGAGAAAAAATCTCTCCGCTTTAATTGTGATTTTTAGCCCATTCGGCGTCTTGCCCCGCGATCGCGTGCGCCCCCTTGCTGCTGCATTTCACACTGTCAAATTTTTTCAAACGTTTCTTCTGTTTGCGCTTTATACGCCTCTTCCGACCAACTCTCGTACGGCTCGACATCACTGCACGCTCTCGAGAACGCCTGGAACAGCCGCTGCGTCTGTCCTCTTTCAATGCCAAACGCGCCTTCACGACCCTCGCACTCAGGCGTCTACCTTTTGCGTGCGGTTGCAAACGCTTAACGAGCCCGCGGCGTTTGTTCTCATTGCCAAACTTTCTCAGGCGTCTCTTCCTAGCTGAATTCGCTCGCGAATGCCTGGTGAGGCCGCTGCGAAATGTCAAACTCCTCCTCAAACAACATTCTCTCGCGCGTCTATTCACTGCGCACCGTCGCGCCCGTCTTGTGCGGCGCCTGCGTTCGTCCTCTTTCAAACGAAAACGCTTCTTCTGAATCATTTCTCTCACGCCCCTACTTGACGCACGCTGTCGCCAACGCAGTCCCCTACGTTTTCGCCTCTCTCTAGTTCGCGTTCTTTCACGCGTCTTACCACTAAGTCCTTCATTGGCAGCTTCTGCGGCTGCTTTTCCCTTTATCGAGACCTCCTCACTCTCACTGCTTTCTAGAGTTTTCTCATATACCGCGCTCTCATTGCTTACCATCTTTTCACTGTGCTCACGCTCTAACTTTGCGCGGTCGTCTAACGGATCGTGATCCATAGTCCCAGCATTCGATGTGGAGCATGCATCCGTACATACCCCGTGACAACTGGGTTTGCAACAGCCTGCACTACCCTCATGTTCTCTGCCTCAGCTGCACTCAATAGATCTCGGGCGTCTACACCCGTCTGTTCATCTGGCCCCAAATAAATCTCCTCTGGCCTATCAGTATTCTCGTCAACCTGTTCTGGTCCGAGCGCAACGGCCTCCTCAATGATCTCAACTTCCTGAAATCGGCTAACTTCCCCTTCAGCTTCTCTAGACTCGCCTGATCGGACTACTGTTAAATCTAAACACAATTTCTGCCGGCTCCAGAGCATCAACTTTTGTTCAGCCTCATATAACTGTTCCTTTAGCCTCGCCACTGCTCTTTCATGCTCTCGCTCGCGTTCTCGTGCACATTCCTCAAAAAATTTCAACGTGTCTTTTCCATACAGATTCCTGCTCTTAGCTATCTCTGCCAACCGCTCCCAATCCATTTTTGCAACCCCCGACGATCATTCGTGACTGGGCCTGGAGATGTTAATCCTGGCAGGCTCGCCAATTATTTGTCACGAGTTTGTATGGGAGGATCTTGGGAGCGCTTGCTCCGATGGATTGAGAGAGAGTGAGAGACGAGGGGCGTAAAGCGTTAACAAAGACGAAGGCGTTACTTTATGCAACTGCACACTAAGACATACAAAGGACGAAAAAACATCAATCCGAACACAAAAGAAAACTAAAGAAACACTAAACTAATTGAACAAGCTACACAGCCTAACTACAAATCCTCCGCATTGGGCGCAGTCCCCACGGGAGTCCCTCAACCTTGGGCCTCGCGTTCAAGACCGCGTTAGCTGCCTGACGGTCAAGGTGTAGTTAGACGCTCTTACGTTGCCTTCGACGCGGTGCGGTTCAGAGTTGACGCTCTCTGGGGTGTCGAGTCCTCGCAGCCGTCGTCGACTGATGCTGCCGGTGGTGGCCGCCGCTCACGCAAGGTCCGTCCTTGTCCGCCGCCTTGCTTCACCTGTGACGTGGCGGATCACCGCTTAGGCAGCCCAGCCCAAGCCTCCTCATATGTGATGCCCGGTCTCCAACCAAGACCGGCCCTCTGCAGCGATTCTTCTGCCGGTCGTCCCGTTCTGCCGGCGAAGGTGGAGCGCTGCGGGTACGCCGGGAACTGCTGAAGTTCGGCCGCTGCCACTCCGAAGTCCGTGCTCGATCGTCAGCCAGATCGACGGCACCCCGGAGCCCGACGCCCTCGTCTCCTCGTCACCAGTCCGTAGCTGGCCAGACACCCTTCGTCGACCGGTGCCGCGCAGAGAATGCCACCTCAGCCTTCCCCGTCACCGATCTCTCCTCGGATCGCGTGCCGCGAGCCCGCTGACATCCAATTATGAACACCAACGTGTCCATGGCGCGTGCTTTCCTGCGCCACTTCGCCGATCTTTCCGTTTGGCCTAGCGGCCTGTGTTTTTGGGCCCCCTCTTACTCATCACAGGGACCACAGCAGCTATGATGGCAGGAGCACTAGCAAGGACAACTCCAGCAACAATGAGTAGTCCTCTGCAACCAACTGAATAACTTTCCCTCGTGTGGAATGTGCTCGCATATTTTTTTTTTTTTGAGTCATGCGATTTTAGAAGGTCGACCTATATTCGAGTTGACTTACAATTGGGAAGTTGTTGAAATTAAGCACAGCGTTCACAGGCAGCTGAGGGCGACCTCAACCTTAAGAGGAAAATTGTTACAGACACAAGCCAGCACAAAAAGAAAATGACAACATAGAAAAAATGAGCAAAAGCCTAGTTAGACTGATTTTTCCATCAAGACAAGGCACAGGCACAGTCTCTCAAACCACTGACTACTAGATAAAGAAACAACAACTGGAAGTGACAACTAGAAAAGATAAAGTTGAATTCGCAGAGGTATCAGAACAGATAACAGGATGAGACTGAAAAACATAGGGAACTCTAACATCCAAAAGATAGAGCATCAAGGCAGTTAAAAGGAAGCGTCATTTAGGGAGCAGCAGAATACGTGCATTGAAAGACAAGCAGGGTGGTGTCACTAACAACTACGATGAAGGGCAGCAGAAGCCTGCCACGGTGGTCAAGTGACTACATGTCACTCAGCTGCTGACAAGAAGGTCATGGGATCAAATCCCGGCCATGGCAGCGGAATTTCGGTGGAGGCGAAATGCTTGAAGCCCATGTGCTGTGCGATGTCAGTGCGCGTTAAAGAACCCCAGGTGGGCGAAATTTCTGGGGCCTTCCACTATGACGTCTCTCATAATCATAGAGAGAAATCAAATCATAGCAGGACACTTCTACACCAAACTCCTCAACAACCCCCAATGGGAAAGCCTGCCCATAAAAAAGAAAAAAAAAACTAAATTCCAGTCCTTTATGGGATGGTTTTATCAGTACACAGTTACTGGAAAGAAGCTGTATATTTGTTATGCTTTTTAAAAAAGATCATCGCAGCTCCACTAACGTGAAACCTGGGAGAGTGCAAAGCAGGCGACGATTTGCCGGAGTTTTTTCCCACAAGAAACATCAGTCGCTGCTAACGGGCCTCCTATGCCACAACGATGGTGCTAGATGTCGACAGCCTAGGTGCATTATCAGAAATCGCTTCTGACATGACAACCCCACACATACACTCAGTGCACTGCCTCCACAATCGGCCCATGACCACACTGCCTCCAGGATGGGCCCACACACAATTTTCATAACCGAATTTAACAAGTTTCTGTTATTAATGCAATTAAATCCTTACTACTGCTTCATTTTAAATTAGTTTAAGCCATGTTAGTTTATTTTGAACCATCGTTTCACAACTTGATTTACCATGAAGACAGGACACAAGAGATACCAACAGCCTGAGACCCTAAGGTGCTTCGCTCCTAAAACAGGACACAAGCATTGTCCTGAAATGGGGCTCGACCAGCTAGGTCAGAAGCCTCTTTAACGAAGCACACATTGTGTGTCTGCTGCTACATATGTTATGAAACCACCAACTGCATTTCGTACATAATTGCATGCTTTAGTTTGCTTACATTATGTACAACAGAAATTAAAGACTATTTTCAAACAATTGCTTACCATTCATGGATGACACCATTCGTCGATGTGCTTCTTCACATTCCAGTGTTGTCTTTTTTATCAGTGATGTCAAGAGTTCATCCATGGTTAATGTGCTGTGACAGGAAAGTTCACGTAAGCGGTGGCTGTCACACATCATTGGGCAGTCTCAACGGCTTGCAAAGTTTCCCTTACTTCTATCAGTAATAGACACTTCTCGATAAGCCAGTGAACTCAAAGATAAATGATTCAGTATTGTCACAGAACACCTATACTATGAGTATTGTTGGATATTCGCTATCATTAAAGGGTCCCTGAAACGTTTTTTTTTACATTGCGTCACTGATTAGGCAACACAATTGTGAAATCATTCACACAATAAATAAAGCGAAGCACCATGTGCTGAGGCAGCTATGGGCTTATTTCTGTCGCCTTCCTCCTTACCACTGATGTTCCTCCTCAACTCGATCTGCTGCGGAGTGCGCGCTAGCGACGACAGCGCCTCGCGCGTCAGCCGCTCTGCCGAGTCTTCCGTAGCGACATAGCGCCCCGATATCCTCACTGAGGTCGCCCGCCTCGGCAGTGCTAGCCTCTGTAAATAGAGCGCTGGCGACTCGTGTGTACGCCGCCAGATGCCGCGACGATACCGTTGGCTGAAACGAAGGAGTATGTTGTAGAAGCACGTTGTTCGCAGCTAGGTTTTGAAAATGTGACTGGTTCGGGGCCAATCAGCGACCTCCCATTCGTAGTTCAATTGGCGGGGGCGTCGAAAAATGCATTTTGGCGAGCCGCTGAGACCTGTTGCGATAGGCGTGTTCAAAACCTTATTATAAATTACACACTTTGCACACAGCGCTGAAATCTGTCCTGTAATGGTCCTAATGACCCGCTCTACTGGATCACCATGTTTGCACAAAATTGTCAAAACTGTTTCAGGGTCCCTTTAAAGTGCAAGAGATAAGCTAAAAGCTTGGTTACAGGAGGACCCATGCTTACACTTGTCAGCATTTTACTGTCACATGAAAGCACTGGCCTATCTGGAAAATTTATCACTCTGAAGGAATACCATCTATTTGGCTTAACCATTTAGCAGTGGGAACACACAGGGAAGCCTAGTTGCTGTGATGCTCTGTCTCACTACCATATTACAATGCTGTAATAAAAAATGTTCCTTCAACAACGCAACTGCAACACTGCTCATGCCTACAGAGTGATCTTACACACGCTAGACCAATGTGAAAACGTCTTTAGTGTCACAAGGCAGTGGCCCGCTTCACTGCTCCTCGGTGGCGGCAGCACCCCTGCCAAGCAGAAACGCCGAAATTACTTCCAAGAATTAATTACGTTGCATTGCTAATTGCACGGTTTTTAAAATTGCATAAACCGCGACGTCCTGGATGTCGCGATCAGCAAAACTAGATAATCCCGGACAGTTTGAGACCAAATACTGTACGAAATAGTAACGCGGATAGAAATTATCGCGCATTAAAGGCTTTGAAAGAATGTACGTTTAACGATGCGGAACCATTGCAACTGAGACCGCCAAGGGTCACAGGTTCGACGCCCGACCCCCCCCCTTTTCTTTAAGGATGTTCTCTAACCGCTTGTTATACTGCTCGAGATTATTTCAGTAGCGGGGCCCCGCGGAGGTTGGGTACCTGAAAGGCTTTCAGTCATTCAACTGCCGTTTACGACTCACTCCTACACCAGAACAGGAATTGGCCTCCCTGGTGAAGTACTTGGCCACCAGCTCCCACACGATGTCTACAATTAAACCCTCGCCCTCAGTGTCCAGCAGCTGCAGCACATGTCCACGGCGGCGGTCAGCTCTGTGAAGTGGGTGGTAATAATCACTGGACCCAGACAGGCCGCCACTGGAAACTAAACATTGGAACATTTAACGCAACATCTCTCTCCAGCGAAGCCAGATTAGCGGAACTACTTGAGAAACTAGAAGGCGTTAGTTGGGACGTCATTGGCCTTAGCAAAGTTAGGAGAGCAGGTGAAACTTACATATTCTTAAACAATGGACATGTCCTCTGCTATATAGGGTTACCCAAAAAGACAGAATATGGCGTTGGGTTCCTAATTCACAAAGCTATAGCGGGCAACGTAGGCGAATTCTACAGCATTAACGAAAGGGTAGCATGCGTCGTAATAAAACTAAATAAGCAGTATAAACTTAAGATAATCCAGGGATACGGGCCAACAACGAGCTACAACGACGAACAAAGTAGAGCAGTTTTATGAGGATATCAAATTAGCAATGAAGAAAGTACAGAGTAATACACAGTAGTCATGGGGGATTTCAATGCAAAAGTAGGAACAAAACAAAGTGGAGAACAGGCGATTGGCATCTACGGCGTCGGCCGGAGGAATAACCGTGGGGGAATGCTAGTACAATTTGCCGAAAGAAACCGCCTCCGAATAATGAATACGTTTTTTAAGAAACACAAGAATAGGAAGTGGGCGTGGAAAAGCCCTAACGGGGAAACAAAAAATGAAATTGACTTTATAATGTGCGAACAACCAGGTATGATTCAAGATACAGAAGTAGTGGGGAAGGTAAAATGCAGCGATCACAGATTAGTAAGGGCGAAGATTGTACTTAACCAAAAGAAAACAAGAACTAAATTATTTACTAAAAGAAGAGCAAATCTAGAGGTAATCAGAGCGAAGAACGAAGAATTCGAAGTCGCGCTAAGCAACAAGTTCGAGGCCTTAGGCAAAAACGGTGACGATTTGGAAGAAATAAACAACACCATAACGAAAACAATCCTTGAAACAGTGATAGAAGTCGGAGGTAAAGAAACAAAGCAAGCAACAAGTAAGTCGTCCCAATCTACCAAGGACTTAATAAAAAAATGGCAACAAATGAAAGTAACTTTGTCAAAAGATAATATAGAATTCGCAGAACTATCAAAATTGATCAGTAAAGCCAGGCAAAGAGATGTAAGGAACTTTAACATGAGTGAAATAGAGAAAGCAGTAGATAAAGGCACCAGCATTAAATCGGTCAAAAAGAAACTGCACTTAGAACAAAGCAAAATGCATGCGCTAAAGGATAAACAAGGTAACGTTATCAGCAATTTCAACGAAATAGTAAAGGTAGCAGAAGATTTCTACTCTGAACTGTACAGCTCTCAGACAGACCGTAAAACCTTAATAGAAATAGTATCAGAGGAGAACACTGAAATTCCATGTATAACCGCTGATGAAGTCAAAAAAGCTGTCAAAGGCATGTCCCACGGTAAAGCAGCTGGTGAAGATGGTATAACAGCCGACTTGATCAAAGACGGAGGAGAAATTATACTTGAAAAACTTGCATCACTCTTCACGAAATGTATCAAGACATGTCGTGTACCGCGCAGTTGGAAAAATGCTAACATAATCCTAATCCACAAGAAAGGTGACATAAAGGAGTTAAAGAATTACAGACCAATTAGCCTGCTCCCAGTAATATACAAGCTATTTATGAAAGTAATTTCTACGTGGATAAGAGAAACTCTCGACATTAACCAACTGAGAGAACAAACTGGTTTTAGGAAAGGTTAGTCGACAATGGACCACAGCCTCGCTATCAAACTAGTAATTAAGAAGTATGCGGAATATAACAAACCTCTTTATATGGCGTTTATCGACTACGAGAAAGCATTTGACTCCATAGAAATACAAGCAGTTCTAGAAGCTCTACGCCGACAAGGGGTACCTGGCGTATACGTGAAAACCATAAACAACATATACAAAGATTGCACAGCCGCACTACTTCTACATGAGAGAAGCAGAGAAATCCCGATCGGGGAAAGGTGTGAGACAGGGAGATACAATATCCCCGATGCTATTCACTGCATGTTTAGAGGAAGTGTTTAACCGTCTAGACTGGGAAGAAAAGGGAATTCGAATGGACGGAGAGTATCTCAGTAATTTAAGATTTGCAGACAACATTGTGCTTTTCAGCAGTGATGGAGACGAACTACAAAACATGATTGATCACCTAAACCGAAAAAGTATTAAAATTAGACTAAAAATGAATGGGCAAAAGACCAAAGTTATGCTCAATAGCCTAGTTAAGGAACAGGAATTTAAAATTAACAGTGAACTGTTAGAATGTGTGAACAAATTCATATACCTGGGACAGTTAATAACAGGAACTCCTATGCCCATGAAAAAGAAGAAACTAGAGATGAAACTAAGGAGCACGCAATGTGCAATGGGAAGAAAAATGATAGGGGTAACGCTAAGAGATAAAAAGCGAGCAGAATGGATCACAGAACAGACACGCGTAGCTGATATTATCTTATCAATTAAAAGAAGGAAGTGGACCTGGGCAGGACATGTCATGAGGAGGAGAGATAACAGATGGACAGTAAGAGCGATGGAATGGATGTCAAGAGAGCGAAAACACAACAGAGGCAGGCAAAAGGTTAGATGAAGCGATGAAATTAAATAGTTTGCGGGCATAAAGTGGAACCAACTCGCTCAGGATAGGGTGGATTGGAAATGTTTGGGAGAGGCCTTCGTCCTGCAGTGGACCTAAACAGGCTGATGATGATGATGATGACGATTGCTAATTGCCCCCCCTTTTATGAAATGCAACAAAATCACATCATAAGTTAAAGCTGGCTAAAGGTAGTGACATTACATTACTGCTGCTTTTGAAGAGTAATGAAATGACTTTGACAAACCAAGAAAAGTTGATCACTCACGTGCACTTCGTTTGAAGTAGGTTTACACAGAAATTAGCTGCTAAACCACCATGGTGACAACCTGGCTAAATTCTAATGACGTCTCTCTCTAACCTGTCTCGAAGCTTGTATGACATTGCTTGACAAAATAATGGCCAGGTGGCACAAGGGACCAGAGGTCACAGTACCTATGGTTGTGTCGCCTAAACACTAAAAGCCTTGGCTCTTAGCTGGGCATGGTTGTGCGCTTGAAACCTCTGCAGCTGGTTGCTGACCTGCAGAGAACTCTCTCAAAACCACACAAAAAAGTGCCGAAAAAGCCACTGGTCGCACACGTACAAGCTGTGCAGGGAGCTGTACAAGTAGTTGACCCCACTGCACCCATCGCAGAGCACATGGAGCATCAGGCAAAGCCACCCTACCTTTGATGCATACCTATTGAGCTCTCTGAGCAGGTGCCTGAACTTGTGACGTCAACTCAAGATATCTAAAATAGTAAATGTACTGTTAACGTTTGTATGCTCTAAAATAGTTTATTTATATTGTCGCAGTACAACACGAACAAGAGACAACACGTTTAATGAGACAACGAAAACAGCGTGTTGAAGCCACCAGATCAGAAAAAATTCTTTGTTTCCTTCTTTCTCACATTTCCCGCTCACACACTACCTGGAGTTCATAAGCACACATATCGTCATCTTTATGCCTAGACAGAATGCACGTGTCATTCGCCTCTCCCTAAGCAGGCCTCGCCTCGATGCTAATCAATTAGGGTCAATTTGGGAAAAGTAGTCGTTTTGGCACAATTACTCTACGTGCACAAGTTCAGAATTGTGCTGGTGCAGGGGCTATCTGGAACGACCTCATATGTGACTTACTTAGTCGTCACAGCACACGATAGGGTCAGAACTACCGCCTCAGCAGTTTTTCGGATGGTCCCCATTTTCGTATAGGTGTCCAGACCCATACTCTGTCATTGTTCCCGTAAGCAACAGCCTTGTGATGTACATTGTAGCGACCTGCATCGTATACTTCCTTGCGTTGTATTCGGAGACGTGCAAGCTGCCTAGCTTCTTCTGCGCGTTGGGTAAACTTCTCGGCATCCGCGTGAATATCATCACATTCATGCAGTAGCATGACATCGAGAATCGTCCTTACTTCACGTCCATGGACAAGGCTAAACAGGGTCATCCGCGTTGTTTCCTGCTCGGCTGTATTGTAAGCAAACATTACATAATGCAGAACCTTGTCCAAGTTTTTGTGTTCTATATTGTCACGTGGTCGTGGCACATGCAGCACTCAAGACGATGTCGGGCAAACTGTTTATTCCATGAACTTGTTCCCAGCAAAACAAAGCCAATCACAATGCACAGCAATAGTGGCGTGAACAGTTGTTGGTTGACGGAAAGGCTGATTAGCAGCGAAATGCGTCTGGTGTTAAACACGCGTCATAAGGCATTCTCGCACTATCTCTGGAATGCCAGAAGTCACTCAAATGTGCATGTCAGGCATGCAAAGTTTCAAGAATGGTTGACACGGTTCCCAAAGCGACATGCAAGATAAACGCGGCCTGCGCTGCGCGTAACAGAAAGTGATAATGGCACACCCCGTAAAGAACCGAAACAAACACGCGTCACAGGAAAGTGACAATGGCTTTCCACTTAAACAAACCAAAACAACCGTACGTGTCACTACCCCCCTCTGAAAAAGCATCGCCCCAGTGCTGAAAACAGAACATGAGAGTACATGCAATAACTTAACAATACTGCACAGTTAATTAGGGCACGTAATAAGGTTTAAGTCGTACCACGTGTAAAACTTCGGGTCATGCACGGCGCCACTGGGATAACGTTAAGCCATCGGGCACGACCTCGTAGTCAAACTACCTTGTCGAAGTCGAAGCACAACCTCTACGTCGAAGTACCTTGTAGGGTCCAAAGTAGCGCCGCAAGAGCTTCTAACACAGTCCACGTCGTCATAACGGCGTCCAGACCCAGACGAGGTTGCTGGGTTGGTATTCAGTGTGGCGTTGTTGAAGGTTGTAGTGGTGCCTGTCGACCGTCTCCTGGTTGTTGATACGCAAGCGAGCGAGCGGAAGAGCTTCTTCGGCGCGCTCCAAGCAGATGGCAACGTCGAGGTCTTCTTTGTCGGTGCCGACCGGTAACATGGTGTCAAGTGTCGTTGGGCTCCGTATGTAGACAAGCTTGTGTAACGTAAACTGCGTCGTTTCTTGCACGGCCGTGTTCTATGCGAATGCCACATATGGAAGTATGGCGTCCCATGTCTTGTGTTCGACAACGACGTACATGGCCAGCATGTCGGCGATGGTCTTATTTAGACACTCGTCGAGGCCATTCGTCTGCGTGTAGTAGGCAGTGGTTCGGCGGTGGCTGTGTGTTATGTTTTCTTTAGTTGTTCACTGCGGCAGACCAGTCAAGCCAGCTGAGCGCGCACATTCTTGCACCCTATCACATATTTCCTAGCTTTCCCTTTCCCCCCTGCATGCTTGAATAAACGTTCTTGTTCCACCACCAACTAGCGCGTCGTTATTGCTGCTGCCTGCTGCAGTGGGTTACTACACAGTGTGACTGTACTTCAAGATCGCCTGAGTTAGGTGAGCCGTAAAGGTCATACCACAGTCGGTGATGAGGACCTCTGGGGCTCCGTGATGCAGGACAATGTTCTCAACGAAAAACTTGGCAACCTCAGTGGCACTGCCCTTGGGCAGGGCCCTTGTTTCAGCGTAGCGGGTGAGGTGGCCAGTCGCTACAATGATCCATTTATTGCTGAAAGTCGATGTCGGGAACGGCCACAGTAAGTCCATGCCAATTTGCTGGAACGGCCGTCAAGGCGGTTCGATAGGTTGCAGAAGTCCGGTTGTGCTAGTTGTAGGCGTCTTGTGTTGACAGTCTCTGCATGTCCTTAGGTAATGGACGACGTCGGCAGTGAGGTGAGACCAATAGTACTTCTCTTGTATGCTTGATAGTGTGTGGGAAAAACTGAGGTGTCCGGCTGTCGGATCGTCGGGTAAAGCTTCCAGAACCTCCGGACGTAACGCTGAAGGCACCACGAGGAGGTGGTCAGCTCGGAGCAGCAAGAAGTTCTTCTTCAGGAGAACTTTGTTCCGCAGGAAAAATGAAGCCCGTCCTTGGCGGAATACTTCTGGCACGGCGACGGTCTTGCCTTCCAGGTAGTCCATGAGGCTCTTGAGCTCTGGGTGAGCTCGTTGGCATTCCACGAGGTCATGCGTTCCACGAGTGGTACATGTATTCTGTAGATGTTGAACAACTTGTGGCGATATCAACAGCAGTGGAAGAGCATGCGTGAGCCAGTCTTCGATTAGCTTGAGTAAAAAAGAAATCAAATTCCTAAACAGCTGTCTTTCACACATGCAGGTACCTCTTTGACAGATGGTGCTACCACTGCTGTGTCTACTTCCTTTTCCGTTACAGCGCACATCATTTTAGGTGATAGTTGGTGTTTGTGGTGTATTATTTCTTGCACCTGTGTCTGCATGTTCTAGTAATTGAAACTCAACTGCATGCTATTGGTAATGAACATGACAATGTACACTAGATAGCATGCTACTCAGCTTCCAGGAGATGATGTGAGGCTGTTAATGACGATACACTAGAAAAGCACTCTGGAGTGCCACAATGGTTCGTGCTTCAGGCTTTTCAGATAGGGTGTTTTCATGCTGTGAATTACTTGTCCTGACATGGCACCACAGACACCTTTCTACCCTTTGTAGGGTTCCGACCAAATGCTGGCATTTCGCACCATCCTGCCTTTCATGCTCTGCACTGCTCACGAGTATGTCCGTAGCATCATCTATCACACCCACATAGCTCGTAAGGTCACCCTAGCATGACTGTTGCAGGATATTAAAAAGGATGATATGATCACCAGCACTGCCATTTTCCCTGGGTGGTTACCATGCTGTCGTGTCAGCCACCCCCCAGAAACTTCTGTTCCACTGCACAGGGCCCTATAGGTCCAAACGCAGTGTAACAATATAAGCTACAAAAGTGTGCCATATGCAGTTTGGTCAGTCCTCAAGTCCGTCAAATCCACAGCCATCGACACTGTGCACATTTTGTGGCTCAAGCGATGCTTTACTCCTTGCCAGATGTGCGTTAAGGCAGCGCTTCAGCACCCAGTCCTGTCATGCCATGACAAAAGAAGCTGGCAGAAGACAGTGACAGCTAGAAGCCACATCTTGTCTATGGCACCACATTCACACAAGCTGCCATCTCCATCTCTGTCACCAAGGGGGTTGACTCATCCTTTGTACGAAGAACTGTGTTGCATTCCAACATGTGTATCCACACGCGTTCGAATGAAACAATTCTTCTTGTGGATGTTTGGTGCTTGCTGGTCTCTTCATGGATGCTTTTTCTTTTTTCTTATGCACTGCACTAACTTGTGCACCTGTTATGAAAAAACAACTCACTCACACAAGAATGTGCATGACACGGTGGGAACACGTGAGGCATTTGGTTGCCCACATTTATTTATGCGCTATGCAGATGCTGTTCTCCTTGCCGCCGTGTTGCCGTCTTGCCGCCAATCTACATCTCGCGCTCACCTCAACCGTGCGGAGCAGCCGAGCCACAACATCGTCATCGAGACGCTGACGGCTAGCCATAAGGCCCCTGTCATGGAAAAAGTGCGCGACAGCTGTGCTTTATGGTGTGGCAACGCCGGCAAGGGCAAAGCGATCATGTAGAAGCACGGATCCATTAGCCGAAAAAGAAAATGACAACGATGACAAGCTGTCTCATGAGGTGAGAAGAAGAAAAGGAAAAGAAAACACAGAGAGTGGCGCGTGGAGCGTGCACGTGAGGCACCATGTTATAAAGAAGCAAGGCGGCACTCCACCAGCGCGGACGTGGCAAAGGAGCTCTATGCCAGAACCACAGTCAGGCATAGTCCCGAGTGCCTGGCGTGCACCGAGAGTCGGTGTGTATGGCTCCGCTTGGCACTGAGCTCCCGACTGTGTCCATGGAACGCCTGATGAGCCACCCGTGCCAGCAACAGCACCGTCGGGTGTAGGCCCAAGTGCTGTACCACCGGCTCAGGACCTCGTGGCCAGGTCTACGACTCTGTGGGGCCTCAGCTCCACCACTTCCTTCGTGGAGTCAAGGAAGGCCACCACTACCAGGAGCGCAGTCGGGCGTAGGCCCGGATGCTGCCCTGTTCCTTCGAGCCCCGAGCGGCAACGCAACACTTCTCGTGACTCCGGTGCCCGTCGTCCTCCTCGTTCCCGTCCCTGGCCCGCATCAGTGCTGACCACCATTGGTCGACGACCTCCAGCTCATGCCGACGCTTCACCTACTTGGGCTTCTCCCGCATCAGACACCAAGCCTCGGTGAGACTGTTTCCGATTGTGGCTTTACGGGCGCGTTTCTTTGTGTTGGTCTTTCCCTCTATTCTAAGGTGCTCCATTTTTCTTATTTATTGAGTTGGTTCGTCTATGTCGATGTTTGTTGTTGTTTTTGTTATAAAGTCTTCACAGAAAGCAGCCCTGCCATATTTTTGAACGAGTTGCCGTCGTAAGATGCAACGTGCGTTCACATAAATTCAAAGAATCCCATCACAATGTGGTTCCGACACCGGGAATCGAACCCGGACCTCCTGTGTGAGAGCCAGGTATCCTAACCACTAGACCATGCCGGACCATGCGACTAACAATCACTGCCCTTTCTCTAGAGCTTTCTATAAGTGTATGCTCCTGTTTATTAGGCATGCATTCTTCTGCACCTGCTCGCACGGGCGTATCACTTCCAAAGGAACCTGACCGTTCCATCCTGTCACGTGAAGCAATGCTTCTTTCTGGTTTAGGACCTCCCTCGGCCTCGTTCTTAGACTCTTTACGAGCGTTACTACACTTTCCCATAAGCATCGACGCCTCTTCGTAAAAATTCACTGTGCCTCCATGAGGCACCGCGGTCTATAAAACTTACATTGTCGATGTGCACAGACGCGTGAGCTCTGGCAGCATTTTGCGCTTCTAACAAGCATATGCGGAGCAGCGAGTTCATGTGAGAATAAATGTGATACAGCTGGCAGAGAATACGGAGAAGATTTAAATGGTAAGACGCGTGGCCTGCGCATGAAGCAGGGCCACCAAGATGGCAGCACAAGCGTGGTGCAGGCCACTTTGAGAAATAAAGATGTTGCTCCCTCTGTAGAAGCTTCTTGTGCAGAAAGGTTTTCTTATAACATTACCCGTGCTCTAATCGGTCATTCGCCAAGAAACCGTGTCAGCATGACTGAAGGGGTCAATCAAACGCCTGTAACTAGGTGTGCGGTGTCACAGTGCCGCCAGTCTTCTTGCGAGGATATTGAGACTGGGGCTTCGTTTAGGGGCTGCAAAGGCAGAGTGCTCAATTGGGCCGAACTATTCAATGCTTTCTTCTGGATGTGCGGATGTGCATATTTATTACATGTCGCTGTTAAGCACGTAAAGAGTGTTATTTGTCTTGTGTGGGACGCCGAGGCCGAGGGCTTAACCGGTCGCTCATTTTGAGTCATGACATTTGGACAGCGTCATGGACTTGACTTTGTGTATCGCCCGGTGGATAGGAATTTGTGTTATTGTGGACTGGATGTGAGAACTGTGTAGTGACCTGTGTGCTGGACAAGTGTGGTGCATCACAGACGTGCACTTACCCGAAGCTTTTATTTACGCATATAAAAAAAACTTTTCGAAAGGCGGGCTCATGCCATGGGAGATGTGTGCGCCTGTTGTGTCTGGTGCTGTGGCGAAGGCGCAATGGACAAAGCGGCCACGAAGAAGTGCCAGCTCAGCACGTGAGGCGGTGAAGAAGATGACATGCGGAGAAATCCGGCTGCTAGGAGAAAAGGCGGAGCATGGACTTCTCCCGCACCAGCCGACCAGCCTCGGTGAGACTGTTTCGGACTGTGACTTTACTCGCGTGTTCATTTGTGTTCTTCTTTCACTCTGCTCGACAGTGTTCAATATTTTCATTAATTAGTTTATTTCGTCCATATCGATGTGTGTGGCCATGTTTGTTATAAAGCCTCCACAGAAAGCAGCCTCGCTGTATTCTTGAACAGGTTGCCATCGTAAGATGCAACGTGCGTTCATCTTAATTTCCAAGAATCCCATTACAGCCCCCCTCTAGCGAGGTAGCCAGTGTGCAAAGGAGCGACCTCTGTGAGCAGCTGGTAGGTTCTGCTGTTGCGAAGCACGTCCGTCTGGTGTCTGTGGATGGCCTGTCGTCTCCAAGAACGGCATCACTGTCGAGGAAGGCCGGCTTTATGCGGTCAATGGAGACCCTGTCATTGCGTCCATTAAGAAGCAGGATGAAATGCTTCGGACAACGCTTGACAACTTTAAAGGGCTTGTCGTAAGGTGGTTGCAGTGGTGGTCGACGGCATCGTGCCATACGAAGACGTGTGTGTAATCGCGGAGACCACAACTGGTAAAAGATGGGCGTGAGTGTAGACGTGGCAGAATACGAGACACGTCTCGCATGGCATTTCTGAGGCAGCTGGCATAATCAGCAACGTCCAGTGGTGGTACCGGTGACACGTCGAAAAACTGGCCAGGAAGCCTTAAAGGGACCCTGAAACGGTTTTGACGATTTTGTGCAAACATGGTGATCCGGTAGAGCGGGTCACTAGGACCATTACAGGACAGATTTTAGCGCTGTGCGTAAAGTGTGTAATTTACAATAAGGTTTTGAACACGCGTATCGCAAAAGGTCGCAGCGGCTCGCCAAAAAGCGTTTTCAAACGCCCCCGCCATCGAGCGATCGAATGGGAGGTCGCTGATTGGCCCCGACCCAAGTGACGTGCGCGTAATTTTCAAAACCTAGCTGCGAACAACGTGCTTCTACAACGTACTCCTTCGTTTCAGCCAACGGTATCATCGCGGCATCTGGCGGCGTCACACGAGTCGCCGGCGCTCTATTACAGAGGGCTAGCACTGCCGAGGCGGGCGACCTCAGTGAGGATATCGGGGCGCTATGTCACTACGGGAGGCTCGGCAGAGCGGCTGACGCGGGAGGCGCTGTCGTCGCTAGCGCGCACTCCGCAGTAGATCGAGTTGAGGAGGAACAGCAGTGGTAAGGAGGAAGGCGACAGAAATAAGCCCATAGCTGCCTTAGCGCATTGTGCTTCGCTTTATTTATGGTGTGAATGATTTCGCAATTGTGTTGCCTAATCAGTGACGCAATGTCAAAAAAACGTTTCAGGGACCCTTTAAGGTCGTGCCAAAAACAAGCTCAGCTGAGGAGAAGGATGCGTCAGTGCGTATCGTGCTGTGAAGGGCGAGAGGACGAGCGGTAGTCGCTCTGTCCAGGGTATCAGTGATCGTGAGGCCTTGAGCGAGGCTTTGAGGTTGCGGTGAAATCGCTCGACCATGCTGTTCGACATCGGTGGTAGGCCGTCGTCTTTATGTGGTTCACACCAAGCATCCGGGACAAAGTGCGGAAGAGCGCAGAGTCAAACTGACGACCTCTATCCATTGTGATGGTCTTGGGAACACCGTACTAGCAGCTTATCCACCCGGTGATGAGTCCACGGGCGACTGACTCTGCCGTGATGTCGGTGAGTGGTCGTGCCTCAGGCCACCACGTGAACCGGTCGACACACGTTAACATATACCGGTTGTTTCTCGATGGGGGCAAAGGGCCTACGAGGTCCAGGCGCACGTGACTGAACCCTGAGTCTGGAGGCGAAAAGGAACCCAGTTGGCTCACTGTGTTGTGCTGGACTTTGGTTTGCTGGCACTTGAGGCAAGCAAGCGTCCAGCGGCGGACGTCAATGTTCAATCGTGGCCACAGATATCGTGCTGTGACGACACGTTGAGTTGTATGTATGCCAGGGACAAGGAATGCAAGGTGTCGAAGACGCTGTGTCGAAATGTCACTGGAACGTACGGGCGAGGACATGTGGTAGAGGTGTTGCAAATGAGCGAAATTGCGCAGCTTTGAAGTTGGACATCTTCAAACTTGAGGGAGTTGTCTCAGTCATAGAACTTGAAGTTCGCTGTCCTCCCGTTGTGCAGCAGCCATGGCTGCAAAATCGACTGGCGGGCACTCATCCACCGTTGTGTTGATTTCTATTCGGCATAGTGCATCAGCAATGAGACTGTCTTTGCCCCTGATGTGTCGGCTATCGCTGCTAAACTCCTATAATATAGGCAAGTTGGCAGATCTCACGTGGAGTGTGGGAAGAGTTGGTAGCAGTCGAAAGACACGTGAGTGGCATGTGATCGGTGAGGATATGGAATTGCCGACCTTCCAGGAAGTGTCGAAAATGCTTGACAGCCAAATAGGCTGCCAGCAGTTCGCGGCCGAATGTGCTGTAACAGCGCTTGGTCTGTGAGAGCTTCCGGAAGAAGAAAGCGATCGGCTGCCAAACTCCATAGACCAACTGCGTATGTGAACACGTATGTGTTCAAACATGCCGAAAGGTGTTATGATGGCAGTGTTCAGTATGTCGGAAGGCTCGACAGGTATTTGGTGGCATGCCTTCACTAAGTCGATTTTGCTGAATGGAGTGCAACAGTGCAGCAATGCCGTGAAGTCCTGGATATGTGGTATCAGGTAGCGGTCCAGTACCGTCACTTTGTTGAGAGCGCGGTAGTCGCCGCACGGTCTCCCATCACCTGATGGCTTGGGGACCATGTGTAGCGGTGATGACCAGGCACCAGAAAAGGGGCGGACATATCCGAGCTCAAGCATGTGCTCAAATTCTTGCCTCACAATCTTGTAATGGCCAGGAGCAAGACGACGAGTATGTGCAAACACTGGCGCTCCTACTCTCACAATGTGGTGAGTGACATTGTGGCATACCGGGTCTTCAAGAGGTGGAGCATTGAAGAGATCAGAAGACTCTTCCAGAAGTGTAGACCACGGCGGGGAGACTTTGGCATGTGCTTGCACGAGATGCAAAGGTGGTAAACTTGACGTCATGCCTTGAACTGTTAGGTGGGTCTCAGAATCCACGAGAAGGCTATGTCGTAGGTCTACCACAAGCTTAAAAATTCCAAAGAAAATCTGCACCGATAATTAGTACACACACATCAGCAACTAAGAAAATCCATCAAAACATGCGTCTCAAGCCGATGTCAAGTGTAACAGACCTATGTCCATAGGTCCGTATGGTGGAACCATTGACAGCAGTGACAGGCCGCACAGTCTGACGTCGTTGGCGGTCCTCCAGCATAGGAGAAAAAACACACACTCCGGCACCTGTGTCAATGAGGTACCGGACTTTCATGACGCGGTCCGTGACGTGGAATAGGCGGCTGTATGTCGAGCCTCACAGACTGGCCGCCGTCAGTCTGTGAGGCAAACTGGCACGGCTGATTGCGCTGATGAGCACATGCTCCGTATAGGCGGTGGTACCAGCAGACGCTGCGAGGCAGACTTGGTGACCTGTCGCGGCTTTGGTGGCGTCGTGACGCATTGCGTCGGTGGTCCACTTTGAGCGAGCTCAGTTCAGCGGCCAGCTGCTCCACTTTGCAGTTGAGCTCCTCGTTAGCTTGAAGGAGACAGTCCAAGCAGTCGTCGCGGACCGGCGCAAAGAAGGAACAGTCGCGATGTCTCTCGATTCCAGATATGGCCGTGGTGCTGGCATCCATGATTTTGTCAGCCATCTGTGCCAGTGAGTCGAGGGTTTCTGTGGAGGACATGCTCAAAATCATCTGTAGGAACAGCTCTCGTAGAATGGATGCGTCCAATGCAGCAGAGTGGTCCCCAATCAGATACCGCATGCGACGCAGAAGGTACGTGGGCTTTTGGTCACCGAGCTCCTCTGCAGTGAGTAGCTGCTGCAGCCTACGCTGTTCCAACTCGGTTGTCCGACGTATGAACTCTGCCTTAAGAGTGTCATAGGATGTCAGGAGGTGGAGAGCGCAGAATGTCCATTACGATGGGAATGACAGCAGGTGGTAAAGCACCGATGACGTAGTCATACCTTGCTGTTTGCGATGTCACTCGATGTCGTCGGAAGAAAGGCTCGACGCTCAGAAACCAGAGTTCCGAGTCTGACTTCCAAAACTCCAGCAGCTTGAGAGTAGCGACGACATGTTCGGGTACTGTAAGATTCGGTGTGACATTGCTCTTGGGTGTGGTGTCCATGATCAGCCGCAATGGATGAGGCTGAAGGTCTTTACCGTGGTCACCGAAGACATTCGGTGCATTGGCGAAGTAACGAGCAGGTGGCTGTCATGTGCATGCCAAGTGCATGCCTGTGTTGGTGCATTTGGGCTGTATAATGTGTGTAATAGTGTGAAGTGCACATGTGTCACCTTTTGTCTATGTGGACATATGGACAAAAGACTTGAGACCAGGCCTGTGTGATGTGCACGTAAAAGTGTGTGCCCTAGAGGAGCCGGCAAAGGCGCCGCTGCTGAGGCTGGAGCACGTGCAAGGTTGCGCGAGCGCAGAAGCGTTGCAAAGAGGTGGGAAAAGGGAGACAGAGGGGCAGATGGACTGCAGCGTTCGACACAGTCGGGTGCCCGGGCCCGAGTGTCGAGAATCTCTACCAGCGGCCCACGAGTTGGAGCTCCGGGCTTCACGTGGCCGCCTGTGTGTCCTCCCCGTCGTCCCTGTCTCGTCTCCTGCTGCACGGCTGTTGTGGCTTCAACAACATTCCTCAACCCTCAGCGTTCTCCTGCACGCTCGTCGCCAAGCAAAAGTACCCTGGCTCCCTCCAGTTGCCCGTCCCGCCAGAGGGTGAGCCTGTGTCGGCCGAAACTATTCACCTGTTAGTACGGACGCTGATAAGTTTGCTTTATTGCTTTGTTCATCTGCTCTGCTCAGTGTGCATGCCTGTGTGTGCGTGCATATGGTGCGTCTTCTGTATATAAAGTGTCATCCGGAACGCACAAGGAGCCTCGTCACTCCAACAGGAATGCTCGTGTTTCCAGCACAAATATATCTCCCTTCGAACCTCTCATGACAGTGGCGTGTTGCCGTCAGAAGTCCAGGGTCACCATTTGTGGGAAGACGTGAAGCATTTGGTTGGCCACATTTATTTATGCACTATACAGACGCTGTCGTTCTTGCGCCGTGTTGCCGTCTTGACGCTGACGGCTCGCAATAATGCCATTCCACTTTTTCTGTTTTATCGCTGAGGTGGTGGCACATTGATAGCAACTGTCTGGCATGCCTTCTGAGGCCAACTGATATCTGTCTGCTACACCAGGACACCCGTGACACCAGCACAATTAACTTGTGGCAACATATGCACTTTTTCGCTTCCTTTATAGACGCACAGTACTATATACAGCAAGCTAAGGTTATTGACATGATGCTGGAAGAGATACGGTTCATAAGTTCCGTTGGCATAACCAAAGATGGGGAGAATAACGCCAAAGGTCCAAGTACACATTTGTTGCTGACTCAGATGTTCACAAATGTATCATTTGAAAAGTGCACTGAAAAAAGGCACATGCAGCCTTACGGCTGTTAACTTACTCTGTCCTCATTGGCAGGAAGGCACCACGAACAGCCCGTGGATGGCAGCAGGCCTGGCGCAAACGAACCAGTGGCTGCAGGAGCTGAAATTTGAAACCGTAAATATTGTCACGACAAGAACTGAGGGCCTAGAGCATGGGTCGACAAGAAAAGCAGCAGGTTACCTTTTTAGTAAAGCCCATTATAACTACTTCTTTCTCTGCGCCTTCACACACAAAAAGGCTTGTGCCAACTCTCATAGCCTTCTTCATTTGAGTACACGTGCAGGCATGACAGTAGCTTCCCTCCGGAAGAAGCATCGTCCAGGTGCGCAACTTAAGCGTATGGGTGCAATCTACAGCTACACTGGGCAATACATGACAAAAGAATACAAACAAACAAATACGAAAGTCAGTTCAAATACGACTTCATCCGCACGACATGCACCACTTCGGGTAAGTGCTTGCGGCGAGTTGAGCTATTATCCCTGTCGGGAATGACCTCGTACTTCACGTCGCTCAGGGGCCAGATAAGCTGGTACGGTCCAAAGAACCGTCGCAGCAATTTTTCAGAAAGCCCTCGTCGTCGTGCAGGTATCCAAACCCATACCTTGTCGCCAGGAGCGTAGAAGATGGACTCGTGTCGAAGGTCGTACGGTTTTGCGTCCTGGCCTTGCTGATGGTGAATGCGTATGCAGGCAAGCTGTTGGGCCTCTTCAGCATGCTGTGTGAACTCGTCAACATCACTACATACGTCATCAATGTCGTGCAGCAGCATGGCGTCCAATGTTGTCGTGCCTTGGTGACCATAAACCAAACTAAATGGCATCCTTTGCGTAGTTTCTTACCACACGGTGCTGTAGGCAAAGGTGGCGTATGTGCTGTATATTGTAATATACTTTGTTCTGTTATATGGCGCCAGGAGGCGCCGCCATTTGATATATATAAACACCCTCACTACGGCCGTGGGTAAGGTGGGCGTGGTGTGGAACTGTGAGTGTGTCATTCCTTCCGGAGCACCACCGGTGCTCGGTGCCTTCCATCGCAACCACTACAATGGCGGAGCAGACATGCGTCCTGAAAGCCTTCCACCTTCCACCGCTTGCCAACGGCAATCAGCAGCCATGAAGCAGATCATCGGCAACATCAGATGCGGCGATACCCTTTCGGTCTGCTTGCATCGCAGCGAATGGCAGCCCTCGCTCATAGCGTATCGCCGCTTATCGCGTCGCAGATAGCGAGCCACCGCCCCAGTAAGGTCAACGCAACGCCACACAGCTGCGACATGGCCGACTTGATAGGAAAGCCGCCCGGGTTTTGGAACCATCCGGGAACACCAACAGCACCGTGGACGCGGTGGCTTGAAGATTTTGAAACATACGTGCTTGCCGCTGGCGGCGAAAGTTTTTCCGCGGAACGCAAAGCCGCACTGCTGAAAACACTGCTTGGAGCTGACGGTTAGAGGCAGGCACGGGTTGCACTCGCCGCGGCATCGGAAACGCCGGGGTCAACCAAAGACGCCTACTCCGTATTGGTGCAAACGCTAACGGCCAAGTTCAGCCCTCCAGATGCAGTAGCCACAGCCAGACTCTCGTTTCGGAACCTCGGGCAAGGCGAGTCTTCCCCCCAGGATTTTCTCTTCGAATTGCAAGATACAGCTAACCAGTGCGACTTCGGTGAACTGACGGACCAGCTGCTGCTCAAACAATTACTCATTGGATTGACTTCTGCGTGGCTACGTGAACGTTTGCTTGTCGAGGAGCCCACGCTTACGTTTGAGAAGGCCGTGAAGATCATCAACGATGCTGACCGCGTCCAGCATCGCCTCAAAGAATACGAGCCTGAAGCGCTTGTACAGCTAAACACAGCGCTACATCAAAGCCCGGTGCAGCGCCGTCCTATGCCGCGGGTTTTCACACCTTCTACCGAACCCCGCCCTCGGCAACTCGCTGCACCTTTGTCGACGTGTCAGCATCACAACCGGCCACCCCATTCTGCAACTGGCTGCCCCAACTGTGGCTATCAGCATGCTCCTACTCAGAACTGCACCGCGCGCAGCAAGGTTTGCTACCAGTGTTCCAAGAGGGGACATTTTGCCACTGTGTGTCGCAGTAGACCCTCCACGCGGTCACCACCGGCATGGCGTCAGCAAGCCTCCAGTCCCTCCAGGCCTATGCGTTCGGATCATGTCGAGTCTATAGCCCTGTCAGACACCCAACCGGATCTCTGCGCACCGGGATTTTACGCCAATGTTGAGGTGAACGGAAAGCCTTTATCTTTATTTGTAGACACTGGCTCGTCAGTTTCCATTCTGTCTAAAGAATTGTTTACGCGTTACTTTGTCGAATCGCCAGGTTCTGATTGCAGACTGGTAGCTCCCCCCAAAAAACTGAAAGACTATTCAGGGACTATCGTTCCACTTCTCGGGTGTTTTCAAGCTCTGGTAACGTTCCGAAATCACACTGCTGAGATACTGTTCTACGTTGTAACAAATGGACGATCTCTTCTTGGTATTGATGCAACCCACAAACTTGATATGATTCTCGCAGGTGACAGCCTTCAATGCTGTGGCACCAGCACACAGCCAGTTCCAGTGAATTCCGAGTTTTCTTCGGGCGCACTGCCCTCGTCTCCCCGAGAGCTGCCACGTATGCCATCTAACACATCTCAAAACATCACATCAGGTACGGTGAGCCACCTACCAGACAGATTCAATCATTTTGAACACTTGTTTGCTCCCGGCCTTGGCCTTGTACACGGTGTCACCCATCAGGTCAGGATACGTCCTGAAGTCTCACCACAACGCTTAAAGCTCAGGCGGCTGCCTCTCACATTGCGAGAACAAGTCAAACAGAAAATAGAGAACTTATTACGACAAGACGTCATAGAGTGCGTCTCTGCGTCAGAATGGGTGTCTCCCATTGTTGTTGTTCGCAAGCAGAATGGAGCCATTCGAATGTGTGTGGATCTGCGCGCACCTAACCAGGCCATCATTGTTGACAGCTTTCCGTTGCCTCATGCAGAAGACCTGCTGCAGTCTCTTCAAGGTGCTAAATGGTTCTCCAAGTTAGATCTCGCCTCGGCCTATCACCAGGTAACACTACATGAAGACAGTCGCGACTTGATGACCTTCGTAATGCATGAAGGCCTTTTTCGTTTTAAGCGAGTGTGTTTTGGGCTCACTTCCGCCCCTTCTGCGTTTCAACAACTCATGCACCAAATTCTGTCGGGCTGTTCTGGTGTCAAGTTTTACATTGACGACATCGTTTTCGGTAGCACTCAAAAGGAGCACGATGACAATCTGGAAAAAGTTCTCACTCGGATTGCTTCCTCAGGGTTAAAGCTAAATGATAAGTGCATCTTTGATGTCCCAGAACTGTCATTCATCGGACACAAGATTTCCGCTCAGGGCATATCCCCCCTTGAGAAGAACATTCAGCAGGTTGAGACTCTTAGCCGCCCTTCCAATCCAACCCAACTGTGCTCTTTTCTTGGTTTGACTGAATATTATTCCAAGTTTGTGCCACACATGGCCCATGTAGTGGAGCCACTTTGGCATTTGCTGCATAAAGATGTCCCACTCAACTGGGATGTGGCTGCTGAAAATAGTTTTCAGCAGGTAAAAAAGTACCTCCATGATGCGCCCATTTTATCACTGTTTGACCCAATTCTTCCTATTGTGGTGCCCACAGATGCCTCCGATTATGGGCTTGGTGCTGTTTTGCAACAGACCAATGGAGAAAACACTCGAACTATTCAGTTTGTTTCTCGTTCTCTCTCTCCGGCTGAACGCAGGTACTCCACTGGCGAAAAAGAAGCTTTGGCTTGTTTATGGGCTTGTGAAAAGTGGCATGTCTACCTCTGGGGAAGAAAGTTCACGCTAATCACGGACCACCAGGCATTGGCTACTCTTCTGTCTGAAAAGGGCTCTGGGAGGAAACCACTAAGAATAGGTAGGTGGACAGCTCGTCTTCTCAACTACACATTCACCATCTAGTATCGCAAAGGCGAACAGAATAAGGTAGCAGATGCCCTCTCTCACAACCCCCTTGACACTTCTGAACCTTCTTTTGCTTTTGAGGAAGACGTAGTCACCCAGGTTGAGGCCATGATATCCACGTCTGAAGTACAACAGGCCACGGCCTGTAACCAATCACTAACACAAGTCCTGGAATATACTATAAATAGCTGGCCTGCAAAGAACAAACTTCCTAAAGAACTGCATCCATACTACGAGGTCAGGAGCGAACTTTCGGTGGTAGATAGCATCCTACTGAGAGGGGACCAAGTTGTCCTTCCCAGCCAACTACAGAAACAAGTGCTCGCACTCGCGCATGCAGGGCACCCAGGCATAGTGAGAATGCAAGACCTGATTCTCTGCACCTACTGGTGGCCAGCTTTTCACAAACATGTCGAGCAGTATGTAAGCGACTGTCAAACTTGCAACAGTGCTGACAAGTCGGCCAAGAGTCACCAGGGGCCCATAGAGCCAACCAAATATCCTCTCCGACCCTGGGTGAAGGTGGCTGTAGACATAATGGGTCCATTTCATTCAGCCCCTCAAGACTGTAGGTATGCCATAGTCATGGTAGACTACTACTCGAAGTGGCCCGAGGTGATGTTTGCACCATGTGTAACTAGTCAATTGGTAATAGGCTTTTTAACCTCAGTTTTTTCTAGAGAGGTACTGCCCGAGGAAATCGTCACTGATAATGGCCCCCAGTTCACCTCTGTTGAATTCGAAACGTACCTTACTACAGAGGGAATCAAGCACATCAGATCTTCACTTTATTTTCCCCAATCTAATGGGCAGGTTGAGCGGTTTAACCGCGTTCTCAAGTCATTTATTCAGTGTGCCCTTCAGGAACGAAGGCCTCTAAAAAAGACTGTCCTCGACTACGTCGCAATGTACCGAACCATTCCGCACACTGCAACTAAGTTGTCTCCATTTTACTTGCTGCGTGGTCGCAAGCCTCGAACGCGTTTGCTTATTGTAGGCTTCTCCACGCACAGTTTTCATGAGAACGCATATAACGAGTACCAGGAACTGCGACGTGTTGAACGCTATCAGCGTAAAATGCAGGAGGATGCTAATCGCAGACGTCCTGCCTACCACAATTCCTTTCAACCTGGTGACCAAGTACGGGTGCACCAGAAAGGACAAGGAAAAGCTTCCTCCCAGTATTCACGCCCTAGGGTAATTTATTCCAAGGTAGCCCGTAACACTTATCGTCTGAATGACAGCACTATCTGGCATGCGTCAAAGCTCTCCAAGAGCACACTGAAAGAGCCCCCAACACAATCACTACAACGGTACGATTATCTGATACCCCAAACAGACACTGTGCCACCTTCTTGGCCACCTTCTGTGCCACCCACTGTGTCAGCGCTTGCAAGTCTGCAGGAACCTCGAGACACCCAAGATGCGCAGCTTCGGCAAGACGTGGAGTCATCAGAGTCACGTCAACGATCGTCGTCCCTCACGTCACGACCTCAACCACTACACCAATCGGCACGGCCTCAACGAGAGCGCCGGCGTCCACGGTGCCTGGAAGACTACATATAGCTTAATTCTTTTTTGTTAAGGGGAGGAGAAATGTTGTATATTGTAATATACTTTGTTCTGTTGTATGGCGCCAGGGGGCGCCGCCATTTGATATATATATAAACACCCTCGCTACAGACGGGGGTAACGTGGGCGTGGTGTGGAACTGTGTGTGTGTCGTTCCTTCCGGAGCACCACCGGTGCTCGGTGCCTCCCATCGCAACCACTACAGTATGGTAAAATGTAATCCCGGTTCTTGTGGTCTACATCGACATACATGCATAACATACCTGCCATGATCTTATTAAGGCACGCGGTCAGTCTGTTTGTCTCGGGTTGGGATGTGGTTGTTTTGCTGTGGTCTGTACCACTGAGTCGCAGAGCAGAGTCCAAAAGGTCTGCAGTGAAGGCTGTTCCTCTATCTGTCCATGGTGACACCTTAGTCTTCGCATAGCGTGTCAAGTAGTCCGTGGCAACCATTATCCATCTGTTCCCTGAAGCAGAAGTTGGAAATGGGCCCAAGAAATCCATTCCAACTTGGGCGAATGGTTTGCCTGGAACCTCAACTGGATGTAGGAGACCTACCGGCTTGTCGGGGGGGTGTCTTGCATCCTTGGCGGTCGACACATATTTGGACGTGATGCCTTACAGTGGTAGGTAGCTCTGGCCAATAGTGTTGCCACATGGCCAGGACAATGTTCATGTATACACGCCACCGATACAGTGTGTCGTCCAGCAGCAAGTTTCCGAAACGCTTCCTGCAGCAGCTTCTACATTGCCTGTCTGTGACTGGTGACACCTCGATGCTTCCTTGTCACAAACACCTACGTGTCCACGCGCACCTTTGTATCATCGCCTCCACCTGCGCAGCAGTCTAGCCATCCGTTCTACCGATGGTCACCATGTCTTCGAAACCCGTGGCGCACCCAAGACAACCGCCCAATCTGTGACGCCTGTAGTTTCCTGGGTCATGTAGCGCAATTCTGCCGACGACGTGAGTTTTTCCCAAAGGACGATGTATGGTCACCACGTCTTCGAAACCCGTGGCGCACCCAAGACAACCGCCCAATCTACGACGCCTGTGGTTTCCTGGGTCATGTAGCGCAATTCTGCTGACGACGTGAGTTTTTCCCAAAGGACGATGTGCGACATAATACCTACGATTTCACACCGAGACCTCAAGCGGCATCATCTGGCCAACTTCCCAGCAGAGACCTGTATTCCTCAACTCGTCATAGTTTCCACGTATGCTAATTGCCATGAACGTGACACTGTTCTCCTTCCCCCTGCTGCGATGCTCTCAGCCAGTGCCTGAGGAAAACTAGCAGCCGCAGTTTCAAAAGCAAGAACTGCGCAGCTTACAAACTTTTCAAGACGTTGTTATTCGACGTGTAATGTTGTTGCTGTTTCTGCTGAAGGTCTGCCCGTTCTGACACTTGTTTGTTAACACTGGAGCCACAGTGTCTGTAATGAATGAGAAACTTTGCGCAAGCTCCGAAAAGTGACGACACCTCTTCGTGACTTCGTACTAAGCACTGCAAGTGCGCAACACAGCTTTTCGGGGCGTGCACAGCATGGGTTGTTATTGAAGATGTTCTCATTACCGTGGAGTTTGTAGTGCTACCAAAGTGTTCACACGATATACTGGACTGGGACTTCATCCACACTCATCATGCTGTCATCGACTGTGCTCGTGCCGAAGTCAAGCTGTCGCCGTTGTGCGATTCTACTTCAGGTGACTCATCATCATTACCTACGAACGTGTTCGGTGCCGCCAAACACCACGATGCCTCCTTTCTCCTCTGCTTTGGTACTGATTTCGTGTGATGTCCCCACTGGTTCAATTGTTCTCTTTATACCTCCTGAAACTGCCATCTGCCGCAAGTGCTTCCCAATTCCTTTTGCCGTACTCACAATTCATGAGAAGTCCAGCGCAATCTACATTTCAAATCCGTTTCCCTGCCCTTCCATTTTACTGCAGGGAGAGTGCGCTGGCAGTGCTAATGAATTTGATCAGTCCTCAACATGCTCCTGATAAGCCGAATTCCTTATGACTGACGCCATTGACGGTTCTGCTTCAACATCATGTCGTCATCATTTACCAAGGCATTTTTTCGATGCATCAATGTCAACCTCGCGGGTCAGCAGTGCGCTGAGACAACCTCCCTCCTTCGATCACCACCAACCTTCTCTGGGCCGCAATGCAACTGTAGCCACCGCATCGACACTGGTCCACACGCTCCTTTACGTCAGCATCTGAGCGCTGCATCATCGCTGAAAAAGTTGACGACATGGGTAACCACGGAGTTATCAAGCCATCAAACAGCCCAGGAGCTTCCCCAGTTGTTCTCGTTAAGAAGAAAGATGGCTTGATACGGTTTTGTGTTGAGTACCGTAGGTTGAACAAGATCACGCGCAAGTCTGCCCTTTACCTCGGATAGACAACGCCCTCGACTGCTTGGAAGGCGCATAGTTCTTCTCGTCCTTAGATCTGCACTCAGGCTACTGGCAGGTACCGATGGCTGAGGCTGACCGTGCCAAAACTGCTTTTATCACTCTGATGGCTTATACGAATTCACCATTATGCCAGTCGGGCCCTGCAATGCGCCTGCCACTTTCAAGTGCATGATAGACAAGATCCTCCCTGGCCTTAAATGGCAGACTTGCCTGTGCTACCTGGACGATATCGTGGTCCCGTGACTTTCCAAAGCATCTTCGACGGCTTGAAATAGTGCTCACCTGCCTCAGCTCCGCGGGCCAACAGCTCAATCTAAAGAAATGTCGCTTTGGTGCTAGACAGCTTCTTATCCTGGGCTATGTGCTCTCTTGCGATGGCATTCTTATGGATCTCATGAAACTGTGCCATTGCCAAGTTGCCTAAACCGTGAATGCCAAAGGAAATTGGCAGTTTCATCCACCTTTGCTCTATTTTTGTCGTTTCATCCGCAACTTTGCCTCCATCATAGCGCCTTTGACGGACCTCCTCCGCGATAACCACAACCTTTCGGCATCACCGGCATGCGACGAAGCCTTCGCCATGCTTCACCGCGTTCTTACGTCACCTCCGAAACGTGACACTTTGACCTATGCACCCCGATTGAAATTCATACAGACGCTAGTGGTGTAGGTCTTGGAGCTGCGCTAGCCCAACAAGAGCATGGATTTAACGAGTACGTCATTTCCTACGCCAGCCGTGCGCTCACCAAAGCCGAAGCCAATTATTCAATTACAGAGAAAGAGTGCCTAGCCATCATATGGGCCATAGGAAAGTTTCGACCTTATGGCCGGCCATTCACCGTAGTGACGGACCACCATGAGTTGTGTTGGCTTTCTTCCCAGAAAGATCCATCCGGCCGTCTAGCGCGCTGGGCATTACACCTCCAAGACTACGACATCTGGACGGAAACATTCAAATGCCAATGCTCTGTCCCAGTCACCGCTACCATCTCGCGCCACATCCCAAACTTTACCCACCTCTGATGCGTCATCCCTTTCCGTCGGCAACATGCCCCTGGAGCATGGTGTAGGAAGGAGGAGAGGTGACGCATTGGCTGCTGCGGAGCAGCTGCGTTGAAAAGTTAGGGTTCTCTTTACTAGATGGCGTTTGGGGGCTATGGTGCACCCACTGGTTCGCTGAGGCCTGTATTCATAAACCTACGTTATCCTTATCTTCCCTGTGCGCTTATCATGCTTCATGAACAAATCAGTATCTACAAACATGCCTATCTTTCACATTGATTACCATTTTTGTCCTCTTAACTGCACTTTAATGTCACAGGAGAGACAAGGAAAACAAGCAATAAGTATAAGGTAGGTTTATGAATAAGGGCCTAAGTTCTAGTGTTCTCTGGATCTGTCGGGCGCCATTTCAATTAGCTCAGCCTGTTGCGAGACCAGATATGGAAACATCTTTCCTAGTGTACGTTCGTGTATTGTGGAGCGTGTCAAAATTTGTGACAGTTTTTATTCCCGCTCTCAACTTGTGAAGTGCATGCGACCAACGAATCGATGTTTTGCCCCACATTGCATGATGGGGTACAACAAGTCATGCGCTCAAAAATTTTCATTCTTCTCCGCACTGACAGAAGAAGAGCCCCTTCAGGTGTGGATGAATACCATATCGTGGAAATATCGGCTACTGCAGTCTACTGACCATTCCTGCGAGCGGCACTTCGAGCCACATTTGGTGATCAAAACTTGGGAGTCCTTCGCCTGTACAACATCAGACCCACAGTGATCTTCACTATGCTCATGAACAACCTCTTCGACCCAGTGAACAGACAGACGCGAAAAGAAGGCGTTAAACGTGGGTGCAAAGACTTTGCAGTCCTGGAGTCGTTGTTGAAGTGGCTCAATAATGGTTGCTGACTTAAAATACTCAACATTGGTTTCCTGACACAATCGACAGCTGAGGGTTTCCGCATGCCCATCATGCGCGCTCCTTGTCTTTCAAACTACCTGCTGAATGAGTGCGGGTATAAATACATGCTTACCAGAAAAATGACTCAGGATGTCCTTGAGAGATTTTTTTTTTGTGATGATTCCACAAGCTGGAGGCTAAAATATGCACCCTACCATGCCGACATTCTTAAGCTCTACAATGTGGTTGGTATATACAGCTTAATCAAACCAACAAAATTCGATAACTCTCAAACGGAGGTTGGACTAGAGGCTCCGTGCTTGACGCTCTCAGATCTCACTTCAGCATTCAAACACGAGTCGCCTAAGGAGACCAAGCTCCAAGAGCTCAGGAAGAAACTGGATGGCTATACTGGCGAGGCGCTCGAGTGGGAAGCAATTTATGACCATTCCTATGCCTCAGTTGAAGTCGTACATTGCATAGTGTACTATATGTTAGTGTGTTCACATGTAGAAAGTTGCTAACAAGCACAAAGTGCAAAGCGCACAATGTAGGTCTAGAAAGTCCAGTTTCTCATTGTGAGAAACCTGAAGCAGCCCGGCCTTGTCAACTACAAGAGCCTGGGAAGGCTCATTCATCCAAGCACAAATATATTTCTTCTACTTCACGCAAAAGAAATGTAGTTTCAGAAGAACTGTAAGAATATGACTTGACTGTTGATAATGTGTTAGACTGGTTGTCGTTTCCTTGTGCCATCTACAAGGATGAAGTAATTGTTTATTGCATTATTATGTGGGTCTACGAATGAGGCAGTATTGTAAACAGAAGAACGAAAAGGAGAACAAAACTGCCAAGCTTCGGAAATTTCCAACACTTGTGACTGGTGCATGACAACTAAATCTGAAGCGTTCAAGACACCATTGCATAAGGCAGTGCAACAAAAACGACTATGTATCAACATATCTTACTAAACCTGAATTATTCCTCACACCTATTACAACCGTTTGCAACAAGAAACCACACATTCCTAAGGCAAACATCTTCCATTTCCTGTGCACATCGGTTCTGTGAAATTCGAATTGCTCCCAGACGTACCCGAGTTAATACGGCAACTTATGCATGTAGAGTGCTCATTGAAAGAAACGAGATACTTGAAGCGCACAGCTGCCAATGCTTTTTGTCTTATAACTTTACATTGAGGGTGCAGAGTTCTTTTGTTGGGGTACTCGGTGAAAGTAAAACAGCTTGTGAAGTTAAGTTCGGTCGCTCTGTGATCATTCAGTGCGCGCCAGGTGCACAAAATGCACCACCCATCAAGCGGTCTGAGTATCGCGTTTCAATCGCTGAGCACTGCTCATAATATAGGAACGTGCACACTACATTCTAGATTACTTCCAATGTTGACTACAATTTCATAAAGAATTCTTGGAACAGCGTGTTTTGTCTCAAGTTTGCACGTTGTTGAAATTCAGAGAACTATAAGGGCGTCCCAAAGATTTTCAGTCCTTTGCAACAGTACTTCCTTTGAAAATAGCCACAAATTCATCTTCGCGAGAGCTCGCTAAGCGCGTGCTCCGTGCTGTGCTCGGGTAGCAGAATCCCATAGCAGAGACCACCTGTATTGCCCGTAGTCGATGGCCCCCATTTGCGTAGCACCATCTACGAGCGCCCAGGCCAACCAGAACGAAAGGTCGTTAAGCCCCGTTGAGCCACGTCTCCTTCTTGTACCGTGTCCTGGAGCAACGGAAGAACCCCTGGCTGTCTTCTCTTATGGACTTGTTGAGCAGGCCCTCATCAGAAACCATCCCTCGGGAAATGTGTCGTCAACTGCACCACTTCGCTCTCCAGGATGGCTTATACACCGGTGAAACTATCTTTCTGAGGGCCACGAGTGGCTATTGGATATACACCGACATCTCCGCTCACCCCGACCCTCATTGTGCAAATGCTGGAGTGCTCATACTTACACCCGCCTTCGTCACTGTGACTACTGGCATGGCATGTACCGCTCTGTCCACAGCTATTTTTGCTCTTGCCTCACTTGCCAGCGACGGAAGAATCCCTCTTCCCACGTCCCAGTTCCACCGCAGCAGAGTTGGTATTCATCTGTATGGCCCTCTTCCCATCACACCTGCTGGCAACCGTTGGATCATAGCCACCATCGATCACCTCATGCGCTATGCTGAGACCTCAGCATTTCCCTCTGCATGGGCAAGTGACATCGATTCTTACATTTTACGCCAGTCATGGTGCACCATGTGAGCTCCCAAGCGATCAAGGCCGCATATTTTTGTTGGACACGGCAGAATCGCTCCTCAAAAAATGCCACGTCATTCACCTAACCACCACTGCATATCATTTCCAAATGAGTGGCCTAACCAAACGATTTAACCGCAGTTCGGGCGATATGCTGTCTGTGGGAGAGATGGCCGCGTCTCGGTACACAGCAGTCAGTCCTGGCCAGCCAACCAGTCCAGAGCCAGCTCGCCCAGCAGCATGTCTCGTCGTGGCCCAGGCTAGCACCAGCGCTCTCCACACACCGCATGATCACATCATCGTGGTCCTCTCTCCCTCTGGCGGCGATCCCCACAGTACACTGCCTCTGATCACTCCAAGTGGGACAGTATTCTCCCCTTTGTACTTTGATAGATTTGGTTGAACAGACAGTCCGCCAGGAGAATGCAATTCCCATTATTTGCTCTCAGTGACATCGCACTTATCACGCAATAAGCCTGTCAGGGGCACCTCGAGGCAACTGTGCTTGGTGGGCGTTGACAGTACGCATTCTGCAAAGATAAACCACGCTGTGTCTTATGTACACTCATAAAATTTATATTTTGACAGTAAAATATTTCCTTCATTTTGAGAATGCTAACAGAAATGGTTAGGACAGCGGTAGCCAAGCCTATGAGGGAGCGTGGCACATTATCCCTCATACTATGTAACACAGGTGCTCCTCATAGAGGGCGACTCCGTAACTCCTCGGGGCCAATGCATACTACACCAGGGTTGCTTTCCTGCAGGGCACAAGCTGTGACGGCAGCGTGGCGTGGGGCAAGGAAACAAGTTATAGGAGAGGGCATCACGTGACAATCGACTAGTCTTGAAATACTTAAAGGCGAGAATCATGGAAAATGGGCTCCAGTTACGTGGTAGGCAAACAGCAGAATAATGCACAGTCAAGAGCCAATAAAGGTTACTGCTCATAAACAACCCTGAGTGGTCTGGCAAGCATCCTACCTGACAGGCACCGGGCACTGGCATCAGAAAAGATTGGCCTGCCGAAGCTGTGTGACACCACCGCCTAGTTTTTTTTTTTTCCTCCTCTGTAGCGCTACCTGGCAGCGAGGGTGTGCTGGAACACGAGGAACACTACTTGCTCCCATTGGGCCACCAGGCTGAATCTCTGTGTGGCTCCCATTGGCCGCTTTAATGCCGATGCTCTATCGATGCTAGCGCCAATATCCTCTCTAGTTACAACCCTCCATAGTTCGTTATGATGCCATTAGTCTGCTTGTCGAGTCACATGTGACATCTTCAGCTGAGCGGCACCGGCACAGCGGTGGTTGTACGGAGGTTACGTTAAGCACCATCTGAGAGGCAATTCTGCTTCGTGCCAGACGAATGCGACAAAAGTCAGCAGAGCACAAGATTCATCTTGACCGTTCACGTAATGTAATGGCCTCTTGGCTGCGCGGCTCTCTTGCTAACGCTAACGCTGTAACAGTGTAAAAACCAAAACGAGACGGTACAGTCGGAATTGCCACCGTCATCAGCAAGAATGATAGGAAGACCGCAGGTGTCATTCCTGTTTTCATGTACTACCACGTGTGGCACCGCGTTGGTCATATGAGTTCAGAAAAGCATGGTGTTGCCAACCACGATCAGCGTCAAGGGGCTCATCCACAGGGGCAAAATATCGTTTCATTTGGCACACGCGAAATGTGACGACGTTATCTGTGATCGCGTCAATAGCGTGGCTACAGCGTTTTCATGTTGGCAGGGTGCTTCCCAAGCTGCAGACTTGCTATCTATGAATGTGCTACAGAATGCGACGGCAGCGGCCACAGCTTGCCCCCTCTTGACTCGGTGTGGGCAGGCCACTGTCGACGAATACACAGCTTGTCCGCAGCAGATGCGAAATTCTGTAGTTTTGACTATGTGCTCAGGCCGCGCGCATGCATTCATGAATGCGTGGGTGCGACCCACCATCGTGTAGCCAGCCACCACGATCATGTGCGACACCATGTACTACGCCATATATTTGTGCTCAAATGTCTAGTTTTGACTCCGTGCCTTGGCTGCGTGTGCATTCGTGCCTGCGTGGATGCTACCTGTGATGACATCACTGGCGACCACGGCTTCGACCAAGGTGCTCAGCTGTTTTATTTTAACTCGCATGTGCAAATAGCGAGGCCTAGCCATGGCATAAACTGTTCAAGATTCAGCAGAGCAATTCTTCAGCAGTGTGCATGTTACACCGCTTGCTACAACCGTGATAGATGAACAATCTGTTGCCGTGCTGTCTATCAGAAAAAAAAAATGTTATCACGCGCGCGTGGTGGTGTGAGTGCTGGTGGGAATGAAGAAAAAGTTTGGGCCATTGAATGAAGACCCGGGGGTCTTGCGCCATGGTCGCCACGAGAGTGAAGTCATAAAATGACAAAATAGCGTCTTTTAAGCAGCTCTTACATAAAATAAGAACATTTTATTTATTCATCCATAAAATAAAAGCAAACTGACGAAGCAGGCAATCGTTTAGTATTTTCTTGGTGCTCTCAATGTTTCGGCCATCTTTTTCGGTCCCATGAAATTTGAATTAACCAGCTTTTACTGTATAAAAACCTGTACCTTTGTTTAACGCCTTTATATGGTAGCCGGAAGGTATCAATTGCAACAGGAAATGAAAAGGACGACACACGAGACTCCTCATATTAAAGGACAAATTAAACTGCTCCACACAGCACAGGTCTCTTCTAAAGAGGTTCAACTAAAGTCGACGGTTCATGGCTGTGACCACATTTACAAAGGTGAGATTACTTGTGAATAGAAGCACTTGGTTTTGAATGCAACATTTGTGTAAGCTTCCCACCTCCATTGTTCCTTGACCCCATTTTTTGTCACCTTCTTACTTGTTGTGTGACAATGAATGAACCTGCCAACTACAAGACATCTTGCACCAGAAACAGCTGGGCAACCTAATAATGTGCACCACTGTGCACACATACTCTCATTCAACATCGTCTGTGGGTATGCATACTCACTCCTGGCTTCCCTCGTAGTACCTTATGGTGCCTGGTCATTTTGTGTGGGTTAAATACATACAGCAATGCGTACAGTCCACTTGACTGCAAAGCCATTGTGTTGTGGCCTCTCATCGGAACTCACCAGGCCGACAGAGTGCCTGTCCAGTTGTTCAATCCTCATGCTGTGGTCAGGAAATTTACAAACTTGTTGCTTGAAGACCGAGGCACACTGATCGGCTTGTCTTTCGTAGAAAACTTCTTCAACAGGAGAAAAGTTGAGAGTGTGAAAAATTCTTTCCTGTGGTGGAATCCCTATCTGAAAAAAAAAAAAAATTGTACCATAATGCAGAAATGGCAGGTTCTAGGGCAAGCAAGGCACACTAAGGTATTAGCTAACTTTTTTTTTTCTAATCAAGACTAGCATGCACTGCAGACACTTTCTCTGCTCATCCCACAACAGCTGCCATTAGCCTCAGCAAAAACATGCACACTACTTTTGTTTTCAGATCCAGCGGACACTGTGCAATTACACATACATCATTATCCAACCACTTACTAAATATACTAAGTGCTTCACAAGATGAAAGATCTGTTACACACAGGAGACTAATGGCAGACTGTTCAATCTGACTACTGAGAATATATTTTTAAAAGTGAACTGAACTATTTGGCTAACCTGTTGAGCAACATTCATTTTAGGCATGAAAGGTTATTGTATAAAGCAGTTATGTGTGGTATTTTCTTATGCATAAGTGCATCACACCTAGGTACCTTGAAAATAGAGGCATTCACAAAGCGATCCAATGTGCGGGGGGGGGACACATTTCTTGCCTGTGCTAACATCATACACACCTCTGAATTACTTTCAGTAAATATTTTAGGTGTCAGTGATCATACCAGTACCACTAACTATAGGGCACTTGTAATAGAACATGCGCAGGACAAAATGTGCTATGGCCTGCAAAAGCTAGGCGTCCTTCCCACGCCAAGCATGCTTCACTGCATAACAGCATTGTGCAGTGGCAAAACTAACTTTGTGTGTGCTTCAGCGCAATATGTTACCACGAGTTCCTCGTCGCAATAAAGATAACATATAAAATCATAGATAACGTGGCAAACATGGTAGCCTCCCCTTCCTTTATATTATCTGGCAAGGGGAGGGTCCTATAGAAAGCTGTTGGGATTTCCTCAAGGCCAGAAACTGTTTAGAGCAAATGTTCTTTGTTGTTTTCTTTTTGCTGTGGGGTTGTGGCTGTTTATCAGAAAGGATAAATTTGCACATGGAACACGGGGAAAAACCCTGTGCATGGCTGCGAGAAGTGCCTCGGAAAATTGCCCACCAAAAAGATAGGAGGAACGCGACTGTCAGTCAACATCAAGACGAGCCCACTGCCGGCTTCACCGCTGCGCCACATGGCTCGTCCCTTCAGCACAAAAGACCACAAAACGTCTGTTTTATTTTAAAAAGTGCGCATTTGGCGAACCGGCCTGCAATCATAATCGTCTTCCGTTAATGCAGCATGCATGATAGGCTGATGCTCATTACAACGGACCCTGATAATCTCTCCAAAAGTGTCCGTTTCATCTGAAGTCCGTAACACGCAAAGTAGGGGGGGGGGTCGTTTGTTTCATCTGCATCACCGTTTAATCATCATTTCAAACACTGCTCGGCAACATGGGCAGCTGCAACTAGTTGCAGAATGTGTATTTCAAGACAAGGCATGGTTATGAACAACAATGGCGATTTAAAACTGTAGCACATTTTCTACTCTAATGAGTGGATGCCGTTATAGTACTTGCTGCAAGGCCACTGCTAATCTGAATTCATCGTAACACGTTCATACCGGTGCACCTCTCACAATAATAACTTAATTCGAATTTGCCAACAGAACTCACAAAAACAGGTGTCGCTTCCAAAACTTTGGTAGAGATGCCGAACAACGTTATTGAAAAATCGCAAAGAGCGAGTGACGAGTGTCCAACGTAAAAATAAAGAGACAAATGCTTTTTATTCACATCCAGTTTAAGTGCTTAGCAATAATTTTCTCGCCGGCTTTGTTTACCACTGAACTCATGGTCACCCTGGATAGCCCCTCATTCTTGCACTGTCCACTTGCTTTTCAGCATGCGCAACTGCATCCACAATCTTCATCTTGTTTATCAATGAAATCTGCTTCCTTTTTTTTTTTTTTCATAAGCTATTATTTCAGAGCTAGCAATACGATACGACCAACTAGAGTGAGGTATGGGAATGCCTCCATGTTGCGTGCCTTCAGACTGGCTTGGCGGGCGGCTTGGGTTGGCCAAGGGCCACCAATGTTGCCTGCCTAAATTTAAAACTTGTACTAATTGCTTCAGTGCGCAAAAACAGATGTGTTCAAGTCAAACTGCGTTGACATGGCAAAAGTGTGCTTTATACACCCAATCTGGGAAAATAAATTGCCACTAATTTCGTCCATAGTAACTACTAGTCCATTGTAGTGCAGTTTGTTAAATGCAAACTTTGTTTTGTTACACTGATAAAATACGTGGGCCAAACTTGGGTTGAAATATGGTCCGTTATATCCGAAAGTCTGTTGTATGCAGTTCCACTGTAACGGGCACAGACTATTTCCCGATCACTAACAGCATGCACGCTATCACGCGACATGGCATCCTTGACTGATAAGTTCTGACCGAGTTTTTAAGAAAGAGAATGGAAGCAAAGCAGATGACAATTGTTGTCAGACAATTTTTTTTTTTTTTTTCATTCACCTGGTGTCATGCCATGTAACGGCGCAATGTAAGCAGCAAATGAGACAATACTTGAAATGAGGTAACAGGAAGGCATAACAGCATTACACACTTGTTAGACCAGGCGGCCAGAATATGCACAGATTTGTTTCCAAATAGAGATGCAACATTCTCATACAGAGAAGCAAACATACATGAGGATGGTACAACCTATGGTGACAAGCACATCACTGTCACATTTGCATAACCACATTTCATACGACAGCTACTTTTGGAAAACTGGGAATTTGATAATTTTCAAATTAAATGCCAATTAAAATAACAGCTCATCAAGCTGCATCATCATGTGTGAATATTAAATGCAAAATGGTACAACACTACTTCCCCGGCACATCAATCAAACCACGCTGATGCTGTCGGGTAACTTCATGCAAACCCACTGCGCTCGCTCGCACTGCATGGAGACTGCCACATGCTATGGAGCAAGTGCAAGCAAAATGGAAAGCAGTGGTTCCACAATAACATTGTCACATAGCCGTGACAATACGGGGATGTGCATGACTGGATGGAAAGCAAGCCGTAACAAATGTTTATTGAACTGGGCTGACCTGCACCCCAAAAACAAGTGAAGCTGTGGGCACTTGATCTGCCCCAGCATTCTCGGATACGCCCACTTTGAAGGTGACAGGTGATTCCGATGAAAAACGTCATGAACGTAAGGTACACACATCAGGTGGTATGACGTATCCCAGATACAGGTACAGTGGTCAACTGTCGCGCCTAGGACGACGGAGCGTCGTGCTCAGAACGGCACGAGCGACATCTACAGTTTGAAACGGGTCACATCAGAGCATGTGCAGCATCAATGACGCGGTTGCCTTGCAGTTTCTGTCCTTCTTTACCTCCACAGTCGCGACAACTGCTTTGGCCGGCAGAAGCGCTGTCAACCGTATAGAGCCGAAAAAAAAAAAAAAGTGCGACCACCCGGATCGGCACGTTTTATATTGCATACTTATTCTCGGTTCGTGGTGTCATATCATACCGACAATCTGCTGCGTAGTGTATGCTGTGCATCGCTCCGTGTGCATTGTGTTCATTGCCGTGTGCTGTCGTTAAGTTCATAAACCTACTATTAATCGTAACTCGCCAACAATGCGTTGGCTGCAGCTAAATGTAGGTGTGAATTGCCCATACATACGACGATAGGTCAATCCTTCGTCGGTTGCAGCCCTTTCTGGCCGATGACGGGGAGCATCAGCAAGCTGACCTTCCTTATAAAATTCTTGGGAGCGTTCTATTCACAGTTGCAAATGCAAAATTCTGTAGCGGCCATGCGCCAGCTTCTGAGCAGCCTGATGCTGAAAAAAACCACGGAAAACTTTATTCAGTTTAAGATTGGGCGTAAATCTGTTGTTGGGACAATGTGATCGCAAACAGAGAATCAGAATGCAGCACAGCTTGCATCTGGCACCGACAACAATTCACTTCGCTTCGTTTCTCTTTTCTTGTCTTTTGTTCTTGCGCTAAACCGTTGACAGCACTCCCGACGGCCAAAGCGGTTGTTGTATCCGCGGTGATAACCAAGGACCGAGAATGCAAGGCAGGCACGTCAGTGGCACTGCGCACGCCCAGATGTGGCCGTTTCAAACTGTAGATGTCGCTCGTGCAGTTTCGAGCACGACGCTCCGCCGTTTTAGGCATGAGAGTTGACCGCTGTACAAGCCAAGTGACACAAGCGAGGAAGTGACGTGCATTTACAAGTTGCAAATGTGGTCTCTTTCTAATTGCTCACGTCACATGTTCTTCCTTTATTCTCATCCCTTGGCACTGTAGCTTGTCAAGCTAATGATAAATGGTGACTACCACAATGAATGCAGTCAGCAATAATAAAAAGATAACACTGTGTGGTTCAGCGACAGCACAAATTAACAGTAAACACCAACATAATGTGATTCAGAACATTGAAGTGTTGGGCCCGTTGGTATGACTTGCTTGCAGAGGAGAGTGCTGAGAGATTGCATAATAACAGGTGTGGGCAGACTGAGTTTATCCATGGAAACCTACCAGGAACTGTGATTGTGCATATGCTGATGCCTAAAAAAATTCCACAAACCCAAAAGCAAAATAAACATTGCCTAGAAACGAGCAGCTAAGCGTTGCTACATCAAAAACAATATGTGTGAGTTTAACATCACCACCAGCACACACAGAAAGATCACAGGAAATTGACAAAACCAATAGCTTGAGCAATACTTGTCTTTTCATCCATGGGCCAGGAACTCTTTGTCCTTCAAGTGTACTGAGGGACCACAAGGACTGTCAGGTAAAGGATGATCTCTCTATCAACACTCCATCAGTACACTTGAAGGACAAAGAGTTCACATTCCTAGGAGGCCCATGGATAAAATGGACAAGTGTATGTATCACTCCCGCTATTTGGTTCTGTCAATTTCCTCTGATCTTCCCGCATGTGCCGGTGATGTTACACTCGCACATAATGTTTTTGACGTAGTGAAGAATAGCCGCTCGTATCTAGGTGATCTTTACATGTTTATTTTTGTAATGATTTTGGTTTCACGGAATTTTTTTAGACATCAGCACATGTGCGATCACGGTTCCTCATGGGTGGTTCCTTTGTCCATGAAAAAAAAATCAGCTGAAAGCGAGTGTCTTTCCTTCTGCAATTTTCATTCTGCAAACAT
Source organism: Hyalomma asiaticum (assembly GCA_013339685.2). Taxonomy (NCBI): domain Eukaryota; kingdom Metazoa; phylum Arthropoda; class Arachnida; order Ixodida; family Ixodidae; genus Hyalomma; species Hyalomma asiaticum. The sequence goes on from CM023486.1 coordinate 119,189,237, forward strand.
ATTGCGAAGCTTCAGGCAATGGAACTACTATCTAATAACGGCACAAATGAAATTTCTAAGCATTACATACATACAGTAAAAGCTCGTTAATTTGAATTCCACGGGGATGCCTGCAGAATTTGAATTAGACGAAATTCGAACTAACAAAAGCGATAAACTCAGGGCAGCATATGTTGTCATATGTTGTGGCAGCAAATTTAAAGCAATAACTTTTATTCAAGAGCAATTACATGGACAGTCTCAACGGGTTTTCACCATTGCAGTCGCAGTCGCTGTGATGTCCAAATTGATAACAACCTGCCATGCATCATACCTCACACCCGCGAGCACAAGTGGGGGCGACGGCTGAAGCAGAGATCAAACGAGCTTGGCCCATCTTCGTTGCTCAGAGGGAAAGTTCATGGGAGAGTTCACGAACGTACATCAAAAACGCGGTGAATGCATTAACACGACCCACTGTGCGAGCCCGCAGAACACTTACACGGCAGGCTGCCAATGCCACAATGGCCAGTTGATGGCAATGGCGATGTGTACGACCAGTTCTAAATGTGAATGCACATTTCTATGGCAATCATGGAGTCTACTAGGCTGCAAAGCATAGCTTTCAGGACCAGGGAACATAGCCTTTAAGATTTGGTGATGTCGGCTATAAAAGTTCCGGGATGGCGGTGTGTAGTTCGAATTATCCGTGGAGGATCCAGTTCGTGCTCAAATTAATGAGCACTCTAACACACAGAGTTCCATGGAGCTTGGCCGGACTGCACCACCTAGTTCAAATTATCGAAAAATTCGAATTAATGAGCTTTCACTGTACTTGAGAACATGAACCCATAGATGTCAGCAACCAAGAGGAGACACTTGGCATGATACTTTGCAAGAGTCATTTCGTTTCCACTAATTTGCTGGGTCACAACGGTCACCAAACAGGCATGTTGTTTCATGGCCTTCGGTGATTGGCACACCTCTATGAATCAATAACAAGGAATATAGAGCATGCCGGCACCACACCACCATAGAATGCCCTATGCATGTGCTCTAGTCACAAGAAGCGGCTAAGTATTGGCATGACTTGGCAGCTTAGAACAATGTAGTTTCAGAACAGATTACAATTTCGCCTAGAGTGAACCCACTCAGGTTCCACCAGTGAGGGTCAGTGCAGCCATGGTGCAATACACCTGATATCATTGTTTCTTTCTTGGAGAAGTTTGGAAAAATTGGTGCAGCACTGCCATCACTGCTCCTGTGCAAATTGGGAAACTTCGCAGGTGTGCTGCATGTTTGTGGTGCAGCGTGTTTCTCAAGAACGCTATCCGAATGCTTATGACAAGAGATGAAATAAGAATGTCTACTATTAAAGTTGGCCAATCACACGTGGTTTTGTACTGTCCTAGATATCAAGGGTTCTCAGACTTGCTGTATTTGCATGAATCTAACGCACCCTCGAATGTAACATGCACCCACTTTTCACAGGTTCAGAATGAAAATGCAGCTGAATGCATTGTTTAATGAAAGAAACAGTGGTATGTCACTGTGTTGGCATTCATAAGAAATAGACGAGTATTACTTGCCTTTACAGAATAAGAAATTTATCTTTCCAGCAGTTCCTTTCCTGTTGCAACCCATTCTTATTGCTTTGCAATCGCTTACGCACACGTGTCAATCGCACTACTCGTTCGTGTGACAAGCTCAGCCTACGGTGAGTCGCTAAAGAAAACCTGGAAGCTTGCCTACGAGCTTCTGTTATTTCCGCCCGCAGAAACTTTTCCCTCTTGACATGGGTATTGCAGTGCTCTCTAGTAGCACACGGATTGTGATCTGCACATCTCGATATGTCTCCCAGATTGCAATTTGGCTGACACTAGTGGGAACCAGATTAGATATGTAGCTGCGACCACCATTGATCACGATCAATAAATAGGCATTGACCACGATGAACGGAGCGTGCCGGAGTGTGCAGATTATGTTCGCCTATGCCTGAGCGTTCTGCCGCGAGCCGACAGACTGTGCGTGATGAGCGGGCACAGTAGGAGGTGCCGGCAACAGCGTTCCTCAGTCGCCCATATTCTCGTGTAGCAAGTAAAACTCAAGATGTCAAGTATATTTCTCATTTTAGAATAAATTGCAAAATAAAGTGTACCAGGTTTAATGCTTCAGAAAATGGAAGGTGTCTCATGTAGGGTATGAACAGCGTTAACAAGCACTGATCGGGAAGCATTCAGAACACACTCGAGTTTTGCTCGCTCACGGAGTTCTTTCGTCCAATCTTGACATTCGTCATTGCAGTTAAATAAAGTACAAGCATTAGCCCTCATGCTGTCCCTCCGTCGGAATATGAGTGAGTGTCCGTCGGAATATGAATATGTCGTGCTTATCGCAGCTTCAATGCACAATCGCTCGTTGCATTGAAAACGTCCTTGCACTAATTCAGCGGGGCCGCAATATAAACAAAGAATTGCACGATCTGCAAAAGAAAAAAGGCATCTAATTATTCAAAAGTATATTTGTGAATATGTCACTGACGTGTGTTTAGCAATGCATGCTACACATTGCCCGCAAACACACTTAAACGGCAGACACAAAACACAGGCTTCTTTTATCTTCAAACAACACGAAAGAAGAAAAAAAGGCTGCGCATAAGCAACTTGGGAATTTTAACAGCAGGTAACTATCCCAGAGCCTTGGGATACCATACGTTTCCGCAATGCAAAATAGTGAAACAAAAACATGAAAGCTCGTAAGTTGTAATGTACAACATACGTGCTTTTTTTATCAAAATTTGCAGAAAGTGCTGTGGCACACAGAGGCCCACGTTCCACGTGGAAAGTGCGGCTAAGACGAGCAGAGCTTCACCATTTTATTTTTTTCTCTAGCCTTCTTTCTCGTGCTCATGTCCACATGCTTGCAGTGCTGACTCATCCGCATACTAACATGACAATGAAGCCATTGAGCCACCATTTCTTCTTTGTGCTCATCACATGGGAAAGTAATGGTGTATGTGTCAAGAACACCATCTATTGGGTCCCAGTAGACTGCCTGAGCATCTGCATATGCAGCAAACAAGGCTTCTCTTTGTTTCAGTAAATTGAACAGGTGCATGTTTGGATGTGTGAGTCCTCCTCTGTCTTTTGCATTTGTGAGGGGTGCCTTAGCAGAAGTCGTCTTTTCTGTACCCAGCGCAGACTTACATTTAAGGCACGTGGTAACTTTTTTTCTTTTTCTGGTCATGAATCCTGCTAAATACTACCCTATGAACTTCAGTCCCTGCTTTTTCCGTTGTTTGGTTAACGACATCATCACATTCTCAGTCTTCTACATGGATGAGGCTGTCAAGTTTATGCTTCACTTCATCTACAAAGTCAGTTGATGATGGCGTAACATTGTTTGTGCTTATTAGCGCCCTGAAATCTGATATGTCCAGAAATGGTTTTTCTCCCGCGGCTACCCTGCAGTTTCCAAACTTGGGAGGCCTGAGGAGGGTGTAAATGGACAATGTCTGGTACAGTTGTAAGAAACTGGGCACCAGTGGGTGATCTTTCTGCCTTCCAGCCAGCCTTATTTTTCCAAAGAAACGTTCAATCGGATCTTGGTTCATTTTGCTGGTCAAGACATATTTAAAATTAAATTCCTTCAGGAGCACATTACAAAGTTCTTGTGTAGATTTCAATGTGACCCGAAGGCCTTCTGTGATGCTCTTTGTGAGGAACATCTCCTTTGTGATCAAGCTGCACTTGAAGCTCCTTCTCTCAGCCATCAAGCCATTGAATACCAAGGCTAACAACTCTGAGGTCTGGACTATGCATAATAATCCCTTCAGCAGGAAAACGACGGTTCAGCGCACATCAAAGATATCATTCAGAAACAAAGTAAATTCCTCGGTTGCCTCACTATCTACAAGTTTGTGCACACCTTGTTCTCTGTAGAATTTGATGCCTGAAGCCATGGAACGGCTTAACACTTGCATCACTAATATTACATACATTTTTTCACCTGTAGAGGGATAGATATGGCTACATGTGATGTTTGGACACACCCGTAGACCACGAGCTTTATCCTCGTCTTAACCACTTTCTTTCCGTCTTCAGGTACTTGAACTGAAGAAGTCGATTTCTTATACATTTGAACAAATGCGGCACATCTGAAAATGCAAACACCTTTCTTGTGGGGTCACTTGGTTGGAGTTGAAGCAGTCTTCAAAGTTGTACAGGTGTGCTCCACCTTCACAAATAAAGCCATGAACTTTGGCGCCAGCTTCTTCCAACAGTACGAGTGCTTGCAGCAGCAACCGTGCGAGAACAGTGCCTTCTGTTGCACCCTTGGCCGCAAAAATGCCAACTGGTTGGGCATAGCTGTTGCCAAAGGGACAAAACATAAAACACCAAAGCACGGTCAGCAAGCTAGCCCCAGTCTCCTGCCTCATTCCTACATATGTCATTGCGCTCGAGTTGACCTGCTTACTCTTGCGCACTTGCATTTCATCGAAAATGAGCATGCTGTGTGTTTGAAACCTCTCCTTTTTTGCCAACTTTTACAGAGCATCAAAGCCAGACTTGAAGCCTACTGTTGCCATGTTTCAACGTATTGTTCGGATTCAACGCCAAAAGTTTGTTCTACATGAGAAACCTGTATCCAGCTGGCGACCTAACATGAACATCTTCGGCCTTTCTTTGAATGACCCTTTCCTGCTTGCAGACATTCTTTGAAGAGTAGTCTCAGGAAGGTTTGCCTGCACCTCGTTCAAATTTTGTCACCTTGCTTTGAACTCGGCAAGTTCGGCTTCCAGTTCTCGTTGAGGAGCGGCACCTTATATTTGTAGCAGGCAATTCTAGCTCTGTCTCAATGCAGGCCTTTTTTGATGGGCTTGCCTGATTTTGCCTTGCCTCTTTCACCTGGCATCATGAACTCAAAGTACATCTTTCAAACGGTCACAAGCTTTGCAGCTCTTTTCATCAGTAAGCAGTGTGCAGTTGTTGTAACGCCATACTCCGCACATTCTGGATGAATGTCAGCACACACTCCTTTGGAGGCGCCTCCATCGCGCACATGCATGTCACGAAAACACTGAACAGCACTCTCCAGTGCACTTACAGAATTCAGGCTTGCGACACCACATAGACCGTTTAAAGTTACAGCATGACATGAACGAACATCCTCAATGACAAACAGTCATCACCTCTAGTGTTTTACGTAGATAAGGTGGCCCATGATTCTGCGCCAAAGCCACCTAAGAAAAGATCACTACTTTTAGCCCAAAGTTCTCCAACTACTTGCGTAGCCCATGCCTTGTTACGGAGGCATGAAGCATGCTTAGCAAGAAGTGACAATGACAGGTGCTGCTCTTCTTTGTCCAAGGTATGGCGTTATGCTGCTCCCTGTCACCAATTTGTCCACATCAGAGACAATTTAGACCTGCAGTCAAAAGAGAGCTCTGATATAAGAAGAAATGCTGCAGTATTAAACAAAATTAGCAACTTGCAGTGGTTGTATAAGCAGTGAATAAAGGAATTGACAACTGCACTGAGGAAATAATTGAGTTCCTAAATCACGTCCTAATGGTGAAGCTAATGCTTAACGAGTGATATATGACAAGGTCACAGGGCAAATAAAGCCCAGTGTAAATGCTACTCATGACCAAATAAAAAGTATCATACATATCTTACCTGAAATTTTTCACTATCGCGAGTTAAGCATGGTGCAATGTGTAGTTTTATTTTCCTTTCCTTCTGGGCACACATCTGGCTCCATACAGTGTTGGTTGTAAGGATTAAATAAACTATAAGTGGTAGTGAGTACCTTTTCGACCTGTTCCACCAACCCATATGAAACAAAATCGCGTACACGATATGTGAGAAGCAGCTTATAACCAGAGCATCCAAGCATGTGTGAAGCAAGTAGCTTACCTTGGTTTCACTCTGTTGAGCGTTACGAGACAATGTGTTTTAAATGCGGAGCGTTTCTTAGTCGCACGATGTCGCGCTTCGGCGTCAGCGGCGGCGTAGGCGGCGGCGCTGTCCACACCCCCACTGCGCATGCTCGGCTCGTCTCGTGCCGGCCCACCGGGTGTTCAGCAAGCCGAGCATGCACAGTGAGGGTGCGGTGGAGTGCGCGTTCGGAATTCAGTCAAGGGCGTCTTTGCGGACCTCTCCCCCGTACTCCTCTCCCTCGAACGCGGGCGGTGTGTATATAAGCAGCGGAGCGCGCGTTCGGAATTCAGTCAAGAGCGTCTTTACTTGGCTTTCGCTTGACTTGACGCTTTGCTTGACTCGAGTAGATGCGATGGAACGAGGCGCTTCTCCTTCATTCAATAAATAAGAATAATAAAGACGAAATAACAATTAAGCATTCCCAAACCATACCCAATTACGCAACATTCACGCGATACCCCCACCACTCTGCGACGCATCCCCCCGTGGGAAGATGCGGGCGACATTTTTTTTGCAACAGCAAGTGCCAGCCATGATGTCGCGGTGGCATCTTCAATGTGCTGTCGCTTTTCCGGAGGCCCTAAGGCTGCTCCCTGGCTGGCAGACACCACATTGGAGGAAGAAACACGCACCGTTTGCGTCGCATCAATGTTGTCGAGTTTCGTCCGACATCTCTTGGCTCCTTTTCCGGGAGGCTCTCTCTTCCGAGGTGGCTTTCGAGGATAATTTGACCACGTGAGGTACCTCGTACAATTTGTAAGTACGGTGGGAACTGCGTTTATAGACGATTTCGCTGTTTGTAAACAAACAGGAATGGGCCGAACGGTCTGCCCAAGAAGACTTCCGGTGCGGCACTTACGGTAATACTTTTTCGATGATCTCGACAGTGTTTGCCTGGTGTGTTTGAGTTTGTTGCTCTATTATTCCTTGAGATGTGTTTAGAGCAAGGAGGTTTTAAAAAAAAATGCTGGAGTGGCAACGCCTGCTGAGCCTCACCGCGACGGGTGAAGCTGGCGTTTGCCTATATGGTTCAGCCCTAAAAGCTTGCCAGAGTATCCAGAAACCAGTATCATTTCAAGCGTTCTTCATCTGCTAAAGTAAACTCTAGACTAATTGTGATGTAAAAGCGTGTTGTTTTGGATCAATAAAGTACCATTGACCGAGTATCAATGCCACGATATTGCACACAAATATTCGCGATGGTCAAGTTTCACCCCAGCACCCGTAGCACAAAGAGGCACATCAAGCAGTGTCTGTCTAGCAAAGCTGAACGCTTTAAAGGGTTAAGAAGCGTGAGGAAAACGCTTTTTATTCTGTGCTATTTGGATGCTGTTGATCGATGCCCTGAGTAAGATCATGGAAAAAACAGCGCGAACACAAGGACGATGAAAAAGGGCACACACACCACACCACACCGCTCCGTGGTGTGGTGTGTGTGCCCTTTTTCATCGTCCTTGTGTTCGCGCTGTTTTTTCCATGATGCTTGACCAACTAGCCTGCAAATCCATCCTACTGAGTAATATGGCGGCCGCCGGTTTCACCTTTAGCACAAAATCTCCACTCCAGAATTTCTGATTTTAAACCTCCTTGGTTTAGAGCGATGTCTAGCGACTACATGAAGGGGGCTCGACGACGTCGCACGGGAGAAGTACAAGCAGAAACCACAGTGGCGAGGAGAAGAATTGCCTGATCCGCTGGATAGGGAAGTTGTAGCCTGAAAGGCAGCTACATGATGAATTGACGAACGATGTATGTGACTGCATGTCAGCCGATGTTGCTGATCAAAGTTATATTAACTGCAGAATTCTTGCAAAAGGTAAGAAAGATTGCTCGACTTTAAGACAAGCCTGTTAAACAGCAATAAAATGATAACAAATGGCAACAAGCAGACAGCAAGTCAAGTCGGATGGAGCACGCCTAGTTTTCTTAAAATCACAGGTTAAATCAATGACAAACGTTACTGACACCATTTAAAAGGGTCGTAATGAACAGCTGGTTTTCACATAAGAAGGGGTGGAGTTGTGCACAGAACGCCGCGTCACATAAACGTGTAACCTACGTTTTAAAACACTTATTTTAAGATGCCTAAAACAGGCTTACACTCAAAAGTTTGGGCTAGGCACACATCATGACAAAACACTTATTACTGTGCTTGTGTCACACCGGGTACTTTTTGAGAGATCGGCGCCAACTGGAATCGATCGCAATCTACAGTGTTCAGTACGTGTGATTGAAATAACATGAAACACACTCAATATGTGATTTCGTCAGGCGCGGCTGTGTCACGTGAATTACTCACAAGTACAATATTTATGAATCAAAGTTTCAAGTTAACCCGCTTACATCTATAGTCCCCGCTCGCACTGAAAGATAAATTAGGTATGGTGAGACAATGTCCATTGGAGGCAACACGACAGGCGATGAGTCTGTTGCTCGCACTGATGCGAAACCACTCGCAGGCATCACTCCCGTAAAGAGCAAATGCAAAGGCGTCAGTTTAATTGACAACAAAACGTGGGCACCACGACGTACACCATGCGGCGATTCATGTTGAGCGCGGCTGCTTTGGTGTCCCGAGTGTTGCTTCGAACAGTACACATCACTGATAACGCTTCAACTACAAGAACCATCTTTATGATGGATTTTCAGCCTTCGCCAACTTTCACATTTCGCTACCCACTTCAGGAGTCAGCGTGGTTATTTGTCATGGGTGGAATACGACAGCATTCAGCGTGTACCTTGTAACTGGGGACCATAGACCAACGTCTGAGCATCGCCTCTGTGTCATTGGAGTATATGCGTTGAGGTTTATTTGCCTTTGATGAAGTGGGCAGAAGAAATCTGCGTGCTCTTTGTGGGATTCCAGTTTTCTCGCCTGGCCGCTGGAATCCAAGCGCTCTTTCTGCTTCATCTGTCGGGAAACATAATGTTTTGACTTGCGATAGCAAACTGCATCCTCGCACCACACAGCAGTGCCCGCATTGCGAGCGCTTCATCGAAATAATTCTATCAGTGGAAAACATCGGAACACAGGCAACCGCGACCACCGATGCACACTGAAACCACGCGAAAGCAAGGTAAACAGGAAGTTTTGTTGGGCACATTTCTGGTGAACGCACAATGTTGCCAGAGAATGGCAAGCACTGGCGAAACCGTCTATAGCCAGAACAGGCCTCTCTAGTGCATGAAGGAGCACCCTTCCGTAAATCTTTGCATGATATGATGTCGATATCATGTCCTTAGAAAAGTGTTTGGCACAGACATGGTTGGAAGGCATTAGCAGTCGGTCTGCCCGTGGAATTTCACGGTGCCACTGCTCTAGCCGAGTGCTGTCGGACGGTGCTTTGAGAGAGTCACACGCTCCGTGCAAGTGCGGCAACCAGAGCCACAGTTCGGCACGAAGCACTCCCTAGCCATTTAAAACACCTTGCAGTACTCAGCTGCCACCTTCATAGAGCAGAGAGAATGAAATGCTCACAATAAGAAGGCTTCCTTTCAAAAAGCTTGGCCGTATAAATTCAAACAAAAGAAAAATAGACCATCTCCCGCTAAAGGGAACCATGTGTGGATGCGAAGCAGCGAGGAGATGGTTAGCTTGAGCGGGAGATGGTGTAATTTTTCGCAGCAGCGGCCCGAGCGCTCATTGCGGCGCTGCACAGGAGAGAGAATGAGGAGCGCGAGCTCCGTCATTTTCATATCGCGAAACTACCGTGGTGCCCCCAGCGGGGTATGCAGCTGTCACACCACCTGTTGTGCACGCCACTCCGTAGAGCAGAGTATTCCTAGAGGAGAGAAAGGGGGGAAGCGTAGGAGAGGAGAGAGAGGGGGAGCGGACGCGCTGTGGGGGTTGTGGGACGCGGTACACGGGCGCCACTCCATAGGGTAGAAGATTCCTAGAGGAGAGAAAGGGGGGAGTTAGCAGACGCTGTCTGCGTCAGCGTTCAGTGTCGTCTCTCGTGGGTGAGAGCGCGTTCTCGTTCCTTGCCAGCTTGGGCCAGCTGTTATGCATGTGCAGTGGAGGTGTGGACGGGGCAGGGATGGAACAGGCTGCCATTACCACGTTTTAGATGCTTCGCATCTAAAACGTGGTAACGGCAGAACACACACGACTGCTGAGGCGACTGGGCCCGCAGATCGTAGCGCCATCTACCACAGCGCCGACAAAGCTGCAATCGCGCTGAAAATAATCTGGACGCACGCGGATGGCGCTTTTGCATGCTCTGCAGGGAGGGTGTCAGCACCTCTCTATATTCTTACCCTCTCTATATTCTTGTCAGCACCTCTCTATATTCGTAGAATGCCTTTCTGTTGAAATTAGCTATATGGTGGCGTGCTACCATTTGCTCGCAATTCGGAACAGATACAGTGCAAACTGGTCGCAGTCGAGCACAAAACCAACCAACATGGATTCACAACAAGATGTGCTCTGCCACCATAAGCACCGCCATTTTGCGATAGTAATGACACTGCATCTGACCCCTATAATGAGATGCCTTTTAGAACATCGTGAACTTGGTTTCCGTTTCACACTCGATTCTAATGTGCAGGCATTTTTAGGGCTCATTTTATTGGAAAAAAGATGCGCGTTACACTCATGCAAATACAGTGCTCCTCTCAAGGGGCACCTACATATTTTCCAGCGCCCTTCCGTGTTTCCTACCTATGTGCTATTGAAGGTCGAAACCCCTGCCTTCTTTCATCGTGTTCTCTGTCCCTGATGCGCTCATGTGCACACACCCACACACATACATACACATTCACAAGCACCGCTGCAATGCTTTGCTTGTGTTTCCTACCTATGCGAGGCATTCACCCATTACATATGGGGAGGAGGAACAGAAGAAGAAAGCATGCAGCAAAGCCTAGCCTACACTATAACTAGGAGGCATCACTCCACTCATTAATTCGTCCCATACCTCCTCCTCAGCACTGCCCTCATTGCTCTCCACTTGGTTGGCGCACCCCCTTGAGAAGCGCTCGCCTGCCTGTGGCCTTTTCCAGCTGGTCTCGCATCTCAGCACGCTTTACAATAAGCAGTGTGCGCACAGATAGAACATGAACAGCAGTGCGGAAGTCTATGGGAAGGTGAATGGGAGTTGGAAAAGACCACTTTAATACCCTGTAAGCAGTCATGTTACAAGCAGCTTGAGGTGTCGTTGCATAGACATTCAGTTAGAAGAACTTGTCGTTGGGCGAGTTGGTGCATCTTAACGAAAGGAAAGAACTGTGCAGAAAAACCAACAACCACATGAATCGTGTCGTGTCTGTGTCTGGTTTATGTGGTCGTTGGTTCTTCTGTGCAGTTCCTTTCCTTTCATTGACATCCAGGTAAACACAATGGGCTGTCACTTCCATCATTTATCATTTTTCGTACAGACTAAGTCGACAAATGAGATAGAGGAATGATGACCGTGATAGGACAGAATATAGCCTGTCGCTCATTGTAATCTCTCCGGGCCTCTATCCGATATCATCACGTGAATTATGTACAGTTAAACCTGGATATAACAAAATTGACAAATGCTTGAAAATTTTCATTTAAAGAGTTTTTCGTTATATCCAGTTCCAGTAGGCGATTGGAGGTATACCTAGTGCAGAGCACATTTATTTCGCGGTCAAAACGGGGAAGGCAAAGCTTGAATATGGATCGCAATCACTGTGATATCGGACACTTTCCACCAGCACCTCATCTAACATATCTTCAGTAGAGATGGCAAAGTAGCCCGCAAAAGAAATATTTTACAGAAATCCTGCAAAGCTGCATGCAGTCCAGGGCTGCTCTATTTGCACGCAATGAAAGCCAAGCTCCTGCGTGACGAGCGGGCACTTCCTCTGTTGAGGCACTCAACCTTGCAGTGACACACCTATGTGACTGAATGCGAGAATACGAGAGTCAACTTGCATGCGTGCGTACCACGTAAAAAAAGAAAAAAGAAAGGAAGAAACTAATAAGCAAAGCATATGCGAGAGGCATGACTGCTAAGTAAAAGAATGTGGACATTGAAGGTATTGAGAAGCGATGCTAGCAGAACGCAACCCAATGGGAACACGGTTTGGAGGAATCGACTGCCACAGGGGAGCCGAGAGGGAAGAGGGGCCTACACAGACACCTCAGGTTTCGTTGGCAGAACTTCGCAGAAGTGAGGTTGCTGCAATGGCTGCATGCGCGCGATGACATTGCTTCACTCTCTGTCATAGGTGGGGTAGCCACAGCCGTTTCTTGCGCAGAAATTTGGTATTTGGGGTGAATTGCTAGGATGTTGGGAGGGGGAATTCGCTATGCCAAGGGTGTCTCCCATGGTCACTTCCCTATACAGAGGCTACAAATACACATTCTTCTATGGAGTTGCGGCAGGGAACTGAAAAACCTTGTACTGTGGAGCAATTCATTATATCGAGGTTCATTATAGCCAAGTTTGACTGTATTACATCTTTTACAATCCATCTATCCGCACTGAACAAATTCAACTAGTACTTTTTTCACAACTTTTTCCCTAACATACATGTAAAGCTGTTTGCTGGTTGTGCACTCTGACAAAACACTGCAAGCTGCAAAAGGATGCAGTGTCTCAATGGGGCACTAGCAACCACCAGCACACATGCAACAGCTACAAAGATGGTCTCTTTATGCACAAGAACAGGTCATTGTAGTGCTTCAGGTGTGCTGCACAAATGAGGTCACATATGACTGGGCACATGTCTTAGGACAGACAGAACAGTTCAGTGAGAGATGATTCACTGGAGATGTTCGCGTGCTGTATGAGCTTACCCACCCAGCTGCAATCACTTTCCGGGTTTGAGTATCATGAAGCAAAACAGCTAGCTGGCCTAGTTGGAAACAATCCAAGCTGGTGAAGCGAGAAAACACACAGGACGAGCGCTTTCTAACAACTGGTTTTATTGACAGAACGCTCAGACTTTATATCCCAACAGAACTGCATGTGACCTACTTGTGCAACTGCGCAAATAAAAAAAAACATAAAAAGGAACAATAATTACAAGAATGCAGACAAAAGCAATATTTCCTTGTCTCATAATGAAATGGAAGGATGATTAAGACAATCTTCTTCGTGCTGTGAAATGAAAAAAGAGCCAGGCCTGCGCGGAACCGCAGGACAGTGGCAGCGTAAGCTGGAGGACCGATGTTCTTAGAGGCCATTTTAAACGCTTGGGGAAACTAGTGCAACTAGAGGTGGTAGGTATCCGCAGCGCCATAACTGTTATCGTTTCGCCAACTAGGGAAGTTCCCACCAAGCCATAATTACTGCGGCATTGTAACGTATCTGTATAATTGCACATCTTAGAGAGTCTCTTGGCGTCGTTTTCCCAAGAATGAACCGAACTCTTGGGCCGGTGTCGACGGTGAGCTGCGGTATGGGCTTCTCTCTGCACAGCTGGCTGTTGTGCCTGATGTTGCCTTGCCGCAGCCACGCGCGCAGCTCTGCGATTCGCTTCTTCAGCAGCGGTCCGCACCATACGAGAAGGCGCCATCAGGTATGTCGAAGAGCCAAGTCAAGTTGCTGTTGGGGCTGCACACGTCGCCTGCCGCATGTCGCATGGCACGATACGACACGATAAAGGGCAGCGGTTCGTAATAATGATGATGGTAAAGTTGAAGATTGTTTCATAATGATGATGTAGATGATGCCTCTGTAATGGGTTCAGAGCTACGAAGCATACACCCCTGTGTCCTTTGAAATTATTCCTCGAACTCATTATGCAATCCACTTTCCGCGACGTATAGTGAAACCCCAATTATACGACGTTCTCGGGACCGCAAGAAAGCGTCGTAAAATGCAGGCGTCGTAAAATCCGAACAGAAAAATTTATGCCCTTGAGTGTGCCGCAATCCACTGGTGTGATTCGCAACAGCCGTAGCGAAACATGGCACATACTTAAGGTGAGACGCGGCCTTTGAAAGTCGAAAAATCGCTAAAAACACGCTTTTCGAAAAAAAAAACAGGCATATTTGCACTGTATGTGTTGTAAACTACCCCTCCTGTAATTTTTAGCGCCCAATTTGTCCTAAAACTACTTCATATCAAATATATTACGAGCAGCGGCAGCTGCTGTGCTGCTCAAACATGCTCCGAAACAGCACAAACTCAAGTGAGCGCCGTTCACGCACCATTGAACTGACCGGTGCCATTTTGGTTTTGTTTTGTTTTCGTGGGGGGGGGGAGGGGGAGGTCGTGGGCTTTTTTCCACCGCCGTCAGCGGGAGCGGCGGTGGCCTGGTGGAAGCATGGTTAGCGCATGATTGGGGGGCTCGCAGGGGCATTCGAGTATCCCGCGCTTGGATGCAAAGCTACGATTGCGCCAAGCGCACGCTCCTCGAGAGAGTGGGAACGTGCGGCCGCTACTGGCTGCTGCGCATGATGACGCATGGCCTTCTCCGGCAGGTGCTCCGTGCATCGTCTGCTACGGTTAGGGTTAGCGCCTGCTTTGAGTTTGTCGCTGCGATGTCTGCCTTTGTGTGTGCCGCTTTGCTTTTCGTTCACAAGAGGAAGACCGCAGGAGAGCGGGAGAGAGATGGTTGGTCAGAAAGGGTGAAAAGAATGGGGGAAGACAACAACCGCGCCACTCTATGTCGGTACTCGCGGCGCCGGCGGCCGCTGGGAGGGCCAGGGGAAGACGAACAAACGGCAGCGGAAAACCGAAACGAACCGGTTTCCCGAGCGCTCGGCATGTGGAGGGGTGACAAAGAGCCGGTGCGACGAAAGACGCCCGCGGGCACCTCCCTTTTCTTCACCGTTCGTTCACCCTGCTTCGCGTGGATCGCCGTGTAACGCGGGTTCGGCGTAGGATCGCATCGTATAATTGAGATTTTTGATGCATTGTGTCTATGGGGATTTCGCCAGGACCGGACTAATCCGTCGTAAAATGCGGGTCGTCGCAAAACTGGGGATGCAAAATCGGGGCTCCACTGTATTATACTGTCACGTAACCTTAAATTTTTAATGCGATTCCTCGGCAGATGTTATACTTGTTTAAGTCTTTTAGCGATGATTTTTCAAGCACAGACGTAGCTCAGTGGTAGAATGCTTGACTGCCACGCAGAGAGTGTATGTGCGTTCGAATCCACGCAGAGGACCATTTGGAATACTCCTCGGTCCTGGTTATTTTTTCTGAAATTTGCGCGATAGTGGTTACGGACAACGGCGCAAAAATGACCCTTGTTGTGATCTCATAACAGCTTACGCTGTAAAATGCCTCGCCAATTTCCTTAGATGTTTTGTTATTACGGTTGAACATGTTGATGGTGTTATCAAAACAGGGAGTGCAATCACACCTTTGACAATGAAATGCTAGGTGCGTGTTCTAGCGTGTTCACACACCTGCCAGTTTGTCCTACATACACGTGCCCACATGTCATGGGTACCCCACACACAACATTTTTGATACATTCGACAAACTGGTTCTTCTTGAGTTTTACATTGCATTTTTTACGATCTTTTGTGCCCTCATACTCTCTATTCACACTTGAACAAACAGAGCCTATTTTATTTCATGCTGAAAAAATCTACTTTGACTCCATACTTGCTCGCTACTTTCTTTAGTCTATGGGATAGGACATGTACATAAGGGATCGTAGTAATCTTATCGTTTCGCCTGCTTGATGCACAGCGTGATTCCTTGCTTTCCAGTTTCTTCAGAAGTCTGCACACGAAGCCGTCACCACAGAGGAAGGATATCCGGCGTTCGTTAAGCGTTCAACTTGTGAAGCAAAGGCAGAATTCACGGAGTGAAAACAAGGTTTCAGTAAGGTGGACCTAAGACAAGACACTGCAATCACATTCTTAACAATCCTGGAACGACCTCAAGCGTACAGTAAAACCTCGTTATAACGAAGTTGAAGGGGGAGCCATAATTACTTTGTTATAACCATTAGTTCGTTATAGCCAATATCAATTTCATATATGGGAATTGCGATTACTTCGTTATATCCAATATTTCGCTATATCCAGGTTCGTTATAACGAGGTTTTACTGTAGCTCAAAAGAGGCTTCCCAGCACCATTACATTTGAAGACACTGTCAACATCGTGGCGCAGTGTCGTCTTGTGCCGAACTGGACGATTATTAAATAATTGCACGTTCTCCAAATGTCAAAGAGTGACTCTGACTCAGAATACGTGCCGTGAGCTACGGAGCTGTGACATACGGATCTGACTCTAGTGTTTGATGTCGTATCGTCGTAAACTGTCAGAAACACATGCGGACTTGTTGCCACGTAAGCGGAAATGCATGCAGCAATGCATCGACCATTTCTTCCTGACCCAGGGTCCTTAAAACACAAACAAAATGGCATTTTCTTTTTCGCACGTCCAATATTTCGGACTTTTTTAAGATCACCATGGAGTCCGAATTATCGGTCATCGACTTACCTTATTGACTTCTTGCCTATGTGCCATTTTGGTCTAGTAACCTGAGGAGATTATAAGTCTAGGTGAAAACACCCTGCTGACTGACTTTCCATGCTGTTATCCTTCTCTTCTCACTATGAATGGCAAAGCTGTAACACATGCTCCTCAATGTCTCTAGTTAGTTTGGCTACCTGCCTAGGGAGGGTCCTACTAAGTCGTTATACCTTCCATCTTGCACGGAGGCTATGTTTAGCCTCCAACATGTGTAGCAGCTTGTTGTCTATGACCTTGACGTTCGCCTCAGCGTGTCGGTCTGCCTTTCAATAATGTCTATATTTTCTATGGAATTCAGCTGGTTCCCCCACAGACATGTAAATTAATGTATACTGCAGACATCCTCCTATATAGCGCCAGGGAGGAAGCGCGCGCAGTATGTCTCGTCGAACACACACCCTTTATTCCCCCCCACTCTATTTACCCCTGCTACCCTGTCCCTAGTCCCTAGGGACATCCAGAAATTACACAAATCAACAGAAAGCCAATCGAAACCATTCCAGAAACCAACATCCAGAAATTACACAAACTTCAAAAGAAAGCCACTCGAAACATCGTTAGTGCCGCATACGACGCACACACGGAACCAATTTTCAAGGCTCTGAATTTATTTCCAGTGAATGAAGTCTATCGCGCAATCCTAAACAAATGCTACACACTGGCTACGAAAAATAACGACGTATTTTTCACAGAATTGTCTGGGCTAAGCCGCGCTGAACATGTGTGCACTTTAAGGGTCCGTGAAGGCTGGAGGTTGCCCAGAACGCGAACAAATTACGGAACTCAGATGTTAAAATACCAGTTACCGTTACTACTTAATAATTCCGAGTAACATACGTAAGACTTTCGCGTACTTAATTCGCATCTGTGTGATGATAAAAGTATGTGTATTGAGTGCATCTCAACCTTCTGTACGAGTGCCTTTTTCTTTTCTTTTATTGTGTAAGTATTTTCTTTCATTCGCTGCTGTGTACGGACCTACGACATTGCCTTTTTTTTTTTCTTTCAGTTACCAGTTTATTTATGATTTTCCAGTGAAAAAAAAAAAGAAGAGAACTGCCATGTGCCCGTTTTGCCTTTCTGTACGCTCTGTATGCCATGTTTGCCAGGCCGGGGGTACGGACCCTGTCAAGCCTGATCAACGGCTTGTTTGTCTGTACCCACCAAGCTTCATTGAGTGTTTTTGAAGCTGAAAATAAATCCTGATTGATTGATTGATTGATAGTGTCCATGATGATGATGATGACAGCACCAACTGTGGCACCATCTCTCGGCCTTACGGTTGCGTCCTCCGTCACACAGTCCTTACACTGGCATGCCATGGCGGCTGAAGACTTGCCATTTACAATCAACAATGTTTTGGCTAGTACCGGCTCTCAGAGGAAACAATTCAATGAACTTTGTGAACTTGTCCACCACCACCAGCAGGTACTGATGGCGCCGTGGTGTGAGCGGTAGCGTTACAATGACATCTACACTGAGCTCCTCCATCGGCGCGGCGGCCCACTGGCAGCTCATAAGGCCTGCTGGCTTTTGGCAATCGGCCTTGGAGTGCTGGCAAACTTTGCAGCATCTGACATATTTAGACATGTATGCTTGCATACCTATCCAAAAAAAAGCGAGAAGAAACACACTGCAATGTCTTGAATAAACCTGCTTGTGCGCTAGTGGGGTGACCATGTGCCATTTTCAACACGAGAGTCCGCAAGCACGCTGGTAGCCAAGGCACTTTTTGGTTTCCTCTTTGCTGAACGGGACACCCACTAGACTTAGTAGTACTTAATTAGGCATGATTGCGGGTCACTCTCCAGGAGTGGTGCATTTTGCATGACGCTTTTGAGTTTCACAAGCAGTGGATCATGGCTCTGTTCCTCAAGCAGATGTTCAATATCGCTCAGAAGAGTGACATCATCTGCCATGTAGAGGGAGGGGCAACTGTCTCAAACGTGATGTGTTGCTCTGGCTCTTGGATGGCATTGGGAAACAATGTTTCGGGTAGAGTCTGGCTTCGGTTGTCCGGATAGTTCAAGAGCGCTCTGCTAAGTGCGTCAGCTGGAATGTTGGCTGGTCCCCTTCTGTGTTTGACCTTGCAGTTGACACCTTGCAGCCCGACGACCCACCGCTACTCACCGTTACTCTTGGTGAGGCCTCATCTGCGTGAAACATCCAGGACAGAGATGAATGGTCGCAGTGGATTTAAAATTTCATAAATTCGAGGTAAGGCCTGAATTTATCTACTGCCCAGACCACTACCAGGCACTCCCATTCCTGAACTGTGTACTGTTTTTTTGCCCCGGTGAAGGCTCTGCTTACAAATGACACAGGTCTCAATTCCTCAGGGCTTGACTGTACAAGCATGGCTGCTATTCCGATACCTCTCTCATCCGTCTCCACTACAGTGGGCTGGTTGAGATCAGGAAGGTCGACCATGGCATCATGAGCTAGACATTCCTTCAGTCTCTCGAATGCACCCTCTTGCTGGTTGGTCCACTGTCAGGGTGCATCTTTCCTCAAAAGGCTGGTTAAAAAATGGGCTGTGAGAGAAAATGAAGGTATAAAGCTTCGCTAATACCCCACCAAGCCTAGGAAGGCTAGAAGCTGTTTGATTGTTGTTGGTCAAGGGTAGTGCAACACAGCAAGCACCTTTTCCTCATCAGGTCTACATTGCCCAGGTCAAATGATACGTCCAAGGAACCTGAGCGAATTGCAGCAGAGATGGATCTTGTCTGTGCTAATGGTGAGGCCTGCTTTTCTACAGTGCCCTAGTACAGATTGAATGTGTTCCACGTGCTTATCAGGGATGTCTGAATAAACTAGGACGTCGTCAAGAAATACCATTGCAAATTTATGATTTACACCACCCAAAACAGAGTCCATTAAGGTTTGGAAGGTTGCTGGCCCACCTGCGCCTCCAACCGGCACCCCAGTAAACTCGTAGGTGCCCCTGTGGCAGATAAATGCGGTCTATCCTGCTCAAACACTGGGATTTGGAAAAAGCCTTGTGAAAAACCATTTGCCTGACCCAACTGTGCCAAGAGCTAGTCAGTCCTGGGAAAGGGAGGGCTTGTCCACTGGCTGGTGCTCAGGCATATGAGCTCATGTCCTAGGTGATCAGCGATACAGCTGTCCATAACGGCCCTTTTTTTTTTAGCACTGACAGGGTGAAGCTTGCAACGTGCAGGTTGGCTGTCCCCAGTGTCAATGTAATGTTCAGCCAATGTTGATCGACCTGATTGGGCTGAAGTCCTCAAACACTTGTGCCAGACGCGGGTCCACATTCACTTGAGCCACGAGGTGTGTGGGTGTCATGAGTAAAAGGGCCCGCTGCGCAAGCCACATGGCAAAGAGAAACGGTGGTGCACGAAGGAGGCAAGAAACGTGAGAAAGCACGCGCCGTGGACACGTCCATGCACGTATTTGGTGGACAGCTGGCTCACGGCATACGACCCGAGCCACGATCGAAGATGGAGAACGTCGAGGTGGCATTCTCTGCATAGCACCAGTCAACAAAGGTTGTGCTGCCAGCTACGAACGATGGGCTGTGGGCACCAGGCTCTAGAGTGGCCGTCGACCAGGCTTACGGGCGAGCAAGATTCCCTTCAAGCAGCGGCGGCCGAACTGCAGTGGTCGCCGGTGCACCCACAATGCTTCACCTGCAACGGCAGAACGGGACGACCAGCAGAGTAATCAACAGCAGAGAGCCAGGTCACCTTGGGGACCGGGCAAGCAGCGGCGGCCGAACTGCAGTGGTCGCCGGTGCACCCACAATGCACGGAAGCAAAGGACAAGGCTGTAGCTAGGCCTAACATGCAACTGGCGACTGCCACGGCAGCCAGGAGGGCAGGCAGCGAAGGCCGACGAGTCAACTAGGCTCTACCTGAGCAACAACTGCTACCAGTCCAGTTCGTTGATACCGGCAACTTGGGCACAACACCACTGAGGAGACTCAGTCGTCGAACCTGCATTACAAAGTAAGGGCGTTCCACTTGGGTAGCCACTGCATATGTGGAAGCAAGGCCCATTGTTAGCAGACTTTAGTTAGGACTACGCCTAAGGCAGAGGAACATTGAGTGTCGCGGACAAATTACGCTGCGCATTTAGTTTTAGTGGCTTTTGTTTCTTTTGTGTGGTGAATTGTATTCTTTCCTTGTTTTTATGTGTTGTGATCATCTTCAGTGCATAAAGTAACGTTTGTCCCGCTAACGTCATCGCCCAGCGTGCCTCAGTCCCTCGGAGCAAACGCTCCCGAGATCTCATTCGCATGACAGTGGAGTGATTGGGGGTTGAGATTTCTTAGTTGGCAGTAGGCTCAAGTCACTCAGCAAATATTGCTTGCAGGTCGTAGATTTCTTCGCTGCTTAGCCCTCCTGTGAGCTGCCGCTCTCCCTTGACAAAAGGCGCCAGGTTCAGTCCCGATTGTCCAAGTGCTACATAAAGCGATATTCCAGTCACAGTCAGGAAGTCTCTCCCGAGCACTATATCCCTGCACAAATCGGGCACACACAAAGAACACTGCCGGCGAGACCACGCCACCCAGTGGATCTTGCACTGAAGCAGGGTAGCTGATTGGGACGAACCTGTGCCAGGCGAAGTGCACATCTCTCTCTTTTATGGCTGGCTCTTGTGGCTTCTGCAGCCGCCATCGCCTGTCGTCCCAGAAGGATTACACTGGACCCAGTGTCTAAGAGTGCCTGGAACGTCATCGCTCCGATGTGGATATTGCCAGCAGTAGTCGCCACCTGGAATGCATTGTCGTAGATGCCCGCCGGTGCAGCATCTACCAACGCTGGTTTCCCGAGAACCAATTCTCTGGGCGTTCAGCCTGCATGTGCCCCAGTTGACCGCACTGAAAACACATGGGCGGCACATTATGCCTAGCCGTGCCGCACTGGCTGACAACATGGCCGATCCCTCCGCAGCACTGGCAATGCACTTGTGTGTTGGACGGCTGCCGACGGGCTGCCGGTGGCAAGGCATGAGCTAACGTGTGCGTCAGCATGGGGACAGTAGAGGCCGGACAGAACTGATTGCAGGATATAGTAGCTAGTGGTATGCCATTGCGATAGACATAGTCGGTCGTGGTCCGAGAATGCCAGATCCCTTGCAACCTGTTGGTGGTGGCAGTGGTTTGTACTGCCAATGCTCTTTGCATCAATCCATCCGCTTGCATGGCAAGCTCCTTCAGGGTT
This sequence comes from Hyalomma asiaticum, assembly GCA_013339685.2. Classification (NCBI taxonomy): domain Eukaryota; kingdom Metazoa; phylum Arthropoda; class Arachnida; order Ixodida; family Ixodidae; genus Hyalomma; species Hyalomma asiaticum. Next base: position 119,210,766 of record CM023486.1, read on the forward strand.
GCAAAGGTGGATCCTTCAGTGAGGTTCCAACGGGTGCATCTGGCAGAGAACCCGCTGCACTTTTTCTTCCTTGCTTACAGGTGCGGTCGAAGTATGCCAATATGATGTATATGAACTCCTTTAATTCTTCCTCAGGGTGCTGTGTTCACTGTTCAAGTTCCACCTTCAGGCAGCGTTTGGAGCTGATAGAAGCGAACTTCACATGGAAGGCTTGTGCAAATTCGTTCCACAAGGGGAAAGCGCCGACGAAGTGCCACCAAAGCTTAATGCTACCTTCCAAGGCAGCCGCCACCACATTGCTGAGCCTGTTGGCTTCGTCGATTCTGGATATGAAACAAATATTGTCCGAACGTTTTAAGAAAACCTCTGGCGACTGCAAGTCGCTGAAGGCCGAGAACTTCAGCCGTTCTACGAGCGGCATGGAAGTCACGGCAGACTGCTGCGAGGGCTGCAGCACGGACACTGGCACACCTAAGCTTACTGCTGCAGTCATGACCGTGGTGGACGTTGCCGCAGCAGTGAGACAACTTGCTCGTGCTGAATCGGTGATCCATCTTTTGGCTGACGAGATATTGGATGACCTCCTCCGGAACGTTATCCATTCTATCCCGGATGGGCCCCCAGTTGTCGGGGAAGAAGCTTGCGCAACACGTCTCGTCAAACACACACTTTATTCCCTTGCTACCCCGTTCCTAGTGTCCATGATGATGAGGATGACGCCACCAACTGTGGCGCCACCTCTTGGCCTTACGGTTGCCTCCTCCACCACACAGTCCTTACAATAGAAAAATGCAAATCCACTACAGCAGCCACTGCTGTCAGCTAGATATATAATTCCTGAATCAACACAGTAATATTGGCTTATGCCAGAGCAATATTACTTGCTTAATTAAGGTATCAAGTAATGCTTCATGGTGCTCTTGGCTACATTTGCACAAATGCATTTTCATTGTATTTAGCGCATCAAGTTACTGAACTGAAACAGCTGTGTGCCTGGAATCTGCCTTGCCACAACACTCTCGTAAATCCACTTGTTTTAAATGCAAAGCATATCACGCTGTCATAATTTGTCCTGACTATCAAAGAACTACCATGAAGTGTGCACGCACTTCTATGTGTGGCACTCTCACGTGCACTTCTTTCTTGCGCACATGACCTCAGCCCACTACAGCACTGGCAAAACTGCGGTTTGCGTGCAAGCACACACCCTTTGCTACACTACACTACGCATAAATGCACAGCTTTGGAGACCAGCATAACCTCAACATTATGCTACATCCCGTAACATGATGTCACAACACGTGACCAGAAGAAGAAAAAGATGAGCAAGTAGTAGGAAAAGAAGATGATGAAGAAAAAGACCCAGATCGGCCCATCAACTTCACTGCTTCGCTAGCCTTGTGCCACTAGTGCAAGCTTAGCTAATTTTTTTTTTTTGTTACATAGCTAGAAAATATTTGTGCCAGTATTGGCATTAGTGCATCACAAGCACGTGGACGAGCGCACAATTGTGGCATACCTGTTCCAGGACATTTTTCTTCATGGTCCTCTTGAAGCACCTCGAGAGTACGCTGACAAGAGGCTCAGGGTCCCCAAGGCAGTATGGCCTGAGGAGACATTCAGTCCACCACAATTTGACATTGTAGGGTTCCTCACCAAGAAATAACAACAGGCCATAGATGTCTGCGTGGGGGAAGAAAAGGGAGACGCATTTTTTTAAAGACTCATTTTCCCTTGTCATAGTCCAACCTGTTTAAAGCAAGTGTTAAAAGGCCCCTAAACCACTCAGAGGTCAAAATTTAGTTGTGGTGTTGCTTTTGTGCCGGTTTCCAGAACGAACACGTAGCCGCAAGAATTTTTCGAAAAGGTGCCGAAATAGTGGTTAGACGCGCTTGATTATAATAACACGGTGCTTGCTTGTGTCGCTCTCCTGTGCCACACACTGGCCGCTTGCCAGTGTCACCTCCTCGCCGAGCGCTCCTCCGAGTGTCACGTGACAAACTGTCCACTTCCGGTTGACGCGCCTCCGCCGGGCTCCCGCATGGAGCCTGCGGTCATGCAAGTGTTTTGTTGGTGCTGTGCCAACGCTCTATGCTTTGATTGCGTCGTCTTGAGGCAGCAGGTGTTGCGTCGGGTCGACTCTCCAGTTGGCGACTCTGCAGCCAAGCACCGCGCACGGTCATCGTTTAGCCACCGCAAACACCATCTACTTGCGTGCAGCTGAACGGACAGCTGTGTACAGCTGTGTTGGAATGCGAGCGATTTGGCACTTGCGTAGCGTAGCGCAGTTACGAATTCACAAGCGTGCACATGCGAACACCACACGACGAGGAAAAACAAACAGGCAGGGAGCGCGTGCATTTGCTAGCAGACTAACTAACTGGAAGTCAAAGTTCTCCTTCGACCATCAGCGAAGCTCAGACTCTTGTGATGTCACCGAAAACCACAGTGTCGTCGCGGCTAACTTTGGTATGCCGGAAATGGCCGGCAAGGCACATGGGATTGCTTTTCGAGTTTCTGGTGTGGCCGCGGCGCGTAGCGCTGCCACATTTGACATTGTTCATCGTGGCGCCATTCTCAACTTGATGCGCATGTTAACTTGAAATGTTAAAAAAAATTTCAGGGGTGGTTTAGGGGCCCTTTAAGAACTCGCATGAAGGCACTAAAAGAATATTCACCAGCAACAAGTACTGTCCCAATGCAATGTGCACCATACTGCCCGTGAGCTACTCTGTGCACACTGGTCTACCCATTGATTGTGCTGCAAGATCAACCGAAAAAGATACTGTACTGCAAAACTCATTTTCAATCTGCAAAAGCAGAATCTCTGTCTTTGCCATTGCATTTCCACGATGATATTGCTCCACACATTTTTTTCATCATTCTTCTGGCCATTCGCCTCACATCACATCGCCTGGCCACATATTCCACCATATGAGCCTTGAACTACAAGCAGTCTTGGGCAGTAACCATTTACTAGTAATGCATTACTAGTAATAACAGTGTTACAGTTACAGTGTTACAGTTAAAAAATGTGCCGTTACTAGTAATGCATTACTAGTAACTAGGCACAGTTTTCCAGTCACTTGTAACGGCAACTAGTTACTTTCAAGTTAGAAGAACTTGTAACTGTAACACTGTTATTCTTTTCGATGCAGTAACTGTAACAGGAAACACCATTGCAGTTGCTTCTTTTTTAGAAGTGCTGACATATGACAAGAAATGCTGATAAATTTAAACACTATTGTCATGTTTCTTTACCCCTTAACTAACCACCACTGGACTGTTACTTAATGCCTACACATTATCCTGCATTTTTTCACTGTTTTGTTTTTGTACTGTTTCACGTTCTAAAACATTGCATAAATACTTATAATTAGGTAACCTTCTCTGCCCCTGTAGAAATGCCCGCAGTGCTTACTGTAGTGTTGCCGCACGAGGCGCCGTCAGGCCAGGCACAAAGGGGCGTCAGCGCTGAAGCGCCGGAAAAGACGCGGGACCACGCTGTGAGCCAAGTGAGAACTGTTTATTCAAGGGTGAGGCATTCTAGACGCGGTGACCAGTGGCCCTCCAACGGCGTACATTCGAAACCGAAACCGAAACTCGGTAAACACTGGTAAAGAGCAACACCACATCATGCCCCCCCTCAAAGAAAGAGATGTGCACTCTTGTGCAAATACAAGAGAAGATCACTATACAATGCTTAGCTGCATGGTGAATGAACATTGTACAGTGTCAAGGCACTGAAAGATACAGCATGCAATAACACATGCAAGGTAGACTAGCAATATGAATTCTTTGGCATTGAATGACAATGTGGCACACAGTCGTTGACGTAGAAATTGTAGAAAAATATAACATCATTATACAATAGTTATCACAACTATGCATATAGGAATGCATTTATGTAATGTTTCGACTCAGAAATGTGCCTTTAGTATTGCATCACATGGTATTCCCTCGAAAATTAAAGAAAATAAGCATAAAAGTAACTTGAGTATCACGTTACATAATTATTAAATCTTGTATGGGACGGAAACAATTGCTGATGCGCACTATTTCCACTTGGGCTGGGCACAACAGCCGGTTGTGGTGAAGGCATGCCTGGAAGTGCCACATGGGAAGGCGGATTAACTTGGGTTGCACAAGCGGCTGTGCAATACCACTTGAAGGACCTGAGTTGCGAGGTGTATTTGGCTTGGCACTGACGATTGCTAGCTTGGAAGCATTCCAGACATTGCCGTCACTGAGGCGGAAGGAATTTGGTCCAACCTGACTGCGGGTTGTAAACGGACCACTTGTATTTCGTCTGCTTTCCTGGAAAACGTACCTTGACTCGGAGGCCTACCCGTAGTTTAGTAGGAGGTTTCGCTCCACGTTCAGTATCTACGCATTGCTCAGTCGGGTTCTGACAGGATCCAAAGCGGGAGAAGGGGCAGAAGATCTTGGGTGTAATGCTGTAATGTCAATAGCAGAATGTGGTTGACGCTTATGCGAAAGTGGTGCAGGAGACATGCCTGTGGTAGCCTGAGGCATAAATCTGTATGTGCCTAAGTACTCTGTGACAGCTTCTTTTAATGGGCAACGTTCAAGTAGGGCGAGCTGAATTTGCTCTTTCACGACACGGTTAAACTTGGCCATTAGCTTGAGGGTTCGACGAGCAGAGGTGTTGAATGCCGGAAAGGAAAGTCTCAAAGGAATTTGACTTAAACTGGGGACCACTGTCCGTAACAATGGCTTCTGGAAAGCCTTCTCGACTGAAGAGTGCTGACAGAAAGGTAATGACAGCGTCTGAAGTGACTGTATTAGTAAAACAAACTTCAGGCCACTTAGAGTGGTAATCAACTAATGTAATAGCAAATCTGCAGTTGTACGGAGCATGTTCAAGAGGACCTACAATGTCAATGCCTAGCTTTTCCCAAGGATTAGTAGGCCATGGGACAGGCTGTAAAGCACAAAAGCTGGTTTAGCAGATTTGTCTGCTGCCTGACACACAACACAGTTGCGGATAGCATGTTCAACTTGTTTATCTAAACCTGGCTACCAGTATCGCTCGCGGAGGCGCTGCTTAGTTCGGACGATGCCAGGGTGGCTTTCGTGAGCCAACTGTACAAGTTTGTCGCATAATGAAGCAGGAATGCTGACTCGATCTGCACGGAAAAGCAAGTTGTCAACATATGGCAATTCATCTCTCACCGCAAAGTGAGAAAGAAGCTCAGGTGGAAGAGATTTCTTTTCTGGCCAACCACTGGCAATGTAAGGAAGTACCTGTTGAAAGGTAGCGTCGTCAGCTGTCGCTGCTTGTAAGCCAGCTTTACTGATGCATGGAGTAACGAGAGAAATTATTTCCTCGTTCAATTCCGGAGAGTTGGGAAGTTGCAAAGGTAGGCACGAAAGGGCGTCTGCAATGACATTATTCGAACCTTTGCAGTACTCAACAGTGAAGTTGTAGTACAACAATCTGGCACACCAACGAGAAATTCGTAATGGACAGCGGCACTCTGAACAAGCAGAAAGTAATGTAGTAAGAGCTTGGTGATCAGTTACCAAGGTGAAGTGTCTACCCCATAAGTAGACATGCCATTTTTCGCAAGCAAAGAGACATGCTAGTGCTTCACGCTCGCCAGCTGAGTATCTGCATTCAGCAGGAGACAGAGTTCTCGAAGCAAAAGCAATAGTAATAAGCTGATCACCTTTGCGTTGTTGGAACACGGCACCCAATCCTATGTTGGATGCATCAGTAGTAATAATGATTGAAAGTTGTTCATCGAAAATTTGCACAACAGGGTTGGCAGCAAGGACTACCTTGATAGAACTGAAGCTTGAATTGGCTTCTTGTGACCAGTTAAAGGTTTCTTTACGCAGCATTGCCCACAGCGGTTCTACAACATCGGCATAATGCAGAATGCACTTAGAGTAGTAACCTGCAAGGCCAAGGAATGACTGCAGTGATTTAGAGTCGGTAGGGGTTGGGGCATTGACAATTGCATGCACTGTAGACTCTAGAGGAGACAAGCTTCTGGCACTTACACTATGTCCTAGGAATTGAATTTCCTGAACAGCTAAGATGCATTTGTCATTTAATTTCATGCTCGAGTTACTTATTCAAGATAAAACCGCATGCAAGTTAGCATCATGTTCCTGACACGTTTTACCCCAGACCAAAATGTCATCAAGGTAGCACAGTACCCCCAAACACCCTTTTAGAATGTCAGACATCATTTTCTGAAAAACAGCAGGAGCAGATACAAACCCGAAACATACTAGACCGAATCTGAACAAACCATTGTGAGCAATGAATGTAGTTAAGTCTCGACATGAGTCAGATAATTCAACCTTGTGGAACGCTGATGCAAGATCTAGCTGATGCAGATCTAGCTTAGAAAAATATTTGCCACCTGTGAGTTGCTGGAGAAGTTCCTCAATGTGGGGCAAGAGAAAACCATCGATCACGATAGCCTTGTTTGGCTCACGCAAGTCCACACAGAGTCTTTGGGAACCTTCTTTTTCTTGACCACGACGAGTGGAGAGACCCAATTGGAAGCGGAGACACGTTCGATGACACCCGATTTCTCGAGGCAGGAAAGTTCATCGGAGACTTGTTCACAAAGTAGTAGAGGTAGTCTGCGAAGCTTGGCAGCTACTGGTTGCATGCCAAGGCGACGTTTAACTTCGTGCCTGTAGCCCTTCACCAAGCCAAGGTCCTGGGTGAAGAGATGCTGAAACTAGGATGGTGCATTAGAAGGAATACTGGAAGCTGCAGTAGTTGAAACTTGTGAGCAGGAAAATGTAGCGCCATGGATATTTATGCACAGATTCTTTATGGCATTCAAGCCGAGAAGTGATGAATCCTCTGCTGTCACGTAGAATGTGACAGGAGCCGTGGTATCGTTGTATCGGACGGATGCAGTGAAGTAACTGACGTTGGGAATGCACGCTTTCAAATAGTTCTGTAGGACGACGTGAGATTGCAGGAGTCGAGTACCCGGAAAGTAAAACTGAAAATCCTGCTTGTTGATCAGTGACACGGTCGCGCCTGTGTCAACTAAGAAGGGAATGGTAGCTTGGCCCACTTGAACAAAGATTGTAAGCGGCGATGGCCGATTTAGAGATTCATCAATGTTCATTATTGTGACAGTATTCGTCACAGCAGTGTCAGCAGTGTCCTCAACTTGGGAGACGTTATCATTGGAAGTTCTCAAAGAACGACAAACGGCGTGGAAATTTCCACATTTTCCGCAAGCGGAACAAGTTCGGTTGCGTGCTGGATAGTTTGGAAAGTTGGCGTAGTGCTGTGCAGAGCCGCATCTGTAGCAGGAACCAGAATCCGGTCGAATTGTATTGTTCGGCCGTGCGGGCTGCGGCATAGGCGCAGAAGTGTCATGTTGCCGGCGGCCATGTTGGGCTCTTGAAGTTTGCCAGGGAGGCCGGACGCCATAGCGGTTCTGTATTGAAGTTCTGTATTGGTGTTGGATGTAGGCCCGAGTGCTGCTTCGCCTTCGGGACGACATCATCCCAATGTTCCAGAGAGAATTCCAGTGGTTTCAGGAGTAACATGCAATGTGTCCAGCATGAGAGCTGTTGAAACATTTGGGTCGATTATCAGCCGTCCTCCATTCAACAGGGTTTCTGTAGCGTCTGGCATAGCCTTGGCTCTGGTTCACAGTGGCACAAGTACTTTCAGGCGCACGAAGAGAACAAACGAAGCCGAGGCCAAGGTTTGCAAATTCCCGTCGGACGACTGCTTGGATGAGGGATACAGTGGGCAGGATCGCTTGCGACATGTCCGAAGGTATGGCAGCAGGGACCATAGCTTCTAGTTCATGGCGAATAAGGTGGATGACATTCTGCGATGATGCAGCTTGTGGGAGTATCGGAGGGTCTTCGCACGACAAAGTAGCAGCGGTACTGGGCAGCCGAATGAACTGGTGGGTGATGCGACGACTTTTTGCTTGTTCAAACTGCTTGCATTCCTTGACAATGACTGTATTGGGTTGGGACTTCCTCGCTACACATCATGCCATTGTTGATTCTGCGCATGCAGAACTAGAATTATCAGCGACCTCTGATGTTGGCTCTGGCGACTCCTCTCTTTCTTGTGTGCTCGTTGCAGCAGACGCTGATGTCCCGCCTTTGTCTTGTGTTCTTGTGCCGATCTCTTATGACAATGCTCCCTTCTCTGTCGCCATGTTGGCACCATCGGAGGCATTTACCACATGCAGGAACCTCCTGCTTCCCTATGCAGTTCTGACGATTGAGAACTCTTGTGGAAACATTTATGTCACGAACCCACTTGCGTCCCCAGCCACTTTATTCCGAGGTGAATGTATAGGCCAGGCTGCCCTGAGGACATTGATTCTGTTTATGCCAGTAAAGTGCCAGACCATACGGCAAGCTTCGCGGTCACCAGCATTAATCCCGCTACTACGTCAAACTCATCGTTCCTAGACACCTTCCTTCCGTCAATTTATTCAGCGTTGTCAAGTGCTCAGCGGATCGAACTCTTGAAGCTCCTCGACCGCTATCGGAATTATTTCGACTACAGTCAAACCACCTTGGGCCGAACATCTGCAACTGTTCATTATATTGACACTCGCAACCAATGCGGCACTGCCCCAGCATCCATATCAGGTCTCCCACGCTGAACGCCAGGTTATCGACGACCAGGTCAACGATATGCTTAGTTGTGGCACCGTACAGCCCTCACACAGCCATTGGGCCTCCCCGGTCGTACTTGTGAAAAAGAAGGCCAGTAGCATCCTATTCTGTGTTAATTACAGACGCCTTAACTAGATCACACGCGTACGTGTTTATCCCCTCCCAAGAATCGATGACACAGTCGAGTGTTTGCAAGGCGCAGAGTTCTTTTCTTCGTTGGATCTTCGATCGGGCTACTGGCAGGTACCTATCGCTAAAGCTGACCGCCCAAAAACTGCGTTCGCGACTCTTGACGGCTTGTACGAGTTCAACGTGACGGCATTTGGCCTTTTCAAAGCCGCCGCTATGTTCGAGCGTCTAATGCACAACCTACTTCGAGGTCTGAAATGGCACACATGTCTCTGCTATCTGGACGACGTCGTAGTTCTTTCAAAGGACTTCTACATCCATCTCATGTGCCTCGCAGCCGTCTTGGATTGCCTCACAAATGCTGGGCTGCAGCAGAATTTGAAGAAGTGTCATTTTGCCGCCCGGAAGCTTACCATCTTAGGGCATGTTGTCAGCAAGGACGATCTTCCACCCGACAAAGCTCCACGCCATCGCTGAGTTTCCTAAGCCATCAACACACAAGGAACTCCTGAGCTTTGTCGGACTATGTTCCTATGTTCGTCAGTTCGTCTGTAATTTCGCATTGGTAATAGCGCCTCTGACAAAGCTACTTGCTGACAGCCAAGGCATATCGGCATGGTCTTCTGCTTGCGATGACGCATTCAGAACATTGCATCACCTTCTGACATTCCCATCGATTCTCCATCACTTTGACCCGGACGCTCCTATCGAAATCCTCACGGATGCTAGTGGAGTTGGCATTAACACTGTTCTTGCTCAACACAAGTCTGGTTTCGATGAGTATGTAGTCCCCTACACCAGTCGAACTATCACCAGAGCTGAAGAGAATTATTCGGTCACGGAAAAACAGTGTCTGGCTATCGTTTGGGCAATCACAAAATTTCGACCTTACATATATGGCCATCCATTTGATGTTGTGGCTGAGCACCATGCCCTGTGCTGGTTATCGTCACTAAAGGAGACATCTGGCCACTTAGCCCATTGGGCATTACGTCTCCAAGACTATGACATCCATGTCGTCTACATGTCAGGCCGCAGATGCCGACGCTCTTTCCCGCTCTCCACTTCCCCATGAGTATGGCACTGCGTCTGCTTCCAGCTACGATTCGGCGTCACTTGCATACGCTGACATGCAATCCAAGCACCACCATAACCTTTGGGTCGTCTCTATAATTGACTTCCTATCTCATCCGTCCCCACGTACCACCACCCGTTCACTGCAGTACACAGCTCAACCTTTGACCACCTGTGATGGCCTCCGGTACCGCCGCAACTACTCATCTGATGGGCGCAAATGGTTTGTCACCGATCTCAGGAGCGTATGCAGAGCATGGATGAAGAGACACATTTCACACCAATAGTATTTTTGGCACAGCAAACCAAAAGCCAACAAAATATGCACAGACAGAAAAACTAATAGTGTAAATTAACAATTAATACAAACTAACTTCCTTTAGTACGACACTGCGTAAGATCTCAGTTCGGCGCAGCTTTTAGTCCTACTTTTCGTCTGCCACCCTTGCTTCATCTGCGCTGGTGCGATCAACACATGGAATGCCCTTACTGGGGTTGGCGCTGTCCTTGTCGTCGTAAAGTCCGATGCCAGTCTGGAATCTTGTTGGATGCCTCCAAGTTGTTGCTGCCCCATTTTACATCATCTGGAAGATATTGCTTGCTTCTGTAGCTGTTGCCCGCTCTCAGTTGCTGATGTGTCACGTCCTTCGAGGGTTAGACCTAGGCCTAAGTACGAGCTCGGTCCCCTGCTCGGAGTGGTGACGTGTCGTACCGGTGAATTGCTGCTGGCCGACCTTCGAAGGGGGATTGCTGGCGGTGCGTCCGGAACCGTTGGCTGCAACACCTCCGAGGAGCCTCACCAGAACGTGTCCGAGGTCCACGGCTACGCCATGGAGTACCAGCGTCCCGAGCTCCCGAGCTGAACACCCACTGTTCCCCTCGACAGAGCGGAGCTGCTGATGTGTCCTTCTTCGGCCGTAGCCATGCAGACAATCCTGGCTCAGCGCTGCTGCGCCTTCGATCACATCTCGTGTCACGCACCACGAGTGCTCATGCTGTTTCAACGGCAGACGGTCTTCTTCATCGTCATCTCCTTGCCTTTGACTCATGAAATGGTTGCTGATAATCCCTCACCATCTACGTGCCGATATCTGCACCTCCTTTCACGCAGACCCACAATGTGCCCACGCCAGTGTAGTAAAAACATATGCATGCCTCTTGCTGCGGTAGTACTAGAATGGAATGTACCACTTTGTTTGACAGTACATACTGTTACGAGGTGCACCAAACCGATGCTGTCAAACGAACGATCGGCTAGGCGAAGAGGAAGAAGAAGAGATGACCCGCGTGAGATTCTGGCAGCCGTACTGCCGCAGCCGCAGCCTGTGTATTTTTGAATGCACCCTTCTGGCTCTACCACATACCTGTGATTCCCCGTGACAATTTGGTGGAGCTGCAGTGTAGCAGAAGCACTTTAGGACGGAGCTCCGCAGTAGTCGTCGAGTCGGAGTATTCACCATGTCAGACCAGGCCACGACCACGCCTGCGTCGGTCAATACGTTGCCTGTGCCAGCCTCGACAACAGCGTCAACGATCATCGTTATCCATCCTAAAGAACCAGGGACGTTCTGCGGTACGGATGAAGTTGACGTCGATGATTGGATTACCGGCTACGAGCGCATCAGTGAGATCAATCGCTGGGATCCGACGCTCATGCTGGCGAATGTGCACATGCTGTTTTACCTCAAAGGAACAGCAAAGTATGGTTCGAGAACCATGAAGAAGAGATTGGAAGTTGGGACACTTTCAAAAAAAAGCTTTGTGCTTTGTTCAGGAATCCCCAGGGTTGAAAGGCAGCCGCAACGAAAGAGCTATCTACCCGCGCTCAGATGTCCACTGAACCATACATATCTTATATCCAGGATGTCTTGGCTCTTTGCCGCAAAGTCGACGGTGACATGATGGAGCCGGACAAGGTTAGTCATGTGCGGATGATGTGTATAGCGGATGATGCATTCAACCTGTTGCTGTGCCGAAACTGTGCGACCGTCAATGAAATCATTGAAGAATGCCGGCGTTTTGAGCAGGCCAAAAGCCACCGTATTGCACGGTCATTCACCCGGTCACCTGATACCGCCCCAACGTCGTCATGCGAGGACGGACTAGCCTCTCGCCTGCAGTCGCCGCAGCCATCGGAACTTGCATGAATTGTGCGTCGGGAAATTGAAGCTTTGGCTCCTGCTATCCCAACAGTAGTCACGGCGATTCTTACATGCCGGCAGTGTCCCTGGTCCAGTCCATAGTATGGGAGGAACTTGGCAACTTGGGCTTCGACGTTTGCACCGCTGCCCACTCTCCGGCGATGGAATTTCGCCCAAGGACAACACCACGGCCAAGCTTGCCAACCCAGGAACAGCGGTCCTATTCACGCTCCTGTAACCTGGCTGAATGGCGGACGGCAGATTATCGGCCCATTTGTTTGAACTGCCGCTGTACAGGTCACGCCGCACGCTACTGCAACAACCGTTGGGTTTCGCCGTTACGATCCCGGTACGATATTCCTAGCCGCACCGACAACTACCACCGTTTTCAATGATTACCACCGCTTCCAGCCTTTTGAGCTGTACACTGTCGATGCCACCCCTGCGCCGAGTAGCTGCTCCCCATTGCCCCACGGTCATCAGTCCTGCTTGCACGTTGCCCGTCGTCCCCTTCCCCGACGACGTCCGACATTGCCGCTCGACCTCCGACAGGGACGCTGCATCTTCGACTTCCACCTCAAATCCTCTCCTCGTATTGCCGACATGACGAAATCTGATTGACATTGACGTTGATGGCCTAACTGTTCCCGCACTCGTCGATACCGGAGCACAAATCTCTGTGATGGGCGATCAACTTTGTCGGCGCCTCAAGAAAGTAGTTATTCCTGCCTTTCATGGTATTATTCGCGTCGCTGATGGGAGAAGTCCTTCCGTCACAGGAATGTGCACAGCTCGCATCACCATTGCCAGTCATCACATATCTGTTCTGTTCACTGTTCTCGAATAATGCCCTAATAACGTTCTTCTCGGACTCGATTTCTTGTCGACCCATGCCACCCTTATTGACTGTGCAAGCAGTGTCCTTCAACTTGAGCTTCCTCAACTTGCCGATCTTCCAGTGTCGCTGTTACGCTGCTTATGCGCTCTTGATTATGTTCAGTTGTCACCACAAGCCATCACTTGTGTTGCCTTGACGACCGCATCACCTGTTCCTGATGGCGACTACGTAGTCTCTCCGGTAGTTGACGTACTGTTGACCCGTAATATCGCTATGCCTCACACCCTCGTGACTGTTGCCGACAACCACGTACAACTCCCACTCCTCAATTTCAGCCACTCGACCCAAGCTCTCCTGCAAGGCATCTCAGTGGCCGACCTCTCCCCACTCGGTGAATGCGACATCGCGGCGTCAGATGCCGACACACGTTTGCCCTTCCCCGCAGCAGCCCAAGCAAGGCCGTCCTCCGAAGAAATAACCAAGATGATTGCCCATGATCTTCCGACCTCAAAAGTTACGGAACTCCACTCCCTCCTAACGACCTACAGCGACATCTTTTACTTCAATGACCGCCCTCTAGGACAAACATCGCTTGTCGGTCATCGAATACATACCGGTGATGCTAATCCTATCAGACGGCGGCCATATCGTGTGTCCCACTCAGAACGCCAGGTTATACAACAAAGAGTCAATAAGATGCCCTCCAAAGGTGTCAGAGAGGCTTCTTCAAGTCCGTGGGCATCACCTGTTGTCCTGGTTAGAAAGGATGGCAGCTGGAGATTTTGCATAGACTATCGCGCCTTGAACAAAATCACACGCAAAGACGTATATCCGCTGCCTCGCATCGATGACGCCCTTGACTGTCTTCACGGTGCCCGATACTTCTCTTCCATAGATCTGCGCTCGGGTTATTGGCAGATTTCTGTTGATGACTTGGACCAAGAAAAAACTGCCTTTATCACACCGGACGGCCTCTATCAGTTCAAAGTCATGCCCTTTGGACTGTGCAACGCCCCAGCAACGTTCGAACGAATGATGGACTCTCTCCTTCGTGGCTACAAATGGTCCATCTGTCTATGCTACTTGGACGACATCATTGTGTTTTCCCCAACGTTTGAAACCCACCTTACACGCTTGGAGACCATTCTAGAAGTTTTTCGTCGAGCGGGGCTCCAGCTTAACTCCAAGAAGTGTAATTTCGGCAGACAACAAATTACTGTACTTGGTCATCTGGTGAGTGCTGCCGGTGTCCAACCTGATCCTGACAAGGTTACCGCTGTCAAGAACTTCCCTGTCCCTTCGTCTGCAAAACATGTTCGTAGCTTTGTCGGATTATGTTCGTACTTCCGACGTTTTATGCGCAATTTTGCCATCATTCGCCCGACCCCTCACCGACCTTCTAAAGAAGGATGTGCCTTTCACATGGAGCCACGACCAAGCGGCTGCATTTCAACGCTGATCAACTTGCTGACTTCACCACCTATACTGGCTCACTTCGACCCATCCACGAGTACTGAAGTTCGCACGGATGCGAGCGGGCATGGAATAGGCGACGTCCTCGCTCAGCACCAGCGCGGTCAAACACGTGTTATCGCATACGCCAGCCGCCTTCTTTCTACGTCTGAGCGGAACTACTCAATCACAGAGTGTGAATGCCTAGCACTGGCTTGGGCTGTCGCAAAATTTCGCCCGTATTTGTATGGATGCGCCTTCTCAGTTATCACTGACCACCAAGCTCTTTGTTGGCTGTCATCTCTCAAGGACCCGACGGGACGCCTCGGTCGCTGGGCTCTAAGGCTACAAGAGTATACATTTGAGGTCATCTATAAATCTCACAGGCTGCACCAGGACAACAACTGTCTCTCCCGCAATCCAGTGGATCCTGCTAGCTGCGCTGACCATGAAAATGACTCTTGTGTACTCGCCATATCTGACTTACGCAACATCGGCACAGAACAGCGTCGCGAAGAATCCCTCAAGCGCACGATTCAGCAACTCTCCTCTGGACGTTCCGACCCTTCTTTTCACCAGTACCTCCTACGCAATGTGGTTCTGTACCATTGCAATATGAAACCTGACAGCCCGGAATTTTTGCTAGTTGTTCCCCCACACCTGCGTACCACCATCCTTCAAAAGCTACATGATGCTCCAACTGCTGGACACCTGGGCGTTTTTTACTGCTGGGACTGCTCCGACTGCTGGGACACCTGGACACCTGGGTGTTTTTTAATGCACCCTTCTGGCTCTACCACATACCTCTGATTCCCCGTGACAATACGTTCATGCTCCAAGTGCCGATGTTGGAACAGCCAACTGAACATAATCACTGGTCCACTCCAGCCACTGCCTTGCCCTTCCCGACCTTTCGATCATATTGGAATTGATTTGTACGGCCCCCTTCTGTACACACCCGACGGCATCCTCTGGGTGATTGTCACTATTGATCACCTCATGCACTATGCTGAAACTGCCGTGCTGCCAGAGGCCACAGCATGTGAAGTCTGCTTATTAATCCCTCACAAACTAGTCCTTCGCCACGATGCACCTCACGAGCTACTCTGCGATCGCGGACATACGTTCCTCTCTGAAGCCGTCAAAGCCCTCCTGTGTGAATACAACGGTGTGCAAGCAGCGCATACCATCCACAAACCAACGGAACGACTGAGTGTTTTGACCGTATACTAAGTGACATGCTCTCCACGTACAAGGTCTGTTAGAAAAGTATCCGACCTTTTTTTTTTTTTTTGCGAACACCTGACGGATATGAAGCAAGTACGCTTGCATCAGCCGACCTTGAACCCTCGTGCACATGCGCAAATTTTTTTCCTGCCTGCCAATGGTGTCAGTCGTTGGTACGCAGCGTTTGAGTGGGGTAGTGCGCAGTGCTCTCGTCGTTTTTTTTTTTTTGTGCTCAACAGGAAATTGGCGCATTCATCACGACAATGCTCCTGCACATTCCTCCCACTTGATTCAGACTTTTTTGGCGAAAAACTAGACCCCTGTAGTTTAACAGCCTCCTGCGACTTCTGGCTGTTTCCCAAAATCAAGAGGCCATTGAAAGTAGTGTGATTTCAGACAAGAGAGGGCATTATGGCTGCAATGACAAAAGCCTACCTTCAAATGTGCACCTTCATTAGCGATGGTGAAAGGCCAGACCATAACATTTCGCAGAATGCCATCTCTTGACTCAATTTTATGGGGTTACATTGATCGGCACTCTCATTGTGAGAGTGGCGAGCCTGACTAACAACAGTGACATTGCATTTGGAGAGGGAAGTCTGAACAGAATGGAAGGGAAGCATTACCATGATGGAGTTGCCAAGATTTCTTCTCCTCATGCCCATAAACAACCCCGAGGTCCAAAATTTGTTTTAAAGATATAACTCCGCTCCTGTGCGATGTGAACATGCTCCTGCAAGAATTTTGCGAATAGGTGCAATGACAAAGACGTTACACGGGTTTAAGTGGCCGCTTGCGTCGGTTTCGTTTTCTCAGTCGGCCTCCCCACCCTTCTCTGCAGAGGAGAGGTTAGGTGTGCCGTCGAGACTCCGCCCACTTTTGACACGTGACATGACGTGAGCAATTGACGTCACTGACGCTTGCGCTGCAGTTCCGGTTGCTCCGGCACTCACGCCGCTGCGATGGCCACAGGATCTGACAATAGACCTGGTTTCGACCAATCAACGAGCTACAACTGCGCAAAGTTGTCTACGGTACAACGTGACGACACCTAAGATGCGAGGACGACTGGTCAATCGCAGAGGCACGGGAATTGTTTTTTGAAATACATCGTCTGTGTGCACGCAGCGCTGTCATATTCGCAGAATGTGATTGCCGCAACCTTCTCTATGATTGAGTTAGCTTGTTTGGGCTGCTTAAAAGAAAAGTAGGAGCCTGTTTAGTGGCCCTTTAACCCATTCATGGTTGCAAATTATCGGACTATGATTCAACGTTCCACCAACACCACCGCCACAGTTAGTGCTCACTCACCAAGATTCTCGTTTTGGCTTGCTGAAAGTCTGCTCTAACACGGTTTGCTGTCCACACATGTATGGACTTGTTTGAATTGATCGAGAGAAAATGCTGAGGCCCATGCGATGTCATTGGACTATAAAGAACCCCAGGTGGTCGAAATTTCTAGAGGTGTCCCCTACAGCGTCCTTCGTAGTCGTACTGTGATTTTGGAAGGTAAAACCCCAGAAATAAAAGGACTTCTTTGAAGCACTTGATTACGTGAGAGGTGCTCATTGTCGCCAAAAGCTTGATGAATCTTGCTGATGGTTTTCACTAAGGCATCGCCAAGTCTTTGGCTGAATTTCATGCAATATCGCTGCTGCTCATTTTGTTCCACCATTCTATGACCTAACTCCCGCACACGATGTGTCTGCCAGCATGTGATGCTTTCTGTGGGCACACACATGCATGAACGTTTTTACTGCATTCAAACATTTATTACATTCTTCTGGCTTGATGTTTCATACCCCCTCCTAACCCTATGCCATTCTTGACAGTATTTTCCATATTTTGGTGTCCACTGCACCACTAAATATGTCTACCCATATTCCATAGCATTATCACGATATGTGATAACACTGCAGATGAAATGCAAAATAGCATTTCAAAACCAACAACGAATGCAGCAGTTGGTGTGCATACAGTACAAATAAAAGCCTTCACTGCTTGGCCCCAACACGGGCTGCAGTGCCGTTTTCTCGCCGCTCTCTCTCTTGCTTGGTGCCCATGCGAAGTTGACTCTCACTGACTGGTGGAGGGCAGCACACTGCCATTGCCAGTGTGCTTGTTGCACTGTACATGCATGCCTGACACGTCAGTGTCATTAGTAGGCGCACTCTGCTCCCAATGCTTTCCTTCCTCCAAGCAAAATGCGTTTGTAGAGTCGTGGTCCCACTCAAAGAGGTGGCAGCGAATGGCTAGATGAAAGATTTGGAAATTTGCCTGCTAAAAGCATGCAGCATGGGCACTACTGTGCTAGGACTCACAACACACTGCCCAGCAGGTAGCTGACAATGTTTATTGCAGAATATGTTTATTGCAGTATGGCTGTCAGCGACAGGTCACAGGGTAGCTCCCAGTGGTTGTCATCATGCAACTCTGAAATTTGGCGCTTCTTCATTCAGGCATCATGCAGGTCAAGTACATTGGCTGACGAGTCTCTATGCTTCCCAAAAAAGTGGAACATTCTTTGAGGCACTTTTGTGGCACCGGCCACAATGCAAGTGGACAGACACAGACAATTAGTAATCATTAGTTTGCCTAAAGAGAGTAAGTGTTACACCAGTGAAATCTACACTGTCCCACGACAGCTGTATGGGGGGGAGGGCAGCATAGTGCACCTGCACTTGTAGCCATTCATGAGGCACACAAGCATTGACATAACTCACCATGGAGGTTTTTTTGGATGGGTGTTCCAGTGACACACCAGCGATTTACTGCCGACAGCTTGAGGGCCATCTGGGCTGCCTTTGTAGCCGTGCCTTCCACCATCTGGGCCTCATCTAGACAGATACGCCACCAGACCAGTGCTGTCAATGGGCATGGTGTGGGCAGGAACTTGCGTGGATTCCGCAATGACCGGCTGTCGGCACCTGAGGTAAATCCACAATGCTGGTATGCAAACAGGAGGCTGGCCAACATGAAAGTGAACAGGGCCAAGTACATTAAATAGGGAAGTATGCCTTCCTTTTTCGACACACCTGGCCCTGTTCAACGCTGATTTCACCCAGCCATAAGGCACTGCATTTTAGACCAGCTACAGTGAGAAAATGGTTCCTGCATTCTACACATCAAGCAGTCGCACCACAACTTGTCCTCTTTATTACAGTAACTGAAGCCAAGTGCAGTTGAAAAGAAAAAATGGCTGTACTAGTGAAGTTGAAGGGGAAATACAATGGCTAACTACACAGCCTGTGAGTGGATCGCAATGCACTTTCGGCCACATACTGTTCTCTGCCATTTCTAATGCAGCCGTCAATTAGTGTTATGGTATAGCCATGTGCACAGATACGAGCCAGATTTCAAATTTATGTGTTTATCAACATGTATAATAAGCATTTGGTTGCTGGATCACTAAAGTGCTTCAAGGTCAGCTTTCCTACAAAGCTCGTTCATGTATCATAGAGCACGTGTTTAAAAACATAGGTAAAAAAGTATTGCAGCAAGACTGATAGCTGGGCTAGTTGGTAGTTATCCATATTTAAACTTTTTTAGCGCGCACGGAAGACACAGACACAGAAAAGAAGGACACACGAGCGCTCGTGTGTCCTTCTTTTCTGTGTCTGTGTCTTCCGTGCGCGCTAAGAAAGTTTAAATATGGATAGGTAAAAAAGACATTCTACAGCAGTAACAAATCAAGTCAAAGGTTTGCAGCATTAACCAGTGTGTTCCCAAAACACCAAGTAGCTGAGTGAAACGGAGCATGTACTTTGCAGCACTCCGTTTGAGTCTCCACTGTTGCTATTTGTCACTGAGTGTTAAAGGAAGAGTCAATAACAAATAGTGGGGACAAAATATGCCGAAGCGATGAAGACTGTCTGGACATGGTGCAACGCACAGGGAGGAAATATACTTTTCCTTTACTCTCTTGTTAACCTCACCTTCGACGGCGACCCCAATCAGGCAAAACAAGCCCTGTCACACTCAGCAGCCATGCATCATGGCCCAGATGCAGCCACCATTCATTATGCACTTTCCTCTGCTGCTTGCATTCACTTCCTGCGTGACGATCACAGCCACCACATATTTTCAACCCTTGCATGGCGAGGCAAGTGCAGAGCACAGGAGCATATGAGCTCCCTGCTGACACCTGTCATTCTACAAGGACCAGATGCGTCACATGCTCAGCTTCAACTCGTACTTCGTTGTGAACAAAGGAAATCTGGCTCGCTTCAGTACATAGATATGAAGGACCAATTACTTTTTACATCTACTGCTTCACCATAATGAGCATTTCGCTATAATAGGGTTGAACTGTTTTGGAAAACAAGATAAGGAAAGACGTCTAAATCAATATAGAGAAAAAAACTGGCTTTACAAAAGGGACACTCTACAATGAAACATAGCAATGCAACCAATCAGGTAAATGAGAACATAGGGCTTTTATAGGTTATGAAAAGGCATTCAACTCCGTTTATGAACGCACTATGTTGTCAAAACGCACACACTGATACACTATCCTACATCTCAAAGATTCTGTAGCTACTTTACTCCTCAGGAAAAGCCATTCAAGAAAGGGGTCGGGCAAGGAGATGGACAAGGGAACTTATTTGGGTTTGTTGGCACATGATAAACAGACTTGTAGCATAGCACGGAAACAGACAAGGATCTGGTGCTTAGTAATATGTTTTTACTTTTATCAAAACTAGACAGAGACTTGCATGAACCTTTTACGAGGGTAACTGTTCTTAAGAAAGCCTTTAGGTTTGTTTGTGGTTCTTGACTGCCCTAGCATGAGTTTTCAAATGAACAGCGGCGAAATGTTTACCATTTTTCTTGAGTGGTTAAGACTTCCTGCCGTGACTTTTGAAACGCGAGGGATAGCTTTCATCAACACTTCTGAAATGAGGAATAGCTTTCATCAACAAGACGCACGTCTGTTAGACGCAGGCAAGCATCTGTTGGTGTCAGTAATGGGAAAGTTGCTGAAGCAGGCAAGCTCTAGCAGATGCCCCCAGACAAATGGCGGTGCTAGTGGTGGTAAGCACGTAAAAACTGCTGTGATACTGTACACTCACCAGATCTCCCACAGTATGAAAAAGATAGGAGGCCGACAAAATATCAAGGTTGTATTTTTCGCCCCGCCTCTATGTTTCCATTCTTCCTCTTCTTCGGTGGGTGATACCGCTGGCCAAGGACTGCTCCCCTTGCATGGTTGTTTGCATGGTTGTGTGTGTGAGCATAGCGTTTGTGATTCTCTTGTTTATTTGTAATTTGGTTTACTATTACGTTAAATCTGTTCTCTGTTTGCACGTTTCATTTTAATTCCCGTGTAATAAATGAGCCTAGGGTTCTTCTCATGACACCCTGTCTCGGGCAATGCATGGCTGGAGGCATGCAACCGTGTGGCCATGACGACCCCATTCTGCGTGTTCATCGAGTGGCCAAACCCACAACGAGGTATAGCTAGCAGTAACATCAATTATCAGCCAGCCAGCAAAAGGAGCTCTTGCTCAATTAATCAATCAACTTTTATTTTTGCCCTAAACAATACAATGCTTGTGGGCAAGGGTGCTGCTCTTCGGTCGTTACTCAACGCTCAAGGTATGCGGCGCGAATGTTATGGCAGAGAAAAAAATTGAAGACAACAATAAATGGAGGCAGTGTGGCGCTGGAGAGAGTAAATACCAATGAGGAAGTCACACCGCCACCACAGAGTGCAACAAGTGAAGCTCACATGAGAACTCCACACTGCTGAAGCCAAAGTAAGCAGCAGACTAGCTTTCAAAAAAGCTGGTCCAGATGGAAGCGCTGCAATCTGAAGCAGACTAACATACAGCCAAAGGGCAAGAAATCGTTTCAGGGAGAGGTGACCACGGCAGAAGCAGCTGAGGCATTGTTGGAACACGTCGCAAAGCTGAAGCTCTGCTCCAGTACATAGGTACTACCTGTGGCTGGAAAATGTGCATCCTTCAATGAAACTTTTTTTTCAGAGAGGAGGTGCTCTCTTTTTGTTGACACAAAGGCAGACAGTGTCATGAGTAAAAGAGGCCAATGCACGGGCCACACGGCGTAAAGGAGCGATGAAGCGAGAGGCGCGGAAAAGCACGCGCAGTAGACACGTCCACGCACATAATTGGTGGACAGCAAGCTCGTGGCGCACAACCCGAGCCGTGACCGAAGTTGGAAAAGGTTGAGCTGGCATTCTCTGCGTGGCACCGGTCGACGAAGGTTGTCCTGCCAGCTACGGACTGGTGACGACGACACGAGGGTGCCGGGCTCTGAGGTGGCCGTCGACCAGGCTTACGGTCGAGCGTGAACTTCGTAGTGGAAGTGGCCGAACTGCAGCAGTTCCCGGTATACCCACAGCGCTCCACTTTCGCCGGCAGAACGGGACGACCAGCAGAAGAATCACAGCAGAGGGCCAGGTCACTTTGGAGACTGGGCATCACTTAAAAGGAGAGGCCGAGGCTGTGGCTAGGCCTAGGAGGGAGCTGGTGACTGCCACGTCAGCCGGGAAGAAAGGCGGCGGAGACTGACGGACTCTGCGTGAGCGACGGCTACCACAGGTACCGTTTGTCAACAACGGCAACGTGGACGCGACATCGCCGAGGGGACTCTGTCTCTGAACCCGCACTGCAACCAACATAGAAGTGTCCAATTCGAGCCCTTTGAGGAGCTACTGCGCGGAAGGACTTTAGAGACGAATTAGGCTGTGGGGATAGTTTACTTAACTTTTGTTTTCCTTTTTAGTGTGTAAATTGTGTTTTCTGTTGTTTGGTGTTTCCGGTTTTTCGCATGTATAAAGTAACGGGTGTTCTGCCAATGCCCTGAGCTCTTATCTCTCACAATCCATCGGAGCAGGCGCTCCCAAGTTCTCTCCCTCACATGTGACAGACAGCCCATGCATTTATTGCAAATGCCAATGCAAGCTGTTGCTGAATCAGCTTTTCCAAAGAAGGCATTCAAAAGTTGGCAGCGAGACAGATGTGTTCGCAGTTGAAGAAAGCAAAGATGAGCCTCAGTCAAATGAAAACAAAAAATAAGCTGCTAACAGAAGGTGTACTTGCCCGCAGAATCAGAAGTCTGCCACAAAAGCAGCACAGTAGTGTTCGAGCATGCTTTGAAGCAGCTCGCCGGAAATTGAAAAAGATACGATGGGGAGTGGTTGTTCGAGTGCATAATGACGTGTATGAGCACTTGAGGAGACAAGAAATACCGCCTGGACAGAGTTGCATAACAAAGGCCATACAGACTTTCAAAAGCGCTTTTGGTTTCAATTCTGCTGTTATCAGAACGCTGAAAGAAAAAAAAAGCACCACCATATCCACAAAGTGAATGACGTTTGAGGAGCTTGCTGGGAGATGATCGGGTAACCCGCGAATCCTCCGTACACATCTCCTACCGTTATATACAGAGGTGACAACGTTGTTATATATATACATTACATACACAATGTTTATTATTTACATTTGGATGCACTATATACATTTTGATGGACTATATACATTATATATACACAAGAGATGTTCTTTTGCAAAGCACAAGAATGGCGTCCCTCGATGAGCTTGGGCACAAATCTTGAAAGATGATTGCTTTATGATGCGTGAAGTATATACATTATATATACACAAGAGATGTTATTTCACAAAGTACAAGAAGGGCGTTTCTCGATGAGCTCGGGGACTCGTTTCCCTTTAAAGATTATTACTTTATGATCAGTAAAGTATGCTGCCAAGGGATCATCGATGATGGGACGCAATGGAAAGTTCGAGAAGGGAACATCGATACAGGTGCCCCTGATGGTGGTGGGACGTTTGCATTCGTACGATACGCATCAGAGAGCGTAACGTGACATCATGTGTTGGACTAGGCAATCGCTTTGCATGATTCAGATCTCCGACTAGTGAGTACAGAGTTTGCTCCGCGTGTAATCGGCGCTTGATGGCAAGCCCTCTTCGCTTCGGTCTTGTCACCGCAGGGTCTTGGCAGCGAGCTGCTGCTGCGTTGCGAGCCCGCTGCCTTGGCTTGTGCGGTGTTCATGCGGCCGAGCGGTAACGAAGAGTGTTCACTGCGTGAGCTCCCGGCGAAGAGAAAGGAAGCGCCGTGCTGAGAGTGGTGTGTGTCGCCTTGAGCGGTGCCGCCACCTAGTGAGCATTCTTGAAATCACCAGAAAGTCGGTGCCTCGAGCAGCGTGTACACGCCTCCGCCGCCACCGGACAAGGTGCGAGCATAAGAAGCTTGCCGAGCAAGCTCCTAAAAGAGAAAACAATGGATGAGCCAAGTCGACATGGAGGCAGTTGTGTTCCGAAGCTTCTAAATGAAGGCCGTTGATCCGTGACGTCACCAGGTCATGTGACCCAAAACCTAGGGACAGGGTTGCATAGGGATTTTCTCGCGACGAGAGCCACGGGGAATCTTCCGTAAAAGTGTTCCGTGCCTCTGCGGCTCTAGAGTTCTCCGATGTCGATCGTCGCCGGCACCGATGGCCACCGTTCGCACGCCGACCGGTGTGATCAGTGTTTTGGCGCGTGATGTTGAACGCGGTGAGTCGCCGGCGCATCTGTCTGTCTACGTCTTTACGGCGATATAGTACGTGAATCTCTCACCCGTAGCGACTTTGCAGGCTTCGAGAGTGAAGTTCTTGGAGGTGTGCCACATTCCAAAACATGCAAGTATGGTCTCTCTTACTTTTAGCTTTGACCTGTACAATTTATGTCGCATGTAACAGTCAGAGATGCTAGGTTTCCACGCATATCGGATAGCGTGTGGATATCCATGCTGCCGTTTTACTACGAAGATCGATTCTGATCGTGAACTATGGCGGCAACAGTCGCTCCTCACGGATTTCCACTTGCCGGGATCTCGGTAGATGAATACTACCGCATAGCAAGGTATTGCAGAGAAATTGAAAAGCAGATAAAGAAGGCATGTCTTCCACTTCTGGGGAAAACTACGTAAGGATGGAGTACATGCGAGCTACTCGAGGCAAGAAAATACACGCGTGTGTTAGCGATTCGTCGATCGTACTTGCTGCTTGTCAGATGCCATCTCTAATAATAAGATTGTGACAGCAGTGTTATTTTGATTTGAATGGCCAATGACTATAGCATACCACTTCCATTTTCATTGTGTATGTGTTATTTTCACTCTGCATTTTTGGAAGTTAGTGTAAATCATGAATATATACATGTGTCACTTTCACTTGTTTCCACGGCAAATTAAGTGCAGATAGCAGCCAACAGCACCGCATTTAGAGCTAAAATATCTGTTACAAGCATGACTGTTGACAAAAATTCAAGAATAATTTGTTGTTTACAATTGATCATCATTGAGAACTGTTACTAAACAAGTGCAATTAATGGGAGAGTTAGGGTATCAACTAAATTTTTCTTGTGATATCGATTTGTACTTCATAGGGCTGCTGATACTACAACAGGAATCTACTGCCAAAGACGTGTGCGCAAATGCATTGTGCCATCTGCACCTACAAGAGCAGCTGACCACAAGTGCTGTGGTTACATCACCTGCTCCGGAGGCTACATAAGGATCACCTCAGCCGACCTGTCATCCAATTGGAAGTGTCACGCTGTGCAAGCAACTAACCATTGCCCATGCTGTTGATTTGTGCTTCACAGGTGAAAGCATCCGTGTCTAGGTGTTTGTATCTATGCTTGTTATTTGCCACCACCAACTGGGTGTTTGCATGTATTATCATTTTTGTTACACCATGCTTAATTCTACCAACATTTTACAAGCCATTGAGGATTCCACGTGCAAAACTTACACCTAAATACAGACAGTTCATCAGAGCATACTCCTGTAACATTGACGATGACATTAAAAATGCTCTTGCATAACTGCAAACTTTGACTGCTCAGGTCTAGAGGACAAAGGAGGACAGCACTGCTTTAAGGCAGCGAAATAAGGGCCTAACTGAAGTGCAAGCTCAAGCTGAAAGCCAGATGAATGAGTGAATAGGAGGGCCCGTCAATCACTTTCAAGGACACAGCTGGTGAGATGGACTTGCAAATTGCTCAGGTCTCCCGTGTTTTTTTGACCTACGAGATGTTGACATCGCCCAATGCTGCACAAAAAGAAAATTATTTATGGTGCTTTCCATTAAATACGTAAGCTTCTTGATCCAATATTCTATGTTTGCTTGTGTTAAAGAACAGGCTGAGGAGGTTTTTGCACAACCTTCAACCATATGACTGCGTTCATTTTATGATTACCTAGTGAAATGCTGTTGAGTCCTTCTTAGAGCTTTCTTCTCCACAAGATATTCAGTGGCTGGAAATGCTTAGCTAGCCCTTCATAAGAGCTCCATATTAATTATATAGGTGTTGGAATGCAAAATGCACCTTTTTCTTGTCCAAAACACTGTAGAATGCAAATTAGCTGTTACAAGGTGCTTCCAAATTCCAAATAACCTGCTCTAAAGTGCTCCAAAATGAAATTTCTGCTGCTTCAAAACTTGCTCCAAATCAGATTGCTTGGTAGCATCACCCAGATCCTCTTACTCGGAAATAGTTGGGGTGGTCAGATGCAGTGTAATGCTTTCACATAGGCATACTGTGAAAACTGTAGCAAAAGCGAAGCTGTGCTGCTACCGTTGATCGTGGAGTAACTGGTAACGGTATCAAGTTAACTCTCACTGTCACTTACACGTGGCAGTGGGCTAAGGGCAAGAGCGTGTCTGCTTTTCATTTCTCTGCATCTTGAGACAAGAGACAGACGGAGGCTCTTTCTTTGGTTCTTTGTTCCTTACTTTCTTTCTCTCTCTGTTGCCCTTTGAATCATCACTATCATGCAAGTAATGGGCTTTTATTTGTGTCTATATTGTCTTTATCGTAGTCACAGTAATGTAGCATTAGGCTGACCCAGCTGAGTCTAACAAGCAATTTCCTCACTTAGTGCTTCGCACAACACAGATTCCCACAATGCGTGGGATCTGCAGGATTTTTTTGTTCTAAGTGAATCAGGGTATAGTTCACTGAGGTATGTGTGGTAGTGAGTGTAAATTATAAAAGCATGTTACATTTCAGATTAACTGTACCTAGCCAGTATAAGCTCATATAACCCACCTTAAAACAAAAAGGTCTGTTAAATCAGGGTATAGGTAATATACATACTACATCGCCATGAAGTGTGGCTTCACAATAGTGTGCATATCCCCTGCAAGAGGTGTTTCACGTTATAGCGTAGCCAATGTAAGCTCATATAACCCACGCTAAGACTCAAGAAATGCTCACTTGGGGTACAGGTAATTTGCATACTTTTACATTGAGTGTACCTTCACGGCAGTGTGCATTCCCCACGTAAGGGCTGTTTCATGGCGTAGTGACCCTATGCTGCTACGAAACCACTTTTACAGGTTGTTTACATCTGGAAGAGTCTGTACTTTTCAATTACGTGAAAATTTTCGAAATTCTGGTAGACCATGTGATGCATTCACAGCTCAGTTACACTTCGTTGCCCTACACAATGATTACAGGCATCTCACCTACATGAAAGCTGCAGCTGCAGGTTTGACAAAGCATGCCGCAGTTCAGTACTTTACTATTCCTCCCTTCATATTTTAAATGAGTATTGGAAAATCCTCGCATATCTTGTAGGCAGTCTCATCCCATTTGCCACAAAAGGGTAATTTTAGGAATTAATGTGATGTACTTGTAGCTGGGGAGATAGCAGGTAACTTATCTTTTTGGCCTTGTAAAAGAGCATGCCTGTATTGTACACTTCATGAATCCAACAGACATTGAGGCGAAGGAAGGCATAGGGGAAACTATTTGTAGGTTTTGCTTGTACTGCAGAAACTAAGACATAAATATAAAGGAATTAAAATGGACGAAATTCATCAGCAGCCAACCCGTGTTGAGGTGGTCATGTGCTACCTGATACCGTTTGGCAGAAAAGTGTTCCACACTTGCCACCATGGCTATAAATGTGGAACCCCATGAATAAATGTACAGAAATACCCAATATAGGGGACGAGGGAATTCCCGCCATTGTAGCTCATTTGGTAGAGCATTGCACACATTATGTACAGGTCAGAGGTTCGGTCCCTGCATGTATGTTTTTTCGTCCACCTCAGGCAATTCCTTTCATCATCATCATCAGCCTATCTTATGTCCACTGCAGGATGAAGGCCTCTCCCAACACTCACCATCCTTGCTTGTCCTGCACAAGCTGATTTCATTCGATGCCTGCGAATTTCTTAATTTCGTCCCCCCATCTTACTCTCTGCCGCCCACGGCTCTGCTTACCCTCCCTTGGTATCCGTTCCGTCGTTCTAAATGTCCATCGATTATCTAGCCTTCTCATCACGTGCCCTGCCCATCTCCATTTTTTCTTCTTAGTATCGTTCATGATGTCAGCGATCCCCCGTCCGTTCTCTGACCCACTCGGCTGTCTTCCTATCTCTTAGAGTAACACCTATCATTTTTCGTTCCATCGCCTGCTGTGTGGTTCTTAAATTCCTCTCTAGCTTCTTTGTAATTCTTCAAGATTCCGCCCCTTAAGTCAGTACTGGCAAGATGCAGTAGTTATATAGTTTCCACTTGAGTGATGGTGGTAGGTTTCCGTTCATGAGTTGGGAATGTCTCCCATATGCGTGCCATCCCATGTTTATTCTACGGTGGATTTCTTTTATATGGTTGGGTGTTCCTGTCATTAGCTGTTATAGATATAGGTATGCTGTGACTTCTGATGTCTGGTTTTCGATCCTGAAGACACGTCTTTCCATCGTGCCACTTAGCATTATCTTCGTTTTCTGGTTTAAGTCTTCAATCATCTTTTGCAGTTTGTCGCCATCATTGCTAGAGTACTATGTCGTCTGCAAATCGTAAGTTACTCAGATATTCACCGTTAATCCTTAGCTCTTTCTCATCCCAGTCTAGGCTTTTGAAGATTTCTTCCAAACATGCAGTAAATAGCACTGGAGATTTTATCTCCTTGTCTGACATCTTTCTGTATTGTGATTTTCCTGCTTTTCCTAAGGAGGAATAGGGTGGCTGTGGAATCTTTGCAGATGTTGGCTATTGTGTTTACGTAGCTATCACATATTCCTTGATGGGTATAATGCTGCCAGAAATGCTGGTATATCTACCGAGTCGAAAGCTGTATAGAACGGTTTGTTGTATTCAGCGGATTTCTCGATTGCTTGATTGATCGCATGTAGGTGGTCGGTGGTGGAGTGTGCTTTTCTGAACCCTGCTTGCTCTCTTGGTTGATTAAATTCGTGTGGCCCTTATTCTGTTTGAGATAACCTTTGTGAATATTTTGTAAAATGCTGAGAGTAGACTGATCGGCCTGCAGTTTCTCAAGTCTAACATCTCCAGTCTTATGTAATAGGAGCATGTTTGCATTTGTCCAGCTGACTGACACACTTGGAGTTTTGAGGCATAGTGTGTATAGTGTCGCAAGCTTTCTAGTTAGGAGGTCTCCTCCATCGTTGATCAAGTCGGCAGTTATGCCGTCTTCTCCAGCCGCTTTTCCGCGGGACATGCCCTGAATTGCTTTCCTAACCTCATCAGCAGTGACGCATTGAATTTTGGAGTCCTGCTCGACATTTAATACTCTCATGGTGGGGAGACTCGTATTTGAGCTGTATAGTTCGGAACAGAAATCCTCGGCCACCTTGGCTATATCACTGAAGTTAGCAAATGTTCTTTCCCGTGTAAAGCTTCCTTTTAGTTGTTTTGATGCTGACTCCTTTTCTGACGGCTGCTTCTATTTCTTTCACGTTGTGGTTACGTATGTCCCTGACTTTACTTTTATTGATGAGGTTAGAGAGCTCGGCGAATTCTATCTTGTCTCTTAGGTTAGTTATTCTCATTTGTTGGCATTGTTTGATTAAATTTTTAGTAGATTCAGAGAGCTTATTCATATCTTGTATCAATGCTTTGCCCCCTACTTCAATTGCTGCTTTGGTGATCAGCTTAGTAATATCTTCGTTCATCTTCTCTATATCCCCATTTTCTTCCTGTTCTAGAGCCTCATACTTGTTCTTAAAGGGTCCCTGAAACGTTTTTTTGACATTGCGTCACTGATTAGGCAACACAATTGCGAAATCATTCACACCATAAATAAAGCGAAGCACAATGCGCTAAGGCAGCTATGGGCTTATTTCTGTCGCCTTCCTCCTTACCACTGCTGTTCCTCCTCAACTCGATCTGCTGCGGAGTGCGCGCTAGCGACGACAGCGCCTCCCGCGTCAGCCGCTCTGCCGAGCCTCCCGTAGTGACATAGCGCCCCGATATCCTCACTGAGGTCGCCCGCCTCGGCAGTGCTAGCCCTCTGTAATAGAGCGCCGGCGACTCGTGTGACGCCGCCAGATGCCGCGATGATACCGTTGGCTGAAACGAAGGAGTACGTTGTAGAAGCACGTTGTTCGCAGCTAGGTTTTGAAAATTACGCGCACGTCACTTGGGTCGGGGCCAATCAGCGACCTCCCATTCGATCGCTCGATGGCGGGGGCGTTTGAAAACGCTTTTTGGCGAGCCGCTGCGACCTTTTGCGATACGCGTGTTCAAAACCTTATTGTAAATTACACACTTTACGCACAGCTCTAAAATCTGTCCTGTAATGGTCCTAGTGACCCGCTCTACCGGATCACCATGTTTGCACAAAATCGTCAAAACCGTTTCAGGGTCCCTTTAAGGGCAATTCTAAATTCTTCTGTTTTCGCCCTTACGCCATCGAGGGTGGCCTGTTTCCGCGTGATTAACATTGTCCTTGCTGGCTTTAGATTGAGGGCTATCTTCGCCCTTACTATTCTGTGGTCACAAATTCCTACATTATTAACTACTTCCATGTCTTGTACTATAGCTGGATCACTGCACATTGTGAAAGCTATTTTGTTTTTCGTTTCTCTGTTGGGGCTTTTTCATGTCCACTTCCCTTTCTTGCATTTCTTAAAGAAAGTATTCATTACACGGAGGTGATTTCTTTCTGAGAATTCCACTAGAATCTCTTGTCTGCTATTCCTTCTCCTCCGTAGTTCCCGACTGCCTGTTCTCTTAGTTTCTTTCCTAATTTCGCATTGAAGACCCCTATAACAATCGTATATTGGGTGTGTACCTTGTTCATTGCTGTTTCTACAGCCTCGTCATTTTGGCTGGTCGTTGGTGCGTAACCTTGTATTGGTTTTAGTTTGTATCGCCTATTTAATTTTATCACGACACCTGCTACCCTTTCATTGATCCTATAGAATTCTTCAATGTTACCCGCCATGTCTTTGTGTATAAGGAATCCCACGCCGTACTTGTGCTTCTCTGGCAGTCCTCTGTAGCAGAAAACGCCTTTCATTAAGCTATAAGTATCCTTCTCCTGGTTTCCTAACCTCGCTAAGGCCAATGATATCCCAATTAATACCCCTTAATTCTTCTAGTAGTTCAGCTAGTCTGGCTTCACTTGAAAGAGCTCGCGTGTTAAGAGTCGCTACGTTTAATTTCCAATGACGGCCTGTCTGAGTCCAGAGGCTTTTGAGTCTTTTGCTCCCATAACCGTGTGGTCGCATCCGCGACTAGAAGCTCCGTTGATGCCGTCGTAGGTCCAAGGTTTGGTTGATTCGGTCACTTGGGAGGTGTTGGTCGTGGTGTTGCACTAGGAAGGCCAGTTCCTGTTCTGGTGGTCAGGTGAGTTACGCAGATGAGCCATGATGGTGGTGGGAGCCCGTATGCATCATTTGTCCAAATGCTCCGTCGGGGGAGGTGGTGCAGTGTGTGGTTAAGTGAGGCGAGGGTATAATTGTTAAAGGGAAGCAGGGGAAACGAAAAGATACCTCAGGAGCGTAGAGAAAAGACAAAAGATACAGAAAAAGAAATTGCACTCGAGGATTCGAACTCTGGACTCCTTGGTCTAACTACAAAAGCATGGCCAAGTCATCTGGGTTGCCCGGTTGCTGATGTGTTTAAGAACAGATTCCTGCTGCGCCCTCTCTCGAATGGCGACGCGATGAATTTCAACATGTCCACGATGCAGCACTTTTGCTGATTTTAAATACCAGGAAGGCATGGCTAATCGTCTCGACTGTGTCGCGTCTGTTTCTGCCATATTCTTCCCTCCATCATGCTTAGTTTTGACAGTGCGCGTCTTGTCTTTACCTTTCCCTTTTTTCTCTCTCTCTCTACCACAGCAAGGTGGTTGTCTCAGGGAGATAAAAAGAGGGAGGGGAGGGTGGGGTGGAGGAGGGCGTAAACCAAGAAGTGGGAAAAGGATACCTAGCAACCTAGCTCGCACTCACGGAAGTGCCGTGATAAATTCTGTGTCCGTTGATCGGCGTCAGAGCCTGCGTTGCAATATATTGAAAGCAGTTGCTGAATTCCTGGGAGTGCTACGGCCTTGTAGTTAAAGAGGGAAGCAAAACTTCTCCTTTCATTTGCATGCAATTACTACACTACAGCTAAAAACTACATATAATTTGCCCTATGCCTTCCTTGGCCTCACAGCGAATGGGATTCATTACACTGTATCAAACAAACAAGCCCTTGATCAATTTCCCTCTCGTTATACATGTACACAAGCGCCCCCGCGTACACACCTTTTCACACAAGAGGGCTGTCCCCTGTCAAGGGTTTCCTGGAGCGTGCAAACATGTTACTTCTTTTATACTCTGAAACCAAGTTACAGTGACCATTGTGATGTCATTTATATTTTGTCCCTTCAAGAAACGGAACCTTGATGGGCACACCAATCAGTGGTGACTGCTGAGAATCATGTTCATGTAGTGGCTTGTACAGTGAACGTAATCATTGCCCTGATATTCTCGCATGCCTCAGGCATTCTTTCAGCATTCAGAGACCAGTAGGTGGCTTCTGCAGTGAGAAGGTCTAAATAACGGTAGCATTTTACGTTTATTGAGCTTTACATTTACTGCACAGCAGCACTGGTGCTTTTTGTGATTAAATACACAATGTCTTCTCAAGCAATTATGGTTGCCCAGCTACATTTTACATCTCCTTTTTCCTGCAGAAGTGCCAGAATTACAAGGAGCTTTCCCACTTGGCAGAGAGATCTACATTATTCAAGAGAGAAGACTCCAGAAAAGGATTGAAGAAAAAGACCCATCTCATCTGCAGCAGGAGAGAGCACTGCTGCAGTGATCACAAAGTATCGGACAGAAATAAGGTTCCCGCATTTTCACAATGATCCATTGGCCTGCTGGCTTTTCTGAAACTCTGAAATAAAGTATTTATGGCAGACAGTGATCCAAGGGTTAATTTAGAATTTTGATTTAGCGGAAGAATTTTTTTTGGGGGGGGGGGATTCAAATGGAGGGGGGCGTATAAATCCCTACATTCGTGACATTCCACTAGATCACATGCACACATTACGGGACAACTTAAAATAGTGCTGCGAGGACTAAACGCTGTCGTATGTCACATGGGCGGTAATGTGTAGCTTTCCAAAGAAATTAAATTTAAGCAGGGTGAACAAATGTTTTACTTCTAATGTGGAGCAGTTGTAGGTATAGCGCTTAGCAAATGAAATACGGTACTCGGACCACGTGGTTGCCAGTGCACTTTGTGCTACTGGGGCGCACTGGATGATCACAGAAAGACCTAGCTGAATCAACACTTCAAACAGTGTCCCACTTTCACCGAGCACTGCAACAGATTAGTTCAGTGTCCCCAGCGCAAAGGTATGACGTAGAAAGCATTGGCAGCCATGTGCTCCGAGTATCGAGTTTCATTCACTGAGCACGATACAGTGCTCCCCTTCAGTTGATAGTTGGCGTTCATGTTGTCCGCTTCTGGTTCTCTTGTGTCAACGTATTTGTACCTTAGTTTTAGCATTGGGATAAAAGCTTTTCTTGCTTTTATTACAGATATAGAAAAAAAATGAATGCTGACTAGAGTGAGTTATTTCTGGTTCGGCATAAGAGGCTGTTGTACAATGACAGGAGTAAACCATAATGCTTCCTGACAATTGGCAAACAATGACAACAAAACCACTCCCCTAGAAAAGACATGAAATGCACCAATTTGAAAAACATCCGTTTTGACTAGACCCAAAAATGTGGCTTCGAGTTGATAGCAGAGAAATTGCTATTTCAAGTTGGTTAAAAATGCGAACCACTTTGATTGCAGAAAAAAAAAGTTATACTGTAACCTAATGAAATACTTAAGTTCATAAAATGCTGTGCTTTCAGATGCAGTATAAGGCAACATATTTATCCATGACATCAATAAACTGGCTGCCACGAAGCAATAATGAGGCATCAACTTGAAATTGCGGGCACCAGCGGTGGACTACTGTACATGTGATTCTTTTTGTAAATCCATCTTGCAAATTGCACTGGGACATAGAGTGGAAGCCAGCACTGCTGGTGGACAGTCTCATTAGTACAAAATGTAGTCTTTCTCAGTCTTATCTTGCAAGTGATGGTGAGTGAAAAAGCATGTCGTCTCGTCAACAAGGTTAATACCCTGCAAGTGATCTCGATAGGCCACAAGCAAAGCGCCGCTGCTTGTTTTCAGATACAGGTAGAGTAGGAGGAAGCTATCTTCGATTTGCATAAGGAAATGGCTAACAAGCAGAAGCGTGCTGCAAGAAGTTTTGAATTTGTGTAGCTGAACGATTTTTGATAGCTCTTCACAGTTACCTGTGTGACCACCACTTAAAGATCTCGCCAGGCCACATGGCAAATTTTTGTTATACACTGGAGGTTTTTAAGTGCCCCGTAGGGAGTGTTCTACCACAAGAATATTTGAAATTGGTCTATTATTAGCAGACACACAAATGTTTCAACTGTGCGAAACCGGGATTTCAGGAGGCGAGGGTCACCACCAGTACGACGCCCTCACCACATACCGATTATGTGGGGTAAAGGAAGAAAAAGACAAAAAAATAAGGCGAAAAGCGCGAAGCTGTTTGTCTTCTCTAAGGACTGCTGCTTCCTGATAGGAAAATTCATGGTTCAGGCTGCCAGCATGGTTTCTAGTGGTGCAGAGGTGTTCTGTGGTCACGTGGCGACACGTGGCAGTGCGGAGCATCATGCTCTCCTCTTGGCGCGTGATGCATATGGGAAGAGAGGAAGCGACGCTCAGTTTGAAATTCAAGCACCTTCCGCG
This sequence comes from Hyalomma asiaticum, assembly GCA_013339685.2. Classification (NCBI taxonomy): domain Eukaryota; kingdom Metazoa; phylum Arthropoda; class Arachnida; order Ixodida; family Ixodidae; genus Hyalomma; species Hyalomma asiaticum. Next base: position 119,245,358 of record CM023486.1, read on the forward strand.
GTGCATAGCAATGCTGTTCTTGGCAGGCATGATCGTGAGCACACAATGTACACAGTGCATTTGCCAGCTCAAAATGGCCAGACATGGTGAGGGGCCCTTGAAGTCCTGCATGCTGTATGGTAAAACCGAATTGCAAGGTTCCTGTTCAACGAATACATAATGGAAAGTGCAGCACAAGGTGTTGGTTGATTCTTTGAACCTTTACTAAACACGTCACAAAGTAGAAAATGTGGTGGCCATGACAATGGGTGCCGCAAATCTCTGCTCCCACAAAGGGCATGCCACCTACGTGAATGCAGAGGTGGAACTTTTGGAAGCCATATGTAATAGCTGTGGATACAGAGCCGAGAGAAAAATATGAAAGTGCCCAAACACACAGCTGTACAGAGCAGCATCTACAGAACTTCAACCTGCATAATGTGCAGGCGTACACTCAATCTGATCAGCTTGATGACCATTTATTTTTTAGAAAGGCAGGACACAAAGCGGCTGTTTTCACATCTACACCACGTTTGGGGTGCACTTGTGGCTTTGGTCCAGGCTAGCTGGTGATCTTGATGGGGCACTAGGGGTGGAAAGTCCTTGGCCGTGGGCACTGCTGGCCTTGGTTTCAGCTGTTTGTTGTGGAGGTTGGTGTGGCCTTGTTTTGCACGAGCCTGTGCCAGTAAGATGATCCCCACGACAAAGAGTGCACGTTGGCATGCAAAGGGCCCATTGCATGCTATGCTTCTCACCACATTGCCAATAACAATCCAGTTTTTGGGAGAGGGCACACATCGTACATGTGAGCTGGTTTGTGGAAATTAGTACAGGCATGACGGCTGCCCTTGCACTTGGTGCATCACTGTACCACAGACATGTATTTTATGGTTGGGGAGCATATAGGACCAGAGGTGAACATTATCAGGATAGAAGCTGCTTTCCCCATGGATTGGGATGCTATGATTTTGGCTTCTGGGTTACAACACCTTAGGTCGCTTATGAATCCCTCTGGCGCCTCATTCCAGAATGGCCTGGAAATCCTAACTGCGCCGCTGGTAGGGCCGAGATGTACGCAAGTACAGGGTGCTGCTGATGTGCGGTTCGGCCATTATTGTGCAGCTCCGGTGCGGCATGCAGTGCTTGTAGAATACTTGGAGCTGGGTGCTTAACGGGGACAAGCCCGCCTCACGGGCGGAACACAACGCGGGACGCATGATGCATCACGCATTTGCTGCATCTCATCGAACGCGTCTCGAACGGTCGCAGAAGTAGCGTCGGGTGATCGACCTACGTACGTACGTACTGGCGTTGCTAGCATTTGGATGCACCGGAACAAGGTCGCTGAGAGGGCGTGATTTCTGCAGAGGTGAAACACAAGGTCGATAGTCCCGGCGGTCAGTCCACTGGCTCATTGTACTGGCGAGCGGGGAGCGCAGCACGTCGGCAAGGCCCGCTGCGAAGAGGTGAGGCTTGGTGCAGCGTCGTGGCCGACAAAGGCGGTGTCACGTACTGGACAGATCACCGGGTTCATTATTGTGAAACAGTGCCACGAAAGTAAGACGAAACACGGAAAGAAAAGACACAAACACAAGCGCCGAACTCAACTCGCAGTTGAGAGTTAGGCGCAGGTGTTTGGCCTTTCGGCGTTTCGTCTTACTTTTGTGGCGCCGTTTCACAATAATGAACCCGTGCCGACTAGCCCAGTTACCAGCGCAGATCATCGGAAACATCCAAAAGATGGTAGCGGTTACGTTGGTAGGTTTCTTGTCACATCCTACTAGATCCGTTGAGCGGTTTGGTGAGTCCTTGGAAGGATTTAGCGGGGCACAGGAACCAGGAAATGATGGATGCGATATGATGAACGTTCATTCACTCTGGCACAACCAGCGAGAGATCCGTCGATCGTCGAAGGACACCGTCGAGTCATCCAACAACCGAACCACGCTGATGATCACGCGGCTGGCACCATCCGGACCTCCGAACCACGACGATTCGAACTCGCTGTACCTAGGGAGCCTACATGACAGGCAGTCATGCTGGCTCCCTAGCCGTGCAAGCGTGAAAAATCTCCAGAAAATTATGTCCCTAGGTTTTAGGTCACGTGGGTTGATGACGTCACGGATCAACGGCCTACATTTAGAAGCATGCGTTGTGTTCGAGGTAAGACAATCCGTATAAAGCTTTCATGCTTCACGTGTTTCAAACGTCCTTTGCTTTACTCTTCTTTTCACATGGTTCAGCCACAGCTACACACGTCATTGAAGGGTTTGCTGACCAAGTGGAATTTGGGGCAGAACTTTGCAGCAGCCTTGCCGACCGTGGTTTGGTGGTTATATTTCAGCCTTTCACAGGTGGAGCATATTGAAATAAAAGGTTGCACCATCTTTGTTTCGCTCTCATGGAAATGTTCTAATTATTCTTTCGACTTGTAATGAAAACAATTTCCCAAAATAAAAGAAGGATGACATACACACTGGAAACTGGGTTCAAATATTGGGAATTTTCACATCTAAAAACAATGTGAAGGCACCTGTCGTGGGGAGGCTGGACTAGAAGTAGATGGCCCGATATGCAATGCTGCGAGCTGGAACCCAAGAATATCTTTAGAATGAGAGGTATGCTTTCATTTTTGTTTCTGTCTACTGCGATGTTCACCAAATCTAACAATTCATAGGAGAGCCACAGTAGAGTCTTCTTGTTCAATGTATAAAAAAAAGTGAACGTAGCACTGTACATACAAAACCCACCCACTCCCAACACCTCCTCCTCCCCTTCAAAAAAGGAAAGAAAGAAAAAAAAAAGCCAAAGAACTTGCTTGCATGTCACATTTTTGCCCCCGTATAGATTAGGCACCATTTGTATACTTCAATTTTCCAGTATCATGTTTAACTGTAGCCCCGCCACGGTGGTCTAGTGGCTAAGGTACTCGGCTGCTGATCCGAGGGTCGCGGGATCGAATCCCGGCCGCGGCGGCTGCATTTCGATGGAGGCGAAATGTTGAGGCCCGTGTGCTGTGCGATGTCAGTGCACGTTAAAGAACCCCAGGTGGTCGAAATTTCCGGAGCCCTCCGCTACGGCGTCTCTCATAATCAGAGCTGGTTTTGGGACGTAAAACCCCACAAAACAACATGTTTAACTGTATTTCATTATCATTCACGCAGGTTCTGCAGCAGATGTCCGATGCTAAGTGCCCACATCCAGCAGATGCCAGCTAGGCCCTACACTTTTTTAGGACATTTCCCACTTTGTGGAGAACGATCACAATGCTTCCCTAAGTAAGGGCTTCAGCACACCATACATAGCATGCAGGCTTCATAAAGGAAGTGTGGAGAAATGACAATGAGAACGTCACGCCCAATGTCATACCCTGCATCAACAACATACACATTTTCAAATGAGAGTTAGACCCGCACTACGTCCTTTCAGTGAAGCGGTGCTTAAGGGCTTATTCAGTTATCGCAATCAAATTCAGGATGCATATGGCTCAGTGTCTGAAACCAAAACATTTATTTTAAGAATTTCCAGGAATGACATCACAAATGCCTAGGCAGGCTTTAAAATCTTACTCGATCGAAGGTGTTTTTCTAAAGCAGTTCCTTGGCATTTCCCACAGGATGTGTCAACCGCTGCTAATGGGCTTCCTTTACCATGGCCATTATGACTCGTCAATGGAAATTTGTTAAAATTGTTTCTGACACAACAACAACCCTACACATTCACTGTCTGACTGCACTGCCCACTGTGATGGGTGACGCGAGATGCTGACAGCCCGAGTGCATAAGGTGCTTCACACCTAAAATGTATCTCAATATTCAAATACTTTTACGATGTACGGTCACGGATATCTCGTTCTTTAACAGAGAAGCTATTCTTTCTTGCTGGCCGTAAAGTGGACCGCATATCACAAAACTATGATCACTGTTAGTGCTGGTCTGCCGAGAGTGTACATGCACTCCTATGCAATTCCCAATGCACAGCATTCACATGCACGCCTCTTGCGCTGATGCGCTCGGCCCGTGTTGCACATGCAAGCAGAAGTAGACAAAAAGGAATGGAGCGCTGTTCCTAGCTTGCTGGAGCTCATCCACTCTCGGGGGTTTGGCCAAGAATTGAGCAGCGAACAGTTCTCTTTGGTTTGCCAGCTTATGCAACAGCCATGCATACAGTGTCAATGGAAGCATCCCTCTCTCTTACCATACACCCTTTTCATAAATACGGCACCTGGTGGTGGGCTTTTCGTCAGTTTCACTTTGCAAGGAATTCGCGGGGCGCCATCATGAAGGCTTCGCTGCAGAGCGGGCAAGGCGCGAGTGTGCTGGCAGCTGGTTCCCGTGTGATCCGCTTGAAATCTCATTGCCCCGAAGGGCTTCTCCTCTACATTGAGTGCTATTTTGTGTCCACTAAAGTGTTGGCAGGGCAGAGTGGCTCGATCGCAGGACGATGGTAAACGTGTAAGCGTGCGTTGTCAATGGCAGCGTGCACCATCAACACCTCGCACCACCCGAACGAGAAAAAAGGGCTCACTGTATTTTGGCGAGGTTTACGTTGCCACATCAACTTTTCATGCTTCCTAGGAACAAGAAAGGTGAGTCGGTACCGTTCTGTGCGTGCACATAAACATGCTGCTGGTGCTGTGTACGCAGCGACGTTTGTGTTCGCACTGCTTACGGATGTTTTCGTATTTTCTCCCGCAGGGAACACCGAGGGGGCACCATTGTATTTCAAGGGTCGTTGTACACGTTCTGCAGCAGGAAAGAAGCACTTTTCAATAAAGTTCATTGAGCAAAGCTTGGTTGTTTTTGTCAGTCATTTCCCGGGCCCCTCCGAACAGCATGGGCTAGTGTCTGCGTAGCTTGTTGGCAAAAAGCTTACAGAACGTGACTACAGGTAAAAAAAGAAAAATCGACGTGAGAATTAATATGATGAAGAATGCTTGTCTTAACCTTAGAGACGAACTCTGCAAGAGCATTTGGTGAGAATACTGCGTAATCACTTTCCTGGCAAGACTCAACCTTTCTTGCATGCACCAGTAAATCCTGTCGCTTATTCACGGTACTGTTCGCGGCTGTGGCCACTGCCTAGGAAATACAGGCATCCTTATTTTTGTTTGCAGCGTATTATATTTGCAGTCGCCCTTGGCTCTGGCTGCCCTAGCAAATCTTTACGCTCGCGTATCGCAATCCACCTCATGTTAAAAAAACAATAAAGAAAAGAAAACTCAGCTTGCCCCACTGAAACTTTCCTATATATACGCGTGCAGCGCGTTTACGAATGAGAGCCCATCGGCAAGTGTGTTTTTACTCATTTATTGTACGGAGGCGTTTGTTTACAACTAGGTTTCTAAAACTTGAAGACGCGTACGAGGCTAGGCTTTAGTGCATTTTTGTCGTCTGGAGGGAAAAACCGTCGGACGACCTCAGAGGTAATGAAAAACCTTTTGGCGTGCTGAAAGCTTCGGACATTCCGCCCCTTATACAGTGAAACCCCACTGTTGCGTTCCTCACTGCTGCGTTTTCCTGGCTGTTACATTGTTTTTCATCGGTCCCAGCATAGCTCCCATAGGATCCCATGTATTGCGAACCCCGCTGTTACGTCACAAGTGTGGGCCTGTTCCCGCATGATGCGCTGCAACCTGTCACGCCGTACCCGTCCAGGCACCATTATTTTGATTTGACTTTTTAGTCTTGGTCACGCTTGCAGGAATCGCCGCCCGCTGATGGCTGCCGAGATAGCGCGAGCGCCAGTGCTATCTCGGCAGCCACGCGATCGCTCAGCAGCCAAGCGACACTTCCCCCCTCCCACCTTTGCGTCTTTTCGTGCTCGTTAAAGACGGGCAGGGTGCTTCCTCCCCACTTTGACAGCAGGCGTCCCGATAGGGGTGATGTTATCGCCTCCGAGCGATGGAGATGGGCCAGGCTCGTTTAATCTCTGCTTCAGCCGTTTTCGTTGCCCCCATTCGCGTGCTTTTATTCCTCGCGACCGTACTTTGGGCTCCGGGGGGCTTCCAAAGAAAAGAATCGGAAAAAGGGACATCACACTCGCAGCCCCTTTTGCGTATGACTGTGCTCGCCTGCGCAGCGAGGGGCACGGCTGTCCGAAGTCCGTCCGTGCATGCGCCGGCGAGCTGGTTCGGGCCGGACAGCTAGCGCAAAATATGCGAGGAATTTTTTTTTTTTTTGTAAAGCTGGCTAAATATCAGGGGTGCGCAAATTGTGCAGGTAAATACGGTAAACAAGCACTGAAGACTGAACGTGAAAGCGCTATCGAGCGATCGCGGACTCAACACGACCAGCCGTACTGGCAATCACAAACCACGCGCAGGGTGCCGGAACAGGATGCGGTGATCGCAGTGACGGAGCGACTTGCCTCCAAAATTGGTGCGTCACGCTTTAACTAAGCCTCAATGATCACAGTGTTGATTGCAATCTCTGAGGCCATACTTTCTCTCAACGGGGCGCCAGAGGCTATAAAGGCTCGTGCCCCACGATAAGTGAAGGGAGGGTGGTGCCCATCCAGTCGTTCACGACGGCCTCGTCCACTTTCTTGCCTTCTCCGCTCACGGACTTGTAGACGAGACCATGCCTCGCCTTAAACCGATGGATCCAGAAGCCGGATGGTTGGAAGTTGGTCATGCCAAGCAAAAGTGCGATGTCTTCGGCCTTTTCATGCAGCACCTTGCCATCGATGTTCACTCCCACCGCTGTCACCTCCTTGAACCACGTTATCAAAACTTCCTCAAGCTGCACGTGATTGTGCAGTTTTCGCCTCTTTAGCATTGATGCTGAATCGCTGCACATTTTTCATGATCTGGTCGTGCAGACAGACAATCGTGCATAAAGTGGAGGGGGCTAGACCTAGCTACTTGGCGAGGTCGGCTTGTTTCCTTTTCGGATCTTTGTCCACTTCATGCAATATGTCCAACTTCTCTCTAAAAGACAGAGCCTTCCACTTTCTTGACATGCCACTCCCAACACGAGCAAGAACACAGAAAGAAATATGCGGGCATGGAGTGCAGCCTACTGACAACGCTACTTATCGGGCCAGACGAGACGAGCGCACGTGGCCCGCCCAGCCGGCCACGACCGCTTCCACCCGACGACCCCCCCTCCGTGCAGGTAGAAAGCGGTCGTGGCCGGTTTTCGCCTACCTCATGCAAGCGCATGCAGGTGCAGAACGGTCCGGTTTGCTCTTTGACGGGGAGAAGGGGGAGACTGCGCAGATGTGCGTCGTCTGCGTGATGGAGCAACAGAACTGGTTGTTTGGCGACTGTGGCATCGCGGCCATCGCTCTGGTGCCAGCTTTTTCACTCAGCGTCTCTGCTCCGGTTCTCCACTGGCTCGGTCGCCGACGCAGTTGCTCCCGGCGGTGTTCGTATTAACCGCAGAGGCATGCCAACACGTTCGGAACAGCCATTATTTTCCCTATTGTACGCAATGCATTTTGGCCGGGGAATGTTACAAATTCATATCACACCACAATTCGTACCAGCCGGAATCGTATCACCGGTGTTCTACTGTACTTGCTTTACAACTTGTATTATTTGCTTGCATCTTTTTCTGTTGCCTAGTATTATATAATGTCCCACTCCTGCTATATTCCTGAATAGGGCTACAGTATGTATAAATAAATATACAGAGCACACTGTTACCCAGCCAACCATCAATATTCAGAGGATGTCCACAAATGGTCTAAATGTCCAATGTTATTTGTGAATATTCAGTGGATATTGAGTAGACTACAGTATTTAGATATCATATAGTGGATATTCATAAAATATTTGTGGATGTTGTCTTACTAACATATTTTACTATACAGCAGAATATCACGCGGTGGATATTTATAAAATATTTGTGGATGTTGTTTTACTAACATTTTACTAATAGCAGAACCTATATATAGGTTACGATTTCTGAACTTCCAGATGAAAAAGGCACGTTCCAGCTGCGTTGCCAGTCGAAATTAATATCCGTTGACAGCTGAAAACTTAAGCTGCTATTTTTCCAACTGCAAAAACTTGGAAGTAAAGTTTAGCTGGAATTGCTGATGCTGCTGGAAACAACTCGAAATGCGAGTTCCCTGCTGGAAACAGAATCCAGTTCAGTGTTCGGAATGTTGCTTACTCGCGAGCAGCAGATTGACTGGGGTGAGGAAACGACGCTGATATCGCATCTCAAGGAGTGCAAGGAAAAAACAAAACAAATATGACACGCAATGTTTTTTTTTTTTTCGGAAACATGTATACCTTAGTCGCCTCGCTCTCAGTTCTGATGCTCTGATCAACCGATGTGCTGCTGCACGGTTTAATATTTCAAACACAAGTAGGTAGCGTTGTTATGTCAGCACTTTCATTCAACTTTTGGCAGATCGTATGCGGGGTCCTCCGCGCTTTTTCCCGTACTGTGCGCGCACCTGTTGCAATGAATCGACAACCTTGCAACATTATCGACGTCGAACAAACAGGCATTTATCATGATGAAGCATACGAAGAACTTGCTTTTAAAACACAAGAGTAGATAGCACCGAAATACTGACAAGAGCTTCCAAAGCCACCATTCTAGCAGCGGCCATGTTTGTTGTTTACCAAGAGCGCTGTTGCGTCAGCGTTAGTCATGTACATTCGTTCTTATGCATTATTTTATGCGCAGAGTAACTTACATGAACCAATGAAACTTAATTTCTCTCAAAAATGGCGTAAATTTTATTAAGAGTAAATAGAAGAATTACAGATGCAGGAAAATTTTTAATAACATCCGCGGCCCCGCAGGTTCGTAAATGTGACGCATGCGTCATGGCGGCCGTGGCAGTGTCGGACGGAGTTGTGTCAAAGTGGTGTGCGTGTTTGTGAAGTGAATCAGCAGTATTTAAAAGAAGAATTGGTGCACAAGTCTTGTTTTTACCTGTATTCTGGTACAGGTTTGCACGTAAGCCGTCATTACAACTGTCAGCTGCACGTTAGCGGCCGCTTCTTCCTGTACTACGTGTCATGGTGATCCTCGGACGACTCTACTACTTGGAGGTAACTACATTTTTTTGTTCATTTCTGTTTCAAGACCAGTTTTCAGCGTGCGTGTGCGCGTCTGTGTTTATTCCAAGAAGCCCGCTTGTCAGCATGTTAATTTTGACGGCCTGAGTGGGATTTGCATGAAATGTTGCTTGAAAAGCTGTTGGCAGTTTTCAACGTGTTGTGTGAGACAAAATGCCAGGAAAAAGAACGCTGTTGACTCGACATCATAGAATCTGGTCAAGGTGTGGTAGTGTGTAAGGTAACTGTGATATTATATTTTGCATGTCAGCCCTGACGTGCTATGCGATGTCCCATTGTATGAAACTTGATTCTGGTACAATCGAGTCTAATAAGTTGCGTGCGTTTGGACTGACTACACGTAAATATCTCTTACAGGTGGTAAAGTGCACGAAATCTGATAACAGTGCGCCCAAGAAGTGTCTTTGCAACGCCTGCTGCAGACATCGAAAAAAAAAGAACAGATGAAGATTGAGAGGCCCGTGCTTCTGCCCCGTCATTATTTGAATAAATTTGACTCTTTCATAAAGGCAGTGATATTGAGTGTTGAACTTGCTGCTGCTGGCTGCATGGGTCCCTGCACCTAAACATAAATATCATTTGACATCGTATGAATATAATAAGTTGAACTCATGAGGGCATTCAGTGGATGTCCACTAACATCCAGTAAATCTATATGTGGAGCAGCTGTGGACATCATGTGGATGTCCATTCTGTTCGAAATGGACATCCTCTAGATATTTATTTAACATTAGAAAAGCTTTCGTGGATATCCTATAGACATTAGATATCTTATTGTGGATATCTAATAAATGTCCAGAGGATGTGATATGGTTGGTTGGGTACAAGCAACCGGTTAATGCTTTGAGGCGTGTTGTGCCATGATTCCAAGCAAAACCTTCTCGAACCCCTTCCAGTCTATAGCTACAGCGCCACTGAAGTAGATTTTGTGGTCGTGCTTTTCACGGTGCTCTGCCAGTGTGCTGTTTCCATTCTTCGTGCATCGTTCCTGTGCTGTCCTGGAAGTTCTCGCTTTCCCCTATGCAGCTCACTGGGCGCTCAGAACAAGACACTTGTAAACAACACCCAAGCAGTTACTTCTTAAAAGCCGATCTTTCGGTCATGGCAGTAATCAGGCGAGTGTGTACGTGGGTTTGTGAGACACCCTGATGCCGAGGATTCTGGCAAGCTGTTGACTGACTCTGGTGTTGTGATGCAACGTATTTTGTCTTCCCCCATTCAGTGGTCCAGGTGCAGCATTCACTCTGCCAGTAGTGCTCAGCACAAAAGCTCCACGCATCTTTAAGAGGCAAGTTAAGGCATTACATATGTAAACGCTGCCAAATCACCTTCCTCCATAAACGCACATCAAAATGTGATGATGCAAACACTGCCGACGACCTCCGGAACGGCTCATTCAGCCCATGCTTTCAAAGGCTAGCTTGGCAACAGTCAATTTACTTCTGACCTGGGCTACCCTCTTTTGGCATGCGAGCAAAGCACCCTTTATGCGGCAATCAGTATGGACAGAGCATCTGTCTCTGAGGAGGAAGAAGGGAAGCCCATGGCCCTAGGGGTGGGGGGCTTCCACAAAGGCGCCTCTTTTTTCAGTCACACAGTGAAGGAAACAGCTGGCACGGTAAGCAATGTTTTCTGAGAAGGGTAAAATCAAGGGGTACCTTGCTTCCCATAAAAAGGGATGCTCGCATGAACGTCCTGAAGCCCTATGAAAAAAAATTGCTGTTGAAAACCAGGTGGAATGGGGCGGCGGGTCGGTGGCTCCACCCCTCCCTTGGATCCACTACTGAGCAGTCCTCTATGTTTAATCTCGCCATGGCTTATCTCCCCCACTGCTGAATGACATCCCCAGCGTGCGGCATATCCTGTACGTTGACGATATCACACTCTGTGTAATAGAGGATTCCCTTGGCAGCATCGAGGCCAGCCTGGAACATTCAGCATCGATCATGGATGACTATGCCCACCGCTGCGACCTCGAATGTTCCCCCATGAAATTGGAGTATGTGCGTCTCCGCCCTAAACCAAAGGACACAACTCAAACTGCACTTTCCCTGCACCTCTGCCGGAACACGCCTGGGGCTCTCCATGCGTAAGGGTCGGCAAATTGTTACAACCTTGCGCAAGTTATGTAAGGTCAGGTGGCCCACATGGTCCAAGACGACTCGAGCAAGTGGGGGTGAACTTAATAGCCAAAATGCTCTGCGCCTCACCAACGCTTTCGTCATCAGTCAAATCCTTTTGTTCAACACCCTACCAGCGTCCGTGCAAATGCGATGAAAACACTCTCGAAGTTATTCTTGACAAAATATACAAAGACACCCTTGACGTCCCGAACTTGACATCTAAGCAGGCTCTTGCAGACTTGGACATGACCAAGACACAGAGACAACTTAAAGAGGCCCATTTCAACAATCAGTACCTGAGACTTAATAAGTCCATGTCTCCTACACCTATCAGACAGAGGAGCATACCATGATCCCAGAAGAATGGCATGATGCATTGGTTATCAAACCCAAAACATGGCTAGAGCGACTCACAAAGACAAGATTACAGCTCTACAGGGACGCCATGGGTCCCATCCTGGAGTCTTCTACATGGACGCGCCTGGATCTTACCACATGGCAGCTGTAGCCCATCAAAAAGTTCAAGGGGCTCACTTTTTGAGCCCCGGCCATAACTCATGCGGAGCAAGTGACCATAGCTCTCGATGCCTACACTGGACCCTGCTTGTCAAATCATTATTACAGATTCGCGGAGTGCATGTTAAAATATCACATCACCAATCGCACTGCTTCAATCCTCAAATGCTCTGAATACCTAGACAAGGCTGCTGATGCCCACGCACTTGATTCCCGGCTCGCCTGACAATCCGGAACCTAGCCTCCCATCCCAGCTATGTACAAATCAAACATCTGCTCCCGGCATCAAGCCTGATTAAGGCTGACGAGCACTGGATCTTACGCATACACCAATGCAGTATTGTGCTTTGCGATACCCAAGCATTTCAATCCGGCCTTCTCCGGGGAACGCCCGCACTGTGATCATCCGCTCGCAGATCCGTTCCACGTGGTGTTCACCTCCCCTTCCTCCCCAAGCTGGGCGGCTGCCGTGCTCAGCCTTGGAGGGAGCCCTCGTGGCCAGGACGTGTGCCGCTGTGGAAGCCACAGGGGTCCCGGACTAGGGATGCCTCCTAGAGTTTGTAGAGGGTCAGCCCTTAAAGCCGAGCCCCTATTTATTAGCACTATTTACAAGAGAGAGCTTGTAAATAGCGCTAAAAAATATTTTTCATCACCACTGTCTGCCATCGTCTTTGGTTCGACAGGAGCGTCTTTATGCTGAACTCGGTGCGAAACTTTGAGAAGCGTTACCCAGGAGTTAGAGTACCGAGTTACTTTCCATTTACATGGCAAAAAGTAGCCAATGCATATTATTGCAAAATTCCTGAAAAACTTCCAGAGATCATTAACTGAATGTTTACCCGACTCATAGAGGGAGAGATAGTGGGAGCTGTCTAGTATATCCAGTATGTCGACATCAGTTGTGTTCAATTCCTGTTTTATAATTTTACAGACATAGGTAATTTAATTGTAAGCACCGCTTACTTACAGTGAAACTGTTCTAGCTCAAGGTAAAATGTTTGTCATGACCTGAAAACTGAGCATAGTGAGTATGTGCCACAGGGTTACTAACCAGAAACAGTGCTTCTTAACACCTAGTTAACACTTTGCGCAACCAGATCAGAACACTTTAGCTGCAACATACTTTACGATTCCTTCGAGTTCTTTATGCTAACACTGCAACAATGTTAGATGGGTTGAGTGGGCGTCGAACCCAGGCCATCTGCATGGCATTCTACCGAATAGCCGCGCCAGCAGTTGACGCTGCCTCAGAAAGGAGCCCCTATACATGGTGAATAGCAAAGCATGCTCATGTATACTATGGTACAGCAAGGAGGAGGGGAGAGAGTAAAGCCTTGCAAAGTATAGTGGAACAAGGGCGTGGGAAACTGAGGGTGAGGAAGAGAGCAGAATGTGGCATAGCAAGGTGATTGTGAGCCTTGCAGCCCCCCAGTGTGAGACGCCCACTGTTTTCGACAGGGCAGGTTAGTATATTGTGTCGGAGGACCTAAATGCAGCCCTGTAAACATTTGTCACGAGCTGTACCTTCTGTGTGAGGAATGCCCCAAATATCCCCAATGAATTCTGGTTCACTGAACATAAGCAATGAAGGCTAATGTTGCATAGGAAGCATCACAAACGTAGCGTTAAAGGCCAACTCCGGCGATTTTCTGACCATATCAAAGTAGTGGCATTTTTAGCTTCTAGAGACCCCCCTGTCGCCCGTATGACAGCATAATTGCCCCTAGAATTAGAAAATAATTTTAAATAAGCGAGAAAACGTGAAAACGAAACCGAAAACTCCTCCGAGCAGCCAAGCCGTGCCCCTACGAGTGACGTCACAAGTGTCTAGTGGGAGGGTGCGCAAGGCATGCCGGTCGCGACAGCGCGAAGCTCGAAAGCGCTGGAGAGCAGACGCTCAGCGCGTCCGCCGGATAGCACTGATCCACCGCTCGCGAAGTGTATCGTCGCGAGGAAAGTTGTGATAACTAACTTTCCTTAGTTGCTGCGCGTTGTGAGTTGTTTCTGCAGCCAACAACGCAACACCACTTGCCACCCGACAGCACTATACGATCCACACGGCAGCAACTTGTAAAGGCCGGTCCCCACTAGCGGAAAAAACGCGCGCGGCGAGATTCGTGAAAAGCGGCAGCAACGCGCGGCAGATGCTCGAATGGGTCGAGACCCATTCTTTCGCGGCCGCCGCGAAACAAGCACCAATCAGAAGCGAGACGCGGAGACGTGCCGACGGTTGGATGGATGGATATTAGGATACTATTTGCTCCATACTTTTGCGCCACCAATACTCTAAGCGCCTTTTACTTATCTCTATCGCCGACATGTTCAGCTTTCCCGTGTTACTCCTGAAACCCATGGCCTCCTGTAGGGTAGTGTCCACAGCTACACCTGGGTGGACATCTGTACATTCAATCAAAATATGGTCTGTCCTTTCCCTAGCTTCTCTTGAAGGGCATCGGCTCCTCAGGACAATTTGTGAATAAAGTTCGTTGACTGACTGACTGATTTTCCACAGCGCGTACATGTGTCCCCTTCTTTATTGAATTTCGCTCTGTAACTTCGGGTTCTCAGGCAACCGGACCTTGCTTCAAACAGTAAAGCGCTTCCCTTTGAATTATCGTAAAATTTTTCTCTCTTGATTTCGTCTTTCTCTTTTCTGTAGTTGTTCAATGCCGGCTTCTTCTCCATTCCTGCTATCCAATCCGACTTCTCCGCCGCTCCTTTTTTTTTACACGGTGGTGCGGACGCGTGGCGCCATCTATCCGTCAAGCGTCGAACCATAACACACAGCCTCTGAGATTTGAAAGTTACATGGCCGTCGTAAAATCTCAGAGGCCATGCCCAGACCTATATACAGTTTTCTTTAAGCCTACCCGTACCGAGACGCCGGGCAAGAAGTATCCTCGCAGGAGCAGTTTTTTGATAGCGTGACCAGCAGTAGCGCTAGAAAGACATGCATGGTCGACGAAAGACGAAATCGTCTGATTAGAGCTCACGTTTCGCGAGACCTTTCGAATGGAACAACACAAGGTCGTTCTTGGCTGCCTCGTCGCCGCTTGCCGCAAAACGCGAGTGGGGACTTGACGCGTGCGTGCCGCGGAAGCGCTCGCCGCGCGCGTTTTTGCCGCTAGTGGGAACCGGCCATAACGCCTGGCTCTAGCGCACAATCGTGCTCTTGTCCGCGTTCTCGTCGCTGCCGGGCTGGCGTCGTCTGCACTATCCCGGCATTCTCCGCGTTGGACACTTGTAGCGTCATACCCAATGTGGCCTGTAACTGAAGGGGTGGTAAGGTAGGGCGTTCGAGTCAATTAATTAAATTCATTTGTAAGGAATATGTGCAACTCTCGAGCCTCATTTTCTCAGGGCATGATGTAAGTACGCAGAGTAACGTACCCAGTGAATTTCATCAGCACCCGTTGACATGAAAAAATCGCCGGAGTTGGCCTTTAAACAACAGCTTTTTTGTTTTTGCCAAGACCTAAGATGAGGCTTACGAACAAAGTGGCACTGAGAAATATACTCACTGTTTAAGTGTGGCAAGTCAGTGAAGTCAAGCTCCTTTTTGAGCACCTCGTAAGTGGTGAGCACAATGTCATACTTGGCAAATGTTGGTGGCGAGAGAAAGCCGTGTCTCTGTACACCTTGATACTCCATCACGCGCAGCACACCCTTCTGGTGTCGTTCTATCTCCTCCAGCCACTGGAAACCGATGCTCGATGGCGACACTATTAAGGTAGCCTTCACTCGTATCTTCTCCTGGCAGAAAGAACAAACACGTGTTAGTTGTTTTTCCTTTCTTCCTCTGGCTGTATGTAGATGCATGCAAAAGGAGTGAAGTGAGCACGGGTTCTAAACGGCTGTACAGGGAATCACAACCGGATGAATTTGGACACTGAAGAGCACACATGGATTAGGTGAAGCTGGTCTCGGTATCCTTTTGCTTAAAGCCCCCCTCTCAGAGCAGCCCATTGCTTTCTTGGGCAGCTGAATGGTCCAGCAGTGCTCAAGTGAAAGCATGGTGGCACAGTGGCCAACTGGGCCAGTTCATGACTTCAGGGAATGTCGTCGTGCACAATGTCAACAAGAACAATGCCTACAATCCGGTCCCGGGAAGTCTTCTCGTCATCCTTGTTTTAAAGTTGCGCAATATGTTTTCTAAGGCCCCGACTCCACACAAAAACAGTGCTTTCTTCTTATCATCAACATGCCTGAAGCCCACATTAGGCATTGCAAAACTTCTTGCTAGCGGGCACAGAGCCTCTCCTTTTGTTTTCTAATGTGGCATTTTATTTTAAAGCTCATATAAGTACCGGGTATCAAAGTGGGCAAGTACAAAGGAAGCAAGGAAAGAGAGCTCTTTCCCGTCTCTGTTCCTTGCTTTCTTTCTTGTTCCTTGCAAATTATTGCATCGAATCATGGAGTTTCACATATGCCTCACATTGCTCGGTCATTACCACTTTGCAAAAAAGAGCTGTACGAACCATTGCATCAGCACCCAAGAATGCACCATCGACTGAACTCTTCAGAAATCTCAATATAATGCCTTTTAATATGGTCAGACAATACAAAACCGCAATATTAGTACACAAAATAATGCATAATAATGTACCCTTTCACGCATCAATTTTATTAAAACCCACAGGCCATACTCGGCAGGCCAAACAACAAAATCTTAACCTGCCTATAGTACGCAATGTCTACGGCCGTCGAACAATACCCTTTGTTGCTGCTAAAATTTGGAACGGTATCCCTACCCTAATTAAATGTCTACCAAATATGATGCAGTCACTCAGGAAACTCTTTCTATCGGGCAGTTACCAGTTGCCATATTAATGTCGTTGAAATGTATGTACATGTCACATTATTTCTGTTGTTTTTTTTTTCCCTACATGACTGTATTTGATTGTGTAATTTGTGACGGAATTCTTTGTGCAAATTTTGTACTCGCTAATTAAACTACTACATGCCTTATCTGTACGGATCCTCAACTAGCCTTATCGGCTACGGATCCGGATGTTTTTGCAGAAATGTATTGTAAACAATTTCATTGAAAATAAAGCATTCTTCTTCTTCTCATGCATTTTAGCACCTGGTCGACATGAACCAACCAGCCTGCAAAAAGCTTTTATTGCATCAAATAGGTAATTTGCAATTATTGAAGATAGTGAAATAAGGATATGGCAATGAAATCAATTATTGACCTATAAATTAAAGGGACACTAAAGGCAGACACTAAGATTAGCAAGAACGAAAGATTGGTGTTGTGTGGTAACCAATTTGACATTCCCAGTGCGAAGAGAGCATTGGTAAGCAAGGAAATGACAGAATTCAAAAAGTGGAGTGGTGCCCTCCGTCCCACTCTGTGGGTACCTTTTGGAATGACGTCAACTCATTTATTTTGAGTACTCAAACATGGCTGCTGGATGCAAAGGTGCACACAGAAAATGGTGTTAGTGGTTACCTGAGCAGCGGTGGTGCCACTAGGCAGGGACAAGAAAGGTCCCTGCATCTTTCAATGGTAGCACCCGTTTCCTCCTTGCCTTTT
Source organism: Hyalomma asiaticum (assembly GCA_013339685.2). NCBI lineage: Eukaryota > Metazoa > Arthropoda > Arachnida > Ixodida > Ixodidae > Hyalomma > Hyalomma asiaticum. The sequence continues at coordinate 119,262,564 of CM023486.1, forward strand.
GCTCTCAGCCACCATTGGCGAGTGGGCGTGCCGTTCTGACCCCATGCAGCCCGTCCAAATGTGCCTACTGCGGGTGCAAATTCACAAAGCTGTTCGCACGTAAGATGTTCTAAAAATGGCTTGTGACTGGTCAGTGTTTTATATACTATTTCACATTTTGCGGCAGACATGCTGAGCACTGGCTTTACACAATACCGCACACTGGTGTTTCCCCAAAGCTGCAGTACATGCCGGAACTTGTAGTACTTGCGACTGTCACGGTATGCTCAAATGTGTGGCTGCTGCATTGGCAAATGGCAATAACGAGCTTTATTTCGAAGAGTTGTGGTGGTTGGGTTTATGTGCTGTGTGCCAGGATGCTACAAGAACAGCCAGAGACAAAAACGTCCCAGATTTCTTGTGTTCCCGATAGATGTCATGCTCCGGCAGGAACGGGTAAATCGGACAGACTGGCTCACACGACATGTTCCGTTTTTTATGCATGGCCCTTTAGCAGTGCCCTACAGCATCATAACAGGCTAGGCACACGACGGACAGCGACCGCAACGATTCATAGCGTGTGCATGAACACACAGTTGCCATCAGAGTGGATGCAGCTTGTGCTCACCACAATCAAGCCCTGTAAAGTGCTGAGAAAATATGGCCAAATTAAGCGACAAAATTTAAGAACTGTGACAAAAAGAACATGAAACTGATTTCTGCCTGGTTATGCATTAAGTTTTAAAATTGCAGCGTGACTAAGACGAAGACAGGGGATGCATAAAAACACATAGACGAGCACCGACTTACAACTAGATTTATTTGCACTTCACCAAACCTTTTATGTAAAATCTGGCCACATCACCCTAAGCAGTCCAACATAACACACAAAAGAAGAACAAAAGTCGGTACAAAGTGATCTAAAGCATGCAGGCAAGATAAAACCTGCGCATGTGCATTCCCTCAAGGTACACACTCAACCGTGACAAGACGGATCAACTCTGGGCAAAGAGACTTCAACCCAAGCATTCAGAGCCAAATCGAACAAGGAGTGAAACAAAAAGCGCAGCAAAATCCTAGGAATAAAAAAACACGTCGAGGGTGAAACAGGCAGGTGTTATAATGAAAGAGCAAAGGTGCACAACGAGGAATGTGCGCAATAATGTCAGTAGTATCTTACATGAGCATTGCAAGCGTTGTGGTTGCACACCCAAATTTAATGAAGCCAAATTTCTGAATAAAGCACGAGAACTTGCTGAAGCCTTGTTAATTCACCCTCACACGTTGTCACGTGGTATTTATGGTCATTCCTTCATCTTTTTCTCACATTTTACGATCCGACGCTGAGTTGTTTCTGTAGTTCCTTTAAATGTTTCATGCTAACGCGCTTTCCGTGTTTATTGTTGGTCATCAGTTTCATCTTTGATGTGTGTTTTTATTTCTAGGACTTTGCTGTAGTTCTTGTTTCACTCCTTGTTCGATTTGATTCTGAATGCTTGGGTTGAAGTCTCTTTGCCCAGAGTTGATCCGTCTTGTCATGGATGAGTGAGTACCTTGAGGGAGTGCACATGCGCAGCTTTAGATCACTTTGTACCAACTTTTGTGTGTTTTATTGGACTGCTTGGCGGGTGATGTGGCCAACATAAAAAGTTTGATGAAGTGCAAATAAATCTATTTGTAGGTCGGCGCTCGTCTGTGCGATTTTATGCATCTCCTGTCTCCATTGCACTGCAATTTTAAGAGCGTGAACGAACTTGCCCAAGGTGGAATCCTGCGGCGTTAAGTTCACAGCTTTATAAGTTTAGAGCAAACTAGAACAAGAACATTAAACCACACCACCTGGTCCACACATTCTTGCTTTTGTATGAAACTATACACCTTATCCTCACCGATGGCAATATACATGCGGCTATCACCATCGCAGAGGACATCTGTATAGTGGAGATTGTGTTTCTGGAGTGACTGCTCAAACAAGGTTTTCGCTGCAATTGCCGCCATCTACCCTGCATTTGCCTGTTTTGGCACTGCGGTTCATGTTTTTCATGCCACTCCATGCAGCCTTCAAGTTTTGGTCCATGGGCACATCCATGACAGCAGTTGGAGAGAACACACTCAATGACACAGCCAACGCCGCAGGGAACATAGACGTCATAAATGACATATATGTTCCCTGCGGCACACCCAAGGTCTTCATATATCTGACACACCTTCTCTGCACTTGCACCCTCCATTGCTGGGACTACAGATGCAATGACGGAAAAGTTCAACGTCAACAAAAGCATGCTGAGTAGCAAAATCAAGAACAAAGACCAGATTATGCAAGCGAACGATGGCGACACGATTGGTGAAAAGAGAAATACACCTAGAATGGCAGCGCACCGCAAACTAGAAGAAGCGTTGTTGCGCTAGATTGCCATCTTGGGTGATGCGCTTTTGCATTTGAACAGCCCCCTTATCTGTGCGCAAGCAGAGAACTGACCATGAACATTGCCTCTTTCAATGCGTCGGAAGGGTATGCGTCGCATGGTGGAAACGCTTAGAGGGCTTTTCATGAAGGCTTTGCTTACTTTGAAGGCTTTGCTTACTTTGAAGGCTTTGCTTACTCGATGATCTTGATGAGGGAACGCTGGCTTCATGAAAAAGCAGCACATTTCTCCACAATTCAACATGGTATCATTAAAAAAATATTCGAAAATTATTCAAAAGATATTCTGTTTGATTCACACTCGAACATTTTAAAATTCACTTCGCACTCAATATTTTGCTATGCGCACAGCTCTAGTTTCGACCCATGGAAACCTTTCCCAGTCGACATCTAGTTGTAGATATATTCTATGTTACTCATGTCACAGGCTTCGTGTGTGCAAAGGAGCAACACAGCTATCTTCTGCGTGCAGGTGACTTTCCTTTGGACATTGACAAAAGCAGTGCGTCGCCATTAGTACTTAATTTGGAACAGATGCGGCACACACAAGCCACAGTCGAGGACAAAACGAACTAACACATGTTGAATTCCAATGGCAGATTCAGGCAGCCGATCAGGGTTGTTTCGTTGTACCTGACCACCGGGATTGGGCGTCTGGCACTCCAGGTAGATTTTTCGTCGTCAGTTCGGACCGTCACTTCGGCCTATGGCAGAGTGCTAGATGTGTAACATCAAGCAGCTGGAGCCATTGGTTGGTTTGGCTTCACTCTGATCACTCTGGCTAAGGCTACCGAGGCATTCACCGGTATCCCCACTCATGGCAGCATGAACAGTGTTGAGTATGATTTATTTTTGGCATGATATATAAAACATAACTCAGTAATGCTGTGTTTAAATTGGGCAGTTTCTTGCAAGGGAGCGCCGACTTCCAAAGCAAGAGATTCCAAGCCATTGACGCAAACGGTAAATGGCGGCACCGGCCATCTCACCGAACTGGCTCGCTTCGATTTCAACATTGCACTTCTTGTTGAGGCGTCAACAAAACTAGTCTTGTGAGCAAACGCATAATGTACAGTGCAATTGCTAATAGTCTTTGTACACATGGGCACTGTTTAACGAGCTCGTGCTTGATCACGAACTTCGGGCACGGCATCTACATTGGTAGGCCTACCACACAGAAGCGTTGGCGAGGATGGGCTCTTCTGTGTTTTTTGTTTGCGAAGGCGTAGCTTTAGTGACTATATTCCTGTAAAACAAAGCAGGGTTGTTCAGATCTGTTCATTTTGCCCCTCTTGGCGAGTACGCAGAGTATTTGGGCGTATACGTGCCGTAGCGGGGAAGTGGGCAGAGCAGGTCTTCCCGCTCCACGGAGTGACTCTTGCTCTCAACCTACTCCGACTCCCTCATTGGAATGTGCAACTTGTGCCCTCACTCATCCATTGGAACAAACCTGTTCCAAAATGCCATGCGGGCTGGAAGGTGCACTGCCGCACCCTGCGACATCTGCAGCACCGCGCCTCTGCCGATATCCAAAACACTTGAAAAACATGAGAGAGAGGGGACTTGCACTGTACTCCTATTGGGAACGTACTTTGTGGAACAGCGTTCTTTTTCTTCTCTTTCTCTCATTCTTTCCTTGGGTTACCATGGTAAATCAGCTCGGAGAGCAGGAATGATGGTGCCGACGGCCTCCCCCATTCACATTTTTTTTCTTTTTTTTATTACTCTTTCTTGGGTTTTGATAAGCTTTCATACATCGCTGTTGCCCTCGGAGGTGGCAATCGTGAGTGCTTTGTTGGCGGAGTCCACAGAGTTCGGTGAGGCACCGTTGCTTACCATCACGTGCTTGTTTTCGGCTCGCTGTGTATGGTGTGCGAAGGCACGGCAGACTGCTGCAGTTTTCGAGTTGTCGTGTGGCAATAGCTGCAGCAAGCACAGGGAGCGTCAAGAAGCGCAAGCACCTTGGCTTGGTGACCAAGTTGAAAGCCCTTCAGCGTGTTTGAGGCGGGCAAAAAAGGTTCAGCGGCAGACGACTTCGGCATTCCTCAGTGCACTCTGAGTACCTTGTTAAAGAACAAGGTGGACATAAAGGCAAAAGCGGTGGCACAATGAACATCGGAAGCATGTCGTGTGCGCGCTTCAGCCAACGAGAAAGTCGCGAAGGCACTCTCTGCCTGGTTTTTATAAGTCTGGCCTAAGAACATTCCGGTCGATGGCCCAATGCTAATGGCTAAAACCAAATAGTTTGCCACTGCACTCGGCAAAGAAAACGTCGAAAACACTGGGTGGCTTCACAGATTTAAGAACTGCTATAACATTGTTGGTAAAACCATTTCTGGCAAAAGCGAAGCTGTCAGCAGCCAGTACATCCAGCACTGGATTGCGAAGGAGTGGCTCGAAATCTCCGCGAAGTTTTCTTCCACGGAAATGTTCAACGCCAAGGAGGGGGACCGGTCTGTTCTGGCAAATGCTGCTGAGCAAGACGCTCGACATCCAGGGAAGCACGTGTCATGGAGGCAAAATGAGCAAAGTCCGCGTGAGCGTTCTGCTCGTGTCCAACATGGATGGGTCTTGAAAGCTCCAGCCCTTTGTGATCGGAAAAGCAAGGGCACCACGCTGCTTCAAAAACTACAAGCAGCTTCCCTTCCGCTATGCCTCTAACAAGATGGCGTGGATGACGCGTCAGCTCTTCACAGAATAGCTGCAGGCGTGGGACGTCGAGGTGTGCAAGTCGGGGCGTCATGCTTGCCTTCTTGTGGATAACTGCTCGGCCCACCACACCACCTGCAAGCTAAAAAAGTCGAGCTCGAATTACTGCCTGCCAACACGACAGCGAAACTGCAGCCGCTTGACCAGGGCATCATTAAGTCCTTCAAGGTGGGTTACAGGAGGCGAGTCCTAGATAGCCTTTTGGTAAAGCATGGGCACTGAGCTAAAAGTTGACCTGCTTGGTGCCATTCAAAAGATGACGGGCCCCTGGCAAGATGTACAGAAGTGGCCAACTGCTTCTGGAAGGCAGGCTTCGTGACGGCCAAACTTGCAGGAACCTGTGAAGATGGCGGCGACGACGAATGCATAGACGACGCATTCCACGAGTTGTCTCCTTTCCCGGCTGCTGTTCCACCCGAAATGTCTGCAGACGAAGCTGACTGCAACGTTCAGGCTGTTGCGAGCCTCACTAATGAGGACATTGTAGCTGCAGTCGCAGGGAACCAGGATGCCCAGGCTCGACAGCGACGATACGCTCGGCTTGATATGCCATTGTTGCGGCGACATGGAAGGGACTGGGGCTGTCGCACCTAGACAGCCTCGATAAGATCGAGGCCAACGACTTTAACTTCATATCGAAGATGAAGAAGCAGGCCGTGATCAGCGAACTTTTCTTTTTTTTTTTCACACAAATAAAGCATTCTGTTGCGTCATGTGTGCGGAATTAGTTCTCATATTTGAATGCACTGATTGATAGGTGATCGTCTGCCACAGGTAAGGCCTGTATTTTTTTATACCGAATTTTTTATATATTGAATTAATTCACGATCCCCTTCGGGTATCTGTGTTTGAGTGACTCCACTTTGTACCAAACAGTGCTCAAGCGTTCCTAACACAGCTGGCGTTCACATGGCACTGCATGCTGCACAAGGCATCGATGGTTACCAAGATGACATCAAGAGATTGCGGCTCGTCGACACTCCATTTGAACAATTACTGATAACATCGTGGTGACATTCAACCTTTCAAACACCATGCTCTCCAAATGAGGCAACACAGCTCCCAGCACACTCAGCCTGGCATTACGACGAGTGGAGACTTGAGCGGATTTCAGCAACATACGGAGGACGGGTCACCCACCCAACAACTATGCAATCTCTCTGAAGCGTCCAGCATGATTCATTGCAAATGGAGTTTATTCCACTGGTAACGTGCAGCGGGGGATGAAAAGGCTTAACTTTTCACCGGAGGGGTGATCAGCACTTTGTGGTAAAAATGAGCAATGAAAAAATGACTTGGTCACTAATTTGCACAAGTCTGAAAAGGTGAGTCCATAATGATGAACTACTGATGTGACAACTATTTTCTCACAGCACTTTAGAGTTCATTAAGAATGAACAGATGCAACTGTAGCAAAATGAAAGGTGTATGCTGCAGTATGATGTATAAAAAAAACGCTTGTCAGTCCATAACATTGCAAGTTCCTGATCAAGATCACAGATAACACACCAAACCATACACAACAGAAGCCACACACAAACACGGCTACCCTGAATAAAGGAAGAACCAGAGGCGCCCTCCCCTCTCTTTACACTTGGTGGCTAGAGGGGAGGGTCCGCCCACAACACCCATCCACTGTTGTTTTCCTCTCAAGGTGGCGCTCTTTATATGGAGAGATTAATGGCCACGCTCACTCAATGAAAAGATACGTCTACCAAGCAAATCGGGAGAGTTGGCAGATATACGCCCACTGATGCAATGATTATGTAAGAACTTTCTATAGACCTAGCTTTTACAACCAACACTTGGCCTGCTATACAACCCACGGACAATGAGACCATCTGTGGGAGGACACTTTCGCATGTCCGACATGCCCATACACAGGGGGTGGCAGCTGCATGAAAACAAGGTCAGACGAACTGCATTTACAATTATTGATTACTGTATCAGCTGGCCGATTCATATGGATGTGCACAAGGCACAAGGAGCGATAGCACCCACCTTTGCAGGGTCCACCCAGCAGTGCGGGCATAGGCTGCCATACGGGGTGCCTGCCAACTGGTGGTAAGTGTGGCATTCGGGGCACTCCACTCGGGTGTCCGCACGAGTATCAGCACAGCGCTCGTCGTCATCAGAAGGCTCATTGGTGTCACCTGCATTGGCCTACACAGACAAAGCCACACTTTCAAGCTGAGCTGCAGAATGGTCGTGAATACACTACCTCCATAAACTACCTGAGGCCTGTCACAACAAACATACATGTTCGTTGTCACGGGATAAACGTGAGATAAATTTATAGCCATACAGCTGCTAGACATGCTGCCAAACGTAAAGGCCGTTTCAGGATTGCTGCCAGTAAAATCTTGTTACAATGCACACCACATTAACTTTTCAGATTAATGAGCTTTTCACAAACCCCGGCACCAACTTCCTATAGTTTCAATATCAAATTTTATCACTACAAAGCACTTGAAAATACTGAAACTCAAAAGGACAGAAAGCTGAGCAAGATGGTAAGGATTGATAATGCAAAGAACAGGCGTGCAAAACAAGGACACAACGGAGGAGAAGCGAACACGAACGCCGTCTATCAATTGAAGCAGAGCACAGAGGTGAAAAAGAAAGAAGACACACAACTTATCTGCGCATGCTCAAGAATAGTAGCCCCACCTGTCAAACGGTTACATGCGCCGGTCCACACGAGAGACAACTGTTAAGGCATTCTATCTCTTCTCTGTTTAAGCTAATCGACAGCTTACTCACGCATGCGCTTCCTCTAATAATGATATGCCAGGCCTCGACCATTAAAAGCATTTCTTCTTTCTTGTGTCTGTACAGAATCTTGCATTCATCTAACTTGGGCGTGCAGTTACAGACCCAGCAGCACAAAGATAGAAAGGACGGCATTCCACCTGATAGAAACCTTCTATGTTCAATTAATATCTGATTAATACAATGAGCTGTTTGCCCTATGAGGAAATGTCTGCTGCTAAAAGGAATCTTATAAACCACACCCATGCAACAGTCGGTAGAATTGTTGGCAGTGTAAATCAACTGGCAGATATCTGTTCGCTTTTTTCCTTGAACCTGCTCATTTTTCCTATGCATGGCAGCACAAATCCTACCTAATTGGGAGCCGTAAACACAACGTTAACCCCATATCTACTTCCTGCTTTCTTAAGCCTGTGCGAAACAGAATGAATATATGGGATACTCATGACTCTTTTCTGGTTATTACTGCTGTCTGCTATGGCATGCATTCCGGTCAAAATCGACTGCTTTATGCGTTCAGATACAGTGGCTATAGATAGGCTATAGTGTAACCTGCTTTTAAAAGGTGCTCGACCGAAAAGCTAATGGTCAAACGATGCACGCACGACTTCGATAGGGCTGACTTTAAACAAGACAAGGCTATTCCATTTTTTACTACTTTCGAATGCTTGTAGTGAAAGTTTAACAATGGCTTTGACGCTCTAAGGGAATACTGCCAACACATGTGATCCTGCTAGAATGACAAAGAGATATCTAGAAATTTTATTATTTTTCCCTGAGGCATTCTTTCGTAAATCTAACCCCCGTATTCATAAACGCTCCTCGACTCGACCCTTCACTCGAAACGCTTCTTGAGGGCGGTTTTCCAATTCAAAGATCGCCCTCCACTCGAAGCGTTCCTCGACTGGAGGAAATCTCGAGCGTTTTACTCGAGATAGTCGAGGTAGGGCCAGAGCTACCTTGATCCTTTCCTTGAGTGAAGTATCATGGCGGATTACGCTTCGTTTGTCGACTATGTGCTCTGCGTCGGCGAGCTGTTTGACGGCATAGAAAACTGCGTAGGCATACCACGACGACGGCTGAGGGACCGGATAAATCCAATGGATCACTACACCGACAGCGAATTTCTGGCGCGCTATCGCTTCACGAAGTGCAGCGTGAAGAAGCTCGACAGCGAATTTCTGGCGCGCTATCGCTTCACGAAGTGCAGCGTGAAGAAGCTGCTTGACTGCTTGCCCCTTGAGGAGAGCTGCAGCAACCGTGGCCACGCTCTTCCACCAACGATGCAGCTTCTGATTGCGCTGCGCTTTTATGGAGCAGGCACGTTTCAAGTAGTGGCGGGCGACCTGGTGAATGTGTCTCAGCCGACAGTGAGCCGCATCATCGAACGTGTGTCGCGGGTGATCGCGAAGCATTTGTTCCCAGCCGTCGTGAAGTTCCCCGACACCGATGACGGGTTCCGTGAGACGATGGTCGAATTCCACCGAATTGCCAAGTTCCCCGGGGTGACAGGGTGCATAGACTGCACCCACATCCGTATAAAAGCACCACATCCGTATAAAAGTTTCTCCCAGGCACTGTCCTTAGCGCGCTTGGACACGTTGTCGGTGTTTCTGTTTTCATTTGCCGATCTGTGGCGCGTCACCAAATTACACAGTAATTCGCACTCTTGGCGCGTGTAAACGAACCTCCGTGCGGTCGTCTTACCGCCGTCGCGCGTGACGCTGTCGTCCGTGCTCATGTCGCCGTCTGTCAGGGCAAGCAGGATGCCACGAGAGAGAGAGAGAGAGCTCTTTATTGAAAGGCAGAGAATTTAGCCGGCGTTGAGATATCGCTGACATGCTACTCTGCGTGGCGAGGGAGTTTGGGGAGCGAAAGAAGTGCAAGAGACAGTGAAAAAGAAAAGAGAAACGAAATTGGGCTTTGTGTTTCTGACTATGATGCCTAATTGCGTCCAAAGATAGTTAACGTTTTCACCAACCCGCAGTGATGTGATAGGGTGTGTTGCATGATGGGTGAGTGATGGTGACGACGGAGATAAAGTTAAAGTCTATCGAGTTGACCTATACTTTTTAAATATGTAAACAAAAAGTCCATCGCACGTCTCTGTTGTGTGGGGCAAGCTAGAGGGCCTAAAACACACTGAGGTGATAAAGGGAGCTGTGTAAGTGACTGCATGCAATGTTCATAGAGCGCACACTCATCACTCTTCGCTCGGCATTCAAACAAAATATGCTCTACGGTTTCAGTAGAGCCACAGTTGCTGCAGTGTGGGCTTGTCTCCTGATGGAAGCGGTACCGTAAGTCGTTTGAGCATGCAATGTTCAGCCGTAGTCGATGATACAAAGTTTCCAGATGTCGAGGAATGTTGGATTGTAGTTTTGATTTGGGATCTGGGTCGACTGAGTATAAGAAAGGGTGATGATGTGTCGGTAACTTCCATAGCCGGTTCCTTTATTCGTAAGCGAATCGTTAAGACATATCAGAAGCATCAGATTTAGTGAAATAGATTCGCTTATAGTTTTGATATCGAAGACCGTTACGTGCTGCTTCGTCGGCTTTTTCGTTGGGCAGAATGCCGCAGTGAGCTGGTATCCATTGAAATGTAATGCAGTGTCCTGCGCTAAAAGCCAGGTGGTGTAAATAGGCAATGTCGGCAGAAACGGGTTGATGATTAGTTTTCTTCAGGTAGTTGTACAATGTTTGCAGCACTCCTTTGGAGTCGGTACGCCACGATGCAACAAGCAGCTTACACCGCGCACCACGGAACATCAAGATAAAATCTGGTGCGCGCACACAATACGCGAACAACAGTCGCACATCCGGACCTGTCCGGGCATGCTATCCCAGCGGATTCGGCTCTGGCGTAGCTTGGATGAACGTAGCATCGCCTGCTGTCAAAACTAGCTGATAATGTTTCAAATTTCACTTATAACTTCCAATGCAACATGTATTTAATAATAGGTGATAATTTTTAAATCGTTGGCTAGCATTTCAACCGAAAATTCTCGTACTTATTGTAGTATTGGGCTGTACACCCTCGCTACCAGACGCGTCTTTCGTAACTCAAGTGAAGGAATGTTTCTTGAGCAGTCTCTTGGCGGAGGAGCGCTCGAGTGGCGTTCTTGAAACCCAGCGGCTCCTTGAGCAGAGGAAGGCGCTGCGCCTCGACTCGGTGAAGTCGAGGAGGAGCGTTGAGTGAAGGTGCGTTTGTGAAGGTGCGTTTGTGGACCGACAACGTGTCCAAGCGCGCTAAGGACAGTGCCTGGGAGAAACTTTTATACGGATGTGGTGCTTTTATACGGATGTGGGTGCAGTCTATGCACCCTGTCACCCCGGGGAACTTGGCAATTCGGTTGAATTCAACCATCGTCTCACGGAACCCGTCATCGGTGTCGGGGAACTTCACGACGGCTGGGAACAAATGCTTCGCGATCACCCGCGACACACGTTCGATGATGCGGCTCACTGTCGGCTGAGACACATTCACCAGGTCGCGCGCCACTACTTGAAACGTGCCTGCTCCATAAAAGCGCAACGCAATCAGAAGCTGCGTCATTGGTGGAAGAGGGTGGCCACGGTTGCTGCAGTTCTCGTCAAGGGGCAATCAGTCAAGCAGCTTCTTCACGCTGCACTTCTTGAAGCGGTAGCGCGCCAGAAATTCGCTGTCGGTGTATTGATCCATTGGATTTATCCGGTCCCTCAACCGTCGTCGTGGTAAGGCTACGCAGTTTTCTACGTCGTCAAACAGCTCGCCGACGCGGAGCACATAGTCGACAAACGAAGCGTAATCCGCCATGATACTTCACTCAAGGAAAGGTTCAAGGTAGCTCTGGCCCTACCTCGACTATCTCGAGTAAAACGCTCGAGATTTCCTCCAGTCGAGGTACGCTTCGAGTGGAGGGCGATCTGTGAATTGGAAAACCGCCCTCAAGAAGCGTTTCGAGTGAAGGGTCGAGTCGAGGAGCGTTTATGAATACGGGGGTAAGAATAGGGACAACCTTTGGACCTACACAAATCCCCCAATTTCTGCAGAAAGACGCCTTCTCTATACCCAACCAACGTTGCCTTTAAGCACATGGAAAGAATTTGTAGAAATGCCCACCCGTGGAAACTCCGCACCTATCCACTCACGCTTTTGTTCCTCAATACAAACCATCCTGCGGCAACGAGTAATACAGGTCTTCTACATCCATACTAAAAGCTGTACAGTCGCCAGGATTATTCTCTGTTAAAAAGTAAACTACTGCGGATGAATTGCATATGCAAAAGGGGTCAGAAAAACTTAGAGATGTTCAGCACTTCTGCAAGTAGCCAGCTACACAAACTTGCCAAGTACCTAAGGAGGAGGAGGAGGAGGAATAAACTTTATTTAATGTCCTGTACATGGCTAAAGAGCCCGCCTAACTACTCCCACGTTGGAACCGGGAGGTCAAGCCTCCTGGCCCTATCGTGGGCATACTGGACAGCTAGGACTTGTTGCTTGTGGTCTTGCGACTTGATCATGCTTGAAAACCTGTCACGAGTAATGCCAGGGCCAAGCGACCCACACTCCCAGAGCATATGTTCTAATGTACAATCGTCTTCCGTGCAGGCTTTACATATAGTGTTTATGTCTTGAATGTTATACCATTCCTTGTACTGTACAGGTGAGAAATATGAACGTGTTTGTAGTTGTCTGTCACTGCTTGTGCCCTGTTAAGTTTGATGTGTGGAGGAGGGAACAGCCTCCTACTCATGTAATATTGCCAAGTCCCTAACTCTGAAACAATCGAGTGAAATGGAATTTCTTGCATGTGCATTTCTGCTGAGAAAAATAGTTCTAAGGTGAGCGATTTTGCCTTATTGACACTAGAAGCTATCCTATCAAGTTTGTGGTTCAAAAGAAGGTTAACAGCTCATTGTTTCTCTACAGAGGGCTTCAATTTAACAGGCCAAGCATTCTTTTCAATAGCTGCTAACACTTTTTCAAAAAATGTGCTATCCGGCATGACAACAAAACAACCTTCCTTATCGCATAACACTAGTCTAAGCTTATGCTCTGCACAATAATTCACCAATGGTCGGCTTGGGTCAAAGGCCTTAACAGGATCGTGCGATTGTTTGATGCTGGCGATGAATCCTGAAATACAGCGAGACCGTTCTTCTTCCAAGACAGCCTTAGTTATGGATCGTGGCAAGCTTCAAATGTCAAGCGGTTTTTGGTTAGGTTGAAAACAGCACTTAGGGCCTAAACCCAGAACTTTCTTACAGTTATTGTTTAAAACAGCATCTCCAAGAATAAATGCCTTTGTAGACAGTGAATTAGCAGAAAAAAATTTCCTCTTACTCTTTAGGAGGTCCAGAACTTTCACCCTCCATAAGAGACCAGCGTGGTGGTCAGCTGCTCTCATCCACTTGGCAAATTCATGGCGCTGTTCTCGGTCTTCCCGGATGGCACAGCGGACTTCTAAACACTGTCGGTAAAATCTAACTTGAAGCCAAGCTTCTCCTGAAATTATTGCGCAAATCCTGTTTGAATGGTCGGTTGAAGGTTGAAGAAACCGAGACATCATCTGAATTTCTAACGGAATGACATGATTACGTTTGAACCACAACATAGTTCTAGCTCGAAACATGCACATAGTAATTAATGACGCTAAGGAAGCTTGTTCTCTTACTTATCTGTAGAACCCTGCTTCCTCAGCTTCATTCATAACATTATAACAAGAGCCGTGAGTATTCCGTATGTCCATGCAGTTTCACACAGGCTTAAGAAAAAGGGAAGTAGGTAATATAGGGTTAACGTTGTGTTTACGGCTCCCAATAAGTTAGGTAGGATTTGTGCTGCCATGCATAGAAAAAAATAAGGAGGTGCAAGGAAAAATAGCGAACATATACCTGTCAGTTGAAGCGCGCACTGCCAACAATAGTTTTACCGACTGTCGCATGGGTGTGGTTTATAAGATTCCTTTTAGCAGCAGGCATTTCCTCATAGGGCAAACGGCTCGTTGTATTAATCGGATATTTATTGAACACAGAAGGTGGCTATCAGGTGGAACGCCGTCTAATCTATCTTTGCCCTGCCAGGTCTGTAACTGCACGCCCGTGTTAGACGAAAGCGAGATTCTGTACAGACATAAGAATGAAGAGACGCGTCTATTGGTTGAGGCCTGGCATATCAGTAATGGTGGAAGTCTGTGCGTGAGTCAGCCGTCGATTAGCTCAAACAGAGAAGAGATAGAATGGCTTAACAGTTGTGGACAGGTGGCGCTACCATTCCTGAGCATGCGCAGATACCCAAGTTGTGTGTCTTCTCTCTTTTGTTTCCTCTGCTTCATTTGATAGATGGCACTCGTGTTGTTCACTTCTCTTCCCTTGTGTCCTTGTTTTGCATGCCTGTTCTTTGCATTAAGAAAACTGAACTCTTCAGAATAAGGATCATTATATTTTTTAGCTATTTGTTGCGGTCGGTGCCTCATGCACTTTGCCACCAGCTCCTCTCTTCTCCAGTATAAAGAACAGGTGCGTCTTGTTGCCTCCTCCAACTACGTGCTCTTCCCATCTAGAAAACAATTATAAGCATTAAACTCCAGCACCATTGCAGACAGCGATGCACTTATTTCACCATACAGACATACTTTTTCTTGAGGGATTGTGGTTATCTTCACCACTTATGAGGAACTGCTGTCATTGCAGACGAGCTCGAACTAGGACGGGGAAGTTGATCGAGCCAAGCAGCTGATGATGATCCATGCAGATGAGGAAAAACGTACAAGTGATAATGATGTGCAGAGATGAAGAGTCAGTCATATGTTGAGCTCACAATATTAGTTCCACATCATATATAACAATGCTTCACTACTACGAATTCATATTCAGAAGTCCGGTAATGCTTCTATTTCAGCAAACCAGTCACAGCAACCAGAGGAGCAGGCTAGCAGGTGACACACGGCACAGACACGCTGCTCCGCTAGAAACCAAGGATAAAACAAAAACACGAGACAGGACCTCCCCTTGTTTTTTTTTTTCTTCTTTTCTTTGTTTTTTTCCCCCCGATGAGTCGCTGACATTTGAGATTTTACGAGCACAGAGGCGGGAAGGGAGCATGGCTCAGGAGGAGGGAAAGGGAAACGAAACAACAATACACCAGTGCGAGCTCTTCTGTTTAAATGCAAAGTATTTCTATTTCTCGGCAAACTTGGCAATATTGACTCCGTCCGTCCGTCTCTATCTATGTCTCGGCACTCTCCCAGTCGTCTTGTTCACTTGGTACATACTAAGCTATCAATGTACAACGAATATGAATGAGTGATCTGGACATCACTGAAATGATATGCTCATCACTTATGCCACAATTAGCAATAGTCTGATCACATGTGGCTCATACTGACGAAGCTTGGACTTGGTTATGCAGGTATGCACCACGGGCGACAATGTTAGCACTGTAACTTCTGTTAATCTCTGAATAAATGACCAAGAAAAATATACACTGAAAATTTCATGACAATGCACTTTGTATTGGTTAAACAAGAGAAAGAGACTCGATTTGTTGTAGGTTGCAATATAATAGCAGACACTACACAGACAAGCGTCAACCAACCACACGTTACGAGGGTTGGAGTCTAATCCCAGGCCACAGGGGCGCCAAGCAAGCATGCCTCCCACGGCTGTTGTTCTACACGTTACATACTGTACCTATTGCATCAGCAGTTGTGGTGATGGTGATGGTGCTAATTTACACAGATACTGATGCTATTCGCAACACTTGACTGAATGCCAAACAGTTTAGCATAGACAAATTTCTAGCTGATTGCTTTGCATCACACAGATTCCTGCAGAGGTCCCGATGGATAAAACGCATCCACTTCTTTCAACGATGCTTGTGCATGTACTGCCAGCGTTGCCCAATACTATGTCATACCATGAGCTACCCTTGAGTCACATCACTGCTGTCACCTCAGAGCCTGCGAACCCCCCATTATGCTCACAACCTGCCAATAATATGCAGAAAGATGTTTTTATAACATAGGTCGCTCATGCACTTCAGGTTTGCTCAACATGCAGAGTGTAACATGTGCCTGTTACCTGGCAGTTAGCCAGAACTACATATACATTTGAAACTGGTTATAACGAAGTTGAAGGGAGACACAGAATCACTTTGTTAGATTCACTATTTCATTAAAAACATTATAACTGCAATATTTGCCATTTGGGGCTAAAAATTTTAATGTGCAAATGAGGAGGTGGTGCTATGGACCACGTTAATCCTATATATAGAGCCATGCAAGCAATGAAGTTTTATAAAAGCAAAGGAAAAATCCGCTCATCAGTACCATGCAAATCGGGAGCTGGCACGATAGACCACGCTCTGTCACAACGTGACTGTCCCTCACTTCAGTATAGCGTGTGGGTCATCCACGTTAACCGCAAAACTGGAATAATAACGACGCTATTGAACAGTCAACAGTGAAAATATGCTCGTCGTGATCGCGAGCAGCTCGCGGCAGACAGCCGAGGCTGCCGTCTTCGCCGCTAAGATGCACACGATGTGTAGGCCAATGAGCGTTTCTGCACCGGCACGATTTGGCCGGCTTGCAGTCTCCAAGGTCGCTACATTGCCGATGCACACTTGGAGGCTGCGCCCAGCCGCATCAGCGTTCAGTAGCGTTCATCGGCAGCCGTAACCAGACAAGTGGGTGCACTAATAATTTCTTACCACTGCATGCAAGCAATGACGCACCAACTCGTCATTCCCCCATATCTCCATACAAAGTTAGCATGGCCTCCAAGATTGCCATCATACTATCTCGGAGGCCATGCTTTTGACATCAAGCTGCTGTGAAAATAAAAAGGAGGGATGGTGAGTGAGGACTGCACTAAGATGGAGAAAAGCAGCAGTGCATATTGGTGTGGAAAGCAGTGGTGGCATAGAGGTAGAGCATCCGCCTCGCATGCAAAAGGACAGTGGTTTGAATCCCGGTTCTGGGCAATTCTCTGCTGGCTAAAAAAGAATTAAACCAGTCTGTTGATCAAATTGCAGAAAGAGGCTTGAATGTGGCCGGATCACGGCGACCATAGCCAGTAACGCACTCCCTCACCGGAGCAGGATTGGCCACCCTGGTGCAGTAACGGCCATGACCTCCCACGAATACGCCAATTAAACATCGGCCCTCAGTCCCCAGCGGCTGCGAAGCAACTGACCACGGCGGCAGTCAGCCCTGTGGTGTAGTAGAGGGTGCTAAGAATCTCCGGATCCGGACAGAACGCCATTCAAATCTGACACTGGCAACGTTTAACACAAGATCTTTATCTCGCGAGGGGAGTCTGGAGGTACTGTTTGAAGAATTAGCGGGCATTAAACGGGACATTATAGGTCTCAGCAAGGTTAGAAGGACAGGGGAAGCCTTTACAGTGCTGAAAAGTGGGCACGTCCGATATTACCGTGGTCTAGTGGAAAGAGAACTAGGAGTGTGATTTCTGGTCAAGAAGAACGTTGCTGGCAACACAGAGGAATACTACAGCATTAACGAGAGGGTAGCAGGTCATGTAAAGCTTAATAAGAGGCACAAAGTGAAGGTGGTACAGGGCTATGCACCTGCATCCAGCCATGACGACCAGCTAGTTGAACACTTGTATGAAGACGTGGAATTGGCAATGGCTAAAGTAAAGATGCAATACACCACTGTTATGGGAGACTTCATTGCTAAGGTTGGCAAGAAGCAGGCTGGAAACAAGGCGGTCAGGAACTATGGTGTGGGTTGTACAAATGAGAGAGGGGACTTACTGTCACCGATCTCGGGGGCGTACGCAGATCTTGGGAGGAAGAGAGACGTTTGGCAATGATAGCGTTGTGAGCATGGCAAACCACGGCAAGCCAAGAATGAACATAATATCTACAAACAGAGCTGATACAGAAAATGAACTACTAATGAAAATTAACTCCCTATTACCCAGGTAGCGGATTCCTACCGCTACCTGGGTGTCCTCATAAACAGCACCTTGACCTGGTCAGACCACATTATCAAACTCGCAGCAGACTCCTCCAGGACACTTGGATTCTTAAAAAGATCTCTGCGGCCCTCCCCTCCTGCTGTCAGGAAACTTGCATTCGAAACGTTCGTCAGATCTAAACTAGAATTTGCTTCCGCCATTTGGAGCCCCCATCAGGATTATCTCATCAGCTCCCTCAAGGCGGTGCAAAATCGTGCAGCCCGGTTCATATCATCTCAGTACAGTAAACATGCAAGCGTCACTCTTATCAAAACGTCTCCTGAGCTAACCCCTCTAGCTGTTCGCAGAAAATCCGCACAGATCAGCCTGTTCCACAAATTGTATCACAACTTTTCCCACCTGCATGGCACTCTGCTCATCCCTCCAACTCGCACCTCCCGTCGACTGTTCAACTCCAAAAGCGTACAACGTCTTCATGGCTCAACTCGCGCATTTAACAAATCCTTCTTGCCATCAGCCATTGAACAGTGGAACAGTCTACCTGAATATGCTGTTCAGGAGCGTGACCCAGTCAAATTCAGAGTGTTGCTGTCTTCTCTTTTTAGCTGACCTTCACACATACCAGTTCTTCAAAAAAGCTTCGTCTTTCCAATAAAGTTTTTTTTTTTTGAAAGTTTATTAGTTCTTACACTTTCATAATTTGCTTTATCTTTATGTTCAATGTTGTACAGTGTATATCTGCTTGTCTGTTATACTTTAAGCACTGCATTTATGTAATGACATGTCCTTTGATATCTATTTGCTCGCCCCCCCCCCCCCCCTTATGTAATGCCTTGTATAAGGTCCTTAAGGGTTTGATAAATGATGATGATGATGATGAATGATTGTAATGGCACTACCTAAGTCCGCAGTTCGGCACAACTCTCAGTCCTAGGTCTGAGCAAGTTGGCTTCGCCAACGCTACTGCGAATAACACACGGAACGTTCTTACGTGGTTGGCATTGTCCCTTTCATCGCCGCAAAGTCCGCTGCTGGTCTGGAAAATAGTTGGGCAACTCCAGGTTGTCGCCAGCCTTCTTTACGTCGGCTGGAACGTACTGCTTGCTTCCGTAGCCAACACCCAGTCTCAGCTGGTGACGTGGCACGTCTTTCGAGGATTAGGCCTAGCCTGAGGCCTAAGTACGAGTACGGTGCCCCGCTCAATGTAGCAACGTGACCTCCTGGTGAAGTGCTGCTGGCCGACCTTCGAAGGGGGATTGTTGGCGGTGTATCCGGAACTGTCGGCTCCAAAACCTCCAAGGAGCCTCGGCCGAACGTAATTGAGGTCCACGGCTACACGATGGAGTACCAGCGTCCCGGGCTCCCGAACTGAACACCCCGTCCCGTCGACAGAGCGTAGCTGCCGATTCGTCCTTCCTCGGCCGTCGCCACCCAGACAATTGCCAGCTCAGCGTTGACCATTTCCGATCGCAGCTCGGGTCGGGTCGCGCCACAAGCCAGCCATCCACCAATTACGAACACAGACGTGTGAACGGCGTGTGCATTCTGGCACCTCTTCATTATTCCGCACACCATCTCTCGTTTTTCGCCACGTACCCTG
Source organism: Hyalomma asiaticum (assembly GCA_013339685.2). Classification (NCBI taxonomy): domain Eukaryota; kingdom Metazoa; phylum Arthropoda; class Arachnida; order Ixodida; family Ixodidae; genus Hyalomma; species Hyalomma asiaticum. Next base: position 119,281,982 of record CM023486.1, read on the forward strand.
TATGGTGGGCCCCTTTACTCATGACACTTATTAGTAGAGTTGGCAGAGCGGAATAATCTGGAAATCATGAATACCTTCTTTCATAAATGGGAGAATCGGAAGTGGACATGTAGAAGCCTGAATGGGGAGCATAAAAATGAAATAGACTTCACACTATGAGATGACCCTGGCATAGCGCAGGATGTGGAAGGGCTGGGCAGGGCTAGGTGCAGTGACCACAGGATGGTGAGATCTCGAATAGGGCTACACTTGAGGAAGGACCTCAATAAGCTAGTACAAAAGAAACCGATCAATGAACTAACAGTAAGATGAAAAGTCGAAGAATTCAGGATAGCACTGCAAATCAGATATTCAGCTCTAACCGAGGAAGCAAACATTTACGCTCAGGAAGTCAGCGATAATCTCACACGCATTATCACGGAGTGTGCAATAGAAGTAGGAGGTAAGATCAGCAGACAGATTACTAGCAAAGTTTCCCAGGAGATGAAAGACTTGATTACAAAACGGCAAGGCATGATAGTATTTCATGCAACTGACAGAATTAAACTAGTGGAGGCTTTGAAGTTGATCAATAAGCATTAGACAGCCGACATATGAAAGCATAATACGGAGCGGATTGAGCATCCTCTAAAGAATGGAGGGAGCCTGAAAGCAGTGAAGAGACTTCTAGGCATAGACAAAAATCACATCTACGCATGAAGGCACGGGCAAGGCAATGTGATCACAAATAGGGATGACATAGTTACAGTAGCCGAGGAGTTCCGCAGAGATCTCAGCCGCAATGACCAGGATAATAATGAACGGGGAAGCAGTTCAGAGGAAGTTCACATTCCACCAGTAATGACAGAGAAAGTAATGAAAGCTTTGAAAGAGGTGGAAGTGGGAAAGGCACCTGGTGAGGATAACAGCAGAAGTGTGGTGGGCACATTGTACTAGGAAAGCTGGCAAAACTGTATACGCAGTGCCTAATTATTAGAAGCATACCGTAATCCTGGAAGAATGCGAACATCATCCAAATCCATAAGAAGGGCGACACAACGGACTCGAAAAATTACAGGCTGATTAGCTTGCTGTCAGTCGTCTGCAAGGTATTTACCAAGGTAATCGCTAACAAAATTGGTGCCACCTTATATTTCAGTCAACCTAATGAACAAGCAGGCTTTCGTAAAGGCTACTCAACAGTAGACCATCTTCACACTATCAATCAGGTGATGGAGAAATGCACAGAGTATAACCAACCCTTATATATAGCCTTCATAGACTATGAGAAAGCATTTGACTCGGTCGATACCTCAGCAGTCATGCAGGCATTGTGGAATCAGGACGTAGACGAGCACTACGTAAGACTACTGGTAGACATCTACAACAGCTCCACAGCCACCATAGTCCTCCGTAAGTAGACCAGCAAAATACCTATAAGGAAGGGTGTAAGACAAGGGGACACAATCTCTCCAATGTTATTCACAGCATGTTTACAAGAAGTATTTAGAACGCTGCATTGGGAACAGCATGTTTACAAGAGGTATTTAGAACATCAGATTGGGAACAGGTGGGTGTAAGGGTTAATGGGGAACACCTCAGTAACCTCAGATTTGCCGATGACATTGCCTTGCTAAGTAACTCGGGAGATGAACTACAAAGCATGATTACTGACCTTAACAGGCAAAGTATAACAGTGGGCCTGAAAACTAATATGCAGAAAACTAAAGTAATGTTTGGAAGCCTTGGGCGAGCACAGCGATTTGAGATAGCTGGCGAGGCATTGGAAGTAGTAAGTGAATATGTCTAATTAGGCCAGGTGGTGACCTCTGATCCGAATCATGAGGCTGAGATAATTAGGAGGATTAGAATGGGATGGAGTGCATTCGGCAAGCATTCTCACATAATAAATGTTGTCTCTGAAGAGGAAAGTGTATAACAGCTGCATCTAACCGGTACTCACCTACGGAGCAGAAACTTGGAGGCTAACTAAGAGGTTAAATTGAGGACGACACAGCGAGCTATGGAAAGAAAAATGGTAGGTGTAACCTTAAGGGACAAGAAGAGAGCGGAGTGGGTTAGGGAACAAACGCGTGTTATGGACATATTAATAGAAATTCAGAAGAAGAAATGGGCATGGGCAAGCCATGTAATGCTAAGACAACCGTTGGTCATTAAGGGTAACAGAGTGGATTCTTAGAGAAGGCAAGCGTGGCAGGGGGCGGCAGAAAGTTAGGTGGACAGATGGGATTTGCGGGAATAAATTGGGTCCAATTAGCACAGGACAGGGATAATTGGAGATCCACGGGAGAGGCCCTGCAGTGGGCATAGACAGGCTGATGATGATGAACACATACCTTATCCACCAGCTTGTCTCACACTGTGCGTTTCAGTGCGCAAGCAGCCCAAAAGATACCCTCTGTGGCACAGTGGTGCCGTGTCGCGGCAGCTTTGAGCAGCGTATGAAGCTCTCCCATAGAGTGATGGCGAAGTTTTGTGACCAGAAAGCATTGAAGGACTCTGCCAATACGTTACTTCTCTGTTCATAACTATGATCGAAGTGCACAGAAAGCTAAATGCAAACCTTCTCAGCTTGATGCTCTAATAAACAGCAGACACGATAATAACGACACGATAATAACGGAAGTTGACCAGTACAAATACTTAGGCGTCACATTCAATAACAGATTTACTTGGTCAGATCATATATCTTTTATATGCTCTGCAGCCTTGCGCAAATTGTGGTTTTTGAAAAGAAAGCTTAAAAAAGCTCCGGCGAATACAAAACTTTTAGCATATAACACAATTGTGCGTTTAAAACTTGAATATGCGGCAGTTGTATGGGATCCTCACACCAAAAAAGACATTATGAATTTGGAGCGTGTGCAAAGGAAGGCTGTTAGATTTGTTTTTGGAAAATACAAAAGAGAACATTCCCCGTCACTGCTAATGCTTACCAATAAAATAAGTTCACTGGAACATCGCCGTAAAATTAGTCGTCTACAGTTCCTACACAACATCATAAAAGGGGAAATTGGCCTTCAGTTACCTCGTTTTTTAGTACCCCTAAAAACACGGTCGACTAGACACAGACACAACTTTTCTCTTAAGCCAATATTTGCCAAGACCAAATCTCACATGAACAGTTTTTTCCCGCGCACCATAACAGAATGGAACTCTCTACCTATTCACGTCATACAATCGAGGAACTTTACAAAAGCATAAGAAAACCATTTTTCTTAAAATTGAGTATAACTATGAGCAGTGTTTAAACTTTTCTTGCAATTCTGTCATGAATCCCATGCTGTGTGCAGTGCCCTGCTATTGTCTGAAGAGTTGTCTGTATTGTCTGTAGTTGTCTGTATGATCTGTGTAGTTTATCACCTGTGTAAATTGTTGTGCAAAGCAAGCGTTTCGTTCTTTGATGGCTTATTTTATGCACTTTTTTTTTTCTTCTTGCACTGTTAGTCTTTTGTGAATACTTTGTCATTGTATTATTGTATTGCCCCTCCTGCATGGGCCAGCACATTGGCCTGCAGTATCGATAAATAAATAAATAAAAACATGATCAGACGAATTTGCGATTTTGGCAGACCAGAGAACTTGTCATCCCCCCGACATCAGTAATAATGTAACAGCAAAGCCCTTTGTTGTCCAGCCACTGAGGCAGTTTACAGAGGGCCAATTTGCCTGGTTAGCACAAATGCCCCAGCAATAAGAGCTGTTCACATTACGTTGCAGTCAGACAGAGTCTTTGAACTGAAAGGTGCTGATTTCACCTCAGTACACCACCAACGCAACACAAATACTGAACATACAAATGCCTCAGCATGCAGGAGTGTTCGGTGGTATACACTTGGGATGGTGTGTGGCGGCAATTTCGCAACTCTGTTGAGTTCCGATCAATCCAAACTTTGGGAGACAAAAGACAAAGTTATAGGAGCGCTTCCCCTATCAGCAAAATGGGGGCCAGTGAACCTTTTTTTCCTTTTTCTTTCTTGCTTGCTCTCTTCCTTTCTTTTCTTTTGTTCACTTCTTTCTGTTGTTCCTTCTGTTCTTGCTTACAACTTTCTTTCTTCGTTTGTGCAGGCACATCTAGTTTGCGAAAAACCCCACTTTAAAGACCGCACACGATGGGCTGACAGAGGCCAACTAGCATGGCAGTGTCAACATGGTAATTGGTTGTTCAAAATCCACGGCCCAACAAGCAAATTTTATTTTCAGTGTATCTTATGCTACTATAAAATAACACTTTGAAGGGCATGTACAATGAACGAACAGTGGTAGAACTGGTTAGCAAGGTGTTCTTACAGCCCAGAGGACAGTAGTTGAAATCTGCAACCCAATAAGCGAAAGTGCGTACGCGCTGTTTTCACGATGCTGATGGCTTTACAAGTCAGCCAATACAAGTGTCACCCGAACAGCCTCAAGGAAACGACCCACATCCCCAAAGCTGAGAAAGGCAGCTCAGTTGCTACATCGTGCAGCAAGGGCGGCACACATGCCCCCTCCACCGTAATGCTCACACTATGCACAAGCAAACGTCAAGCGACCAGGTCGTGGCTACCGGGATTCCTAAGCATCCCCACACGTTTTCCTTTCGAAACTGGCGACTGCAAGGTTTGTGAATATGCATCCATGGTGGCATAGGCTTCGGCTACATTTTAATTTCTTTTTGCCTGATGCTTTGATGTATGTATTAACAGAGATTATTGCAAAGCTTTGCCAGGCCACACTCCGATGGCCAGGAGACATACCTTGCACCTGCACAGGTGGTGAAACAGTGCAGGCTTTGCCAACCATTCGTGTCACCTTTGAAACACGAGCTGATATGGGACATATAAGCTGGCGAGTGCAGCCAACCATCACGTGCCTGAACGAGTGAGCGCTCAGCTCTTGTGTACTATCCACCTGGCCAGCTGAAGTTTGAAGGGGGTCAAGAGTGGCTCGGAATGGAGAGCAGCAGCACCACTACATTTCCTTGCTAAAATGGCCCCTGCATTTGCATCACCTGCGACAAATTCGCAAGCTACTAATAGTAGAGGGCCGAAGAAATGCGCACTCTTTTCAATGTACTCCATTTGCAACACATCATGAAATTTGGATCAACCAATGATCGCATCGTTAAGATTATCCTGTGTTGTAATTTGCCCATTTACATTTTCATTCATTCTCCTATCGATCCATTGTTTACATATGCTTCCTCCGTGCAATGCACCCTCGAATACGTTCGAACATAATTATGGTGACAGTAAAGAGGAACCCAATGAATAAGGTAACCAAACTAATGAACTTTACCGAAGTTTCATCACAGGTGGGCATTGGGTGCAGAAGGATGCAGGCTAGCAGCTCCACTGTCTTGCCAAGGCCCATTTCATCCGCCAATATACCACCAGGTTTAGCGGTGGCCCCAAAGTCCAGCTTCTTTTCAACAAAACTGCAAAATCAGACCGTTGATGTGCTTGCTTGGTATCCAGACAACAGCAATAAATGTTTGTTTCCAACCTGCACTATTGCTGTCTCGTTGTATGAGACATTTTACAAGTGCCACTCAGCTGGTGACTGTGTTACTTATCTTTGCTACATTGGTTGAATGGCTTCTGGTGTAGCAAGTTTAAAGGTTCATTTCAAAGACAGTGTTCCTGCTAAGGTTATCACAATGTGCGGTTAACATTTTACACTCCACAGCCACCAACAGCTTGAGCGTCCTGTGCACTGTGGTTACTGCACGTCAGCTTGATAAGCACAATCAGTATATAATCTGAAGCTTACAGGGATACTTAAGTGGAACAGCAATCACTTGATAACATAAATATGGAAACCCTGGCAACTAGTGCTGTGATTAGTTGCAACCATGGTGGGCTCAAGCCGCAGGGGTCAGAAAGAAGTTTTGAGCGAAGCTGTTTATACGCCTCAGTGATTGGGACACCACAAGCATGAGCTACCAACAAAGCCTCAAGGTGAAGGAGTGAGCCTGGACACTGTAGCTCGCTGGGAGTGTCCCACAACAGAGTGTTCCACACGGTCAAAACAACAATGCTAGGCCGAAGCATTGTTGCTAGCCAACTACGTGGATGCAACGGCGCTGCTGTATTCCGTCATTGCTCGTTGATGGCGGGTGCTAGCACCAGTGGCTACTGGAATGATGTGAACAAGTCGGCATACCACTTCTTGTAAACTCCCCAGAAATGCAAAGCTTCGCTCGACACGAGATGGAGCAACTTCTCATGCTGAGCAGGAAATGTCAGTGCACGCATCATATTTAGCATGGTATGTAAAGGAGGTGGGAAAGGGATGTAGAGCTGAGGGTATGCACCACAGAAAGCAGCACTATATAGCACAGTATAGCAAGGAGGAGAGGAAGAGGGTCTTAAGGAAACAGGCATCCACCACGGTGTGAGCCAAGCACCCCATATCAGAGCATAGGGGTGGGAAACGGAAAGATCTTCATTCGCCAGCTGGTGGCACTTGTTTGCCAAGCCAAGTTTTGAAAATAGCCTAACAACAGCCATTCGTGCAACAACCAATCAATAGCCAGTTGATAGCTAATGAATAATCGATCAATAGCCAATAAAACGTGAAAAATGCTCAGTTGCGCTTAGGCTGGTCTCAGCAGCAAACTGAACCTTAATGGAAGCCGTTCAGCTCCTCTGTGACTCAGCCCTGCGCCGCTTAGTGCACACTGCTTCAATTTATTATTATCATTATTATTTTTTTTTTGTGACACCATCCCATGCCTCCAACATCACTGATCGCAATCACAGGTACAACTGCACTTTCTGTAGCACAGCTTTACTGTGGCCCTTGCGATAACTTCTGCCTGCGGTGCCCATCACAGAAGCCATTATTTTGCGTTGATTTCGCAATCAAATGGAGCGACAGCAGCTACAGCCTTAGTCCTGCAACCGTCTGCTTGTTATGAGTGCTAAACGAAAGCGCCTGTCTCTAGATTAGAAACTGGCTATTGGCTGGACTCCAGGCAGCATCAAGTGGACATTACCAAGGACCACTGCAGTCCTAAATGCACAAGTGCAGCAAAGGATTACTGCTCTTTTCAAAACATGCTAAATAAGCTGAAATTCACATTCAAATAAGCAGCATTGCAAATAAAAAGGTTCGAATTTCATTTTAACAACTGATATTTCCTTTAGCTCGTGAGTGAACTTTCACTTTAGTGAACTTTTTCCTGGGGTCCCTTGAAGTTATACTATATTGGTACACGCACATCTGAGTGTTCTGTACATTGGTACAAGACAACTTGTACTGCTCTTACGCCACATGGACCATCATTTAAACTCATACTTACCATGAAAACACCATAATTTTCTCAATCATATGCAGGGTGTGTATCTCGTTTAACTTAAGAGCACAAACTTATATTTTAGCAGCCAACTTGCAGCAAACAAGGATTCTCCAGCTCTGCGTAATGCAAGACAACTGACAATGTGTGGCACAGAGTCGAGCTCCCTCACCAAGGGCAAGATGTCTGCTCTAATAAAGTGCAGCCTTACGTGGCAATGTACATTATTACATTGTGATTCACATACTAGCATAACCATAACATGTCCTTTCAATATTTGATGGTGACTTGAATCCAGGCATATCAGCAGGTTAGTCCAGGGTGTACCACTAAAAGTGAAATTAGAGACAGCTCTGCATCATCAAAAGCATTGACAAAACGATGGGAGATGATGCAGACATATAGAAGCAAAAAAAATTCTCACAAGCCTGCATATTTGTTGTAGTATAGGAGCTTCCCATAGCAGTCAACCAGCGGCGTGTAGAGGAAATTGTCCATCGAGATGTGAACGCTTGGCTGCTCTCGCTTCAGCATCCAACAGACCACTTCCTTCTGGTATGGCCGCAATGTTGGCCGCAACGAACCATGCTCGACGGCATGCACATCTGCATCTGGCTGCAGTGGCTGGGCAGCAGCAATCCGCGCATACAGCAAATCAAAGTCCTGTCTCTCGAACTTTTCCATGTGCCCTGCGAGAGTTTACCATTAGGAAAAGCATGAGGCATGTGTGGTGGTCACAATCAGCTAACATGTACCTTGGATTGCATCTATGTGAGAAGGTAGGGTAATGATGTACAACAGAATTTCTACAATTCAAACTCGAGGGCATCCCAAATATTTCGTCTGAACTATCAGATGTGACTGCACCATACCAGGAAAACCGGATATGGCCAACTATGATGTGCATTGCTGCCATCTTCCTTTGGTCGCAAGCCTTTGACAAGAAAAGAAAAACAGGCAAGTGACTCACTTTGGGCTTTAAAAATATATGAGTGCAAGTGCTCAACAGGAGAGAACAAAGGCAACTGCCGTATTTAGGTGCTCGTATCTAGGCCGCCCTCAATTGCAGGTCGACTCCCAAAATTTGCAAGGCCCGAAAAAAAGAAAAAAGTGCTGATCCCGTCGTCATAGGAATCAGTATAACACGAAAGTGAAACCTGCTTTTGTGAAGCTGTGGAATGCATAAGCGACAATCCGGTGAATCAAGGCGGGGGAGTACTCGGGATGAACATGTTACATGCAAACATCAGTGGCACCTCGACACGGCACAGGGATCCTTGACAGTTGTACATGAGGGAAATTTCTCGAATGACTCACATTGCTCCGGAGACACTTACACGCCCCTGTGCGAACCTGCCACAAACCAAGAGTCCGCAGATGGTTTTGTGAACAGACAGCCCACTGCAGCACATCATTTGCTTGTCGACGGCCAGGTTTGCATTCCTGGAGCAGTGCGCACACAAGACAAATTCTGCAGGGGCAACAGTGAGGAATCATGACCACGTCACACCCTTCCGCGTCGATCGAGGCACGAAGACTACCAAAGCGCTGACTGCCGGCACGCATTAGCTCTATCATTCCTAGATGGCAGTACCACCGCAGCGAACCTAAGCAAATTAAGAGTGCAACGAAAGACAGGTGATGTTAATTTAAGCATAATTTGGCTTGCTAAGCACCTTTACTCGAGATGGAAATCAGTTAGACGCCAATTGTAAAATAGTGTAGTGAAGATATAAGGCCTGTCAGAGGTGTGAGACAGGGAGATACGATATCCCCGATGCTATTCACTGCATGTTTAGAGGAAGTGTTTAAATGTCTAGACTGGGAAGAAAAGGGAATTTGAATGGACGGAGAATATCTCAGCAATTTAAGATTTGCAGACGACATTGGGCTCTTTAGCAATGATCGAGCCGAACTACAAAACATGATTGATGGCTTAAACCGGGAAAGTATTAAAATTGGACTAAAAATGAGTAGGAAAAAGACCAAAGTTATGCTCAATAGCTTAGCTAAAGAAGAGGAATTTAAAATTAACAGTGAACTCTTAGAATGCGCAAAACGAATACGTATACCCGGGACAGTTACTAATGGGAGCACCTACCCATGAAAAACAAATTCTCCGTAGAATAAGGATGGGCTGGAGCACATTCGGAAGGCATTACGAATTCATGACTGGAGACTTGCCGCTGTCACTAAAGCGAAAAGTACGCAGTCAGTGCATTCTCCCAGTACTAACGTATGGCGCAGAAACGTGGAGGATAACGAAAAAACTAGAGATGAAACTAAGGATCAAGCAATGTGCAATGGAAAGAAAAATGATAGGTGTAACGCTAAGAGATAAAAAACGAGCGGAATGGATCAGAGAACAGACAGGAGTGGTAAGGGGTATTTAAAAACTGAGTTCATATTTGATATGTGCACATGTAAATACATGATCACTTAAGTTTTCATCATCCTAACTTAAATAAAAAGATGTTTGATGTCAAAGCGCCTCTTCCCCCCTGAAGCAATGGCGAACGGCAGTGAAAGGAGGATTTTCAGGAAAAAGTAGCGTTTAACACTATTTTTTTGTAAGCCCCCATCACGTGCCAAGATGTTCCGCCTGTTTCTTTTTTTCTCACGATGCGTTTTGTGTTGCCCTGTGCTCTTGCGAGAAAAATTGCCGCATTCTCATTAGGACATAATAATGAAGAATTGAAGCTAGCGTTCCTTGCTTATGGGCGTCGCAAGGGAAGCTGAGCTTACATGTCTCTACAGCATGACCGAGAGTTTCTTCGTAGACATTAATTTCGGGAATTTGCATGGGAATAAAAGTAGTCCTCGACTGTGTGGAGTAGCGGTAGACGGACGTTTGGATAAATTAACCTGCCGCGTGTCTTCGTGGCAATCAGGCTCGAATGGTTTTGTGGACCATGTTTGAAATTGTCGCGCACATATTTTGTCCTTTGCCTTCAGTGGCCATTTACTCAGTGGAATCTTCTGTCACCACAGGTTCAGAAGTTTTGGATCTGATGATGCCACATAGAGCGTCCACCTTTCTCGTGCTTTTCTATATGCTGATTTGCACCAGCGAACAAAACAATTTATCTTTTCCTCTCCTACGTCTGCACCTATACAAGCTTCAATATGCCTTGTTTCGCGTAAACAAACATACTGCACAAATTGTGAACAAACCGCAAAACACGAAGATCTTGTGCCTTCACTTCTGTGCTCATTTACACAGGCATGAGCAAGAACGTCTGTTGTGTTGTTTCATGTGTTTCTTCTCAGAGCGTGAGAATACATTTCGCAAAAGTGTGGAAAAAGCAGTACTATGCGTTTATTTACGCTTTTTTTTGTGTGCATATGCTTTGCATTCTTCTTTAGGGTTTCATTGCTGAAAAGCTGAGATGACCGAGAGCCCAGCAGACAACAGGCGCGCCGTGCCACTGCCTCCGCTGCCTTCGCCGCAGCCATCTCCTCCCACCGACAGCCAGCACATGTGCACACAAGCTGCTGAAAGGTTATCATTTGTCTCGACAGATGGCGCCACAGCGTGAACATAATGGTGGGGAAGGAAAAAGTGTGAGACGGGGCGGTGGAGGAGAGCAAAGGAAGGAACTAGAGCTTCGGCGTCCGTGCTGCACGATTTGTCCCAAGGCACTCCTGTTTTATCTTACTCCGTGAGTGTGTATGGTAGTACTGAGATAAAACACAAACATAATCAGCGCAAGAAAGCTGAAGCTATTAGTCCTCAAGCAGACAGCCTGTAAAAAAAGATGTTTCCTATTTTGCTTGCCCACTGACGACGCTGACCACGCACCCCTCATATTAAGATACCGAAGTTTTGCCTCAAGGTGACCTGTACAAAACATCTTGCACGCCGCGTTTTTTGATGGAAATGTCATCATGGCTACAATGAACCACGCGTCAGTCAGGAGATGCAGTTGCTTTCAAAATATGATGTGGTTTTCTTGTGCATCTCAGGAAGTACAAAGAATGTTTCTTTAGCATTGCAACCCTTCAAGTGCACTAGCACACCGCCACTGCTTGTCTGGACGGTGGCACCTGTTTCAAGCTTGGCTCTCCCTGTGCCAGTTCAGCTGCCACCTCTACTGAAGCTGGTCACCAAACATGTTTACACCACCGTACAGCACTGTTTCTATATTTATTTATATATTTATTTTTGCTCAACAGAGTCACCTAGCAAGGGACCACACGAATGTAACATTCAACTTGACAATCATGTCATGTGATCAATAGGCTTCGAACATGGTGTGTCAAGCCAACCAGAATGCACAGCCAGTGTCGTCACTGCATCATAACCAAACGTCACTTCTTATAACAAACATCTCCATCACATGCCGCCCAGCACCATCGTGAGAGCAAGGCACAAGTGAATTGGGAGCTCATTCTTGTGCCATCTGTCAAAATCTCGTCTGTGTTCTTGCAAAGTGCTTTAACTGCAGTATGTTCGTTCCCCATGGTGCTTCCCCCCACAATGAACAGTGTTGTGTGCCCATTCACAGCCCGACAAAGTAGTGCCACCTGACTAGTATGGTGATCAACTCGCAAGTGCGCACCTCCAAAACTTGGCATTGTGATCATCTGGATTGTGTGGCTGCGACAAAGCGAAGATGGACCGGCAGTTCGGCTCGGCGCGATGCGCTACCAACGGGGAAAGAGAAGAAGAGGAAGAGCGAATGCGGCGTGCGGCTCAAGCGGGGAGAACGTGACAGGATTCCAACGGCAGCTGGCTGATCGGCGGTTCGAGTCACGGCCCTCTTCAATCAGGCGTCCTGCAGACATGCGGACCTGGTGAGCGCGACGTCGCGCTCTGAGCTGTTTCCCGCGACCAGGCGTCCTGCGGCAATGCAGACCTGGTGAGCTCGACGCCCGCCCTGCTCCCAGTACTCACGCCGTGAGCAGTAGTTGGACGCTTGAGCTAGCCTGGGGACCTGGCACCTGAGCGTGTTTGTGGCCTGGCACCAAGGGGACAACCGCCAGCGGACAAGGCGTAGCGAGGTGCCCGCAGCTCGTGTCAGCGACTGGCCGGTGACCGGTACTGTAGTGGCCTGGCGTCCTGCTGGCCTGCTGTTCCTCCACTGCACCGACACAACCTGATCAAGGTACCTCGAGAGGCGCTGGACTGTCTCGTGGAGCGGCCACGACGACGACGAACCCCGCGCAACGTACCGGTGGGTAGGACAGTTTATGTGTGTCTAGGCGCGTTGGGCTATTATAGACATTGCGAATGATGATTGTGTTTGTTGTAAAGCGTTGAATGTAGCGTCTCGTGTGACAGTCTGCATTGTCTGAACGAAAACACATGAGTGCGGTGTGATTTATTACGAATCCTGGGCCCACACTTTCACCAACTTACAACAGTCATGACATCAGCTCTTCGTGTTTGCTAGGAACAGGAAAGGTAAGTAGCTAGCGTTCTGCATGTGCGCATACAGCTCAGACCACTTATAACATAACCGGTTATAGTACAGGACCGGCTATAATGCAGTCTTTTCAACCTCCCATAGAACTTCATGTATACCCATACCGCTTATTGTGTGGCCCCCCATGTTGCAAGACCGGTTAAATTGCGGCTGCCAGAAATCCTGCAGACAGTCGGGGTAGCGAGCAGGCTTCACAAAGGAAATGCGCTGAACAAAAAGAGCACAACGAATCACCATGAAGGAGGAAGAAGCGCGGAACGAATGAACAAGGGGCAGAGGAAAGAAATGCAGCGGCAGCAGCGTATCACGGGTGCTTTCTGAGGACAGGATTGATAGGATTGCCAACACTACAGAGAATGCTGCTACGAACGTTTTTCAGCTGTGAACGCTTCATACCAAATGCGCGTCCGTGATCACGTGACGTCCACTATACCGCCTTTTCTCCAGTTCTCTTTTTTTTTCCCCTCAAATCGTTTCACGCGCGCTGCCCTTTGTTCAGCTCATTTGTGCACCCGATCCCTGTGTTGTCAAAGGCAAGCTTCCCGTGAGGTGCTCCGCCCGCGACTGCTAATGCTAGGCCTAACAAGAGTTACGTTTCCGGTGCTGTGCTGCGGGCGACTGTGGTTCATGGCAGCCACATTTAAAACGCAGACAAATCACTTCTACAATGGAAGCAAGGGCGTGGATGGCAGGTTGACCACTGAAATAGCGGTCTGCGGTCGATGTGTTTTTGACATCTGTGGGAATGTTGACATCCCTTGATGAGTTTCTATCGCGTGGCGCTCGCATTTCCTCAAAGCTCCTCTAAAGTGGCTTTCCTGCGGGGCACGAGACGTGACGTCATCGTCATGCGCATCGCTGCGCTGAGGGTGGCGCTGGTGTTCCCGCGGTATCGCTACCTGGCGGCGAGGATTCGCGGGCCCGCGGACGGGGAACGATCCTCACTCTCTTGGCCTTGGGACGTCGTCGTGCGCGGTCGACGCTCGTACGCGCGCTGGCGATGAGCTCCGCTGGGACGATTCCGCGGATGCCTCTCCCAATCGCCGATTGAGCCTCTGTTCGGGCGGCTTATCTCGCGAGCAATATAGACTTACTGTTCCAGCATGGGCAAACACTACTCGCTCGGTATCCTGCTGCGGTGAGCCGAATGTCATCGATTACGCGTGGGGTATTGCATTAGCATGCCTGGTTTCTATAGTTCGGCTAGCACACTTACTATGTGTAGAAGGTGCAAATAAATGCCCTACCGTTGGTTTGCACTGTGGTGAACTGCGTCCGTTGTTCCTAGAGCTTGGGAGAGCCCCCGTGGCCAACCCCACACATCGCACACACGTCAGAGAAAACAAAGGATAGTGTGCAGTAATCGGTTACTGTTTCTGCGCAGTATACGGTTCTGCAGGAAGTCCGCATAAACAGCGACATCGCTAAAGCCCCCCCCCCTTCCACCCACCCAGCCACCTTTTTTCTTCTTTTTTTTTTCTTTTTCTTTCACAGCGCGGCCGCAGACTTAAACCTTCGACATATCCAGAATTTTATGCAGGTGAAACCAGCCTGGTCACGCGCCTAGCATGTCCAACATGCGTCGCTGCCTGCTCGACGCTTTTTACTCGCGAGTAGATTTAGAAAAATGTTGTTTTGGTTACAGTGCAGTACCAATTACAGTGCGGGTATTCAAGATTCCAGCAACTTACTTTATAAGCGGTCCAAGCTGTATAGCACAGTACCAGCAGTGTGTATGGCGACATTTATGTTTGCATTGTTTACAGATACATTTTCTCTTCTCTGCAGGAAAAACTAAGAGGGCGTCATTCTATTTCGAGAGTCATCATCCACTTGAAGCAGCAGCAAAAAAAGTCCTTTTCAACGAAGTTTTAGGATCACAGTATGGTTCCTTTTGTAATATTAAAACCGTTTCCTGGGTCTCTCCAAGCGACATGAACCCCTGCCCACATAGCTTCTTGTCGGCAAAAAACTGACAGAACATGATTGGAAATAAATAAAAAAAGTGTTCTGCAAATTACTATGAGAAAACAAGCCTATGTATCACAGTTCCAAGGGCTCCCAGTTACCATTGTTCAGTTGCAGTAGGTTGAAAATACACAGCACCTTTATGATTTGATACATAAAGTTTGCGCTTAACCTCAGTGACGAACTCTGCAACAGCATAAATCCTGTTTGCTGTGAGACATAATCCTTTTCCTGACATGAGCTCAACATTTCTTGTGGGCACCAATAAATGGTGTCACATGGTCCACGGTACTATTCATGGCTGCTTAGGAAATGCCTGCACCCTTATATTTATTTTGGCGTATAATATTTGCAGCCAACCTTGGTGCCCTAGTGAATGATGGACCTGGCGAAGGCTACTGGGCCAGAGCATGCACTTTTTTTGCTACGCTCCTGCATGTAGTTCACGAACTTTTGCAGGCTACAGTGAAACCCCGATTATATGACGTTCTCGGGACCGCGAAAAAGTGTCGTAATATACGGGCGTCGTAAAATCCGAACAAAGAAATTTACGCCCTTCAGTGCACCGCAATCTGCTGGTGTGATTCCCAACAGAAACATGGCACACGCTTGAGGGGGGCCTTTGAAAGTCGAAAAATCGCGGAAAATTCAAAAAACCGCATATTTGCACTGTATGTGTTAAGCTACCCTTCCTGTAATTTCCAGCGCCTAATTCATCCTAAAACTACTTCATGTCAAATATATTACGAGCAGCGGGAGCTGCTGGTGCCATCCAAACACGCTCTGAAACAGCACAACTCCAAGCGAGCGCCATTCACACGCCATTCAACCGACCGGTGCCATTTTGGTTTTGTTTTGTTCGTGAATTCTTGCGTTGTTTTGTTCGTGAATTCTTCCAGTGCGACGAAAGACGCCTGCGGCACTTTCCTTTTCTTTGCCGTTTGGTCACCCTGCTTCGCGTGGATCGTCGTGTAGCACGGGTTCGGCGTAAGATCGCATCGTATAATTGAGGTTTTTAATGCACATTGTCTAGGGCACTTTCAGCGGGATGGGACTAATCCGTCGTAAAATGTGGGTCGTCGTAAAACCGGGGTATGTAAAACCGGGGTTCCACTGTATATGGCGTAACCTAAAACCTAGCGCTTCATTTTTTTTTCTTTTTATGTAAGTTAGAAAGGTCATCTCATAAACGGATGTCATTTTTTGCTGTTTCTAGTTTTTTTGGTTTTAGTGTCAGTGTCACCATTTTCCTCATCTTAAAAAAAGAATGATGGCATTCCACAGTTCAAGCAGGTGCACGAAGATGCATGTAAGTGAGCATGGGTGAGTGTTCGTCAGCTGAGACTAGTTCAACAAAGAGAATGAAATGAATCATACTGTGTGTTGCAAAATATTTGTTTGTGTGGCTGCTGTGGTTTCACTGTCTGGATACAATCACGAAGAAGTTGTGCTGCCTGCAAGCAACTGTTCAAGTGCAGGTTGGTCCCTCATCTTAATAGCCACCTCCACACCATCGACTTGACCACCTTCAGCGAGTTCACGAACTTCAAAGTAAAACTGCAATTACAAACAGTACGTAAACAAATGGCCTGTTTCATTAGTTCTGTGGCATATTGTCACGTGGTCGTGACACTGAAGCATGCAAGACGTCAGTCCAGCTGTTTCCTGGGCGACAGAAAAGTAAAGCAAATCACACTGCAAGATGACATGCGTTGGTTGACAGAAAAAGCGGTGAAAATGCGTCAGCTATTATACACATGTCATAACACATTCTCGCACTATTTCTGTAATTCTAGAAGACACTCAAATGTGTGTGTCAGGCATGAAAAACTTGAAGAACGGTCAACATGGTTTCCGAAGCGACATGCAAAGTAAATACAGCCTGCACTGCGTGTAACAGAAAGTGACGATGGTGCTCCCCGCAAATAACCAAAACAAGCACGTGTGTCACAGGAAAGTGGTAACAGCGTTCTGCTTACACAAAACCAAATCAAATGCACGTGTCAATATGCATGGTCGGTATTACAGTCCCGAACATGGATATATCGAACTCGAAGGGGATCACGAATTAATTCGATATATAATAAATCGATATAAAGAAATACAGGCCTTGAGACCTTACCTGCGGAGGACGATCACCTACCAATTGGTGCATTCAAGAATGAACACTAATTCGGCGCACACAATACAACAAAATGCTTGGGTGAAAAAAAAGAAAATCGCTGATCTTGCCCTGCTTTGAAATGAAGTTACGCAGTGTGACAGCCCCAGTCCCTTCCATGTCGCCGCAACAATGGCATATCAAGCCGAGCGTATCGTCGCTGTCGAGCCTGGGCATCCTGGTTCCCTGCGACTGCAGCTACAATGTCCTCATTAGTGAGGCTCGCAACAGCCTGAACGTTGCAGTCAGCTTCGTCTGCAGACATTTCGGGTGGAACAGCAGCCGGGAAAGGAGACAACTCGTGGAATGCGTCGTCTATGCATTCGTCGTCGCCGCCATCTTCACAGGTTCCTGCAAGTTTGGCCGTCACGAAGCCTGCCTTCCAGAAGCAGTTGGCCACTTCTGTACATCTTGCCAGGGGCCCGTCATCTTTTGAATGGCACCAAGCAGGTCAACTTTTAGCTCAGTGCCCATGCTTTACCAAAAGGCTATCTAGGACTCGCCTCCTGTAACCCACCTTGAAGGACTTAATGATGCCCTGGTCAAGCGGCTGCAGTTTCGCTGTCGTGTTGGCAGGCAGTAATTCGAGCTCGACTTTTTTAGCTTGCAGGTGGTGTGGTGGGCCGAGCAGTTATCCACAAGAAGGCAAGCATGACGCCCCGACTTGCACACCTCGACGTCCCACGCCTGCAGCTATTCTGTGAAGAGCTGACGCGTCATCCACGCCATCTTGTTAGAGGCATAGCGGAAGGGAAGCTGCTTGTAGTTTTTGAAGCAGCGTGGTGCCCTTGCTTTTCCGATCACAAAGGGCTGGAGCTTTCAAGACCCATCCATGTTGGACACGAGCAGAACGCTCACGCGGACTTTGCTCATTTTGCCTCCATGACACGTGCTTCCCTGGATGTCGAGCGTCTTGCTCAGCAGCATTTGCCAGAACAGACCGGTCCCCCTCCTTGGCGTTGAACATTTCCGTGGAAGAAAACTTCGCGGAGATTTCGAGCCACTCCTTCGCAATCCAGTGCCGGATGTCCTGGCTGCTGATGGCTTCGCTTTCACAAGAAATGGTTTTGCCGCTGATCTTATAGCGGTTGTTAAAGGGGACGACAACCAACTTTCAAAGTTACATGGTTTCTTTATTTGAAGAGAAAGCTTACCGGTCAGACTGTGCAATCATGCAATGACAACGGGGAAATTGCCGTAAATCATTTTTTTTTTTCCATCAGGATTTCTTGCTTATGGAGTTTTAACGCAATACATGTTGCAAACAGTGGCTGACAGGTGTCGTGTGTGTTTGCACCGGGTTCTGCCCCGACAGACCGCATGCGCACAACACCTGTGAGACACTGCCTGCACGCGTTGCGGTTAAAAGCAGATTTCGGTTGCCACGAGGGCAGTGACGCTTGTCAGCGTCGACTCCTTTTGCTGCATAGAAAGCAAATAATAAGACTGGGATGCGTTTTTATGTATTGACTGCAATTTTAAAACCGAGTTATGGTCGTACGAACATCAGCGGGCGACGTGCAGCAATTCATAGACTCCAGAAAGCAGTACCAAGGCTTCACCGCCAGGCTACGCCATGTTTCATTTAACAGCAATTTCACTTGTCGGTCCCTTTAAATCTGAGAAGCCACCTGGTGCTGTCGGCAAAGTTCTCTTCACAGAGTGCAGTGGCAAACCATTTGGCCTTAGCCATTAGCATTGGGGCCACCCACCAGAATGTATTTAGCCTGGGCTTCCAAAAACTGGGCATAAAGTGCCTTTTGGACTTTCTCATGGAGAGGAGTGCACACACGACAGGCTCCCGATTTTCGTTGCTCCACTGTTATTGCCTTTATGTCCACCTTGTTCTATAACAAGGTACGCGGAGTGCCCCAGTCGAACCTTTTTCGCCCGCCTCAACGTGCTGAATGGCTTTCAACTTGGTCGCAAAGTTAAGCTGCTTGTGCTTGCTGCGGCCATTGCTACACGACAACTTGAAAATTTTAACAGTCGACTCCACCTTCACACACCACGCAGAGCGAGCCCAAACAAGCATGTGATGGTAAGCGACGATGCCAAGCCTCACTGAATTGAACACCATGGTCTCCATAAACAAAGCGTTCACAATTGCCACCTACAAGGGCAACAGCAATGTACGAAAGACGCGAGCTGTGGTTGGCTAAGTGAATATGAAGGGCACGGGCTGTGGTTGGCTTGTCGAAACCCATGAAAGAGTAAAAAAGAAAAGTTTTAAAAAGAAAGAAAGGCAAATAGGGGAGGCCATCGACACCTTCATTACTGCTCTCCCAAGCTGATTTGCTAAGGTAACCCAGGGAAAGAATGAGAGAAAGAGAAAAGAAAAAGCTCTTCCACAAGTCGGAATACTTGCCCAGCAGGAGTCAGTGCGAGTCCCCTCTATCTCCCATTTTTTCGAGCGTTGGGTATCGGTAGAGGCACGGTGCCGCCGGGGCTGCGGGGTGCAGCGAGTGCCAAAGCGCAGTTTCCAGCTCATGCGGCGTTTGATAGACCCGATGATGGCTAAAAATACCATTCGATACAAACGTATAAATTTCTATACTTTTACACAAAATTTTCAAGGGGACAATTTGCGATTTCGTTATAGCCAAAGACTCCATATATGTGGGTTCGATATATCCATGTTCGGCTGTATCTGTTGTATAATGCCACTGATATGATCATTCAGAAAGTGCATCTCGCAATGTTTATAGCAGAGTACATGCCAGCATCTGTGATAGGAAATGCTTTTGGCACTTTACAATGAGAGCATTGGACCTTGGAGGCACAGCCTTAAGGGCCGAACCTTCAGCTGTGAGACCAGGCACATTGTTCGCTATTATGACATTGACAATGAGCTTTTCTCTACTTAAAAAAAAAAATATCACAGTTTCGCCAGAAGTACAAAGCAATAAACGCGACAGCAGTGCATGATATAATATACGAAATAAGACTAGTAGCTTTGGGGGCAGTGTGAATTGTAGTGAACGTGGGCTTATTAAGTAAGGTGTTTGTAAAGTACCATGTGACAGCAGAGGTAACATCCCAGCAGAGCTGCGAGCTAAGTCATGTTGTTTTGATGTCTTCTGGCTCGTGCTTCATACCGTGCGGCCGCGCTAAGCGGCATGCACTTTGCACCAGTGAGAAACTTGGCCCAGCATCAGGCAGGACACATTCGCATGAGCACTATGTGGCCAGCATTGCAACGGTATTCGAGGCACCTAGAACGGAGCACGTAATCAAGGCGCTGCTACGCAGCCCGTCCTGCCGAGATAGCGCGCAAGCAAGAGATGGCAACCGCGCTAAGTCCACAGTTGCTGCACAAGCGACACCCCCGCCCCAACCCTTCACTTCTTTTCATGCTTGTTAAAGACGGGCGGTGCTTTTTTGCTCCGCTTTGATGCAGGCCTTCCAAGTGGGACGATGTTATCGCATGCGCCCTCCGAGCAACAAAGATGGGCCGGGCTCGTTTAATCTCTGCTTCAGTCGCGTTTGTCACCCCTGCTCACCTTGTTTTACCCGCAGGTAGAACGTAGAATGTGCAGGTGCTAGTTATAAATTTGACTTTCTATGGGACATGACAGCAACGGCGGTGGCAAAAACTCGTTGAGACTGTCCATATAATTGCTATCGCAATAAAACTCCGTTCTTGGCCACCGTCACATAAACAGTGCATCCCTCCCGCTTGGAACTCCAAAGTCAAAACATGAACATCTGTTCAATAGCAGCAGGCATTCCTATAACCGTTGATGCTAACGCACCAACTAATGTGAGGGCCTCATGAAAGTTATTCGAGTTATTGCATCCCTCAGAGCACAGAAATCGGAATAGCGACTCTGCATATGCAACAGAATTGACAAAATGGCTTGATGCCTTTATGTATGGGATTTGTAATTGTAAAGTTCTTCTGCATCCACCAAATATTTCCCAAAATAACACCATCTGGTTCAGCAAAACTGATTCCTTGCCTCCCTACGTTCCTCCACAGCAAAAAATCTCCTTGAAAAAAAAAAAAGAAGGAAGAAGAGGATTACAAATTGCAGTGTATGTCCGCATGCAGATTTGAGTGGCTGGCAGATCGGGGTGTGGTGCATTCGGGTCACTTTGAGTTAGAGATAATCAATGTTCCACCAGTGCTATTTCACTGGTGAAATCATAAGTTGTGGGGCGAGGTTTGTACTGAACCTTAAACTTCAAATGTGCATGCTGGACGTGCTTGCAAAACCAAAATAAAAATTTCCCGTGAATGGACTACTTGGCACATGTGCAGAAGCTCCGCACATGTAGCCTTGGATGTGTCTGCGAAGGAAACTTGTCGGCAGGTATACTTCCAAACAGTGCATCACAATCCACCGCATGCTCAAAAAAAGAAAAGCTCAGCTTGCCACAGTGAAACAGGCCCTTTCATACGTGCAGCACATTTAAGAATGAGGGCCCACCTGCATGTAAACGAGCATTTCTTTATGACCAGGCTATTTCAGGGGAAGCTGTACAAGACTAGGCACTCTTGTAGCCTGTGAGCAATAAGCTGCAACACCTAGAAGTACTGAAAGAACCTTGCGATGTGCAAGAAGCGCCGAGGATTCCATGCCTAATACTAACACTAAACCAGACAAGAACTGGCTCACTCAGTTTGTGCAAGAAGAGTTTGGGTGACTCAACAGCAGTTGTCTGGGGACATAAATTTTGCCAAGAATGTAAGATTGTAACCAATCAATCGCAATGTCGCTATGAGGCACTGAAAGCGAAGCCTTTTCTAACAATGTGTAAGGTGCGCTACAGCTTCACTGGTCATAGAGAGTGGAATGGCTTGTAAATATATTACCTTTTCACTGTTCTCGTCGCGACATCCTCAACGCTATGTTGTTGGAATGCGACACTTTGGACTATTGTACAAGATGAATTATGCACTCTCGAAATGAACATGTGCAAATCGGTTCCCAGTAGTGCTGGAATGTTACACACTTGCAAGTTTCCGGTACCACTGAGGCCTGGTACAGCACCCTGATACAGCACCCTCACTGAGGCAGCTCACTATAGTTGACATGGCTGGTGCCAGGGGCACCTTACAGAAAGGGTCTATACTATATACAAAGCACACATACTTGAAATGTGACCGATGCCGAAGAAATGATGAATGAGGGTTTGCACTTCCCGATTCACAGCGTTACGTGGCGAGTCACTGGCATGGCTAAGGTGATACACACTGGTTGGTGAAAGCAGGACATCCAACGCCATGCAAGGGTCCGCCACCTTTGCCATCACGAGCAAGACCCACTGTCTGTGCGAGAGGACTGACCGCACATCCTCGTCAGCCCGCAACACTGCATCAAAGCACAGCCACTGAAAGGGAAGTCACAATGTACACGTGAATTCCTAGAGGCAAACTGAATGGCTTCTCTTACAATAAAAGAAAGAAGGGTATTTAAATGGTCACATTCTACCATCAGCACGTCAACCCATGCTGAAATTTTGGTCTGCAGTGAATCAAAACCTCAGCCAACAGTGTTGTTGGAATGTGCTTGAAATAAAAATATATACATTGTCACAATGCACAAACATAAGTCACAAACACAGAGCTGGTCATTTCAGTGGAAGCTCAGACTGAATGACACACTGTGGACCTCGTAGATTCGATGTGGCATTTGCCTCCCTCTATGGAGAGAGGAGAGAGCATCGTCCCAATGCTTGGCTGCAATATGTCCCAGTAGAAATGTCGTGTTGTGGCGCACATTCAAACCAGTAAGGCTTCATATGCACAATGTGCACAACATCTGGTTTAGGAGGACGTGTTCTCAAGGGGCTCTGGAGTACAACCTCGTAGTTGACATCGCTTAGGCATCACGCAACCTCATACGAACTAAAGTATCTCTTCATTAGTTTTTTGGAACGTCCCCATCGGCGAATAGAAGTCAAAACCCATACTTTCTCATCAGGTTGATGGGTGATGAATCAATGCCGCAGGTAATGTTTTGCGTCAGAGTCTTTTTTGCCGGTTGACGCGGAGAGGCGCAAGCTGTCACACTTCCCTTGCACGCTGATCCGTATTTATGTCGTCACAGTCATGCAACAACATTGCATCAAGCAGAGTCGTCACTTTGGGGCCATGGAGAAGGCTGAATGGCGTCCTTCGCATCATTTCTTGCTGTGTTATAGGCAAATGTAACGTACGGTAGAACGTCCCAATTTTTGTGATCAATGTCAATGTACAGACTCAGCATATCTGCAATTGTCTTGTTCAGGTGTTCGGTTAGACCGTTAGTTTGCAGGTGGTACGCCAATGTCTTTTGGTGAGCTGTGCCACTGAAATCAAGTACGGTCTTGAGTAGCGTAGATGTGAAGGCAGTACCTCGGTCTGTTGTTATTACTGTAGGAGCTCCGTTTCCCAGAACAACGTTTATAACGAAAAACCATGCTGCCTTGAGAAGCCTTTGTTTCTGTACAGCGTGTCAGATAGTCTGTGGCGACTATGACCCACTTGTTTCCTGATGAAGAAATCGGAAATGGTCCTAGAAGGTCCATCCCAAAGGCACCGTGGCCACTTCGACTGGTTGTGATAGTCTAGCTGGCTCTAAACTTGGAGATTTCCGACACTGACAGTCAAGGCATGTGTGCACGTATTGTTTTACAATCGCTGTAAGCTTTGGTGAATAATATTGTTACAGTGAGATGCGTTTATTTACAGATGGAGAATGCGAGAGGCCTAGGGATCACGGTTTGAGCTAACGTCGTCCTCCTCCACTTCAGTGTGCGCCGTATCGTATCATTTCCCCGCTTGCAGACGATGCCCACCGGGCGAGTCAGGGTGTGCTCCACTGATGGAAACGCTTAAGACGAGCTACGTGGACGACGTTCGTCTTGTGGGAGCGGCGGCCAGCCGATAAGAGCCGAGATACCACGTATGTGACATCGCTGAGGCGTGCCATGACAACGAAGGGGCCGGTGTAATGGGCTAAGAACTTCTGGTACAGGCCGCGCTTGCGAAGTGGTGTCCATAGCCACACCAAATCACCTTTCTTGTATGACACGTGCTGATGATGTTCGTCATAACGGATCTTAGAGCGTTCTTGGGAAGCGAGGGTACGAAGGCGTGCGATGCGTCGGGCCTCTTCTGCGCGGCAAATAATTTCGGCCAGAGAAGGTTCGTTGGTGTCAGAATACGGAAGAATAGAATCGAGGGCTGTGCGGGGCTGGCGGAGGTACAGGAGATAAAAGGGACTGTATCCGGTAGTTTCATGTTGTGCAGTATTGTAGGCGAAAGTTATGAAAGCCAAGACAGTGTCCCAAGGTTTGTGTGCTGCATCAACATACATTGAAAGCATGTTGATAAGAGTTCTGTTAGTCCGTTCAGTTAAGCCGTTAGTTTGAGGGTGGTACGGGGTGGCATGACGAAAACGAGACATAGAAAGACGTAGCAACTCTTCAACCATATCAGCAACGAATTGTCGGCCACGATCACTGATGATGACACGAGGGGATCCGTGCCGTAATATGATCGATGACAGCATGAAGTGAGAAACTTCTGCTGCCGTTGCTGCAGGGATTGCCGCACTTTCGACGTAGCGTGTCAAATGATCAACGCATACTATAATCCATCGGTTGCCTGTCATCGATCACGGTAAAAGGCCGAGCAGGTCAACACCAACGACTTCAAATGGCGAAGCAGGGGGTGCGATGGGATGAAGAAGTCCTGAAGGGCCTCCAGATGGACGCTTGTAGCGTTGGCATAGTTCACAGCTCGCAACATACGCCGTTACACTGTGGCGCATCTTCGGCCAGAAGAAACGTTCGCGTGTGCGTTGAAACGTCCTGGAAAAACCCATATGACCCGACGTAGGGTCATCGTGCATTGCTTGGAGGACATCACGTCGCAAGCTTCTCGGCATGACTAGAAGCAAACGGGCGCTTTCGCTAGAATAATTCCTTTTATAAAGAATGCCTTCCTTGACAACGAAACGGCGCTGTCCATTCGCTTCAGAAACGAAGAAATGAGCTAGACTGCTGTCTCTGCGTTGCTCCCTGCGAAAAGTGTCGAGGTCGGGGAATGGAGGATCAACAACTGTTAAATATTCGTCGAAATTGTCTGCGTCACATTCCGTCGTTGGGTTGGATCCAACCGCCGCCCCGATTCGGACCATGGCCGATTTCAGCCCTACCGCGAGCCTCCTCAGACCACTGGCAACGACGTCCCCTCCACGCCGTCGCCACTCACAGGGGAGTCGTGATAAACAATCAGCGTCGGCGTGACGGCGGCCGCTCTTGTAACAGACTTCGAAGTCATATTCTTGCAATCGTAGGGCCCAACGAGCAAGACGGCCGGATGGGTCACGCAGTCCGGTGAGCCAACATAACGAGTGATGGTCTGTAACAACTGAGAATGGGCGTCCGTAGAGATACGGGCGAAACTTGTGGACGGCGAAGACGACCGCGAGACATTCTTGTTCCGTTACAGTGTAGTTGCGCTCGGCCTTACTTAAACAACGGCTAGCATAGGCAACCACGTGTTCGAGGGTGTCATGACGTTGGACCAAAACAGCCCCGAGACCTATACCACTGGCGTCTGTATGCACTCCAGTGGGAGCAGATGGATCATAGTGTCGAAGTACAGGTCCTGAAGTAAGTAGGAACTTGAGTTGCGAGAATGATGACTGGCACTCTGCTGACCATTCAAAGGGCACGTCCTTATTGAGTAAACATGTCAGGGGGTAAGCTAGGTCAGCAAATTTAGGCACTAAGCGGCGAAAGTATGAGCACAGGCCTAGAAAACTTCGTAACTCTCGTAGTGACTGCGGTTGCTTGAAACTGTTAACTGCAGCGACCTTCTGAGGGTCAGGCCGAACCCCATGCTTGTCGACAAGATGGCCGAGAACCAGAGTCTCACGGTTGCCAAAGTGACACTTCTTGGAATTCAACGTGAGCGAAGCCCTCTCAAGAGATGTGAGAACGATGTCAAGACGGCGATTGTGCTCGTCAAATGAACGGCCAAAAATTACAATGTCATCTAGGTAGCATAAACAAATTTCCCACTTCAGTCCACGCAGAATAGCATCCATGAAGTGCTCAAACGTTGCTGGGGCATTGCATAGCCCAAACGGCATCACATTGAATTCGAACAAACCATCCGGTGTTATAAATGCGGTTTTCTCTTTGTCATCCGAATGCATAGGAATCTGCCAATAACCAGACCTTAAGTCGACGGAAGAAAAATACGAGGCCGAATACAAACAGTCGATGACGTCATCAATCCTGGGAAGCGGGTATACATCCTTTTTGGTAATGGAGTTGAGACGTCGATAATCCATGCAGAACCTCCAAGAACCGTCTTTTTTCCTTACGAGGATCACAGGCGCAGCCCAGGGGCTACATGACTCCTGAATGACCTTTTTCTTGAGCATGTCCTCTACTTGCTCAGAAATGATTTTGCACTCTGCGGACGATACGTGATACGGTTTCTGGCGGATAGGATGCGCGGATCCTGTGTCGATCACGTGACGAGTGCGTGATTCTGGTATCCTAGATTGCTCGTCGGCCTGTGCAAAATCGAAGACAGTGGCATGCTTGGCCAAGACGTGCACCAAGGCCTGACGTTTTTCTGACGGCAACGACTGGTTAATCATACTCAGAAACTTAGCCTCGGTAGAGTGATTTACAGGTACATTGTCCGCTCCTTGATCGCTTATGGCCGCAATGCAATTACTCGTATATTGTTCGAACAGGGCGAGCCGCATTCCACTGGCTAGTACGACGGGCTCCCTAGAGCAATTCATCACCCAGGTTGCAGATAGTCCATTGGTGACAGAAAGAATGCATCGGGGTACAAACACATTCTTCTTGGCGCAGTTAAAAGCGTGCGGCTCCACAAAGACGTCAAACGTACCAGCGTCTGCAGGACGGGTATTAATGGGTACCTTTTTCAACAACTGGGGCGGCAAGAGCACATCGTCGATTATGGCGAGGGCTCCTTGACAACGCGGAGACCCCTCAGAAAAGGCGGACAATAAAATTTCACCAGCGCCGCAATCTACAGTGATACCGCACTCTCGTAGAAAATCAATCCCCAATATCACGTCGTGTGTGGAGCTGGCTAAAACCGCAAATTCAACCTTGAACACTCTATGAGCCAAAGCGACACTCGCAACGCACACCCCGATAGGACACAATGACACCCCGCTCACTCCACGAAATGTAGCACAGTGGTCCCAGCAAAACATCACTTTGTGTCCTAGCCGTGACTTAAAATTAAGACTCATAATTGACACAGTTGCCCCAATGTCTATCAAAGCCATCGTAGGAAGTCCGTCAACGAGCACATGAACCTTATTTTGCGTCATAGAAACTGGTAGAGGCATGCTAGGGTGCAGTGACAAATGTTCGGCGACCTCACCTCCATCGGCCGCACCACCTAGTTTCCCGGCGGTGGGGAAGTGACACGGCGACCAGGAGATGGAGAGCGGCGCTTGCGTGCAGTTGGGGGTGTCAAGCTTCGTGCGGAGGCGGGCGAGTCATCACGGCGGCTCTGTCGGAAGCTGTTGCCAACGGACGTGTCGCTACAGGAGTTCTGCTGGAAGCCATTCCCGAAGTGTGAGTCCCGTATCCAGCGAACACTACTGCGCTGGCTGTTCCGTCGAGGAAACGCCGGCGGTTGCTCGTAGTACCGTGGCTGTGCACGGCGGCGCTCCGGGCAGAATCGAACCACATGCCCACGGACACCGCAATGGAAGCACACGGGGGCCTCGCGCACATCACCAAACCTTGGGCTTGGCTCCACGTATTCACAATGGTCATCCCACGTTGACACTTTGGCAGGTGGTTGGTTGAAGGCATTCTGCTGATAATCACGGCGAGGGAAATCGTAAGTTGGTTGCTCCGGAGCTCTTGAGCCAGGCACGTAATTATATCCCGTGGTATCCATGGACGCACACGTCGTGTCATAAGGCAAATAGGCGTCGACAACACGTGCACTAGTCGCAGCGGCAGCTTCACGTCTACCAAGTTCCTCGCGTATGATCTGCCTTATTGTTGACGCGAGATCACTGGACGCTATAGGGTCGACATCAACACTAGCGATGGTGGTCACGTTGGGGAGTCTACCAAACTTGGGTGTAATGCGCCTTGCCCTCAAAGTCTCGAACGTGCGGCAGTGTCGGACCACGTCTGCCACAGACTCCAACGTGTCCTTTCCTATGAGGAAGTTGTAGACGTCCTCGGCTATTCCTTTAAGAAGATGGCCAACCTTATCTTCCTCTTTCATGCGGGGATCTACAGACCTGCACAATTTCAAGATTTCCTCCATGTAAGTTGTGCAAGTCTCACCTGGCACTTGGGCGCGCTGCATCGAGGTCTGTTCAGCGCACTTCTTCTTCAGAGACGGGTCCCCAAAGCAGCTCTTGATTTCATTTTCGAAACCTTGCCATGTGGCTATACTTTCTTCGTGGTTTTCAAACCACACGAGCGCCGTGCCTTCAAGGAACAATGGCACGTTGGCCAGGCGGGTGTCCGAATCCCAACGATTATATCGACTCACCCGACCGTAGTGGTTCAGCCACTCTTCAACATCTTCTCCGGCTTTTGCGGCGAAGGTCCGTGGCGTCATGGGATGTTGCCACGTACCGACAGGCGAAGAGCGCGTGTTGCCGCCGTCAGGAATTGCATCCATGGAAAGCGGTGGTAGTCCGGCCAGTCGGCGGCTTCGGCGCAGTTCCAGGTGTTGAGCTTCCGTGATCATTGGTACTGAATCGTTCTTTGCTACCCAGCACCTCCACCACTGCTGTTACGGTGAGATGCGTTTATTTACAGATGGGGAATGCGAGAGGCCTAGGGATCACGGTTCGAGCTAACGTCGTCCTCCTCTACTTCAGTGTGCGCCGTATCGAATCAATATTTCTGCTTCATTCTGGCCAATGTGTGCATGAATCCAAGAAGGCCAGACATCGGCTCATCATGGCAGGGTCCAAGTACTTCGTCAGACATAGGTGTCAGGACGAAAAACACGTAAGTGCTTCCATTGGATGGAAAGTTGTTCGTGTATAGCACATCACTCCGTAAGCAGAAGCATGGCAAGTTTCTTGCAAATGATCGAGGCAGGCACACTTGTGGTCTGGTCTTCCAGAAAATTACTGAGAGGAAGCAACGTAGTATCTTCTCATTGCTGACAGGAAATGGTAGTCACGTCGACAACCCCTAAAAATGCTATGTCGTCATCATCAGTGGTTTTGTGCTCTATCAGTGACTTTGAGAGGCAATGAGCATGAACTAAGAATTGCAGCTGAACATGAACATAAACTAAGAATTGCAATTCCTCGAAACTGCAATGGCATTTCTCTGCTTTCAGTGTTAAGCTGGCAGACCTGATCGCTTAAAATACATTTAGCAGTCTTCTTAGGTGCTCCTCAAACATTTACGAAAAGACAGTTAGGTTACCAAGATGCACTAGATACATCTGCTGCTTTAGGCCACACAGAACTGCGTCCACCAACCTTTAAGACATTGCTGGAGCTGAGCCTACTCCAAAGGGTACAAACACCTTGAATTCATCTAGTAAAACACATTCCTGGCCTAGTGTGTACGACATATTTGATACAAAATGTTGCGCAAAGAAACACATAAAGCTCATCAGGCAACACGAAAGCAGTATTTTCTCTGTCTCGTTTGTTAACCTGAATTTGCCAATAGACATTCTTAGTTTAGCGGGCCAAGTGTAATACTAGAGTTATCGGAATAGCGGGATGAAAATGCGCATGTGCATTACTGTAAATGGCCGATACCATTTAGCGTTCCCATGGTATTTTGCAGATTTGTTACCGTGTTTGCGTGGTTACCATAGGTTATGTGAAACATGGCAGCGGTTTTGGACACCCGCTTCGAACTGAATTTGGCACTGCTGTGGCAGGGTTCACTTCGTTTGCAGCAAATGTCTGTGTAAAATGGCTTCATTTGCCTCATGGAAAAAACCGCGCGAACACAAGGACGATGAACAAGGGCACACACACCACACCACGGAGCGCTGACTATCAACTGATTTTATTTCGGCGAACACGTACATATATACATATGTATGAGCCTCGTCACAAGTGTTATACACTGATAACCACACAGGAAGATGAAAAGGTCATTTCGTGATAAAAACAACACATGAAGGAATAAGCAAATGTCATCACCGCACATGCTGCATGTACATTATAAAAAACGGTCACCTAAGGCTTGTTAGCAGAAAGATATGAAATTTCTTTGTCTAAGAGAGCGACAGATGGGGTGCTGACACAGTTATCCTACAGCAAGGCGATCCTATGCGCTTCTATAATTTCCCGCGTCAACTGGGAGGGGCTTTTTGCTAAAATTTCACATTTTTTTATATAGGGGGTTACAACCACAACGCTTACAATGATCGCCTAGGTGGCCTCTAACATTGCTGGTGACGTTATTTTTATGTTCACGAAACCTGTCATTCAGGCATCTGCCCGTTTGTCCTACGTAAAACTTGCCACAAGACAAGGGTATACGGTACACCACACGCTCAATGCAAGGGAGAAATGGCGGTGTATGCTTCTTGCCACAGGAGGAGACTGGTTTGGGGGGTTTGTTGACGCGATTGCACAAGGTTGAGAGCTTATTAGGCACGCTCAAGGCGACTCTAACATTAACTCGCTGGCCGATTCGCTTCAAGTTATGAGATAGCTTATGAATGTAGGGAATAACAGTGCACCTATGAGGTTTCTCTTGTTTGGCTTTTTCAGCACACACACGATCATCAGACCTAGACAGGCTTATTTCCTTTATCATCTTTTGTGCGACAGACGCCAGCACGACAGACGCCAGCACCTTTACAATGAAGCTAATTAAAAGAGGAATCGCTAAGCTTTGCTTGTCCAATGCCCTTAAGAAGTCCTGCGTTCATTGTAAAGGTGACAGTTTTCGTGCGCAGGTTACTAGACTGATAGGGGCAGGTTATCCTCCTCACGTGCTGGCGTCTGTCGCACAAAAGATGATAAAGGAAATAAGCCTGTCTAGGTCTGATGATCGTGTGTGTGCTGAAAAAGCCAAACAAGAGAAACCTCATAGGTGCACTGTTATTCCCTACATTCATAAGCTATCTCATAACTTGAAGCGAATCGGCCAGCGAGTTAATGTTAGAGTCGCCTTGAGCGTGCCTAATAAGCTCTCAACCTTGTGCAATCGCGTCAACAAACCCCCCAAACCAGTCTCCTCCTGTGGCAAGAAGCATACCCCGCCATTTCTCCCTTGCATTGAGCGTGTGGTGTACCGTATACCCTTGTCTTGTGGCAAGTTTTACGTAGGACAAACGGGCAGATGCCTGAATGACAGGCTTCGTGAACATAAAAATAACGTCACCAGCAATGTTAGAGGCCACCTAGGCGATCATTGTAAGCGTTGTGGTTGTAACCCCCTATATAAAAAAATGTGAAATTTTAGCAAAAAGCCCCTCCCAGTTGACGCGGGAAATTATAGAAGCGCATAGGATCGCCTTGCTGTAGGATAACTGTGTCAGCACCCCATCTGTCGCTCTCTTAGACAAAGAAATTTCATATCTTTCTGCTAACAAGCCTTAGGTGACCGTTTTTTATAATGTACATGCAGCATGTGCGGTGATGACATTTGCTTATTCCTTCATGTGTTGTTTTTATCACGAAATGACCTTTTCATCTTCCTGTGTGGTTATCAGTGTATAACACTTGTGACGAGGCTCATACATATGTATATATGCACGTGTTCGCCGAAATAAAATCAGTTGATAGTCAGCGCTCCGTGGTGTGGTGTGTGTGCCCTTTTTCATCGTCCTTGTGTTCGCGCTGTTTTTTCCATGATGCTTGACCAACTAGCCTGCAAATCCATCCTATTAGACTTCATTTGCCTACCTTCGACGACGTAGTATTAGGGGATAACTTAGCCAAGTTTTCGAGATCCCTTCCCATCTCGAACATTGCTAGGCCTGGCAATCTCTTTACGTTGCTGTAACATGTAAATTTATGCTCTTGGGGTTCAGTTCATATATGCTGATTTATCTTTATTTTTGAAAAGTTAAAATGCTGCTGCATGCACGAGTGTAAGTGAACATTTTAAGTTTTATTTCCTCTCACTTTTTTCTTAATGCATGTATCCTTCAATAGGGGGTGCCACAACCATAATTACAGGGCCATAAATGCTATTCTCATTTCCGCAATGAATGCTTGTGGTACGGTAACGGTATTCCCTTAGCCCCCGCTATCACACAAATGAGCTAAATGTCTAATAACCGTTTTTAGGTCCATCGAGACGCATGCATGCCTCAGCCTGTCCAGGGAGTCATCGATAAGCTGTAATGGGTACATGCCTTTCTTTTTCACCCAGTTCAGTTTACAGTAGTCCACACAGAAGCACCGACCTTCCTTTGAACCAATACTACCGGCGATGCACGAGGACCTTTTGACGGCTGGATGACATCGAGCACCTTCTTCGCTTCTTGTTGGGTCATCTTTCAGTGCAACACATTAAGGGTTCTGCTGGATTGGTCCTGCCATCTCCTCTCTTATAATACAGTGCTTGGTGAACGGCATTTGCTTGACTCCTGAAACTGGTGCAAAAGGTCAACAAGGCACTTCCTCTCCAATGGCGGTAAACTTTTGCTCATGTCAAGAACAGGCAGTGTTGTAGAAATGTCTTGCTCGTCGTGCAGTACTGCA
The DNA here is from genome assembly GCA_013339685.2 of Hyalomma asiaticum. Classification (NCBI taxonomy): domain Eukaryota; kingdom Metazoa; phylum Arthropoda; class Arachnida; order Ixodida; family Ixodidae; genus Hyalomma; species Hyalomma asiaticum. Next base: position 119,314,490 of record CM023486.1, read on the forward strand.
AAGCACTCGCAGTACTCTGCGATTCCGTTGAGATAAGCAACTGTAGTGCCTTCGGTAGTATGGCACCATTCCTTGCAAAAGTTTATCAGGAGAACGCCAGCTTGCCCATGCACTACACTGAGACATTTGGCTATAGCCACACCTTGAGTGAGCAAAAGTGTGGAGACTTGCTCAGCAACACCATCTCCATTATGGTGCGTAGTGCAAATGACGGGAATGAGGCGTCAAGATAACGGCGGTACAGTCACATCTTCAAGGAGGCACTGCCGCTGTAGTTGTGCACTTTCATCCTTTGAAGATGTCAGCAGACCTTCCGGTATATTGATGGTGGCACCGTATTCATGCAAAAAATTTTACTTAAGATGGCCAGTTTGCAACACTTGTTACGAATAACAAAAGTTACGGCACATGAGGAATTTCCTATGCTGATCCTTGCTGTGCGCTTTCCAGTCGGTGTCAGCATCCGGCCGCCAGCTCCCCTATCTGCGGACCCTTCCATTCTGTTCTAAGCTTATCCACCAGACTTTCACTCATTATTGAAAAGTCCGCACAAGTGTGCACCAGTGCCGTCAAGTGCTTACAGTTTCATCACTCATTCAATCGTCATCGACCACTGTTCGTAATGGAGGATTTTCAGCTCTATTCAATGACTGGGGCAACCCTCCCTCCCTAAAGGTTGCTGCTTTTAGCTTCCCTGGCAGGGGCTGGGAGGTCTCCCTCTGGCCACTTCAGTGGCGGGTTAGTGAAGAATAAGAACATCCCGGAGAGGGGGAGCGCGACTGAAAAACAGGGGAATCATCACGCTAGCTTGCTGCATTCTCGTTGACTTGAGTGACGAGGGGCAGCGGATAAAAACCTTTGGTACCCTGCGACTCCACAAGGGCAGTGGCGACATATGTGGCCGGCTTCTCCACAATTAAAGCACAGGGCCCTGTAGTCGGGAGTGCGCCAAATGTCAGTTTTACGAAGCAGTGGAGTTCCCCTGCAGCAAGTTGCTGCTGGTGGCACTGCGGAGTCAACACAGTAGGGACGGGCAATCTCTGCATAGCTGGGATTGCGTTTCGATGTGATAGAGCTCGCCTTATCTCCTGGCGCACAGCTTCAGCTATCGCACATTCACTCAGTGTGGTAAGGGGCTTCTTCACCTTCTCGAATCAGTTGGTGCAAGCACTCGTCAGTCACTGATGCACTGCCACAGCTGGTTGATGCCCTCATGGTAGCGCAACTGTAGTGCACGTTTGATGGCCATCTATTCCTTCAGAAATTAAGCTATGTTTGCTTGGCTTTCGAAGAGGACTGGTAAATAGCTGTTCCTTCACACAATGTATGAGATGGCGGAGCTCCTTCACATCGGACATATCTGGCTCTGCTCGACAAAATAGACGGGTCGAGTCCTCAACATACATGGCGACCGTTTCATTGGGCTTCTGAATGCGCTGCTGAGCTTGCTCTCACTTTTCGGCACTTCCAAACGTGTCGAGAAACTTTCAGATAAGGTCTTCCGAAGAGGACCAGTTTCCCTCACAATTTACGAACCACGTTCAGGTTCCCTCTAGAAGAGGAAAGTACACGTGGGCTAACTTCCGTCCGGCACCAGCGCTCCATCCATTAATACTAGCTAAGTGCTCAAACTCCTTGAGCCAGTCCTCAGCATCTTCATGGGCATTGCCATGAAATGTCGTAGGAGGTAGAGGATTCGAAACAGTCACCTGAGTCGAGCCTGGGTTTGCCATGGCTTGGGATGTATTGCTTATCAGGTCACAATAAAGTGGTTCGAATTGCTTCAAGCAAAATGACATACAGCAGCAATTACTTCCAGGCTTTCTTTTCATTCTCCTTAATGTAGTTTTTTGCTTACGCAGATTCATTCAGAAGCACCTTCCAGAAAGAGCTTAGCGGCTGAACTCTTCCGAGTGCAAATTTTATATTCTTCAGAAATAGAAATCACGATGCTTACTGTGCCTGTTTACTGTGCATATTTACTGTACATACTGACATTTCGCATGTTTCAGTATTTTGCCACGTCATCCATTTCACATGAAAGATTTTGGGTTTATTCAGCATCTTTTTTATATGCCATCGTTTTTAAGCTTGCATTTGCTTTGCTGATATCGGAACTTGTAAAGCAGTTAAATCTAGAGACGAAGCCAAATTTACACCTCTGACGCCTGAGAACATTGAATGTCATTTGTATACGATAAACACATTAGTGAGTTTTTGTATATCGGAAAGCAGCAAACGCAAAGATTCAGTGTTAAGGTTAACGTTACCATGGAACACACCGCGCATGCGCAGAACGTTAACGTATACGATACCCTTACGTGCCTACGCTATTATCGTTCAATGCTAACGCTCACAAAGGGACCCGTACGTTTAGCAAGATGGCGGCGTCAGTCGAAGTGAGACCACTCGCTTCAGATCTGTCGGGACATCGGCCTGCATTTTTAAGCTCATTCATTATCCGCTCATGTTTGTATTTGCCTTAGGTTTGGCTAATTAAGCTTCATCAGCCGTGTATTAGAGACTATGTGTCGCCGTTTTTAAAATACACTCTCAGTAAGCGGCACACAAGGCTTAAAATGTGAGTGCACTCGCTTCCATGGCCTTCGAGATTGCACGCTGGCACCCGAAATCACGGAAGCCATGTCGCTTTTCTCGCGTTTACGGTAGTCTCGTCGAGATGGCGGCACTGCCACCGGGGCGTTTCTCTTTATTAAAGCCGAAACGAGTAGTGTGGTGCATTACTGCATTTATAATGCTTGAAATGACAGTGTAATGTATGGTGAAATACTCCTTCAGTCACAAAGGCAATCTGGGTAAGCCAGCCTTCGCAGGCACATGCACAGAGATGCTCACTCGAGAAATGTTGCGGAAGCTCCGGGGCACTGATGACCCAAGCGGAAAATCCGCCTCCTCAAAGCGCTCCTATGTCATCGCAACTTCGAAATGACAGGCAGTATGGGTCAGAAAGGAGACTCGATGGCGCCATTTTGAAACGAAGCGATGTTTTTCGGGTCTGCCGACACAGCACTAACAACACACTTACACGATACTGGCTCAATGATTTTGTGGTGCACTTATGGATTGAATAAGAGTTGTTTTAAGGTGTAGGTGTCGCCGTATGTGTCTTTGCGTTAGCCTTTGCGTTTCAGTCTTTACCGCTGTACTAAAAGTCTAGTTTGTGCCGCTGAGAGCACCCAGTTTTACCGTAACGCTAAATCTTTACGTTTGCTGCTTTCCAATATACTAAAACTCACTATTAAATGACATCAGGTGCTGCACAGAACAAGATGTCATTTGCTGATGGCAACAGTTACGGTGCAGCAATATTCCAAGTCCTGAAGGGGAATTCTGGAAGTTTTTTCCCGTTATATTCTGATATCCCTGTTTTCCAATGGTACTGACAATCCTGTAGCAGGCAGGGTGTTCAATTTGCTCAGAAACTCACCAACAACCAAATGATCAATGTTTGCAAACTGAAACTGGGACAGGTGTAGCGTATGCGGTGGCGCTGCAGCCTCCTCACCATCAGGCACAAGATGCTTGTGCAAGAAAAGTGGAATGTCACCCAACGATGCAGTGAGCTGTGCCAGCACGTGACAACGTGGGTACAGAGGGATCGCCATTTCCTTTTTGACCACGTGCCTCTCAGGTAGCCAATGATGTAGGTAATGACGTGAAAAACACAGGGTGAAAACCATAAAATATCTTTAAAGTTAATTTTCAGGAAAACTAAATGAGTGGCAAGCAGCTTGTTGGGCATATATAATTAGAGCATCATGGAGAACATATTCATCGAGATCAGTTGAGACCACTGTAATGAAGAGAAGAAAACAAGGCAAGCCACAGCATTGGTGACGGTCTCGCGTCTCGAGCAAGCGCATGCCCGGATTTTGGCTGGTGGATGCTTGCCATTTGTTGGAGCTCACCTCCTCAATGTTCAGATGTCAATAAGCCATGTCACAGTTGGTGTGTGGGTTCCCAGTACCAACTTTGAACTTCACTCCCGGACACTTCAAGCTGTTCCTGACCCCTACGCCAGCAAGGCTGATGCCAACCCTGCTCAACTTGGACCTTCAGCAGTCCACGTGTCATAAGAGAAGTGTGTGCTTGTTGCGTTTGGTGTTGCTTCGAAAGTGCAACAGAAGAAGCGGCCACACAGAAACGCGAGGAGATGAGGAAGATGACGACAGGCGAAAAAATGTGGGCGCTAGAAGAAACGAAGCAAGGGTGGCTCACGGAGCATGCATGTGAGGTGCCATGTTGGAGGCATTCTACCAGCGTGGATGTAGGGGAGCTCTCCGCTGGAATCACGTTCGGGCGTAGCCCCCACGTGCCAGGCATGTGCCATGAGTGGCTCTGCTTGGCACAAAGCTCCCGACGCTGAGTTCACGGAATGTCTAATGAGTCGCTCGAGCCACCAACAGCACAGTCGGGTGTAGGCCCCAGTTATGTCCCACAGGCCTAGACCGCCAGGTCTCTGTGGGACTGATTCCTTTGTGGAGGTCAAAGAAGACCACCGCTACTCGCAGCACGGTTGTGCGTAGTCCCGAGTACTGCTCTGTTTCTTAAAGCCACGAGCGGCAACACCTCGTGTCTTCGCTGGCCTCCTTGTCCCCGTCCCTGGCCCGCATCAGCGTTGACCACGACACGTCAACAAGCTACCATCACAGTCTCCTTCTCACGTAGATGCTCCTTCTGCGTGGACTAGCTGACCATCCTCGGTGAGACTGTTTCGAGCAGTGGGACATGAGACTCGTATGACTGCACGCTTTCTCTGTGTCTGAAGGTGCCACGCTCGTTCCATCGTGCTCGTTGTTGTTTTTCCTTGTTCGTTTGTGTTTTAATAAAGTCCTCACAGAAAGCAGCCTCGCCACAGTCTTGAACACGTTGCCATCGGCAGACGCAACGTACGTTTCTGTCTCTGAAAGAATCCCATAACACCATGCCACCTGTGACGCTGTATGCCGTCAGAGGGACCCGCCAATCTTCAATGGCTCAGGTGACTCGAATGTGGAAGATAGGTTAACTGTGTACAAACGAGTCAGCGAGCACAACAAGTGGGACAATCCAATCAAGTTGTGTCGCATCACATTTTATCACCGGCGTCGCCCAACTGAGGTATCACAACCATGAGGCGAATATTCCAACTTGGCCCATTTTAAAGACTTCCATTACGGATGTCTTTGGCCACCCAACGGCGCACAAGTTTTGCACAGAGCAGACCTTGCGTGAGCATGCTCAGCAACCAGGAGAGAATTTCACAAGCTACATCGAGGATGTGCTGATTCACCAAAAAATTGCCAGAGTTGCCTTCAACAAAAATTGCTTTTAGTAGGCCATGCTGGCTACATTTCATACGACTCAGTCCACAGTTTCGTTGTTGTCTTTTTTACGCTTTAAACACTCAACACAGCTGCAAACATGGCCAGCAATGCTTTGAACAATTTTACTGGGAATGAGGTATCGAGAACATCTAGCAGAAACTAAAATGTGAAAATAAAAACACTAACTGCTATAATCAATAATTTATCCTGTAGTGTATCCTATCTTCTTCGAAGGGGGCATCCAGTCACGTGCGATACACACTAAAAAAACTCATTCACATGCACAATTCATTTTCGTCAAACATTTGATGTGATCATTAGAGACATTCAGTACAGATGACATTAAACCTTCACCAGGGGTATTACTTTGATATAAGCATTGCTTCCTTTTACCTACACCATTGCCCTTTACTTCAATACATGCCCAACAGTTTGGAAACTAAGCAACGAAGAAGACAGCCTTGCAATATGCTCCGGGTGTGATGAAATTTGATTGAAAAGGTAAAAGAATCCTTAGTGTCAGCATCCGAAAGCACAGTGGCACCCTGCAGAGCAATTAGCTGCCTTAATGATGCAGCCTTTCACTCTCATACATACATATATTTATTTAATAGTAGTGTAAATCTCATTATAGCAGGGAATGTACAGTCAGCCAAATAATAACATGAATTGTGCCTGCCAATCTAGTGGCAAGCCGTCTGCTGTCCTCAGCTGGCGCAACTGGCTCATGCTAGGTTTGCAAAGTGCATAAAGCACTGCGTAAGCCATGCCATATACACAAGCAAACCTCGTGGCAAACCATAGTACCTTGTCACTGCACTTGTAGACCACGCAGCAATCAGTATGCTCAGTTTTGCACCCAATAAAGAGTCTGCTGCTGCTTCTGAATGCATCTTCCATTGCCTTACTGCTACCAGGTCGTGCAATCAAGTGAACCTGACCAAGACAAAACGAGGTGCGCTCATCTTGACACTCCACTTGCAATGTGTAATCACAGCCTTCAAGAAGTTTCTCCAACTCGTCATCCACAAGCAGTTTTTTGTTCTTGCCTGAAAAGAAAAGAAGTCTGCTTATAGTAAACGCTGACTATCACCAGACAAGCTGCTGGTTTGCATGATTAACTGCACAGTAACTCAACTATAGTACAGTAGTGCAACACCTCACCCAGCGTTCAACACTAACTACAGTTGAAGCTGGTTCTACTTTTATCCACAGCTTGTATTTAATTTCTAAAGGCTTGACAGAAGCTTTCTTACCTACTTTTAGTACGAGAATGGTGAAGCAGTCGTGTTGTTACCACTTGCATGAGGTAAGTACAGACCACAAATAAACTTAAGACATTCACACATGCCGATTTTGCTTGTTCGCTCACCGCGATCAGGTAAAGGCTCAGTCACGCCGGCGACTCACGCGGCCAAGTTGGTCGCAAGTGATCGCTTTGGTCAAAAAGCGGCAACACACCTCTTTAATGCCATCATTGCACATAGCTGCACCGCACAGCACACAAATAGGTGCTCTGGGTTACACTTGAACGAACTTTAATGAAAACAAGGGAAGCAAGGCAGACGTAGCAATGCTTTGAAGCTGGAGAGCCTCCATCAATGAGCTCACTTTTGCGCTTCTTTGCGGGTTCTGGCAGACAGGGGTCTCCGGCAGAGTCACTACCTGCGAGACAGCCAAGGTTTCGTCCACAGCGCGCAGTGTGCTCGCCAAGTCGTCGTGGTGCTGTGCTTTTCCTCCGTGAAGACATCCTTTTCAGGCGATCGACGAAGCAGCACTGCCACCAAGGAGTTCCACGAGAAACTCAATATCTGAAAAAGGCAGCGTAATTTAAACAGTGTACTGGTTGATCGCCCGATAGTGCTATAAATAAGTGCTTCAGACATAGTGCAAGCGTCTAGATGTCGTACATCCCGCCTATTGTTACCAGTTCTAGGCACTTAGAGATACAATGTCTAGGCAGTGGTCTAGGGCATAGAATCACAGAACATATACAGTGATGCCAACCTAAGTCACCGCTTTATCCCTAGATTGAGCCTCAGAAAATTCCTTAATTGTAAGAAAAATCCCCTAAATTATAACTTTATGTACTTAATTTGGCTAATTCAAAGACATCTAAATGTAATTCTCCCTTTTTGCCCGTTTGTTCTCAATCTTATTGAAGGTCTTCATCAGCAACTGCCGCTCTTCTTTCTAAATTTCCTGTGGCATAACTTTCTGTGGAGTAATCACACATAAAAAGTCTAGGATAGTGCCACCTCTGGAGAGCTGACAGAGACCTGTGCTCTCTTGCAAGCTGGCAGTCAGTTTCTGTTTGGCTACATTTCAAATCAGTGTTGCATGAGCTGCAAAAGAAAAGCAAGGTCCCTTTTATGATCCTAGGTAGCCACTCTCAACTTTGCTTCACATACCAAGCCCTGTATTAGTGGCTGATAGCTGTCCTCCGTACTTTTATGAGCATCCCATTTGGCCAGGCATTTCGGTCACATACTCTCACTCGATCTATTCGGTTCACCTTGTTCAAGTTCACTTTAGGTATGTTCAGCGTGAACTAGTTCTAGGGAGTTCAGACTAAAGTGCTGTCGGTGCTGCACTCATGCAGTGCCAGTTCAACAAGTGCAGGCCTAGCACAACACTAGCGCCTAACTGAAACAAATGCCGTAGTGCAAGCCTTTGCTACTGGTTTGCACTTTGCACCCAGCTGTTGTTCCTTGCCTGCACGCTTTTGAGAGGTGTTGGGTGCACAAACTGGCTAATCGCGTTCCACCATCTGTAGGCATGCATCGTCCGAACAATTGTCCAACTGATGGACTCCGACAGATTGGTTTCTGGGGTTTTACGTCCCAAAATTAAAACAGCTGTGATTATGAGAGGCGCCGTAGTAGTGGGGCTCCGGATTTTTACTACCTGGGCTTGCACTGTGTCAGTGTCAGTGCACGTACACATTGCACAGTACACGGGCCTCAACATTTCGCCTCCATCGAAATGGAACCGCCGCGGCCGGGATTCGATGCTGCGACCCTCCGATCAGCAGTCGAGTATCGCCACTAGACAAATACAGACTCCGACAGCGAAGACGAAGAGTTCTGAATAACTAGGATACAACCACGACCTCCTCTATACACTTATAGAGGAGGTCGTGGATACAATGCAACATAATTCCGAGGTGCTTTGAGGAAATCTTGGCGGACGTGCGGCTCCCGTCTTCATTCGTGATCGGCGTCAATGTCGTCTGCTGCCATGGCTGAAAATGCTTCTGCACGAACGGCACTAGCTTTCATGTCAGTGCAGGTAGTGCAGGGATCTGTCCGAACTAACCCTGCACGACATCTACACTCGTTTAAAACGAACGGCTAAGTTCATAGGGCTCCACCTTGCACTGATGGTCGAGTGCGGCACCACATGAGCCAGTTCCGGCAATGCAGGTAAATCGAACGGACCTTTTATCCACAACTTGCTATCTCACATCGAGCAAGAAGGGAACATATGAGCGAACTTCACGAAGACGGGCGCAGTTAATTGGCCCAAATGTTACAGTGTGCGAACAAGTGCAGCTTACAGCTCTTCTTCAACATAGCGCAATGGAGGAACGCGGTGAGCGGGAACTAGGTGCGTTTTTTTCTGTGTAATGCAACGCAAGAAGGCTCCGTGTTCCACAGCGAAGTCATAACTCACGGCGCACTTGCAGAGCAATCACGAAAAGGTTCGTTTTTCGTCCCAGTAGGCGCCAGGAGAATCTCGAGGTATCACTATACCCTGTCTCGTTAGGTGAAGAATAAAAAGCAGGAAAAATTGTCGTTATTTTGTTTTACTTGTTGAAAAATGGTTCACGCTAGGCCACCTCACAAAAATCCACAGATTTATGAAAGGGCCACCTTTCATAAAGTTCACGCTGGGCCACCTCACATCCACAGATTTCACAACAAATACAGCAAATCCCTGAATGGCATAGAAATACCCTAGATCTAAAGATAAATCCCTAGGGTTGGCATCATTATTTCTAGTACACTCTAACTAGACCAGTACATATGTGACTTATACCACAGAACACCTAACCAACATTAGAGAACGGAAAGTGTACCTTTGGCAGTAAAACAAAAATAAAAGTAGCGGTGGCGTAGTGAATTGCAATAACGCAAGGGCAGATGACGCAGGCTGCTAGCCAGGGACCTTAGCCACCTCAGCCTCTGTAAAAGAGCGCCGGCGACTCGTGTGCACGCCGCGAGATGCCGCGACGATACCGTTGGCTGTAGAATTACTGTATATGTTCCCCTTGGGGAACAGAGTTGAGTCTCTGACAGAACTCGCCGCTCGCGCCCCCCATTCGCCTAGAGCGCTCACGTGCGCAAAAGGCGTCCTTTTTAGGGAAAGCCAACTTCACGGCAGCGCGTGCGCTGACGCCCGCCACGCCACCACGGCCGCTACCCTCCGCCGCGCCACCGCTGTCCGATGTTCGACCGTGGCCTCGGCAATCGACGACGGCAGCTGCCTATCGCGGAGGCCATGTTTCGACGTTCAGGCATAGCTCATTTGGCTCAGCTGTGACCTAATAACGTTGGCTGTGGCAGCGTGATGTGTGGCTTAATTTTGCTGGAAACTATTTTCTCAAACGTGTACCAAATAAATAACAAGGAAGTGCCACTCGAAGCAAAATGATTAAATGGTCGTGGACGGGTCCCAGCGGGTTAGGTCGACAGCTCGATGCGACCCAATATTTATTTCAGCTTAGCAGTACGTTTTAGAATGCACATCCCTACATACGCCTCGCATAAGATATGTTTATATGGAGCAATTATAACTCTCATTAGTAATATTTTTGTGATAGTGAAATCGTAAACGTTCAGGATAAGTAGAACTTCACGCCCGCTTGGTAACAGCTGGCTAGCCGGTGACAAAAATCGCACCGCAAAGAACAAAAACGTGCGGATTTGAATATGCATAAGGATTCACTTTGTATAAATTGTAAAGAACAGAGACGTAGACACAGCGCCTTAGCTGCAGGCCGGCTGTTCTATTCTGACTTCCTCTTTCGATCTCTGCTTCGCCTCGTCGTTTCCCTGCGCGCCTAGCGCGAGCGGCCTAGACACAGCGAGCTGTTGGTTATTATACATTACAAAATCTAGCACAGACTGCTACGCACATAAAATTTTGTAGCCGTATCCAATTTTCATTCCGTCGGACATACGGATCTGCGAAGATTCGCCGTGAAGGTAATCTTTTTTACTTGTGTTATCTGCGCTCATCGTTTTTCAGTGTACAGGGTCGTCCACTCTTAGGGTGAACACGGCGCAGCGTGGCTGCCTTCTTTAGAACGCCAGCGCTCGCGATGGGACTGCGCGTCGACGCTAATCTAGTGCAGGCGTAGAGGGGCTTGGATCACTCTGTGCACCTGCACATTATTAGCTTCGATGCGTGCCCACGTCGCAAGCACTGGCGTTCCAAAAAGGGAGCCACGTTGCGTCGTGTTCACCCTAAGAGTGGACGACCCTGTACCTATTTTGTATTTTAAAGCCTTGCTTCACGTACAACGTGAAACGGGAGATTTGTTCAGCTTATACATTTTGTCCAGAATAGTGTTTTCATTTGATAGGCAATGACTATGACTGCATGGCCTATCTATGCAACGCAAGACATTGTTCGCATGCGTTGTTGCAACTATTAAGTCGCAACACCCTGCCAAAAAAAAAAAAACGCTTCTGCCGATAGTGAGGGCCATCGAACAGTTTATAACCACTTATGTCTAAATTGGTAAATTGATTGTTTGTTCGAATCACCTTTCTTTTTCATTTTTGGAAGCGAAAGTCTTTCGGCCAGCGACGCGGAATGAACGAGCGAGAAAGCGCACGCCTCTGCTGAACCGCGCCGTCTCCTACATTCGAGAGGAGCGGCTTTGCCGCTTAAAACGCGAATGGATATGGCAGACCTATGCGCAACTCTGCTCCCGTAGGGAGCATATACAGTAACTATATAGTTGGCTGAAACGAAGGAGTACGTTGCAGAAGCACGTTGTTCGCAGCTAGGTTTTGAAAATTACGTGCGCGTGATGGTTCGGGGCCAATCAGCGACCTCCCATTCGTAGTTCGATTGGCGGGGGCGTTTGAAAACGCATTTTGGCGAGCCGCTGCGACCTTTTGCGATACGCGTGTTCAAAACCTTATTGTAAATTACACACTTTACGCACAGCGCTGAAATCTGTCCTGTAATGGCCCTAATGGCCCGCTCTACCGGATCACCATGTTTGCACAAAATCGTCAAAACCGTTTCAGGGTCCCTTGAAAGGGCCCCTAAACCACCAAGAGGTCGAAATTTAGTTGTGGCGTTGCTTTTGTGCCGGTGTCCGCAACAAACACGTAGCCGCAAGAATTTTTCGAAACGGTGCCGAAATAGCGCCGAGTTACACCCGTTTGATTATTATTAAAACGCGGCGCTTGCTTGTTTCGCTCTTTCCTGCGCCTGCCGGCCGCTCTCGGGGGCGCCGCTGGCATGTGCCGACTGTGAGCATGTGCTGCTCGTGTTTCGTGGGTAACAGACCAGCGCAAGTTAGCTCTCGCGCTCAGTGAAGTACGGCCTGTTTTTCTTGCATTTTCTGATGCTTTAAAGGATACGGTGGCAGCGAATGTCGTCGTTTTCTGAAAAGCCCTGAAGAATGCCGTCGACGGAAAAAAAACAAAAAAAAAAAACGCGAAGGTGGTGCTTTGTGCCAGGTTGCGACGGTGGCTCTAAGTCCTGCGGAGAAAGACTCTCGCTCTTTCGTGCACCTGCCTGCAAGGATGAATTTGAAAACAATATGTAGAACAATACAGTGATGACCACATGATTTATTACATTGCGGGGTATGTAGCCAGGAAGCGCACCTTTTCAACTCATTGTGACGCTTGCAAAGATGCCTGCCATTGTTACGCGGGAAACTGTGTCGAACAAATTATCAGCAGAGACACTTGCAAACAGTGGGACATGCGAGGACTTCTTTACCCGTCACTCCATCTATTTAGCCTAATTAAAATCTTAGATAGGCTAACTAGTGCTTTTAGCACTATATATACACGTCTGTACTCAAACGCAGTGAGGGATTTTTTTACACGTGTTCATTTTCTGCTCAAAGGGCTGAACCATGCGGGCTATTGAAAATAAAGCCAAGGAGGTTAAGCCCTCCTTGACAAGCTCGCCTTAGCTGCTTGCCCACATGCTCAAAGACTAGGCATCTCCGTCAGCCTCTCTATTGAGCTCACCTTACGACACCTCTGCTCACACAAAGAGGAGGGGCCGGCCCAGCTCCACCGGCCTCTCTGCCTTAGGACACCTGCTTGCCCACATTCGCTCGCAAAGACGAGGCCGCCCCTTCAGCCTCCCTTTGTCGAGCTCGCCTTAGGACACGTCCACACATATGCTCACACAGAAAAAGACAAGAGGCCGATGCAACCGCACCGGCCTCCGAAAACTCCGCCGGCATCCGCGCTCCTCCTCCTCTCCCCTAGCAACGGCGCGAGGAGCGGAGAGGAGCGTCTGTAGCAACGGCGCAGCGACGTCACGCCCCACGTGACTGCGCGCGCTCCGCCCTCGGCTCCGTGGCTGCGCGCGCCCCGCGCCGGCTCCGCACCGCTCTCCGCGCCGTGACGTCACGGCGCGTTGTGCAGCTGGCGCCTCCGCGCCGTGGCTGCGCTAGGGTGGCTAGAATAGCTGCGCGCGCCGCGCCGGCTCCTCGCACCCTCTCCGCGCCGTGACGTCACGGCGCCATGCAGCTGGTGTGCCTCTCCCCCCGTTAGGTTTGCACTCACCCTACTTCATATACAAATGTGTGTGTGTGTGTACAAATGCATCATGACAACAACACTTTAAATCATTAATTACACTTAATCATCATCATCAGTAAAAGTGCTTTGCACTTAAAAACGGCCAGACCTCCGTGGGTCGGCTGGCGCGTGCTCTCTCGCTGCCGTCTCCTTCGCTCGGCTCTGCAGTTTAGTCGCGCGCAACGCGACGGTGGTGCTTTGTGCCAGGTTGCGACCGGTGGCTCTAAGTCTGCGGAGAAAGACTCTTCTGGCTCTTCGTGCCCTGCCTGCAAGGATGAATTGAAAACATATGTAGAACAATACAGTGATGACCAATTGATTTATTACATTGCGTGGTATGTAGCCAGGAAGCGCACCTTTTCAACTCATTGTGACGCTTGCAAAGATGCCTGCCATTGTTACGCGGGAAACTGTGTCGAACAAATATCAGCAGAGACACTTGCAAACAGTGGACATGCGAGGACTTCTTTACCCGTCACTCCATCTATTTAGCCTAATTAAAATCTTAGATAGGCTAACTAGTGCTTTTAGCACTATATATACACGTCTGTACTCAAACGCAGTGAGGGATTTTTTTACACGTGTTCATTTTCTGCTCAAAGGGCTGAACCATGCGGGCTATTGAAAATAAAGCCAAGGAGGTTAAGCCCTCCTTGACAAGCTCGCCTTAGCTGCTTGCCCACATGCTCAAAGACTAGGCATCTCCGTCAGCCTCTCTATTGAGCTCACCTTACGACACCTCTGCTCACACAAAGAGGAGGGGCCGGCCCAGCTCCACCGGCCTCTCTGCCTTAGGACACCTGCTTGCCCACATTCGCTCGCAAAGACGAGGCCGCCCCTTCAGCCTCCCTTTGTCGAGCTCGCCTTAGGACACGTCCACACATATGCTCACACAGAAAAAGACAAGAGGCCGATGCAACCGCACCGGCCTCCGAAAACTCCGCCGGCATCCGCGCTCCTCCTCCTCTCCCCTAGCAACGGCGCGAGGAGCGGAGAGGAGCGTCTGTAGCAACGGCGCAGCGACGTCACGCCCCACGTGACTGCGCGCGCTCCGCCCTCGGCTCCGTGGCTGCGCGCGCCCCGCGCCGGCTCCGCACCGCTCTCCGCGCCGTGACGTCACGGCGCGTTGTGCAGCTGGCGCCTCCGCGCCGTGGCTGCGCTAGGGTGGCTAGAATAGCTGCGCGCGCCGCGCCGGCTCCTCGCACCCTCTCCGCGCCGAGACGTCACGGCGCCATGCAGCTGGTGTGCCTCTCCCCCCGTTAGGTTTGCACTCACCCTACTTCATATACAAATGTGTGTGTGTGTGTACAAATGCATCATGACAACAACACTTTAAATCATTAATTACACTTAATCATCATCATCAGTAAAAGTGCTTTGCACTTAAAAACGGCCAGACCTCCGTGGGTCGGCTGGCGCGTGCTCTCTCGCTGCCGTCTCCTTCGCTCGGCTCTGCAGTTTAGTCGCGCGCGCCCCCTCATAGCATCACCCCGTGCTTCGCACTTCCTCATACTCCCCTTCGGGGAAATGCGGGTTTTTTTGACAAGCCTTTGCTTAAAGTTCCCAAGCTTGTCAGTCGGATTCCCCCGGTCCCGTGCCAGTTCTGAGTTGGCTGTTTTCGGCTGGCCGAAGCAAGAACCTCAGGCGCGAAGCCCACGGAAAATGCACAGCGGTGGCTTTCCACAGGAAGGTCCTGACGCTGGTCCGGGCTCGGCCGCGCCGCTTTTTACGGCGGCGAGCCTCACGCAGTCCCGGTGCAGTGCCGTATCCTGCTTCTGGACCCTAGCCCGACCGGGTCAGCCCTCAGAGCCAATCCTTTTCAAAAGGTTACGGATCCGTTTTGCCGACTTCCTTACCTACATTGGTCTCGACTAGGCTGTTCATCTTGGAGACCTGCTGAGGATGTGGGCACGGTCCGGCAAGAAAATCACACTCCCTCACTCGGATTTTCAAGGGCCGACAGGAGCGCACCGGATAGCGCAAGAGCCGCACTCTATGCTCTGCTTTGAATTGTTTCCAATCAATTAACTTGTATCAAACTACCAGCCTTGTACTTTATTGCAATCTATATTCTACTGCATTGCGGAAAAATTGCACTTACTCCCTTTCATTAAAGTACCATTACAATAGAAAATGTATAAGTAACCTGCAATTCACACACGCAAGGTTATTCCAACCTTCTGGCATTCGGTAGCGACTCCTCTACACTACTTTTCGCATGACGAGGCGTCCGCGAATACTCGCTCTCTGTTGCGTGGTCGGCGCTTGTAGATTACACGTGAAATCAAAGCAGTCAACTATTTCATAAAGTTATATCGACGTCTACAATACCAAATAAATGTGCCCGTCAGCATCGAAAGCACTACAGCGGAAAAGCAGAGCGCGGCCGAATTATTTGCTCGCACGGCGGTAAGCAGTCGACGCGAGGAAGGCACGGATGGATGGATGGATGGATATTAGGAGCGCGGTGGCGCTGCCGGATGGATGGATGGATGGATGGATATTAGGAGCGTCCCCTTTATAACGGGGCGGTGGCCGGACCACCAAGCTCTAGCTTTATTTCTTTTTCGTTTACAACCATTTCTTTTCCCGAATCACACATATTTTCACAACTAATTTTTTACTTCGTCTATTTATTTTATCTATTATCGTTCCTCTGTGATGAAACAATCTTACCCGAACTACCTTTCGCTTTTGTTTGCTCCATACTTTTGCGCCACCAATGCTCTAAGCGCCTTTTACTTATATCTATCGCCGGCATGTTCAGCTTTCCCCTGTTACTCCTGAAACCCATGGCCTCCTGTAGGGTAGTGTCCACACCTGGGTGGACATCTGTACATTCAATCAAAATATGGTCTGTCGTTTCCCTAGCTTTTCCACAGCACGTACATGTATCCCCTTCTTTATTGAATTTTGCTCTGTAACTTCGGGTTCTCAGGCAACCGGACCTTGCCTCAAACAGTAAAGCGCTTCCCTTTGAATTATCGTAAAATTTTTCTCTCTTGATTTCGTCTTTCCCTTTTCAGTAGTTGTTCAATGCCGCTTTCTTCTCCATTCTAGCTATCCAATCCGAGTTCTCCGCCGCTCTGACCATGCTCTTAACGCTCTTTTTCGTCCCATCCGTTTCGTTACTGGATCTATACTTACTGGTAAGCTTCCTAGTTCCCTTCCTCCATTGTGAATCAACGTTCTTCCTATACAAATACCTGAATACTTTCGCTGCCCATCTACTTTCTTTCATATTCCTTAATCTCTGTTCGTACCTAATTTTACTCTGAGCTTCCCAATTCCCTCAAAGTCAGACCATCCCATATCCCCCTTAACAGCCTCATTTGTGGTCTTCCCATGGGCGCCCAGTGCGAGACGTCCGACCGTCCTCTGATTCACGTCCAGCCCTGATTGTACCTCTGACCTCATGCACACCACTGAGTTTCCGAATGTAAGTGCTGGCACCATTACACCTTTCCACAAACCTCGAATTACCTCGTACCTGTTGTAACCCCACAGCGCTCTATGCTTCATTATTGCGGAGTTCCTCTTTCCTTTAACTATCATAGCTTTTTCTTGTACTTCCATGTATCTATTCCCATCATTTATCCATATCCCAAGGTATTTGTACTCTCGTACTCTGGGTATCTCCTCGCCCTGTATTGATATGGTCTGATCGTTGCTGTCATTGAATATCATCCAGCCGCATTTTGTCACACTAAATTTTAGCCCTAAATCTTCACTTTCCCGACCACATATACTAACCAGACCCTGCAAATCTGTTCGACTGTCTGCGAATAGCACAATATCGTCTGCATAAAACAACCCGGGGAGCTTTTGTTCTATCACTATACCTGCCTGTCTGTACGACAGCTTAAAACCAATATTGCTCATCTCCAATGCTTTCTCCATTCTCCTCATGTAAAGCATGAATAATAGTGGGGACAACGGGCATCCCTGCCTCAACCCTTTACCTATATCGATGGCCTCCATTCTACCATTACTCGCCATACCTTCCCATTCCACACATACTGTATTTCCACTATATATTTCCTTTAAGAGATCTATACAATCATCCCCTATACCAGCCTCTTTCATTATGTCCCATAAAATATTCTGATTCACATTGTCATACGCACCCTTAATATCCAAAAATGCCAAATGTAGAGGTCTGTTCTCTTTTCCGGCTATTTCTATACACTGCGTAAGCGCAAAAAGGTTATCATCTAATCTCCTGTCGACTCGAAATCCATTTTGGAGTTCGCCAAAAGTGCCATTAAGCTCTGTCCATATCTGCATTTTAAATTTAATTGCCTGCATCGCCAACCTGTAGAGTACTGATGTAATGGTCAGTGGTCTATATATAGGAGCGAATGTTATTTTTCTCTCCCTTGCCCTTATAAATGAACTTCATCCTACTTTGACGCCAACTGTCCGGTATTCGCCTGTCCTTTAACCTTTTTTCAATTGCTTTTAATAGGGCTTCTTTGCTGTTTCTTCCGAGCTCATTTATTACAGTAATGCTAACCCCATCTAATCCTGTGGCTGTTCGTTTGGGAATCATTTCCTCCGCCTTCTTCCAATTGAAATTTTCCAGAAGTTCTTCCACTTGGTCTCCCTTGCTACTGTTACACGTCGTAAAGGGAGCCTCGTCATGCTTCTTAAAGGAATCGGCTGTTGCGTTTCGAATATAAGTCAATGCGTCGTACCCCTCCAATTTATTTCCTTCTTCATCCACAATATGCCGTTGCATAGTTACAGTTTTCTTCCCCAGCGATTGCAGGTGGTTCCAGAAAAGCCTAGATGCGTCCTTCTTTTCGCGAATGTCCGATATCCAACGTTCACTTTGGCCTTTAATCTTGGCTTCAACTAAACTCTGTACTAGGGCTTTTTTCTCGAGATATGTTTCCCATTTTTGCTTGACCTCGTCTTGTGGCCTCTGCTCCTTTTTTGCCTGCCTATGTATTCGAGATGCTTCCCGTCGATTCTCAATTGCGTCCTGAATTTCCCTGTTCCACCATCGTTTTGGCTTTCGCTTTCCCCTCCAGCAACTCTTCTGTTTCTCTTTCGTAACTTCAGTCCTTATTAAATTAATCAGCTCATTATAATCCCACACTTTGCCTTTTGTTCTGCTCACTATGTCCTCGATTGTTGCGACTACGTTCCTAATTTGTTTTTCACTTAGAAAGGAGCTGCCCGACTTTAATTCGGTGCTCTCTTTATGATCTACATATCCCATTCGCAAAGTTATGCGTTTATGGTCACTCTCCAAGCTGCTACTCCCTTCCTCATCTATGCTCATTTGTCTCAACTTGTCGTGAATTCCTTCCGTCATGAGGCAGTAATCGATTGTTGACTGCCTGCTTCCGACCTCCCATGTTACCTGCCCATCGGTGGCAGGTAACATGGGCGGTGGCGGTGGCCCTGCCGGCGGTGGCGCTGCCGGCGCCCCCGCCGGCAGCGCCACCGCGCGACAGGAACGCGTATTTGGGCCAGCCACTGGAAGTCGGTCGTCACACCTCCCCATTCTAGCCACCCTAGCTGTGTTCTGACAGTTGCTGCAGTTTCTAGTCGGCTGTACCTCACTTGCACCTGCGCCACAGCGTAGCGCATTTGCGAATTCACACGCGAACACCACACGAACGACACACGACGAGGAAAACAAACAGGCAGGGAGCGCGCCTTTGCTAGCAGACTAACCGGAAGGCGACGTTCTCCTTCGACCAATAAGCGGAACTCGGGCTCTTTTGACGTCACCAAAAACCACAATATGTCGTCACGGATAACCATAGTAGAGTGTACTAATAGAATATTTTGAGTGGCGCGACCGGAGCGGGCGCGCCGTGCAAACCGGTGTACCCTCTCGCATGGCAAGCAGCGGTGGCGCTGGCGGCTGGCGTGCCTAACCATTGGGGCAGCCGGCGCACGGCGGGCACGGCCAGCGTGGCCCGAGCTGTGGTGCTCATTCTAATTCTTTTTTTTTTTTCGTGTGCGCGTGCGTGTTGTGCCATGTACATTGCAATAAATATTGTATAAACATAGGTACGGCAGCACAGTCACGCTGGCCGGAGTTTTCACAGATACATCTAATAAAATAAAATAAAGATCCGTTCGGTGCGCCTTGCAAGCATCTGATCGCGCTCGCAGCTTCGTTGCACGATCCCCTCTCACGGGGCACAATGGAGGCGTTGATTTCATTGAAAATAAAGCAGTTTTTAATCAGAACTTCTTTATACATTATTGGCGTGCAGGAAAACGTCAGGGAGTGAATTACTTTGTGGGATATATTACAAAAATCTGGCATAGGTGACGACGGCACACATTTTAGGATGGGGATAACATCGCAAAAGCGCAGCCTGCACAAAATAAGAATAAAAAAAAACAAGGAAAACGTCGTAAGATTGGAGGCACGGATGTCCGTCATAATCAAAAGAAGAGGCGTGCAGGACACGGACACAAGGAGAGCAGTGAACAACACGAGCAAGCGCCGCGTTTTAATAATAATCAAACGGGTACTCGGCGGGCACCGTTTCGAAAAATTCTTGCGGCTACGTGTTTGATGGAAGTTATAACTTATTCCGTCATTCCCGATGTTATTCATAAAGATGTGGAGAGTACGGGAAGAGAGCTCGAAATGAGCAACATTAGTTTCAATCTGCTCTAGCAGGCCAATATGTCGAAAACGGCAAGACCTTCTAGGTCTGTTTTATGCTGAGATACAGGGTCCCGTTTGGCTAAAGTGAAATACTGAACTGTTACAAGAATTACTGCCCGGTATTAAAGGAGTACTGACACGATTTTGCGGCGGCGCAAAATATACATTTTTCGTTTCCGAGCCATGTATTGTTAACGCCCTCCGCACACGGAAGCCAGGAAACACGCACAAAATATTTTAATTTGGTTTTAAAGTTTTCGTCGCCCAGCACAGCAAGCCAGCCCCATTGCAATGGACACTACGATGACGTATGAACACGGGCTCTTAAAAATAGCCGAAATCGCTGTCAGAGTCACTGGACGACCCTAGCAAAAATTCTAATAGAAAAACTAATAGCCTATGAGGTTATTGGCACCAATAGAATTTATTAGTATTAGACTAATAGCTTGTACAAGACTTATAGGAAAACATAATACGATTGTTCTACTAACCTAGACGTATGAGGCTTAATATACACTACAAAATTTTAACTCCCTTAAGGGTGTAAACGACCTATCCCATGGGCACGGAGTAAGCTCGTGGGCGACACCCTTTTTGTGGGTAGAGCAAAAATGGAGGTTGCGTGTGCTTCAATCTCACTGTGAGTGACACAGCATTTGATTTTAGCTGCATTTATGATCACGCATTACACTTGCAAGACACCGCAGGAACATCACACATGCAAATACACACTCCACTATTTCAAACCAATATATAGAACAGAGAACATTCACACTATTTCACATCTTTACAGAGACAGTCCTGTATATATACTCCAGATTCCTGACCTAGTATGTAGTGCCAGTGGGGAAATTACTGTTATGCGGAATTACAAAATAAGGACACACAGGACATCTCCCAATCAAGGGTAGGATAACTGGTAGCTGTGCATCACACATTTCTGTTACTCTAAACCCACCAAATGTTCAATGCCAAATCGGCAAGAAATCATACATCTCTAGGTTTCTCATTTACACCCTTAAGGGTGTAAATTTTTTACTATGTAAACTAATACAAACTAATAAAGCTATTTAAAGGATTACTGAGTTTCAAATTTGGTGTTTTAATAGTTATCTAAAGCCCTAGCCACCTTGCTTGAGAAAATATCCATTAGACAAATTTCAAAAAGTCTTATAGAGCATATTGATATAAACTAGCAAGGCTAATAGAACAATGTATTAGACTAATACAAACATGTATAAGACAAATAAAGATTCCTATAAGACTAATACAATACTAATAGGACTAATAGAAAAGCTTATTAGACTAATACAAATCTCTATTGGAATTTTTGCTAGGGGATCCTGAAATTGCCGTTGTTTGCGTGCCTCAAGTGTAATTGACCAAAGACGACAGAGTTGCAGCGACGCTATGAAGAATTTCTGTCCCTACGTGACTCAGCCGTCGTCCGACTACGTTGATACGTCACTAGGAAACCGCCCTCTCGAAATCGAAACCGAAAGTCAGCTCTTAAGGGAGCCGTATTAAAAATATATTCATTGCGTTGCGGGGCACTATGACACTGTTTTTGGGGTTCTCCACGCCAGTGCTTTCATTTACAGCAACAATACGAGAATGTGAAAAATTCGTGTCAGTACTCCTTTAACAACATCCTTATTCTCATCCTGTAAAATTATTGAATACGTCTCACAATTATTTAGCTAGTTCGTTACCGATAGTTATGTTCATATCGCAGCCATATCTTTCGTAAAGATTTCTTGAAAATGACCCAACTTAAATACCTCTGTAATTTCTGTTTTTGTATAGTTTTGCTGTCGTAATTGCTCTCGTTCTGTCAGGCGAAGTCGACGTCATTTTTTATATTTTAAAAGAGCAGTTTAACTGGTTCAGTGGCGCACCGACGGGTGGGGGGAAGGGGGGTTAGCACCCCATATGGTGCTAACTGTAACCCACCTGAGGCCGACCTAACCCCCTCCCACTCCGTAACTGCACCTGTGTCCTAGAAGAATGTGGCGCTAATGTCTCAGAAAAACGCCGAAAAAAATAATAAAATAATCATCATCATTGATGTTATTATTTTTGACATTTTATTTACTTTTTTTACGCACGCAACAACTGTGTAATCGCACGCCCGGCCCTTCGTGAAAGATTGAACCCCCCCTGGCAGAGATCCTGGGCTCCTGGGTGCGCTACTGAACTGGTTCCACATGTATAATACTAATTCATAGGGTCTCAACCCGTCTACCTACTTTCTTCTTAATAGATGACCTTCTACGTATCTATAGATGCGTTCGCATTGACAGCATTACAGTGATTGTTCTCGTGAGCTACTCGTTACTTCTGAGTACTTTGGACTAGCGCTCGGAATCCGCTGTTATTTTTAATACATATTAACGACATATTGATGGAAGTTATAACTTATTAGGGCACCATTTGATATCGAATTATTAGCAGACTATTGCGTCCATCTTAACGAAATCAACAACTATGAGGAATGGACACATTTCTCCCTGGTGCTTTCATTACGGCATGTAGCTGAATGGAGATAAACCAGTGTACGTTTATAAGAACAAAAAAAAAAAAAATAAGAACACGATACAAGACCTTCTTTACTTACGGTTTTCAATCGGAATCGCTCCCTGGTATATCTGAATGCAAGTACTTAGGCGTCGCATTACTCACTCTCTCATTTGGAAAGGTCACACTATTCTCACCAGAGCGTCACCAGTCCGTAACTTTGGTTCCATTAGATAATAACTAAAAGAAACATTTGCAAAACCTAATTTGTCAATACACATATCGTTTTTCAGACCAGGATCTGGACATGCGTGCGCAGTTTGGGACTCCTGCATAAATCGTAGTACAAAGACTGGAGAAGATTTAAAGCGCAACGCCGTTCGCTATTTATATTCTAAGTAGTAGCGGAACTGACCTTTCAGACCTAATTAAAGAGCACAATGTATGAAGATTTTGACTGTGCCAGAAAATCCAGACTAATTAAAATGTCTTTCCCTGAGCCGTATGTATGCTTTACCACTGCGGTCGCAGCTGAGGAGACATCACCATACTAAATCTTTAATCCCTTTTAGTACCAAAACAAGTTCTTCGGAATATCTATTTTTCCCTCGCATCATCTCTGAATGGAATAGTTTATCTCTCACGACTTCACACAGCACGGACCTAATTTTTCATAGAATACCTTAATTGATCCTTAAAGTTTCTTCACCACACTTGAACGTTAGTACCTAAACGTAACATTGTCACACTACACCCTTTTCATTACTCAACATTCTAAGATTTCTGAGCTATAGGAGTGAGTGTATGGTTTCTTCAGTTTACCTATATTTGTAGGAAACGAAAGTAACAGTGTGAATAATTATATGCTTGGTACTGCATGTTTATATATCAGGTACGTCACACCGAAAGTCTGATGTGGACACGCAGCAAAACAATATCTCACTTTGCACAAGTAGGCGATAGGTAGAACCTTCTTTGTGTTTGAGTAAAAATGCCCATACCAAAAATGAGCACCGATATATTGGCCTCGAGGGCCACCACTGGAAAGACCGGCGCTGCTGTCGTTGTGACGTAGTAAACGACATCACGTGACGCCTTCGCCACCGCCGGCGAAGCGCGCTGGCTTTCTTCACCAAGCCGGTTACTTTTCTTCTTGCTTTTGCGCATGGAAAACTGCTCGGCGCCACAGCACTTGACATATTCGACCGAGCTAGGTGCAATTTTCACGCGTATATATACCCCAAGACGAAGCGTCTTGGCTGAAAAAGCTGAGAATGGGGAAACAGGCAAGTGCTCATACATTTTGAGTGTGTGTGAAGCATTCTGCGAAGTCCAGACAACGAAGATGCATCCTGAGTACGCCCTCAACTGGTCCTAAAGGGGTTCTAGAAAAATCCTCGTGTCCGGCCCCAGGACGCGCCCGGAACATCCTCAAATGGTCCGCTATATGGTAGTTTGAGAACATTTTCAGGATTTGTCGGGGATTTTCTGGAACATACTCAAATGGTCCTCTGATGTTTCTGGGACGACTTGAGTACCAAATAGGGTATCCACGATTGCTTGACGCTTCGTATTAATATCAACAAGGCGATGCGTATACTGCAGAGTTATGGCAACTGGTCAAGCACAAATACAACCAGTTCCTATAGATAACAGTTTATTTTGATACCAAAGTTCGGACTCCTTGAGAAGAGTCAACAATAATTCTTCAAATGATGTTCACTTTCTTGGAAGTTTGGTGAATTTCTCGGGGAAGAACTGCGGTATGCGATCTCCTGAAAAAAAAAAAAAAAATCCGACTGCAGGTACTTCCAGCAAGCCTAAAGAAAAGCAAGATTTTGATCATGAGTAATTCATGACAGTTGTTTTTTTTAAGGATACTAAATGTGTTGCAAGCGCAAAATGGTACTTCTAGGTGCACTCTGTCCCATTCAATACAACAAGAATATAAAGTTGTGTCAATGAGCATAAGTCCACTTATTCAACTTGAAAAGAAACTGATAAATACGTAATATGTAATGAAACAAAAACACGATGTGCAACTAGTAAGGCACTGCAAGAGTTCAGGTAAAATATAGGCAGACGATCCCAGGTGTCTGAACGAGCTGCGACATCGTAGACGTCGTACGCTGCGCGGCCGGTATCACTTGATGTCGTTTTGTACGTCACGGTGAGGTTCCGGCAGATGGCGCCACGGTATGTCCTCGAGGCCAATACCTCTATATCTTACAGGGCAAGATTTTCTGATCCGAGTGACCATGCGCATTGCCGGATGTCTGCTTTTCCTATCCGTGTCGTTATTACAAAGGAAAAAAAAAAAAACTGTTTGACTACGGGAGTACGTAGCAATTGTTTCACTGAAATACAAGCTCTGATATATGTGTTCGGCGCGCGGTCTTCGCGGCTAAGGCCGTGTCAGATATGCCGCATTTGCCTGCCTGCACAGTACGATGATGCGAGAGAACTTCATTACCAAAAATGTGTGTCTGGATGGCGTACTGGCCCAGCTGGCGCCGAGTATCATTACTTTCGGTAACGATCGCCGTTCCGCACTGCGCGCCGCTTGCGTCGTCTGCTACGATGCCGTACGGGTCGTTTGTGCCGAATTCGGCGCATGCGCACTCGTACATGCAAAAGGCGGATTGCTATCAGCCGGGACACCGGCATTTCTACTGCAGATCATGCAACACTGATTGCAAACATATGGTCAAGCAGAAAGCAGCTGGGGCCGGGCGATATCTTAGGGTTCCAAAAGTTGACTGGTCCACTTGCCCGCGCGTGATTGGGTAAAACCAGGTAAAACCGCGTTTGCGGCAGCAAAAGAGCCATTGTGACCAATCAGGCGAGGCCAAGTGAACCGGTCCACTTCAGGAAATATCGCCCCAGCAACAACCACGGAAACGAGCATGTCGGCTAGCTCTCCAAAGAAGGTATACCTGTATGTAGACACGTTATAATGTGGGAGAAAGAGCGGGAATTGCTGTTGCAATTATTTCTTCCTACAGCAAAATTAAGAACAAGTTAGCCAAAAAGCGAGTTGCATATAGACTTTTTTAAATCCGAATTAGCCAAATTAACCACATGAAAATTGCTATCTAGGGATTTGTTGTACAATTTAGGGATTTCGAGAGGCTCAATCTAGGGTAAAAGCGGTGAGGTTGGCATCACTGACGCTTCACCACCTCTTTCTGCTATTAGGGACAGTAGGGAGAGGCCTTCGTTCGTTCGCCGTGTGGCCTTTTCCATGGGGATTTCGCCTAGAGTGATTATGGACAAGCACCAGCAGTGCAGCCAAACACGATAAAAAGGTTCTTCCCGTCACGTGTTGGGCCCTGTTGTGCCCATTGAAATGGTTTCGCGGGGGGTCCACTTGCAAACTCAGAATGCGTGACTCAGCGGCGTCTCCGCTGTGGTTTCCATTTCTTGTTCTTTGGTGGTTTCAGATTTAGCTCACACGACCGCGGTGCGGCGTCCGCTTCGTTCACGGTTTCTCGAAAGTTCTCGAAAAGTTCCCTAATCGATTGTTGTCGCCCCTGTCGCATTGCCTCCATGACGTGTACTTGAGGAACGCTGCAGCTTCACCATATATGGGTGTTCTGTGACTTCACTTTCCAGGGATCACTGTACCGGTTAAGTCAGGTTTGTACGAGTGCGAAAAGTTGAGAGTTTTACTCGTTCGTGACTTCCTGCACCTCACGAAGGGCACAGAGGAATTACAGTGCGCGTCCTTTCTTCGGTGCACGCGAACACGAGCCTTATGGTTGGGGAACCGCCGCCTTGCATATGGCTTTGCGACCTATTTTTGTGGCGCTGTTGCAGTGTATTCAGTTTATAAAGAAGAACGTAGTGGTGGGCGCAGCACGTGGGTTGCGCCCCTGAAGTGTTGTTTTTACATGAGCAAGGCGGCGCACAAGGGCGCAGTATGTTTTCGCTCACCCGTCCAGCCGCTGCAGCTCTTTTTCAAGGGTTTCTCAGACTTTCTTTTTTTTCTTCCGTAGCACACCACCACCGTAGCAGACTAGGCTGAATTTGGAAATGTGAACAGCTCGCGGGGGTTATTGTCAGAATAGAGCAAGCGCAAAAGCAACGTTAGAGCACAGCGGGATCATTATTCACGTGTTGCGTGATGAAATTTTACTGTTGCATAAAAGGTCCAGAGGAATCTGTTGCAAGTACAAGTGCACTTATTTGCGACAGAAGTTTTGCACAGATGTACGTCTTAAGACCTTGTGGCCGAAGCCCGGTATGTCAACATTAGTTCAAGCTTGCACATGCAAGGCATCCTCTACTACAACCATATGCACCATGCAGGTTCAGACTGAAGTTCATGCATTAAGTAACGGTCTCCTAAATGAGGACACGAGCCTATTTCTATCTGCTGCAGTCAAGCATACAATGTGGTCACGCGGGCTTACAACTTTGGTTGGTGCTTGTTTTGTCACAGAGATTACCTGATGAAAGCCGGGTACATACTTGCATGAGTTTACCATGCTTGCTCGAATAATTTGTGTGCTGTGGTGATGCCAGTTCCTAGCCATGTGCTGGCCTCTCTGGTAACCTTGTGCGTACCTCTGAGGAAAAAAACAGCTGCTTGCATCTATTGCATGCACGTTGCTTGTGTCAGTAGAGTGCCTTGATGAACACCTGTCTGTGGTTGTAGGCACAGCAGAGAAGCATTTACATACTTTCATGCAGAATGAAGTCAGTTCAGCTGAAATAGCTGCAAAATTGGCCGCTATGTAAAAAAAGATTAAAGCAAGCACTGGCTTTAAATATTTTAGTGAGCATTGTTGTGCACCATATTCAGTGTTGGGCAGTACTAAAGATGCATTTATCTTATATACAACCTTAGATGCCCTTAGGGCATCCTGTGTCTGTATCATGATAATTCTTGTAAGACATGTATCAGCACCTGTAGTTCCAATACATGAAATAATGTATATTGACGTAGGAGATCTTGCAACATCTCTGTCTTCTCTGTCGGAAGGTATTATGCATTGTCTGATTTCTGCGTCTCAAACTGATGCTGCTTTTAGTAAGGCTATGATGCTTCCCTGGGGTTTTTGGAATTAAGGTTGTGTCTAAATGTCAAGGGGCGTGTGAAGTAGTGGATATTTTGAATTTGTCACAAATCTTTACTGATTAAGAAGGCACCTTTATGACAACATGAAAGTGTGTGGCGAGGAATTTCTGACAAATTTTCACTACGCATTCTTCGAGAAGAAAATGGACAAGCTGCCGAAAGAGTGCCTGTCAAGGATACTGCTAAGGGAGAGATTGTGCTGTGCATCTAGTTTGTTTAGATGAACATAGTGTGTTAACACCCTTTCATGAGAACGCAAGAAAACAAGTCAATTTATCCCGGACATTCAGAACGCTCTGTCTTGCAAATCTCAGCATAGATAATTATAACTGGCACATCTTCGGTGGCATCTATTTTTCTATTTATTTTTCCTGAAAATGCACTTTCTGCAAGTCTGTCATCAGTGGTGCATATAGCTCCACATTGAGCATTATCTGGACGAATGTGCACTGTGAATGTTAAGTGTGCAAGCTTTCTTGGCCATGTGGGCTGATTTCTTGTGGCCTACAGCAGAATGCGCCCTGCACAGTGTGTATTAGTGCTATATCATTAGAGAACCAGCAAAGCAGCATTTAACATGAATGGCTGTGGCAGAGAACAGGCTGGATTAGCACCAAATTTCGCAGACCATGTTGTGTAAAGCAAGGGAATTAATTGGTCTGCAAGGAAGTTAGTTGGGTTTGTGCGAAGCAGCGCACTCCGGAAATCGGCTCAGTGATGTACGAGTGAATCAGGTAGTTGACAGGCACGCTCTGTGTTGCTGCACTTTCTGCTATGGGGCTAGAGAGCTGGTATGGCGGTGCTGCGGCGCTAGAACAACCAGTGCCGTGAGTAGCAGGCGGCCGGGCGCTCTCCCCGTTTGTGTCATGCGCCGCTACACCGGTTACAGGAGCCATGACTGGGTGAAACCTGCAGCATGCTTTATTTTGCGGATTTCGTAGAGCTCAAAACTTGAAACAGTGTCTTTCATTTTTCATTTTTAAAGTAGTTAGCTCCGTTTCAATGATATCTGCTGCAACGTGGGTTCGCTTCCCGTCCATCGTAATAGCAACCTTTAGATGTAACGGTGAATGATGCAAATGCACCAAGCCCACAGCAATGCTCTCAAAAAGGAATTTTGAGCATATATGCTCAGGTTTCTCACGACCCATGCACACTTCGCGTGCACCGGGATACAGCCATCGCTGCTTCGTGTATGAATTACCTGTAATAGGAGCGTGAATTATCAATTACAAACAAATGTCACCTGCACGTTGTATAGCGAGCAGCTAGTGCTCAAGATTAATAAAATTGGGAGGAGTAGTGATACTCGGCAAGAAAACTCGAGGCTGATGAGATTAAAAAATGAGAGACACGAGCAACATCGGTAAAGCCTGTTTCTTTTTGTTTGTTTTTTTTCTTTTTATTTCTTATAAGCAAGCTTCAGCTGGTAGAAAACGTCACTAATTTTCTCTGTTCTATATGTCCTTGGCCCTGCTTTGAGAATAAAACAGTTGAAATTTAGAGCCTGAATATGCGCTTTCCACTGCCTTTCCAGCACATTTCCTGCATGCGCTGCGATGTGTACTTTAGCTGTCCACCATGCCGCCCATTAGCCAACATTCTACTCAAAGCTGCTTCTCACCACTTTGTCGTGAGTGACCCAGCTTTTCTCGTTGGTGGGTTTGATTTTTAACAGGCCGACAAAGGCCTCCTCAAGGGCTAAAAAAGAGCAGTGTTCATGACTATGATGAGCAAGTTCCCGTCTATATATAGCAAAAATATACATGCACAAAATATAAGCGATAAGACGGTCGTTGTTTATCGGTCGCTCTGTTTGCACGCCAAGTATGGAGCTCCCTCGTCCCTTCTCGTAAGACTTCCCAGAAAAAAGCCCCTTAAGATTTTATCTTTGATCAAACTTACACGGGGTGTGCAGCATTTGTGGCAACCACATGCACCCACATACACTTGCGTCCCTTTTTTTTACCGCGACTATGCGCCGTCCTTTCGTGGTGCCGTGCTTCCGCCCATACGCGTTTGCTCTCGGTCGCGACTGACTAGTAGTGCACCATGACCCGGGTGGTGCCACTTGTTTTTTCAAAGGTGCACGTCTCTAGGCCCATAGCAGAGGGTGTTTGGAGTGGCCATCAAGGTTGCCCAAGGCGCAGCATGGGAATAACAGCCAAAGAATTTTGTACCCATTAGAAAATTTGGCATAATTAATCCCCGTCTTGGCCAGTCCCCATTACTTCTTTATGTGGCATTTATAGACTATGGCCAATACCTTTTTATATGGCGTTTATCGACTACGAGAAAGCATTTGACTCCATAGAAATACAAGCAGTTCTAGAAGCTCTATGACGACAAGGGGTACCTGGCGTATACGTGAAAAACATAAACAACACATACAAAGATTGCACAGCCAGACTACTCCTACATGAGAGAAGCAGAGAAATCCCGATTGGGAGAGGTGTGAGACAGGGAGATACCATATTCCCGATGCTATTCACTGCATGTTTAGAGTAAATCTTTAAACGTCAAGACTTGGAAGAAAAGGGAATTCGAATAAACGGAGAATATCTAAGCAATTTAAGATTTGCAGACGACACTGTGCTCTTTAGAAATGATGGAGACGAACTACAAAACATGATTGATGACTTAAACCGGGAAAGTATTAAAATTGGACTAAAAATGAGTAGGAAAAAGACCAAAGTTATGCTCAGTAGCCTAGCTAAAGAAGAGGAATTTAAAATTAACAGTGAATCCTTAGAATGTGCGAATGAATACGTATACCTGGGACATTTACTAATAGGAACACCTACCCATGAAAAAGAAATTCTCTGTAGAATAAGGATGGGCTGGAGCGCATTCCGAAGGCATTACAAAATCATGACTGGAGACTTGCCGCTGTCACTAAAGCGAAAAGTACGCAGTCAGTGCATTCTCGCAGTACTAATGTATGGCGCAGAAACGTGGAGGATAACGAAAAACTAGAGATGAAACTAAGGAGCACGCAACGTGCAGTGGAAAGAAAAATGATAGGTGTAACGCTAAAAGATAAAAAACGAGCAGAATGGATCAGGGAGCAGACAGGAGTAGCTGATATTATCTTATCAATTAAAAGAAAGAAGTGGACCTGGGCAGGACATGTCATGAGGAGGAAAGATAACAGATTAAAAGAGCGACGGAGTGGATACCAAGAGAGGGAAAGCGCAACAGAGGCAGGCAAAAAGTTAGATGTAGTGATGAAATTAAAAAAATTTGCGGACATAAAGTGGAACCAAGTCGCTCAGGATAGGGTGGATTGGAAATCGTATGGAGAGGCTTTCGTCCTGCAGTGGACCTAAAATAGGCTGATGATGATGATGATGATTGGCCAATCCCCATTGGTGGGTGTGCACCATAAAAAAGAGAGAGCAGGAGTAAAAGAGGAGGAAGCTTCTTTGGGTCCAGTGCACTCTTCCGGTGCTGAACGCTGTTGTGTTCCACTCTAAAGGTGGAATCTAAAACGTCCTCTAATTTTTGGATTTAGAGAGGTTGTGAAAAGGGGGGGGGGGGGATATGCAGGTGCCCAGCTACAATTTTTACTGCTTCAGTAAGCGTTCGACATGCTGGTTCCGAAATAATTCGGCGCAATATACGGCGTTACTTTTAGTAACACCTCTTTGAAATGCTATCACTCGTGCGCTACCGTAATAACCATGGGACACCACCAGCCAGAATAAGCACTATTCAAATGAGGTCTTAAGGAAAGTGAAGAGCTGGGCTGGTTGGTTCATGATTAATTCGATTAACTCGTGGTTGCTTGAATAAATTTTGGTTGTTAGTCCGGCGTTGGTGCGTATGCGTGTGTTCTCTCTTGTCCGTGTCCTGCAGTGCTGGCTTTTCGTCGAATCAAATGAGGTCACCTTGACAATTAAAAAAATGTGACTATTGTTAACTTTTGTTTTCTGTGGAGTGCCCACTTCGCTGAGAAGCCAAGCATTGTGTCACAAACGCTGCCCTGAATTCAACCATGTAAACATAAATGGAGTAAACATAAAAGAAAACCCAAATGCTGGCTGTGTCACGCAACCCCTGGCCACGGTCTGCTTGCAGGAACCCTTGAGGGTTTCAACATTGCACAATACCTCCTCAGTGAGGAGCGAGTGTGACACCGAAAAGGGAGAGCACGTACCAGTGCTAACCGCCACAGTCGGAGCCCATCGCCAGCAGCTTGTGGGAAGAGCTAGAAATATCGAAAGAACTCCATTGCCCTTGTGCATGCTAAGGCATGGTGACCATGCCAAATCCTTCTAGAAAACCAGTGGAACCATTTTAAAGGAGCCAACCAGAAGACAGCTGTTGTCTGTGAGGCACAAAGCATGAAACATTTGGCAGCCAAGACAATACCATGAAGATATGATGCTGCTCCACATCCGGAGATTGATCAACGCAGCACAAGATCAACAAACGGCCCAAGTCCCATACCAACAGCGGGAATCTGCTTCTTGTTGTCCTGCCTTCTAGAACTCTTCAGTGCTTACTGTATCGTACTGTGGCTGGCCATGTTTGTGCAGTTGCCAATTTTATTAAGAATATGTTTCGTTTTGATAACCCTTGCCTCTGACTTGGTCTTTGTACCACGGGGTTCTTTTGCTAGTGCATATGGAAACTAATTGTCCAAGATTTCTTCTTGGAATCTTCCTGGCATTTGCTTCCTGTACCTTTGCAGTGCAGGATGGGCGACATGCTATAAGAGAAATTGGAAAAATGGGGCAAGTGGAAGCTTGTCCTGTGCATGGCTTTTTCTTTCTATCGCTGTCTTTGTTTCCCTCTTTGGTTTGGTCCTTACTTTCTGACCCATATTTATTAACCTACTTTATTCTTATTGCTTGTTTTCCTTATCTTCCCTGTGCCCTTATCATTCTTTATAAACAAATTAGTCTTGTATCTAATAACAAGCATCATTTAAGTCTTCTTAGAGAGGGGTGATAAGGGAAACAAGCAATAAGGATAAAGAAGGGTTTATGAATATGAGCCTCTGTCTGTTATTCCTTCTTTCTTTGTTTTATACTTATGTTTTTTTCTTCCTCAGATAAAAAAATGCAAGGGATTCTAACGGCTGCTGAGGTATGTTCACATCTTTGTTTGCCGAGCATGCACTGAAGAGTGTGCCCGTGTTACAGGCACACGCCTCATGCTGTGTCTAGTACTTCATGATTGTAACACCCTGCTTTGAAGTGTGCATATGCTGAACCAACTGTTGACACGCTGGTTGCGCAACCTGCTGGTCAATTGTTTGAATCTGCAAGCTGACGACAAATATTTTTCACAGAGCATGGGTTTTTGAATGCCGATCGTGACGCCGCAGGCCAGCCTAAAGAAGCTTCACTTCCATAAAATATTACCACCGTAATACCGCCAAGTGGTTGTGGCGCCGACATATTTGGACATGCCATCCTACCACAAAGAGCCGCATATGCATCATCCATCATCACTTTCGCTGCTGTATTATAGATGTGGTGTGCCTCATCACACGGTTCTGTGAATGCCGCCTATCATCTCGGTACGGACGTATGGCTGTTGGTCCCGAGCGCTTGTATAGACACCCTGGTGCTCGATGGGCGGCACGCTAGATGTCGAGGAGTGTTTTCACACCAAGGAGCTTCAGGAACAGTTCACCTGCTTCTGACTGGAGCTTGACGCCCCCCTCAGCGCCTCGACCGCACCGTTTTCCATCGCGGCGGCGGTGCTTACTATTGCCACTGCCGGAAAACTAACCAGCACGGCTGACGGGGTTGAGGCCGCTGGAGAGTCGATGCCAACAGATATACCTCCTCCCGTCTTCATGTTAAGAAACAAGGTGCGTGTACGTGTGGACAGGTTGCCTGCAATGGCTTTGGTGGACACAGGTGCGACTATTTCACTGATGAGTCTTGTACTTAAAAAACTGCTATGCTGCAAAGTGATGTTTCGGTGGGATCACACAAAAATGTTTTTTGGACCATTATCTCTTGTTGTTGAGTGTACTGCAGACGTGTACTTGGGCAGTTGACTCTTTACTACAGAATTTGTAGTTATTTCTCTGTGCACGTATGATATGATGTTGTTTTGGGTATTGACTTTTTGAAGCATTGGTGGCGCTACAGTTGATTGCCAAACTGGGGAGTTGTCAGTACACAACAGCCTTCCTTCCACACCGCTGGAGGAGAACAGTCCCACAGAGGAAAGTGTTTTTACAGTCTATGGAAATGCCATAGTGCCAGCATTGTCAGTTGTCTGCGTTCCAGTGGCTTGCGCTGGCCCCACAGACGCCACATTTGATGCTACTTTAGAGCTTGTTCATGCGGCTTGTGCTAAAAGGGCGTTGTAATACTGCACTGCTTAGTTCCTGTAGAGCATGGGCGATCTGCATCGTGGACTGTTAACTACTCCATGGAGGCTGCAGTACTCCAGATGGCATGAAGCTCGCCACCTTCCAAGCGGACACTCCATTCACATGGGCTCATTAAGCGATGCTGACGATTTGGGCAAAGTGGTGAATCTTGGACCCTGAGATTCAAGTGTTCTCTGTGTGATTAACCAAACTCTTGGTACGTGTGAGCGCTGCGCCTTGGTCGATGTTCTGTCATGACAGCTATCTGCGTTCGACAGTGCGCAAGATGCTGATAGCTTCCTCAAATCCCCAAGTCACACACATATCACAAGATTGACGCAGGTAGAGCACATCCGGTAAGGCAAAAACCTTACTGAGTGTCTCCGGCTGAACGAAAGATAATCGGTGAACAAGTTCATGAAATGTTCAAACAGGGGTCATGTAGGAGTCATGCAGTCCCTGGGCAGCTCCAGCGGTAGTTGTGAAAAAGAAGGACGGAACTTGGAGATGTCGCATAGATTACCAACGCCTCAATTTGATCACGAAAAAGGACGTCTATCCACTGCTGCTTATTGACGACGCCATTGGCTGCCTTCACTCAGCCTCATATTTTTCTTCCATTGACTTGTGCTCGGGTTATTGGCACATTTCAGTGGACCCGACAGATAAGGAAAAGACGGCTTTTGTGACTCCTGATGGGATCTATGAATTCAATGTTATGCCCTTTGGACTCTGCAATGCCCCCGCAACCTTTGAGCAGTTCATGGTTACAATTCTACGAAGCCTAAAGTGCAAGGTTCACATGGGCTATCTCGACATCATGATTTTTGTTCGAACACTTAGGGAACACAATCAGCGCCATGACGTGGTGCTAACCTGTATTAAGAATGCCAGACTCGTTCTCAAATCAAAAGGAGTGCCACTTTGGTGAGCAGAAAGCATTGATCTTAGGTCACCTTGTGGATAAAGAGGGTATCTGAACTGATCCACAGAAGACCATGGCCGTCGAAGCGTTCCAGAAACCACGGTCTGTGAAAGAGCTGTGGAGTGTTCTCTGACTCTGGTCTTACTTTCGTCAGTTTATATTACTGATTTGGGGACGTTGCTTACCCGCTGACATGCCTTCTGCGAAACGATGAATCATTCATTTGTGCAAACGAGTGTGACACCTCTTTCCGCCAGCTGAATTTTCTTTACTGTCCGATTCTACGACACTTTGATCTTTCCGCGGCAACAGAACTTCACGGAGACACTAGTGCTGTGGAGACAGAGAGGACATTATCGCTTATGCCAGCTGCTCGCTAAGCAAGCCTGAGCGTAATTACACTGTCACCGAATAGGAATGTCTTGCAGTAGTCTTCGCAGTTCAGCGGTTTCACTCATACTTGTATGGACAACACTTTACTCGTCACAGACCACCACTGCCGCTGCTGCTTGTCAATCTGCGCAATCCATCTGGCCGGCTTGCACACTGGGCCCTCAGGTTACAGGGGCATGATTTTACTGTATCCTACAAAACTGGCCGGCACCATGTGGGCCCTGATTGTCTTCTAAGGTTGCTTACTTGCATCCATGGGCTGTGGCACCAACAGCTTTGATCATTACCCCTTATGTAATGCCTCCTTCAGGGAGCCATTTAAGCTAAATAAACTGAACTGAACTCAACCTATCTTCTCTTGGGCCTGCTTTTCCGGACGTACATTAGTAGGAGTTCAAGGTTAGGCAGCTCAAGGACCCAAAATTGCAGCCGTACTTTTCCGCCGCACGAGATGCTATGTCAGGGTGTTGTTTTTGTGCTCGCGATGGAGTCCGTTACAAGAATTACACTGCGGCTGGTTCTCCATTGCTATTGGTGGTTACAGAAAGCCTCCACTCCTCTGTCTTACGTATCATGCGTGATGATCGAACCTCAGGTCACTTGGGTTCACCAGGAACTCTGTACAGTTCAAGAGCACTTTTATTGGCCTCAAAAGCACCAGACAACCGAGGAGTATGTGGCCAGCTGCACGCGATGTCAGAGTCACAAGCATCATACAAAAGTCTCCGTCGGTCAGCTCCAGCCTGTGCCGCCACCATGCACCCCTTTTGAGCAAGTCCGTATTGATTTTCTAGGCCCTTTCCCACGATCATCAGCTGGATAGTCATGTGCATCGACTGTCTTACTCGTTATTGCAAGCCAGGCGCCATCGCCTCAGTAGTTGCTGGTGCCGTGTCTCTCTTCTTCCTTCATTCCATCATCCTCCAGCACAGGCCACCCCGCGTTATCATCAGCAACCGTGGACGCCAGTTCGCTGCTGACATTGTAGAGTAGCATTTGTGCAGGTCTACTTCTTGACACTCAACACCTTACCATCCTCAAACAAATAGACTTTACAGAACGTGCCACTCGAACACTTATGCTTTCAACGTTCGTTGCATCAGATCACAAGAACTGGGACGAGATTTAGCCGTTTATTACATGCGCCTTCAATACAGCAAGACACGAGCCGACTTGCTATAGCGCATTCTTTTTGCTTTACGCACGCCCGCCTCGTTATCCTTTGAGCGCTTTCCTACCTTTGTCGACAACTGAGTATTGCATTATAGCTGAGACTATGTGTCATGCAGAAGAAGCTTGTCATCTAGCTCATTTATGCACGCTTGCTTCCCAGGGTATGTCTAAGGCCAGGTACGACATTTGAACGAAGCATAGCGCTAGAACACAAGGACAAGGAAGACAACGACACGAGTGCTCACTTTCAACTCATGATTTATTGCCGGAAAGCACGGTATTTATGGACACGCACGCAAAAATACCCCGTCATCACACATGGAAACCAGCTGCATCCAGAAAATCCAATTCACTTTGCATCAAAGCAACAGAAGGGCTACTAACGCAACTATCACCTGCTTTTGATATCAGTATAGCTTCAACAATTTCTCTGGTATCTTTATCAGCACTTCTGTACACAACCACACAATTATAAAGGAGAGGCTGACAACCACAATTGTTGCAATGAATAGAAACGTGCCCATCTCGATAGCGACCTACTTTTTGCTTATGTTCTTTTAATCTCTCGTTCAAGCACCTTCCAGTTTGTCCGATATAAACCTTACCACAAGAGAACAGAAACCGATACACAACTTTCTTTGTACAAGACACAAAATGGGACTGATGATTCTGTTTACAGCATACCTGTTTCTTGGCAAACGGATCTGTAGCTTTGCATATGCTGAGCAATTTTTGCGGGGCAGAAAATACGACATCAATATTAGCTTTGCGTCCGACTTTCTTCAGTGCATGCGACACATGATGTATATATGGCACAACAACCTTTTTCTTGTTATTACAAATAGCTACACACGTTGCATGTTCTTTATTTAACTTGTTGAAGGCACTTTCTGCTACTGAGACAAGTACATGATTAGGATATCCGGCTTGCGAAAGGCGCTCTGTCTGTTTGTTGAAGCTATCTGACATTTTGTGATGACATGATTTTCGAAGTGCATTGTTTAGGCATAAGTTAACAATGGCCCGCTTGACAAGTTTGGAACGTGATGAGTGATATGGAAGCAACATTTTCTTGTCACGAGGATGATATTCCCAACATATGTGGTCAACCGATAAAAACAATCTTAAGTCCAAGAACTGGATTGCGTTTTCAACAGGAATCTCACATGTGATAATCAAATTGTCCAGATAATGGTTAAATAGGTCAACCACCTTACTGACTGTCAGGGCTGAGTCAAATAAAACTAGATAATCATCAACATACCGGAAAATTTTTAGGATCTTTGCATCAGACAGGTGTCCTACTAAAAGTCTGTCGTAATAGGCCAAGAGCATATCACTTAGTATGGGCGCTAGGCACGATCCAATACACACTCCTTTCTTCTGAAGGTACATGTGTCCATTACATTCCACAACAGTAGATTTCAAGTAAAACGTTAAAAGTTCTAGGAACCATGTGGCAGAAATACCTGACGACATTTCACTGAAAAAAGTAAAGGCGGAAGGGGGAAAGAAGTTGTGCTCTCGATTTAACCTACCACGGTTAAGGAATCGCCTAGACCAGAGCGATAACCTTCACTTGACAGTCAAATTTTCGGTAAAAACCCATAAACCCGCGTGGCCTTTTCGAGTGATTGTGTCTGAAAGAGGCACATGGCAAAAAGAACTCGCTGTTTTTCTTCAGGACAAGCTTCGAATTTTGTGTATTGATGACCCTTTTATGGTAAAAAGTTCCGATGATGTGGTGCAGTTCTTAAGAACTCACTGTGACAAATGCATCTCAGCCTGCTCCATCGATGTTAAAGATCTGTATTACTCTATGCCCCAAGGACCTTTATTGAAGTGTGTTGAGCAATGTATTGATAATTTTGGTGCGATTTCATTTCAGTCGAAGACAGGTATTTCTGTCTGTAAGCATAGGCTTTGGCGGATTCATTATATAGATAAAGAATAAGGAATTTGTGAATCAGTTATCATAAGATACAACCGGAAAGTCTCAAATCGGATGCAGTAGCTGTAGTATCTTGTATCCCTCTCTGGAATGCTTGTTGCCCGAGTATCTCGTACTGTGTCATGATACAGTCCTGATCTTCAGCCCTGACTGAAGAAGTAACCTTTCTCTCCTTTTTCATACCCAGACTTGACAAGCCAGTGAGAGGAGAAAACTCCAAGATGTTTGAAGGTGTCGTTGCACACCTCCTAAACAAGTACCTCGGGAAATACATCAAAGATCTCGACAGTGAGAACCTCAATGTAGGGATTTTTAATGGTGAGTACAAAGTAAAGCCTATGTTGGCTCCTTTCATTGTTAACTTGTGCAGTGTTATCAGAGACACAGATATAACAGACGTTTGGGTATAAGAGGTCACTCACTCACTTGATTGGTAACCCTATCTGTCTCTTTAATGGGCCTCTTTTGTGGCAGACATGTCCCTAGAGAAAATCGGTTATAAAGTATTCTCGAACTTCAGTCTCTGTAACAGACATTTAAACTTTAAATGTAGCCCTGTAGGTAATGTAGTTACCATGGCTGCTGGAATCAAGTGTGCACAGTGCGGCCCTACTGCATGAGGAGGTTTCCTACGGGAGAGCGTGCAAGTGCCTCTAGTTGCATTTATGGCCGCTGCGGTGCCACGGAACGGGGTCTACTGCGGCAAGTTGGTTAGTTGGAGGGTTTCGCAGCAGGGCGCAATTTGTATCTTTTTGGGGGGATATTGTTGATGCTGTTGATATTGTCACGAAGGTGATCAACACGGCTCAGCAAAAGTAGCACATCCTGCTTTAATGATGGCGTACACCTCGAACAGAACGCTCGGACAACTGCGCTCTTCTTCGTCTTCGGGCTGTAGAAGGGGTGCCCATAGTGGGTTGCTCGCTGCCGGCAAGAAGTAATCGTAGTGGGCACATCCCCTCGCGTCATTACTCCCCGCTTGAAAAGCGACCGTCCCGGTTGCCGACTGGCGTGAGGCAGCAGCAAAAGATGTGGGCGCGATGAAACCAGGTAGAGGACTGGCTAATCATGGGCATAGTACGGCTTCATCCGTACAACGTGAACGCTCTCCGGTCGTGGCCGACGTCGGCTTGAGCTAGTATTCGTAGTCTGAGGGACAACCTCATAGGTCACATCGCTTAGGCGTCGCGTTATCCTGTACGGACCAAAGTACCGTCGCAATAACTTTTCCGAGAGCCCCGGTTGACAGACTGGTGTCCACACCCAGACGCAGGCGCCTGGTTCATACTGGATGTTTTTGTGGCCACTGCTGTATCGCTGCGTGTTGGCACTCTGCTTGCTGCAGATTCGGGTGCGAACTTCTTCTGCTTTCTGGATAATGTCGTCAGCATTGTCGCCTCTTGGAGTTCCAGTGTCGACCGGTAGCATGGCATCCAATGGGGTCGTAACGCAGCGTCCGTAAACGAGTTTAAATGGCGTGAATCTGGCGGTTTCCTGAACAGCGGTGTTATATGCGAACGTGACGAATGGTACAATCTGGTCCCACGACTTATGTTCTACGGTAACGTGCATCGAGAGCATATCGGCTATGGTTTTATTGAGGCACTCTGTTAGGCCGTTCATTTGTGGGTGATAGGCCGTAGTTTTGCGATGATCAGTATGAGTCAGCGTGACAATCTCCTGAAATAGGTCAGCAGTAAATGCCATTCCTCTATCGGTTATTAAAACGGAAGGGGCCCCATGACGAAGGACGATTTCATGGATAAAAAATGTGGCAACTTCTGCAGCGGTTCCCCGCAGTATCGCTTTTGTTTCTGCATACCGTGTCAGGTAGTCCGTTGCAACAACTATCCATTTGTTCCCTGCTGACGAAGTGGGGAACGGTCCCTGTAAAAGGTCCATTCCCAACTGCTGAAACTACGCTGCGGGAGGGTCCAGGGGCTGCAGAAGGCCGGCTGGCTTTACAGGTGGGACCTTGCGTCGCTGACAGTTGCGGCAGTTGCGCACGTACTGTTGTACAGACGAGTATAGTTGGGGCCAGTAATATTTCTGTCGTATGCGGGCTAACGTCCTGGCGAAGCCCAAGTGTCCCGCGCATGGGTCGTCGTGACATGCCTGCAACACTTCTTGGCGCAGTGAAGCTGGAACCACAAGGAGGAACGTTTCTTGGCTGTTGTTGAAATTCTTCTTATATAGGACATTGTTCCGGAGGCAGTAAGAAGCGAGGCTTCACGACATCAGCGGTGGAATAACAGCGTCGCCTCCCTGAAGGTGAATGATCAGAGGGCGCAATGTAGTGTCTGCACGTTGGATATCAGCCATCTCTACAAGGTCGACTATGCCGAAAAACGGGAAATCTTGTAAGTCACTGGTCTTCAGAGGTAGGGGCGCACGTGAGAGACAGTCAGCATCGCCGTGCTTCTGTCCGGAGCGGTACACAACTTTGACTTCGTACTCCTGAAGACGGAGGCTCCAGCGAGCGAGGCGGCCAGAAGGGTCCGTAAGGTTCGTGAGCCAGCAAAGTGAGTGGTGGTCACTGACTACGCGAAAAGGCCTGCCGTAGAGGTAGGGTCGGAACTTGCCGATGGCCCAAATGACTGCCAGACACTCCTTTTTGGTCGTGGAATAGTTGCCCTCCGCCTTTGTCAGGGTGCGGCTCGCATAGGCTATGACGCGTTTGGCACCGTCTTGCCACTGAATGAGCACAGCACCAAGCCCCACGTTACTCGCGTCAGTGTGGATTTCTGTGTCAGCCTTGTCATCGAAATGTGCGAGTACAGGAGCTGGTCTGCATTCGGTTACGCAATTCTTCAAAGGCTTCCTGTCGGTCTGTGGTTCACACGAAAGGTGTATCTTGACGCGTTAATCGTGTTAATGGTTCGGCAAGCTTGGAAAAGCCCTGGACAAAGCGGTGATAATAAACACAGAGACCTAAGAACCGCTGTACGGCCTTCTTGTCTGCGGGGCGTGGAAACTCTGCGACGGCAGCTAGTTTGTCAGGGTCTGGCCGAACGCCCTGGGGACTGACTACGTGTCCGAGAAACTTTAGCTCCTGAAAACCAAAATGACGTTTTTCAGGCTTAATAGTGAGATTTGCTCGGCGGATTGCGACGAGGACGTTCTTGAGCCGTTCGAGATGTTTTTCAAGCGTTCTTCAAAACACCATAACGTCGTCTAAGTACACCAAGCAGGTCTGCCATTTTAAGCCAGGGAGAACAATGTCCATCATACGTTGAAATGTGGCAGGTGCAGAACACAGGCCGAAAGGAAGGACCTTGAATTCATACGATCCATCAGGGGTCACAAATGCCGTCTTTTCGGGGTCGCGCTCATCAACTTCAATCTGTCAGTACCCTGACTTGAGATCCAATGATGTAAAAAATTGGGCGTGGCGTAGGTGGTCTAGAGCGTCGTCGATTTGTGGCAGTGGATAAACGTCATGCTTCGCTATACTGTTAAGCTTTCTGTAGTCTACACAGAAGCGCAGTGTATTGTCCTTTTTCTTAACTAAAACAACGGCTGACGCCCATGGACTTGTAGACGGCTGAATCACGTCATCCTTGATCATGTCTTGGACCTGGCGCTTGATGACCTCTCTTTCCATAGCCGAAACACGGTATGGATGCTGGCGAACGGGGCGTGCGGCCTCCTCGGTTAGGATTCGATGTCTCGCTATGGGGGTGCGCCGAAGTTTAGACTCCGTAGAGAAGCAGTCGGAAAAGTTGTTGATGAGGTCTAGGAGCTGCTTCTTCTGTCGTTCCAGTAACCCGGGGTTTATCTGTTTGCGATCGGTCAGGCTGACGTCTTTCGGTACGTTTGGTTCAGCGGTTTCTAATGAGCTGATATCAGCAAAAGCAGCAAGTTCATGGAGAAAGGCGACTGCTGTGCCTTGGGGTACGTGCTGATACTCGTTGCTAAGATTTGTCAGCAGCACTATTGAGCGTCTGTTCCGAATCTGAACTACGCCCCGCGCGATGCACAGGTTCCGCTCAAGCAGCAACGAAATGTTTGCCTCGGTGACGCCCGCACAACCATCGAGTGTGTCGCACGTTACGAGGGTGAGTACGCTGCTTCTTGGCGGTATCGTAACGCTGTCAGCAACAATGCACAAGGCATTCTCAGTGCTATCCTCAGCGCCAGCTTCACTCGCTATGGCTTTCGCAGTAGAAAACATCACCCTTGGCTTTTCCAGGTCAATTATTGCTCCATTCGCCTGCAGAAAGTCCATGCCGAGTAACAGGTCTCTTGAACAACTGGGCATAATAATGAATACGCCGATGTACGTATACCCACGAATATTTACTCTAGCAGTGCGTCTTCCCACGGGGGTGAGCAAGTGTCCTCCTGCAGTACAAACCTGCGATGCAGTCCACTGGGAGTACACTTTCTTTAACTTTGTCGCAAGATCTCGGCTCATGACCGAGCTTTTCGCGCCAGTATCACTCAAAGCTGTGACTTCTTTGTCGTTCACGGAAACCAGTTTGTCCGATGTTACCACTCGCCTTTCATCAC
Organism: Hyalomma asiaticum; assembly: GCA_013339685.2. NCBI lineage: Eukaryota > Metazoa > Arthropoda > Arachnida > Ixodida > Ixodidae > Hyalomma > Hyalomma asiaticum. Next base: position 119,357,144 of record CM023486.1, read on the forward strand.
CCGCGTGTGTATGGACGTCGGCGTGTTGTCGTCGCTGTCGTCGTAATGGAGGATATTCGATGGCGTCAGTGTCAGCGGCCCCGCCTCCGGAGGATGCTGAGGTCAGTTTTCCGGGTTTGCAGGGCTGGGCGAACGATGTCTACGGGTGTCTCGAGGAAACACGGGACTTGGTGATCGGTATCGAGCGGGTGATGAGGAACGGGGTTCATGCCTGCGCTGATCGAATGAATTGTCACGACTGGCGATGAAGTTTTCTATCTCGGAAGGTCGCTCACCAGGTCGTGGGCGAGGTGCGTTTGGAGCTAATCCCCGAAGACCCACGCGTCGGTACGTGCACATTCTCTAGATGTGTCCAGCTTCCCCGCAGTGGTAGCAGAGGGGCCTGAAGTCTGGAGCCCGCCAAATGTCGGATTTCCTGGGCCTCGACGCCTCAACGTAGGGGGGACTGCGACGCCTGAATGGTGGTTCTGTTCGGATTAAGGGACGCACGACGTTCGAGGTGGCATACAGTGATGATCTGCGGCTTCCGCGTAAGTCACTCGTATCAGCTCCTGTTGTTGCGGTACCTCGTAGCAGTGTGGTGCGTCGTAATGCTGTGGTGCCTCGTAGTGCGGGGGTACATCGTAGCACGGAGCTTGAATCGCTTGACGGACCTTGTCGCGCACCATCTCCGCTACAGAAATTCGTGTTGTCGCCGCGTCGATGCTCTGAATTTTCTGGAGCTCCTGATGTATCACAGACCTGATGAATTCGTGCAAGTCGTCGGTGTTGTTTCCCATCGTTATGTGAAATGGGCAGCTCGAAAATTCCATGACGTTGCGGTTGTACTGTTGGGCACGCTGTCAAAGAGCCCTTTCCATCGTTGTTGCTTCAGCGAGGAAGTCCATAAGAGTTGCGGGTGGATTTCTAATAAGGCCATCAAATATTTCTTGCTTCACACCCCGCATCAGATGTGTGACGTTCTGGTCTTCGGCCATTGAGGCGTCAGCACGTCTGAATAGTCGAGCCATGTCTTCGGTATAAGTGGTGACATTCTCATTCGCGGCTTGAAACCTTGACTGTATAGCCAGCTCTGCTCTCTCCTTCCTGTCTGCGCTTAAATATGCGGTGATGAGTTGCCGATGAAATTCGTCCCACGAGGTCAGCGCCGCTTCGTGATTATGGAACCACATCGTCGCGGGGCCTTCGAGCGCGAAGTACACGTACCTCAGCTTACGCTCTGCATTCCAGCCGTTGCATTGACGACCCAGTCAAAATGGTCAAGCCAGTCTTCCACGTCTTCGGAAGCGTCTCGGTGAAACACAATTGGTGTCTGCGGCTGGTTGGCAATGACCTGGTGCGCTGCTGCAACAGCCGCGGCAGATGACTGCGGGTCCACGTTCATAGTGCAGCTAGGAGTAGGCAACAGACCGTGTTCCGGCTGCAGCCCTTGAAGACGACGGCTAGTGCTTACGTGCACAGGGGTAATGTCTCCCGGGCTACTCACCGGAGTCGACTCAGGGGTGCGTGGTGTCTCCGGCAATGGTTGCATATACCCAGCACCTCCACCAGTAAAATGTCACAAAGGTGATCAACACGGCTCAGCAAAACGAGCACATCCTGCTTTAATGATGGCGTACACCTCGAACAGAACGCTCGCACAACTGCGCTCTTCTTCGTCTTCGGACCGTAGAAGGGGTGCCCGTAGTGGGTAGCTCGCTGCCGGCAAGAAGTAATCGTAGTGGGCACATCCCCTCGCGTCAATATTGTTATGGGGATAAACTATATATGGACTAGATGATCAAGCTGCTGTAGTCTGAGTGCATGCCGCTCTGTCTTCGTCATCGTTATCCACTGGTGACACACCTGTGACATTACCCGCCAGCAGTACAAGCAACATCCTAGTGTGATCAGGCACATAGGCGGGGACATTTTCATTTTCCGGAGGGGGCGGGGGTGCCGGGATCTTCGCTGCGATCTTCTGTCCTCATTCTCCAACTACCCTTTCTCGTCCTTCTTTCTCTAATTTTCCACCGCAACACCGCAACAAGAAAGGCGGTAGGAACGACGGTGGAGAGAGGGACAATCACTAAGAAAAGTCGCTAGCTTCGGAGCCGGCCGGACAGTCACCCCCTGATGAAGAGACCGAATGGGTCTCGAAACGGACCAGTTTTTAATTTCAATATTAAAAACTTAGATTAAGAAAAGTGGCTGGAGAGTTTGTTTTTTCGATAGGCCAATTATTGGACTTACGCCGCCCCTGCAGCGAACCGCTTTAACAAGAGGCCTCCTTTGGTGCCGCCATTATCCCCTTAAAAGGCATAACCCCCCAAAAATCCACTGTCGAGGCTGTGCAGTTGGCCTTTGTACTCCCGTGGTACAGTCCCGAAAGGAGGTGTTTCTCCGGTCATTCACACGCCAGGCACGTGGATCGGCGAGTGCGGCCTCGTCGCAAGCTGTGGTTGCTAGCCGGACCTATGCGCAACTAATAAGGGGAGGAAAGCAATGCATGCTTCCCTACCCATTTAAAGGTGAACATTTGACAGAGATCTGTCTGGTTGGGACGAAATTAAAGGTGAAAAACAGGGGGACACCAACCAAATTGTAATCATTTAAAAGTAAAATTTACTTCTAAACATCAAAAACCCGACGTTTCGGGTCCAACTCGGACCCTTCTTCAGGGGTGACTGGAGGGCACCAGACAACAGCAGTGCCTTATAAGCACTGCTGTTGTCTGGTGCCCTCCAGTCACCCCTGAAGAAGGGTCCGAGTTGGACCCGAAACGTCGGGTTTTTGATGTTTAGAAGTAAATTTTACTTTTAAATGATTACAATTTGGTTGGTGTCCCCCTGTTTTTCACCTTCCCTACCCATGTGAGTTCATCATCTTCGCGTGTATTGGCGCATCATTTATCAATATTAAAAATGCTTTGCTGAGAGTGTTCAGCCCGTTACGATTATACTTCTGAACTACACATAACGATCCTCCTCTCCGGGCTCCGGAGGGGGCTATGCCCCCCCTGGAAAGTTCGGGGGGGGGGGGCTCGAGCCTCCAAGCCCCCCCCCGTAGTCTCTGCCTATGATCAGGCGTCAGGTTGAGAGTGGTATGGTTTGAGGCGTGACACACGGACTATATCTCTTTTGGTTGATGCTGTCATTGACCCAGACGATGCCAGTGAATTGTCCCATGACGCGGTAAGGGTCAACATAACGGAACGGGAGTTTCTTGCAGCGTCCAACCAGAGCAATACCAGAGACCCCAGAGCAAAGTACACCTTGTGACGTTGGCAGTCATAACCACATTTTTGCTGAACTTGCGAGGATTGTGATGGCTTCATCAAAGCTGCTGCCTTTCTTGCCTCCTGCTTCAAAAAGTTGTCATAAGAGTTGTCATTGGTGAGGATGAAATCCTCGTCTGAATACCATGCGGCCCACTTGTCCTTGACACTGTCTGGCACTGCACAGATCTGCCAGGTAGAGGTGAACTGTGGGCTAGGAGGGAAGCTCACTAGGGGAAACATCTGTTGGTGCTGCCCCCACATAAAGCCTTCTGAACTTTGGAGCGAAGCTTCCGGATCTACTACCATCATTGCAGCCTCCTGGTGTGAGACACTGCTGCCTGCCACAGCTTGTGTCTGTCAGCTCACCAGTCCTCTCAGATGGGGTGTTCAGAATATCTGGCCTGGAACATTAAGAACCTCATTTGTAATAATGTATACTTGTTTAAGAGCTGTGTGACCAAGTATAATAGTGACACGTGCGGTTGTTTTGATTGTTTGCGGGGAGCGCTGTTATCACTTTCTGTTACACGCAACGCAGGCCGCGTTTATCTTGCATGCCACTTCTAGAACCGTGTCGACCATTGTTGAAACTTTGCATGCTTGACGCGCACATTTCAGTGACTTCTGGAACTCCAGAGATAATGCTAGAACGCGTTATGACGCTTGTATAAAAGCCGACGCATTACGCTGCTTGTCAGTCTTTCCGCCGACCGACGACCGTTCACGCCGCTATTGCTGTGCATTGTCATTGGCTTTGTTTTGCCGGGCACAAGTTCGCCCAATCAACAGTTCGTCTGACATCACCTTGAGTTCTGCGTGCTTCGTCTAGTGCTGCGTGTGTCACAACCACGTGACATCTGGTGAAAGTGCTTCTCGGTCCATGTACCGTACGCCCCCGTCCAGCCGTGAGCCAAGCCCAAGCTGCCAAGAGGACGACTCCAACCCGGTTCTTCGAGCTAGCCGCAGACAACAAGGACTCCTGCCAGAATACCTGCCGCTACCAGACAAGGACAAGAAGACAAGGGCTGCGATGAAACCAGCATCCACGATGACGGAAGCAAGATCTCCGGCAACCGTGGTCGTTCACCGGTTCTTTGCCTTCCGCGGCTCGTCATACGAGGACCCGGAAAGCTGGCTGGACATCTACGACCGTGTCGCAGCTCTTAACAAGTGGGACCCTGACGACAAGCTGCGCCATGTGTATTTTTACTTGGAAGACGCCGCAAGGACTTGGTTCGAGGACCGTGAGTCAACGCTTCGAACCTGGGACGACTTCCGCGCTGCTTTCCTGCCCACCTTTGCAAGCGTCGTGCGGAAGGAAAGAGCCGTATCACTGCTTGAGACTCGTGTGCAGCTCCCCAACGAAAACGTCACGATCTTTACAGAGGAGATGACGCGACTGTTCCGCCACGCCGACGCCAACATGTCCGAGGAGAAGAAGGTTCGCCTCCTCATGCGAGGAGTTAAGCAGGAGCTTTTCGCCGGGTTAATAAGAAACTAATAAGAAGCTTTTCGCCGGGTTAAATAAGATGGTACAAGAGTTCCTCTCCGAGGCGACGACCACCGAGAAGACTCTTGAAATGCGCACCCGCCAATACGATCGGCGCATATCGCCAGACGTCGCAGAAGTCCGAGGACTCGGCCCTGACGACCTACGCGAGACCATAAGGGCTATTGTTCGTGAAGAACTGCGCCGGATGTTTACGTCGTCTCAGCCCCAAGTCGCCTCCCTCGAAGACATCATTTGCAAAGAGGTACAGCGCTCGCTGAGTGTTCCAGAACCACCGACATCCCAACTGGAGGCGATGACCTACGCCGCTGCTGCACGCGGACCTGCCGCCGCATCTCGCCCACGCCAGGACCCAACGCCTTCGCAGCTTTGTCGCCAGCCACCGCCACCACCTCCGACGCTATCCTGCTCGACAGTAATCCAGCGCGCGCCGAGGAAAACCGACGTTTGGCGCACCCCGGACCACCGCCCACTATGCTACCACTGCGGCGAAGCCGGGCACACCTACCGCTACTGCCAGTACCGTGAGCTGGGGCTGCGTGGCTTCGACGTGAACACGCCGCGTCTGCGCCCAGGACAGCGACCTCGCGACATTGCCGACTACATCGCCGGACTGCAGTGACAGCGACGACGACCATCCTGTTCACCTTCTTCTGGCCCCGGTTGGAGATCGGCTCCAACCGGGGCCGATCTCCAAGCCCCTATCCGGGAAACTAATGGCAGCAACCAATGGAGGTGCGGTTGCTGCACGACGCAATACCGAAGATCCTCCGCCGCCGCCGCCGCCGATGACGACGGCCACAACGCACGATCCCTGCCGATGTAGTCGCAGCATGCTGCCTGACCAGAGCCTTCACGAGAAATCCTCGCCGCCGACGCGACATAGCAGCGCCGGACCAAGCCGACGCAGCTGTGATCCGACGCCCAGACCTAACCGGAACGCCAGACGACGGGCCACCGACATCGACGTGATTATCGACGGCCACAGCGTCACCGCCCTAGTCGATACCAGCGCCGACTACTCTGTCATCAGCGGTCCGTTCGCCGCCAAGCTCAGGAAGGTCACGACTGCCTGGGAAGGACCAGGTATCCGAACAGCAGGGGGCCACCTTATAACACCAACTGGGACCTGCACGGCAAGAGTGACGATTGACAGCCAGATGTATTCGGCGAGTTTTGTGGTCCTGCGGAAATGCTCGCGAAACGTTATTTTAGGCATGGATTTCCTGGACAAGCACGGCGCAGTCATTGACTTAAGATCCAGGTCAATCACGCTGTCCACGGATAATGCAATGCCGTCAGACAGCAACGCCGCTTATCATGCCTTGAATGTGACGGAAGAGCAGGTAACCGTCCTGCCACTGTCGAGCGTCATCATTTCCGTCGGCACCAAAGCGCCTACCAACTTTCAAGGTGTCATCGAAGGCGACCAGCACTTGCTCCTAGACCGTCAGATGTGCGTCGCAAGAGGCATAGCCAAGCTTCATAACGGTGAAGCCAAGCTAATCGTGACGAACTTCAGCAACGAATATAGGCATCTGAATAGGGGTACGACGGTAGCGCACCTAACTGAATTTGTGGAAGTAAGCAATGTCTTCGCCCTCACCGATTCTCACGGACCCGCAACGACGACCGCAGTGTCCGCTCCCGCCTTCAACGTCAATCAAGGCCTTTCCAGGCAGCAACAAAAGGAGCTCAAGGCCTTACTCCTGCAATACAAGGACTGCTTCTCGTCGTCATCGAGGCTTTGTCAGACGCCTCTCGTGAAACATCGCATCATAACCGACGAATATGCCCGTCCTCTCCGTCAGAGCCGTTACCGAGTTTCTGCATGGGAACGCGAGGCCATCAAGCAACAAGTCGACGAAATGCTGCGTGACGACATCATTCAGCCGTCTACGAGCCCGTGGGCATCACACGTGGTGTTAGTGAGGAAGAAAGATGGAACCCTACGTTTTTGTGTCGATTATCGTCGCCTGAACAAGATCACGAAGAAAGACGTGTATCCTCTCCCACGGATAGACGACACTTTGGATCGACTCTACAGCGCAAAGTATTTTTCGTCGGTGGATCTCAAAACCGGCTACTGGCAAATCGAGGTAGACAAGAGAGACCGAGAGAAGAGTGCCTTAATAACACCAGACGGCCTGTTCGAGTTTAAGGTCATGCTCTTTGGTCTTTGCACGGCGCCTGCGACGTTCCAACGGGTTATGGACACAGTACTCGCAGGTTTGAAGTGGTAGACTTGCCGTGTTGACTTGAACGACGTAGTCGTATTTGCTTCCAGCTTCGACGAACACCTCCGGCGCCTTGAAGCTGTTCTTCAGGTAATCAAAGCCTCCGGACTTACCCTGAAGCCAGAAAAGTGCCGCTTCGCATACGAGGAGCTATTGTTCCTTGGCCACGTTATCAGCAAGTCGGGAGTATGCCCTGATCCACAGAAAACAGCTGCAATCGCCGACTTTCCTGCACCCACCGACAAGAAAGCAGTACGCCGATTTCTTGGCCTCTGCGCTTATTACAGGCGCTTCGTCAAGAACTTTTCACGGATCGCCGAGCCACTGACGTACCTCACGAAGGCCGACGTCGACTTCAAATGGGAAACGCCGCAAGTCGAGGCATTTCAAGAACTAAAGCGACGCCTGCAAATGCCGCCAATACTCGCACACTTCGACGAAAAAGCCGACACCGAAATTCACACGGACGCAAGCAGCATAGGGCTCGGCGCCGTGCTCGTGCAGAGGATCGACGGACTTGAAAGGGTCATCAGTTACGCTAGCCGTTCACTTTCGAAGGCAGAAGCGAATTATTCCACCACAGAAAAGGAATGCCTTGCCATCATCTGGGTGACATCAAAGTTCCGCCCCTACCTGTACGGCAGGCCTTTCAATGTCGTGAGTGACCACCACGCCTTGTGTTGGCTAGCTAACTTGAAAGATCCATCAGGGCGCCTCACACGGTGGAGTCTCAGACTGCAAGAATTTGATATCACCGTCGTCTACAAGAGCAGACGAAAGCACTCCGACGCCGACTGCTTGCCTCGCGCCCCCGTCGATCCGCCACCCCAGGGTGACCAGGACGACGACTATTTTTTGGGACCTATAAGTACCGACGACTTCGCGGAACGCCAACGAGCTGACCCAGAGCTCAAGAGCCTCGTGGACTACCTGGAAGGCAAGACCTCCGACGTGCCGAAAGTATTCCGCCGAGGACTGGCTTCGTTTTTCCTGCGGAACAACGTTCTTCTGAAGAAGAACTTCTCGCCGCTCCGCGCCGACCACCTCCTCGAGGTGCCTTCAGCGTTGCGTCCAGAGGTTCTGGAAGCTTTACATGACGACCCGACAGCCGGACACCTCGGTTTTTCTCGCACACTTAGGGGTGTGCAAATATTCGAAATTTTGAATATGAATAGAATATTTTCCATGTTCGAAGCATATGCGATTCTAAAATGCATGTTCGAATATTCCCAAATATTCGAAATTGGCCGAATATTTGGCAAAAGCGGCGATTATTTGAGAGCGGTGACAAAAGCACAAACACCCCAGCACCGAACGACAACTGATCACAATAACAGATCTTCACCCATCTGATCAGCATAGCGTGTAAGACAGTATTACATGATCCAAGCGCGCCGCTGTTTTGTGCCAGTGTGCGAACGCGAAATACATCTTGGCAAGGCGAGGTGCGCTCTTGTGCCTATAAGGCTGCTGTACACGACACGCGCATCAGATGGGCCGATTGACGAAAGAGTCATGCTATGAAAAAAAAATCCACGCATCTCCATGAAGTGAGCCATGACGAGTGGGCGAAGCACTGGGGATTGTGAGGTATTACAGTAAATCACCGGGTGACATTGCCCACTCATGTGTGTAAATGAGTGACAACGTGTGTATACAGTGGAACCCCGCTGTTACGTTCCTCACTGCTGCATTTTCCCGGCTGTTACGTTTTTTTTCATCGGTCCCGGCATAGCTCCCATAGGGTCCTATGTATTGCGATCCCCGCTGTTACGTCGCAACTGTGGGCCTGTTCCCGCATGATGCGTTGCAACCTGCCACGCGGTACCCACCTGGGCACCGCTATTTTTATTTGACTTTTGACAGTCTTGGTCACGTTTGCAGGAATCGCCGCCCGCTGGTGACTGCCGAGATAGCGCGAGGCTCGCCAGCGCTATCTCGGCAGCCATGCGATCGCTCGGCTGCAGACCGACACGCGTCTTTTCATGCTCGTTAAAGACGGGCGGGGCATTTCCTCTCCGCTTCGACGGCAGGCGTCCTGATAGGGGTGATGTTATCGCCTCCAAGCGACTGAGATGGGCCGGGCGCGTTTGATCTCTGCTTCAACCATTTTCATCGCCCCCACTCGCGCGCTTTTATTCTAGCGATCGTACTTTGGGCTCCAGGGGCTTCCAGAGGAAAGAATAAGAAAAAGGGACATTGCACTCACAGCCACTTTTGCGTATGACTGCGCTCGCCTGCGCAGCGGGGAGCACGGCTGCGTGGCTGTCCAAAGTGTCCGTGCGCGCGCCAGCGGGCTGGTCCGGCCGGACGGCGAGCGCAAAATATGCGAAGAAATTTTTTTTTTTTTGTAAAGCTGGCTAAATATCAGCAGTGCCCAAATTATGCGGGTAGATACGGTAAACGAGCATTGAAGATGAAACGTGAAAACGCTATCGAGCGATCGTGGACTCGATGTGACCAGCCGTACTAGCAATCGCAAAGCACGCGCGGGGTGGCGGATAAGGACGCGGTGATTGTAGTGCCGGGGCGACTTGCCTCCAAAATTGGCGCGTCACACTGGAACTAAGCCTCAGTGATTACAGCTTTGATTTCAATCTCTGAGGCCATACTTTCTCTCATCGGGGCGCCGCAGGCTATATTGGAGGCCCATTCACTACGCTCGACAGCCGCGAATGGAGTCCGAATTATCGAATTTAGAGCTACAAACCGTCCGAAATATCGGTCGTTTTAACACATTAAGTCTATGGGACACTGGCTGTACTGCGCGGCTGTCTGAATTATCGGTCGGCGACCTAGATGGCTCACCTTGCTGAAATAAATTGTTTGAAGTCAAAGCGGCCTTTTTCTCATTCATTTTCAGAGCTTTCCTCACTTGCGTTTTCCCGGCTGTTATGTTTTTTTCCCCCGGTCCGCTGAAAAACGCATGAACGGGGTTCCACTGTATTTGCACACGCGTTGTCATTTATGCTCCTGGTCTTTGTGAGGTTCTTGTGAGGAATGCGGTGAGCTGTGGTACTACAAGGGTACAAGGAAATCTGTACAAGTTTATCAGAAACGAAAGCTTCCTAGTTGCCAAAAAATTCGTCCTGATCTGGAGTTTGATCCCGGAACCCAGTTTTCGATGGATTCACCCTTGCGCTAGCAATCGCTAGCCTCCTGGTAAACTCAATTGGCAGAGCGAGCACCCCGTGCAAGCCTTGGTCCCGGGTTCAAACCTCGGACCAGGAAGAATTTTTCGGCAACTAGGAGGCTTTCATTTCTGAGAAATCCGTACGGATTTCCTTGTAACCTTGTGCTACAAACGGGTGGATGCTAGTTTTCCCTTTCATAAAATGTTACTCCACCTTGTGGCTTTCTGCAGAACTCATCTGCCAAATGTCAGTGTTGCTATTGCTTATTACTTTATCTGTTGTACCTTTTTGCAGTTTGAGCACTGTTCTTTTTTCACAGAAATGTTTTATGAAATGAAAACTTTCAGGTGCGGATCCCCCATCCAGTTCAACGAAAACAATGGCATTAAACAGTGTAGTCACTTTTTTAGCAACAAGCTTTCGGTGAAATGCACAGCGTGTCTACCAACCGGGAAAACCGGGAAATCTCAGGGAATATGATAAGTCTGGAAAATCTCAGGGAAAACTCAGGGAATTTGGGCTTCTCTCAGGGGAAATGAGCTCAAGTACGAAAGTCGCGGTAACGCTGGCTCTAACAATGCACCTTGCGATTGAGTTTATGGCGCAACTCGCAGTAATTGAAGGGAAAAGTGCCCCCCCCCCCCCCCCTTTCCTCATCGCTCTTCGTCGCGCGAATCAGCTGCTTTATTTATTATTGGCTTTGCTTATCGCGTCTTGTTCTATGTAAAGTCCGCTGTATGTGTCTGGACGCGCTACGGCGCACACACATCCCGTGTGTGCGCCGAGCGTTGTTATATTTGTGCGTTTGCTTGCAAGCAGTCTTTTCCACAAATATTGCGGAAAAGACTGCGTGGAGGTAGAGGACGCGCGTCTACACGAAGCTGCGCACCCTCTCCATAGGGAGAAGACGCGGCGCCGATTCTACACGCCACGCGGTGACGCGTGACGCGTCGTGCGGTCTGAAGCAACGCCGCTGGGCAACGCGATTTCGTGGTTTCGCTTTCTGAGCGTGACTGCGACGGAAGCGCGTGAAAGTTGATGTTTATCTTCGTCGGCACCGCACCCCTTTCTAGAGGTGGCGGAAGTTGATTTTCATCTTTATTGGCGTAGCTTTCAGCTCGTTTATTATCGATGCTTATGATCCGAGGGTCGCTGGATCCGAGGGTCGCTGGATGCATCCGCCGGCTGCGGCGGATGCATCTCGATGGAGGTGAAATGTTTTAGGACTGTGTACTGTACGACGTCAGTTAAGAAACCTCGGGAGGTCAAAATTTACGGAGTTCTCCACTATGGCCTCCCATAATCATAGCTGGTTTTGTGACGTAAAACTCTACAAATCAATCAATTATCTACGCTTACGAGGGATTTTTGCTGTTCTTAATTACCGAGTTTATTCTGCCCAAGGCAGCCACACGCTGAGAAGATACCGTGTGTGTGCCAACACAGCTGCTGGTTGCTCCAAAATGAGAACAGAGATGCGTTTTATGTGCACAAGTGCGATAAGGCGCTGTGCGTAGACCCGTTTTTCAAGGAATACCACGTTCTAAAATACTATTGAACAATTTGCAGTATTTGCTCAATTTTACCGCGCCCTCGATTGTAACGCGCACCAGTTTCCCGCGACAAAAAGAAAGTCAAACATCGATTGTAGTGCTCACCTATTTTTCGGGACACAGGAAAAAGGGAGAGCTTAGTAATCAACCTTTTCACATTAATAAAACCAGATGCCATACTCGCGTAATGAACGCACTCGCATAATAAAAGCACCGCTAACTTTAAACTACTGCAGTAGTTGATCCACGGCGTCTCGAAGACGTTCGGCGCGCCGATTCATAGCTCCTGCGTCTCGATGAAAATTCCGCACGTTGCCGGGCGCAGCCGCGTGCAAGTTCTCAGTGGTGCATTCCTCCGTGCAATCGCAGTTCCCTCACGCCTGCTACCGCGTGCTGCCATGCGTGCTGCGGAAGCTGGCGCAGCTAAGCCTAAGCATTGTCGGGGCGTGATCTCCGAGATTGCATCGCGGCAATCTCGGACGCCAAGCAGCGCGCACGGCTGAGAGGCTCTGCCTCAGCACGGATACGAGGGAGAAATGCGATGATGAGCCGTTTTGCTTATGGCGATGGGAAACATCTATTCTCCCATTACGGCCATCCGCAAACGCTATTGAAAGTTCGCGCCGCTGGGCATCTCAGACTTCGGTTGGCCGCAAAATGGCCAAGATGGCGCGGCGATTATCAACAAGGAGGATTAAAAAAAATGCTGGAGTGGCAACGCCTGCTGAACCTTACCGCAGTGGGTGAAGCCGGCGTTTGCCTCTGGTCCAGCCCTAAAAGCTTGCCAAAGTCTCCAGAAACCAGTATCAATTCGAGCGTTCTTGATCTGCTAATGTATTTTATAGAGTACTTGTAATATAAAAGCGTGTTGTTTTTGATTAATAAACTACCATTGACCGAGCATCAAGGCCACGATGTGGCACACAAATCTTTGCGACGTTCAAGTTTCACCCAAAAACGCGTTGCACAAACAGGCACACCAAGCATTGTCTGTCTAGCAAAGATGACCACTTTAAAGGTGCTAAGAAGCGTGAGGAAAGCACTTTTTCTTTTGTGCTATCTAGATGCTGTTAATCGATGCCTCTGGTAAGATGGCGGCCTCCGGCTTCACATTTAGGAGAAGATCTCCACTCCAGGATTTTTTTTTTATCCTCCTTGATTATCAACGGCCTATGCGTAATGTGCGTCGTTGCAACGTTGCGTGGGGGACCGGCGGCGACATAGAAACTACAGAAACTATGCGCGCCAAAGACCGCCGCGCCGCTAGTTTGTTTTGTCGGCAGTAACCGTTCGGCAGCGCCTGAAGCGCGTAGGAGGCGGCCATTTTCCTACGCGCCTTGGTATGGTAACGGCGTCGTTCGTTTGCACTCGTTCGCATATGATTTTTGGACCCGTTTTATAGAAGAAGAAGTGTGCATTAGATTAGAGTAAATGCGGTTTAAGTGATGCTGACACGAAAATATAGCTCCTGATTCTTTTTTTAAAAAGCAATGTTTTTCGGACCTTACGCATTTCGTACATTCAAAATCCGCAATTTCACAAATTGACCGTCTGGGAAAGGTTATTTCTTTTTGTTTGTTTGGTTTTTTGGTTTTCATTATTTGACCCTGAAAGAGCTCAAAATCCTTATTAGTGATGACATTGGGTGACATGGTGCCTACCCGCATCGACATGAAGAAAGATATGTGCCACTCAGGGAATTTCGCAAAAATACTCAGGGAAAACCTGGAAATCTCAGGGAATTTAGCGATGTCAACTTGGCAGACACCCTGAATGCATTGTGGGTGCAGCGCAGGTGGTGCGGGGTGGGAGGGAGGACACATGCAATGTGATTTCCAAGATATGCACACCACGAGCGGATTCTTTGGGAGCTTTCTTTCTTGCCAGTCACGCTAACACCTGTTACCCAACTTCCCCTACTCCATTTTTTTTTGTTGTTTGCATGTGCCGCTCTTCTCCTCTCCTTCTGTAGAGGGGGGAGAGCATGCAATGGCGTACACAAACGAACACTGTAGAAGGCAGTTGCCTTTCTGACGAAGACATGTCCACTTGTCGAAATGTTGGCTCCTGTGACATTCCCTGTTCTAAATCGTTTTTAGTGATCTGTTCATCGATTCAAGCCTCCATCTTCCTCTGAGCTTCTCTTTTAGTTTGGATATTAACCTTGTAAGCGATCCTGACTTAAAAAAATAAAATCACCACCTGTGCACCTGTGCGGATGGACCTGTGAGGCTGGAAAATGTGGCCCCAGGGTTTATCATTGGGTTTAAAAAAAACCCCGTGGTTCCTTAAAGCCTCTCTCACTTATGTCATTGGGTTGCACACATTGAAGAGACACACAGTCCTTCACCGTCTTTCTTTCAACTGCCACACATGTCACTTGGCATATTTACTGTGCACTGACACCACACAGGCCTCAAGATGTCACGTCCACCGAAATGCAGCCACCGCGGCCGGGATGTGATCCTGCGACCTTAGCCGAGTGCCATAGCCACCAGACCACCACCATGGCGGGGCATTCTTCAAACATAAGCATGCATTGTCATAAAACAGAAAATGCAGCCATTGTGAACAGCCGTAATTCAGCTTGTCTCCTTGCATTTATGTGATTTTTGACCAACACTGCTTTTTTTGTGTGTGTGTGTGCCTATGCATTTTTAGATCTTGCATGTTCATCGGCATTGCCCTCTCGATCTGGGAAATATCCAAGGTATTGATAACAAGCTATGCAGGCAGAATGGACGCAGTAGCCTTGCATGTCACTTTGTCACCAGACCGCGTTTCACCTGCATTTCTTTAATCTTTACGCGCCACTGTGACGTGGGCTCCAGCTTTTTGTAAATGTGTTTGGTTGTTCCTGCATCTGTGTCTGTTGCTTCAATTGCTTGCCTTATGGTTCTATCTTTTAGGCACTGTGCAGCTCACAGACCTGAAGTTAAAGGCTGAGGCATTGGTATGTTGTGTTTTCATTGTTCAGCATCATTGTGCATGCCTCCAAGTGGTGGTGCTTCGTCCTTTCAGTATGAACTGGAGCTCCCCATTGAAGTGAAAGCTGGCTGCATTGGTGAGTGCCCGTCATTTTCTGGGTAGCTGCCTTGTAACAACCAGCTCGTGCTGCTTAGGCAAGCTGTCTGTGGACATCCCCTGGCTGAGCCTCTACTCGGAGCCGGTGCTCATCCACGTGGAGGATGTGCTCATCTTGGCCGCCCCCATCGGTGACGAGCCCTACGATGCCGACAGGGAGCGCCTGTTGGCACGAGCACGCAAGTCCCGCAGGCTGGAGCTCCTGGAGGCCCCTCTTGCTGAGCTTGGTATAGCTGAGCTTTCTTCTTCCAGTTGGATGGACATTTTTTTTTTCTTTCAGACAAACCACGGGGTTTTGTCGAGAACTTCCTGGGGACCATCATGAACAACGTGCAGGTACGCTTGTCCATGTCGTTTCCAAAACAGGTGCTGTTGTGCTTATGCCCGAGATCCCTGCAGGTGTCGGTGCAGAATGTACACATTCGTTACGAAGACACACTGAGCAGTCCCGAGCAGCCATTTGCATGTGGTGTTGCTCTCCAGTCCCTGACTGCCATCACCACCAGCAGCAAGTGGAAGCCAGTTCAGCTGGATTGCTCGTCCAAGACCACATACAAGGCAAGGCGGCAGGTTTGCTGTTCATCTGGATGAGGTCCTGAGAATGAGCTTGTTACACCGTGCAGGTGGAAACTTCGCAAGCAGAGTATAGTGAACTCTGGTTCAGCCTGCCGGTGGTGTCATTTAAACGCAGCATCTCTGTTGCACCTCTCATGGTTGGCCCTACGATGATGAGCCTGTTCTCGAGCCAACTCCCACTGCCACTTGCGATAGGCAACTTGTTCTCCATGCTAAGGGCCCACACACACACACACACTACAGGAGTCAGTGTCCGAAGCAAAGAAAGCCATTCGTATGGTTCACATAGTATGTTCACATCTCGCAGCCAAGGTTTGTGGCTGAGACACTTGTCCCTGAAGTGTGGGACCCCCCTGCTGCTCCTCTTTTTTTCTTTCCTGCCAGGTCACGTGAACCCACTGAACGCCAGTGACACAAGACAGGTTTCACACAATCAGCTTTGCTGTAATTGAATACAGGGATGGAAGTGCTGCTTCGTTTGCGCCACTCTATGCCAAACTGCCCTTGTGCACCCAGCTGCATTTCAGGAAGGTTATTTTATGTTTAGTCTTGATCACCGCCACTGCCTGCAGAAATGTTCCAGTGTTGGCAAGGCTGCCGCCAAGCGCAGCTGCAAATCCCGAGAATAGCAAAACTCTCGTGCCTGTAAGCAGACATTGTTGGTATGCACGAGGAGGACAGGGAGATAGCGTGACAGCAGCCGGCAATGTCGTCAGCTGAGACATCACGTGCTTACGCAGGTTCCAAGAGATGAGCTAAGAAAACTGGCAGTGTAAAAAAAAGATCTCTTTGCTGTTATGTCATCGTCATCTGGCCGAATGTGAACAGCAATGGCCATGCCAATTTGTGCCATTTGTACAGTGGCTACAGTCTTGGAAATGTTATTGCAAAGCAGCCTTATGCATTTGCTAGCATGCAAAGTGCTGTGACAGTCATCTACAAGAGTAATTAATGCATCAGTAGTATAACCAAACTTAATGTGTTCCTTCAGTGTGCTTTCAGAGTCACTGCTGGGCTGTGGTGACCTTACTGCAATGATTGTGTGGCAGCACACCTTGACATACACAGTGTTGCTCGATAAGGTCACCAGCGTTGTCTTTTTCCTATTTCTGGCTTATAACAGGCCACGTATTGCTTCTCTTTCTTGATGTGTGGCCACAGACAGGCGCGCCCTAAAAGTGTGATCCGTGGCAAGGCTAACCGAGGGAGAGACATGGCGCCACCCTCTCTTTCTGAGTCTCGGACCTTAACCAACCAGCCCCGCAACGTGCCTCAGCGAAAGATGTGATATGGTGGTCTTCAGCATGCAAAATAGCTTTCACTTGACTTGAATTTTCATAATGTAAACAGCTCTTTATGATTAAGAACAGATGCAATGCGCACAGTGGCAGTCAAACGTAAAATGGACCATGAACGGGGTTTCAGTGTTTGTAGTCTAGTTTTGTTTTGCACTCATTCTAATGTGTAGGCAATTTTTTGAGTCGGTTATTAAGAAAAAAGTATGCGCATTATGTTAGAGTAAATGCGGTACCTCTGCCAGTCATAGGTGTCCTGTGATTTGTGAAGACATGCAAATAAGCTGTTTTTGGGCTCCCTGAGACGACCACAAGGTTGGACAGTGGGACTGTCTAAAACTGTTTATAAAGGTCCCAGATCTTCCTGAAGTGTGTGGAACCAAGTTCGCAGTGTTTATTCGAGGAGGGCATTGGCCTGCATTGATGGTCAGATGGTACCTCGTTTGTAGTGCTGCCATTGACACCATTGTGGCCGGTAAATCTGTCGGGCTCCTGCCACTGAAATTGCGCAATGTACTGGATTGTCAGTTGCTGAACCACAGATCGTCCACTGTGGTTATAACATGAAGTGAGGACCTCCACCATACGTATAAAACAACTTAGCACACTTACAGGAAGCACTTACACAAGATGCAGCAGTGGTTCTAGTCAAAGTGTCGTTGTTTTTCAGATGTTCTTTTTTCCCCTTCTTTGCAACAACATAAGGGGACTTGTACTTGGCAGGCTTCTCTGTGATCCATTTTATCGAGTGGCTGTGATCCACTATAGAGCATTCCCTCCTGAAGCCAGCTTGCCCCAGAGGATGGTGATGTGTGTCTCTTATCCTGTTTGAAGCTACTTATTTCTTACAACACTGAAAGTAAAGTAATATGGGTTCATAGTTCGTGTTTTACATCTTCATTCTTGTCTGTGTTTTTTCAGCGCACCGGCACATTTAGGTCGCAAGGTTTTTCGTCACCGAGTGTCGCAAGGTTCCTGTATTGTCTCCGTCTTTGATCATATCAGCTGCTATAGCTGCCACAATGTCTTATTTGGCAGCTTTTCCACAGGGCATGTTTCATATATGGCCCTTTTAACCTCGTTGGCATATGTAACTTAAGTGCCATGTTCAATTTTTATTCCACTTGAGGAGAGATGATTTATGTGCCCTCTATATATTTTAAAAGAACTTGTTGGGCGAGTTGGTGCATCTTAACAAACGGGAAGGAACTGCGCGGAAAAAAGCAAAGGACCACATAAACCACATATTGTCACGTACACATTCCACACACGTTAAATACACAAAAAATGTCTTTATCTGGAAGCCATTGCCTCCGATCACACTGCCATGATTGTCTTCATCGTCAACTTCTAGCTAGTTCTGTGCTGAGCCCTTGCCCCACTGGCAGTCGCTCTGTCATGTAACATCTCTCCACTGGTAGGGGGGAGGGGGTTAGTTTGAGATGGCGCGCATCTGCAGTCAAGCAATGTTCAGTGTGCGGTTCATGTGGCTTTCTTCGTCTGTTCTGCAGCAAAGACATGCATCCTCTCTGGAGGACTGCGCTTACCGGTGAGCAGGTACACTTCCGTGCGATGGCACGGTATCCTCAGGCGCAGAACTTTGAAGTGCACTTTGAAGTGCACTTTGATACTTTGAAGTGCACGTGGCTTGCATGTGGCATGATGGAATCGGTAACTGCGTCCGCAGGTCTGCTGTGATCCTCACTGCTTATGGCGGTCGCTTGCGATGGTACTGACTGTCTGCCTGGTGTACATTGCACCAGCGCTTATCTTCCGTGAACTTCTGTGCCCATGCTCCTTTTGTGGACTTTGGGCACCAGCTGACACCCTTGAAGCATTCGCACAAATAGAAGCTCACCGAAATGGTGCCTTTCCAGAAAAATTGTTTCCTTGCGAAATCCTCTGCAGGGTGGTGCTTGGAAGGTTGGGCTTTCCGAATTTCTGCTGCGTGAAATGCACTCTTGGGGCTTCTGTGCCTCCAAAGCCATGGACAACAAGCGATGGAGTTGCACGTGTGCACTTTCTCTCTGGCCATCCCTGCTTTCCTCTTCGTTTCAGCTTTATTTCTTTTACGTTTTCTTTGAATTTCAGTGCAGGTATTTGTGCTGGAGTTGTAGTTCTCAACACAGCGTTCGGGTTCTTCCTTGTGCATGTCTGGCATGTTGCCAGTGTCATGCTATCTCTCTTCCGGTTGAGCCATGCACTCCTCGTGGATGCTCTGTGCAGCCGCCGCTACGATACTTTAATTATTTGCACGAGTGATGTGCCTGAAATTCGCGAGAGATTGTTCGGGCTCCTCCTCGAGCACTGTTGGCTTGTTCCTGGTACCAGGATGGCTCTCTTCTGGGTGAACCATGCGCTCCCCGCTGATGCCTTGCACCACCACCATTGGGACATCGGAGTCAATGGCAAGAATGTCATGTTCGACCATTTCGACAGGTCGTCCGAGCTCCTTCTTGTGTATGCATGGGCTCCTTGTACAAGGTCGAATTGGTTCAGGGCCATAGTACTTTTCAAAAAGCCTGCACAGAAATCCTTGCGATGACCCATCCTCAATGAAGATTGTGTTTGATCGTGAAATACAGCAGCATATATCCATGCATCGCATCCTCTGTATCCTTGCATGAAGAGTGAGCAGAGCAATGAAGCAGGTCAGAAGTGCAAGGACAGCGTCTTCACAGCTGGCGTGGTGCTCAGGCCCCCTAGGAAAAAAGCAAGTAGCTTCTGAGACTAGTAGCAAAGATGGTCCAAGGTTTCCTACCACATGTGCCACCTTGTCTTCAATGGGCTCGTCTTCTGACCCATCGTCTCTCTGAAATCCCTGGATGAGGATGAAGATGTTGTCCACGCCCACAGCAAGCACAAAGAATGGGATGACTTCAATGATGATAAGGCGTGCCCCAGTAACTGAACAGCCCTAACAACGAGGCCACCAAGGCGAGTACAGTGACAACACCTGCCAGGCGTCACCTGAAAGTCCACCAGCGCAGTCTTGAAGGAACGTCCCAAAGCAAGAGACACATACACAAACATGACAAAGTAGCTCAGTAGGACTGTGAACATGTTAGACTGACTCTCCAGCTCATCTTCTACGGAATTTTCTGAAATAGAGGCAACACTTATATTTGGATTGGAGAAATTCTTGAGAGTATCAATAAACTTTCGCTCCCAGCCTATGGCGGTACCCAGAAGTGATGCGTTCACATCGTTGGTTACAAGAATCGTGATGAGAGTGCAGACGCTGAGGTCACCGTTGACGTTTCCAAGACCAATGTAGGGGAACATCGGCCCTCCATACTGACCCAAGCAAGGCATGCCACCAAATCCTTCATCAATAGGCGACAACGGTGAGCCGAAGCAGAAGAAAAGATGATCGAGATAGGTCTTGTTTTTGTACACCAGGTCCAAATGCGAAGCGTTGTTTTGAAATCACTTGAGAGGTGACTGCACTACACAGTTTCCATTGCTGAGAGGCGAAAATCAGATGTCTTGCAGGGTCACATCTTGCCCTTTGTACTCTAGGGTAAGTCCCAAAAGCTTCTCTTGCAGTGCAGTCACCTGATGGAGGAACTCCATGTCAAAAACTGCTCCAAAACTGATGATCAGGTTGTACGGCGCTTCAAAAGGGTGTACGGGAATGGCTGGCCACCATTACTCATAATTACCACTTGCTCGATCCCGTAGAAAGGCCCAAACTCCTGGTTGAACTGTTCCCTTTCCGGGTGCGCCCATCTCTTGGACCACAGCTCAACAGTATGGAGCGTATGGTGAAGAAGGCAAGACCAGCGCAGCAGATGGCCACAGCCAGTAGGGACGTCACAGTCACCGTCATGGGCCAACGAGCACACAGCCGACCCCAGTTTTCAAACTGTGTTGCCAGCTCCCGCTGCAGGCAGCTGCCCTTCGACCCAAGGTGATGAAGTGCGGGCATTCACACAGCCACCAGGTGCGGTCGACTTCCTGCGACGTGCAATGAGCATCAGGGCAACCACGAAGAAGACTGCATAGGCAATGGCCGCCAGCAAGTAGAAGCTTCCAAGTTTCTTCCAAGCCTTGTGAACTTCTGGGTAGTCTGATGGTATGCACGTGGAGCAGCTGCATGGTCTGGCTCCGAGCATTTTTTGTAGGTAGCATTCATTGGGTTGTAAGTATGGTTGTGGCTTGGAATGGGAGAGCCACTGAACACAAAATCCATCCCAAGACCCACGAAGAGAGTCTCAGGACCACAGTCGTCGCTGTAGCTGCCACAGTGTCGAAAATGCACCCACAGCATAACAACGTGTCATGTAATAGTTGAGCTCCGAAATTGCTTGAGTAGTGTTGTTGAATTTAGTAACCTCAAGAAAGTCATCTTGGCGAGGGGGACATGTCACCATGCAGTATACATGTGCCAGGTTGAAGAAACAAGATGGGCAATTCGTGACAAGTGTGCGCATGAGTTCAAGGTTTGTACCAAGGGCAGCAACCTGGTCATCATCGCAACAAAATGCTTTTACTTGACCCAATGCAAAATACAGTTCGCTTAAGAGTTTCCAGGGGCTGGTCCCTGACAGCTTTGGGAGCACCAGTTTAAATGCAGGGCATGAACTTCCTGTACGTTACCTGCAGTGACAACGCAACCTCGCAGTGGTGTGCCAAATGGACGACAGCTTATGCATGGTTCTGGAAAGTTACAAGGCAACCTCTGTTTCCCACTACGCTCCTGCTTCTCTTCCTCCCCTTGGTGGAAAGATGTAGTGTGGTAAAAGGAACCGTTGTGGGTCACAGGCTCAGGATGGACGAGGGATGATGAAAGACGAGAAAGTTGATGTAGGACGGTGGCATCTGGAGCAATGGCGTTTGATAAAGTGGTGTTTCATGTATATTTTAGTGTTGTGCAAGTTGTGTTTGTTACAATATACCGTATTTGCTCGATTCTACCGCGCCCTGGATTGTAACGCCCACCCGTCTCCCACGACGAAAAAAAAAAAGGAAGTGAAACATCGATTGTAACGTGCATATATTTTTTGTGCCTTAGCAATCAACCTTCTCACATTCATAAAACCAAATGCCACACTCGTGTAATGAACGCACTTGCATAATTAACGCACCGCTAACTTTGAACCCCTGCAGTTCCGCTTCATTTGATCCGCGGTGTCTCGAAGACGTTCAGCGCGCCGCTTTATAAGTCCTGCATTCCGATAAAACTGCCGCACATTGCCAAGCGTAGCCGCGTGCAAGCGGCGGTAACATCATTTACTTGGAGTGCTATTGCAGTTCCCTCACGCCCGCTGTCGTGCGCTGCCGTGTGTGCTGCAGAGGGTGGCGCAGCTAAGCCTAAGCATGGTCGGGGCGTGGTTGCGTGGTCTTTGTGATTGCCGCGATGCAATCTCGGACGTCCAGCTGCGCACACGACTGAGAGGCGCGGGCTCAGCACGGACATGAGGGAGAAATGCGATGATGAGCTGTTTTGTGTGCAATGATGGGAAACATCTATTCTCCCATTACGGCCACCCTCAAATGCTGTCGAAAGCTCGTGTAGCTGGGCGTCTCGGAAATTGCATCGGCGATGTAGCGACCTTGGTTGGCTGCAAGACAGCCAAGCCGGCGCGTCGATAATCATTGGCTTACGCATCATGTGTGTCGTGGCGTTGTTACGCGGGGGACCGGCAGCGACATAGAAACTACAGAAACTATGCGCCGCTAGCTCGTTTTTTTCGGCAGTGACCGTTCAACAGCGCCCGGAGCGCGTAGAAGGCAGCCATTTTAACGCCGACGGCAATATGGTAATGGTGTCTTTCGTTTGCACTCGATTCTAACGTGCATACGATTTTTAGACCCATTTTATCAGAAAACAGGTTGCGTTAGATTTGTGCAGATACGGTATATTCTGCTGCGCACACATTCAGAAAGGGCATTTCAGTCAATCAACTTATTTCAACATCGATGACAGTCAATGGCACTTGGTGGGCACACACAAAGAGCCACAGTAGAAGTATCTTGGCACTTTCATCGTGTCCTTTAAATGGTTTTTAAACGTATACTGCTTTATTTCTTGGTGCATGTGTTATGATTCTTTTTTGTACAGAGATATCGGCTGTGTTTAGGTTGCCTTTGTCTGCTTGACGTTAAAATTTCTTTTGTCCCTGGATTTTGTGATTATCAGCTTTAATTACTGCACTTGAGTTAAATCAGTTAAATGTCCAGGTGCTTCCTCGGCTTGATCACCCTCATATGCTTGTGCCATGCAATAAATAGTAGCTACTGTGTGCTCTTACAATGAATCCATAGTGTCAGAGTAGTGACGCCCTTTTTTTTTTCCTTGCAGCTAGTCAAGTTGGAGTCATTCTCTGTGTACTGGAGCTGCTGGCACTCGAGTGATGGCCTTATTCGACGTCAGCATCTGTCCGCCAGCTGGAAGGTGGCAAAAATCTCTCACTTGATTGTATCCGACTACTGGTGAAATGTTAGCGTGTCAAGATTAAGGTTATATATGTGGGCATCTTGTAGCTTGCTTGCACCGTTAAAAATCGTGCCAAGTATTTTGTGCTATATTTGGAAGAATGAATTTGCTTCCAAGCTGGTGCTTCCTCAGCAATGATACTCTTGCTGCAAAGAACTGAACTGCTAAGCAGCATTTCAAGCCACCCGAACTTTAAGTTCGTCCAGAACTGGTCCTCACCTTAGACCACTATCCTAGGAACTATCCTGAATGTCTCTGGATTTCTTTTTATACTTGGGCTTCTTTAGCTGTTCACAACTCGCTTGACTATTTCGGCATAAAATGTATTTCTTGGCAGTAAAAAATGAACTACGGTTGAACCCTCTTATACTATCACTGTCCATGTTTCTGAAAATTGCTGTTGTTATAAAGGATAATTGCTAAAGAAAAAAAGACGGGGACAAATGCTTGCCGACCTACCTGTTGAGCCTGCACACCACAGGAGGCACATGAAGTTCAACGTTCTTGCTCCACAGCCAGTTCACCTTGCGTGTTCCATGGCTACTCATGCAATGAGCAAAGCCATACGCTGATGCACATTTTTTCAATTTCTTTGACGAACATTGTGGCCCATTGTCACTAGGAAGGACTTTGGCCACAGCAAATGGAGCCAATTTACTTGACATTCCAGGCAGGGTCAATACTTCTGGAAGCCTTGACTACTAGCGGCTTCTAACGAAAAATCCTGGTTTTCATAATGGAACTTGTCTGTCCTGACTTGCCGCCACAGGATCTCAGGTATCATGGCTCCACCTGCTGTCTCACCGTTGCACATGGTTCACAGTCTTCAACCATTTCCTTGAACCTGTGGTGTTTTCTGGGCCACTGCACTGACTCATGGGCCTTTGCCCATTGACTGAGCTGCTCTGGGACGACCTTTGGGAACCAGACACAACACTTGGAGCTGAAGGAGCTGACCACCTTTCAACATACTTAAAGCTCACAGTGGTGCTTTGATAGCGTGCCAAGTTTACTGGTAGTCTTGCCTTAGGTGGCCAACCGTGGTTGCAGGGCGTGCTCAAGGTAGAGCATACACTGTCCAAAAATACACCGTCCAAGAAAATGGCGCCTTTATTAGGTTCAAAGCCGAGAGTGTTTTAGAAAAAATAATCTGTCATCTTTGTCTGCTTGTGCTTGCCAAACCTGGCTGCAGGTATTTAGTTTTGCAAGCAGCAGACGTGTTCAAGTGCCTGTTCGACGTTGTTTTCACCAACAAAAAACTGCTGCATGAGAGCAAGACCCACAGGTGCAGTAGACTCCCTTTAAGATGAACTCGAAGGGACCGTGAAAATTTGTTTGTCTTATCAAAAGTCTGTTTCATCAGAAGTGCCCTCATAGAAAGAATTGGCCACATACCCAGGAGCACACACTTACCTAAAATGGCCAATAACATAGACTAATTAGTGGGGAAACATTGCAAATGAAATATTTAACTCTGAAAATGTCTTCAATCACTGGTGCTTCATTTGAGCTATCCGTGGTGGATCTTTGTCACCGCTGTGCGTAACAGCAAGCTGCTTCAGGTAGCGTCATCTCATCTAATGATTTTAAAATCGTCCAGTGCCTCCATGTTGCTGGAAAAAGTTAATTTAAGGAGCTTAAGCCAGCGTATTGTTAAGGGAATGCGCGTATTTACAATATGTGCAGGCGCGATTGCCACCCAACAGTAACGGCGGACCCGCGCCTCCTCGAGACTCCTCCGTAGGCTGGCACATACCAAATGCAGGAGATTGGCCAGGACTGGTTTGACTTATTTTTATATGAGTGGTTTGACAAAGCACAAATGATAAAATTAAGGTAAGATTCTTATAGATTCAATTAGAAATTTCATTATTGTAAAACAGACATTCCTGTGGCTGTGCCCCAAAGTGGATCCTCCAAGTGAGAGGATGCTCATTTCAGTAAACTCCAGGCCTAGGTGATGAACAACTGATATGAGAATTTTCTTTTTCTCAATTTTGAAGCGGCTATGAGATATAATAAAAATGTGGTGGATCGTTTCCTCCTCATTACAGAAGGGGCATAGTGGGAACGCAATCAAACTTGACTTGTGCAAACAAAGATTCAGGGAGGGAATATGGCAATCTAACTTTGTGATGGCAACCTCCATTGTCCGTGTGCTGCATAATCCGCTATGCCAGGTGAATGAAAGATGGGTGTAGTCTAGAGAAGCTGTCAATGCCAGCTCTGACAATCCTTTTGCAAGCGTAAATGTGTGAAATCTGGCTGCTGCTAAGTATGGTGTTGGTGGTAGAACCCGATTTATAGCTGCATGAAATGACGCCTTTGCTAACGAATCGGCAGTTTCATTTAAAACCTGTTCGATCACGTCGTTGTCGTCATTCTTGTCCACTGTACAGAGTAAGCCCCTCTGCTGCTACCGTGGGATTTTTTCTACGAGGAAGCAAGTCGCACCTCCGTCCTTTGTTTTCGTTTAAATTATTTCATTTCATAGCCTTGCACACTCCGTGCCTTATTATTTTATTTGACCCACCCTCACGACAGCACTCGCAAGCGTAGCCCCCTTCAGAGCTCGCAGGAGGGTGCGGCCTCATGTTTTAACAAACCCCAGCTTATTCCTATTTTCTTCATTTCCTTTTTTTTTTCCTTTTTTGTGCCATGTAACATGGCCCCGTTCAGCCATCAACGACTTTAATGGCTGCCCCGGAGGACTTCCCGCCAGGCTTCACCCTGAGCAGCACCATTCGCATGCCTACGACCTGCTGCTCAGGGAAGCCGGGAAGATCCTGAACTGCCCGCCGAGCCATGTCCCGCTCTCACCACGACACCGCACACGCCACACCAAACGGCGCACCCCTGTTCGCCCGGATAAGAGACCTTGACTGGGCAAGACAACCTCGCAGCCTGCCATTCCCGAGCACCGCCAGCAGCCCTTCTCCTTGCCCGCGTTGCCATTGCAGCCTGCCGAGGAAGCCACCGCGGCCATTTTGAGCCCCTCTTCACTGCCAACATGCACGACCCAGCAGGACATTCCACTCCTCCTCATGGGAGCATCTGCCCCCTTCTCGCCCCAGCTGACAGTCGTGGCCCCTGCTGAGCCAAGCGGTTTTGCGCAGCCCTTCCCACATCCTCCCGAAGGGGAAGGAGGCAAGGCGCCCTCGCCCCAGCTGCATCCTTGGACACGTGCCCCCAACAGCTGACGCCGGGGAATTCCCGCCACTGCCTTCGACGGGGGCCCGAGCAGCATGCCCCTCTGTGCGCCACTCGTCTCCGTGGCGCCGTCTACAAGAGGCAATGACCCACTACTGCTGGCCGCGGATCGCCCCCCCAGCCCTGCTGTTGCACAAACCGACACTGTGCTTTTTTGCCCTGTCGGTAGGAAGGCAATCTTCCTGCCTGAGCCGCAGGAGGCTCTCCTGGCGCAGATGGATGGTGTCCTGCGTGTGAGAATAAACTATCGCCGCAACGTCGTCGCGGCACATGTTCCTGCGGGTGTGCCATTGACATCCCTCCTCGCCGTCAGTGACATTTGTGAGGTCGCCGTGCGCGCCAAGAAGGCGTCCACAAATACCTGCAGTGGCGTGCTCTATAACATGGACCCTGCTCTTGGCGAGGAGGAGATCCGTGCGAATATGAACTCGTGGCTCCCAGTCCTTGAGTGTGCCCGTGCCGGCCGCAACGTCGTGGTTCATTTCAGTGGGATGACACCACTTACCGACGTGTACATTTTTAAGCAGCACCGGGCGTTGCGACCGCATTGCCTTCGGCCAGCCCAGCGCTGCACAAGGTATGGGCACACAGAGGTGATGTGCACCTTTTCCCAGCACTGCCTTGGTTGTGGCGGCCCACACCAACACGCCGACTGCACCGCGGCCTCTCCAAGGTGCCTGTTCTGTGGCGGTCACCATCTGGCCTCGGAACCGCAGTGTACGCGCTGGCAGGAGGAGCGGCGGCTTCGAGACGTGCGTGTCAAAGTGCCCGCACAGATATCTCGCCGTGACGCCATTGACATCGAAAGACGCACGGCCCCAGCACCTCACGCATCGCAGCAACTACGGCAGGGAGTGCCGTTCTTGTCCATCACCACCGGCACCGCACGCAGCCCTGCACCGGAGCCGAGACCGGACGCAGCCCTGGTGGCTGCAGTGAATGCCGCAGTGGGCTTCCTCCCTCCCGAGTCACCGGTTCGTCTGCTTTGTGCTGCAGCGCTGGCGACCCACTCAGCCCTCTGACCTGACTATGGCGAGTAGTCAACAAGCACCGAGGCCGCACATACTGCAGTGGAACTGCAATTCCCTGCGCCGCCGACATGCAGAGCTGGCAGCATACCTTCCCCTATGCGACTACGACATACTGGTTTTACAGGAAAGGTTTTGCTGCCCAGCTACATTGGCCATAGCAGCCCCACGCAGTGTGCACTGCAGGCATGCAATGACGCTCCTTGCCTCGATGCCTTGCACTCGCCTGGAAAGTCCCGTGCAGCCCTGTACATTCGGGTGGCCCTCGCCCATGCCCTGGTCCTGACGGCGGGCTTCTGCAGCTCATCAGTGGAGTGTGTGGCAGCAACAGTGCTTGTTGACCGTCTGGATACGTCTGTAGCGAGCATTTATGTCTGCCCCATGCCCGCGGCCAACTGTTCGTTCCTGCCCGCACTCGTCTCAGTGCTCACGCGTGACCAAGTGCTGTGCGGGGATTTTAACGCTCATCACATTACCTGGGGCTGTGCGAGGGCGAACAAGCACGACGGTCACCTCCGAAAAGTGATCACCAAGGCGGCCCTCCTCGTGCTCAAAACAGGACTTCCTACGTTTGTCCGCCCTGGTATCACCAGCACAGTGATCGACCTGGCCCTTGTGTCGGACGGCTGCTCATATTAGTGAAAGCATGACGCCGACACGGCTGGGTCGGGACCACTACCCCATCTCCCTGTCGCCCTCTCAACCCGCCCACGGTGCAGTGCGCATATACAGTGTGGTGAGGTGGCCGCTGTTCCGCGAGTGTGTGCATCCAAACAGTGCGCGGGTTATTTCTTAGAACACATTGTCGAAGGTGCTGAACGTGCATCGACGCACTGTGTTGTGCCCACCGGATCACCTGTGCCAGACATCAAACTCTTGAGCCTTTGTGCGGTTCAGCGGCGCGAGCAGCGACGCGCCATCCGATCCTCGGCTCATTCCGGCGCATGGACCTGTTATAATCGTCTTGACGCGGTGTGCTGACGTCGTGCGAGGCGGCTACGAGAACGAAGCTGGACAGAGGTGTGTTCCTCCCTCAGCGACCCACAAAGATGCGACCGCGGCTGGCGCATAATGTGCGCCATGATACAGCCAAAAGTGTCGTGCTTCCTTGTCCTTGCTATCGCTGTTACGCGCGGCATCACCGAGGCACAACTCGGGGAGCTTCTGGCAGCAGTGACCATGCCAGCGGACCCTCCCTCCCCCAGAACCGGTCCTGGCTGCTGACATTCGCACCCTGTGCGAGGAGGACTTCACGCTCTCTGAACTGGAAAGAGTCCTCCTCCACAACCGAAAGCGCAGGACTCCGGGAGCTGACCGAGTTACTCATCAGCTGCTCCGGAACGTGGACTCGTCACAGTGCCCTACCTTGGTGCAGGAATACAACCAGGTGTTTTCCTGTGGCCGCCTTCCGGATCCATGGCACTCGGCCATCGTGATCCCTGCACTGAAGCAAGGTAAACCACCGCGGGAGCTGAACTACTACCGGCCTATCTCGCTGACCTCCGTGGCTGGGAAAACCACATGGCTCGCGGATTCTTCCCGGTGGAACAGTGCGGCTTCTGTCCTGGTTGGGCCACAGCTGACTGTCTCGCCACTGTTGTGAGCATGCTCGAGCAAGCCCTGTATGACAGGGAGATGGCCATCCTGCTTCTTCTCTATGTCAAGTCGGCGTTTGACTCTCTCCCCCACGAATCCATCATTGATGCAGTTCGTGCGCTCGGTGTTGAGGGCTGCTGCGCTACGTGCAGGCTTTCCTCGCTGATCGCACGTTCTGTGTGCATGTGGGGAGGGAAATGAGCACACCGCGCCCAGTGTCATCGGGCGTGCCACAGGGAAGTGTATTGAGCCCCTTTCTTTTTAATGTTGTGCTCGGGCCACTCATCCAGTGCCTCCTGAGCACGACATCCTTCCCTGTGCGCGCAGTGATTTACGCCGGCGACGTCACCCTGTACGTGCAGGGCCCCACGCAGCATCCATGCAGCAGGCGCTCGACTGTGTGGCCACTTTCATCGCCGGCATCGAACTAACCATCTGGCCAGTGAAGACCGCGGTGCTTGTTCACCCCTGAGCCGCTCTGCACCGCATCATACCGTGCCTTCAGCTCCACGGTGCACCCATCTCCTGGCGGAACTGCGTGCGGCACCTCGGGCTGACAATTGACAATCATTTGCGGTGGTACCCCGAGGTGCGACGCATTCGCCAGCCCACTCGTCGCGTGGAATTCTGTGTGCAGAGGATGCTAGCCCGCTGGAATGGATGCCATTTGCCTGTGCAATATGTGAGGCAATGGCACTCTCCCTTGTGTTCTATGCCCTTCCTCTGTGCAGTGTCTGCGATACAGTGGCTCCAGATCGACCGTGACTGTAGTATCGCGGTCGACGGCCGATACCGGAGCGGCCTCCGCACACGAGCCACCACTGCAGGCTAACCAACAACAACCTTTATTGATGATGTGCACATGTATATATACAGATGGCAACAGATGGCAGCGCCATCTGTCGTGGCAGAATGCAATTACAATGCAACATATTCCCTTCCTTATTTCAGGTGTATGGGTTAGTGGGTTACTCAGGTTAGTACTGTTAGCAAACACTTGTGAGAGATATGTACAGAAGGTTTCAAACATATTCACTTAAACCTTGCGCACAACAATACAAGAAAATAATTTCCCAACCAGTTAGAAATCACGAAAGAAAAGACTGACTATACAGTCTAGATATCTGTTGGGTGGCCTTCTTGCTCTAGGTGGTTGCACCTGACGTGCTGGTGGCTCGTACGGCAAACCACAGGTAGCTTGCACTTCCTCCTGACCTGGCACTTGTTGCAAAGTCACTGCAGAACTGTGCTCACCACCCACGGGCATTGTACGCGCTTTCACTCCTGGAGTAGTTGATCCAGAACTGTGATGAATGGCCGATGCTTGCGTCGGTGTGCGAGGCGGCGTTGCCGTATGCCCAGTATCACTCGTATCATTCAGAAGTGAAGGCATCGCTGAATGCCCAGTATCGCTCCGGGCTGAAGGGGGGTTCTCAGTCTGCATTTTGAGGCGGCATCTTGGCCTTCTTTGATGCGTTCCATGTCTTCCCGTCATCAAGACTGAAAGTGGATGGTCCCTTCTGTTCCATAACCTTTTGGGGATGGCTGAAGGAGGGGTCTTCCTTGAACCCAACAGTTGGCTTCCAGACGCGGACCCTGTCACCCACAGCTATGTCAATGTTCTTTGCTGCCTGACGCCTGTCGGTGTAGATTTTGCTGTACGCTTGCTTCTGCCTCACTCTGTACCTCAGCTGACGGAAGTTCTTCGATTGGGTCAGTGAAGAATGACCAACAATGTCTAAGCGAGTCCGTGGCAACCTTCCATGGAGAAGCAGTGCTGGTGCAACCCCAGTGGTGGCATGCGGTGTGCAGCGGTAAACCCCTAAGTAGTCCGTCACGGCTTCCTGAAGTGTTCTGTGCTCCAACAGGGCCAACTGGATAAAGTTCTTAAATACACGGTTGAAGCGTTCAACCTGTCCATTCGCCTGAGGGTAATATACTGAAGAGTGTGTCAGGCTAATTCCGCGCTCTTTGAAAAATCGGGCGACCTCTCGGGAAGAGAACTGAGGCCCATTGTCGGCGACCACTTCATCTGGGTACCCCTCCCGGGAAAATACTTGAAGCAAAAAGTTGGTGACTGACCTTGTCGTGACCTCTCTGCTGAACTTCACCTCGGGCCACTTGGAGAAGTAATCAACTAGCGTGATAGCGTATCTGCATTCCTGCGGAGCTTTCTTGATCGGACCAACGACGTCGATGGCCAGCTTCTGCCACGGACAGTCAGGTAGTGGGACGGGTTGAAGGGGAGCAGCAGTGGTCTTCGCGCTCTTATCTGCACTTTGGCACACACTGCAGTTTTGTATGGCCCCTTCTACTTGCCGATCCATACCGGGTCACCAAAAGCGTTGTCGCAGGCGTGCCTTCGTTCGAACTATTCCCGGATGCGTTTCATGCGCTATGGCAACTACCTGATGCGAGAGAGACCTTGGAACAACAAGTCGTTCTCCACGCAGGAGTAAGCCATTGACGACAGAAAGTTCTTCCCGCACAGTGAAGTACGGCTGAGCTTCCTTTGAAATGAACTTGTGCGGGGGCCAAGACGCCATCACGTAGCCTTTGACGCCTTCCAAGGTGGCATCGTCACGCGTGGCCTGCTCAAATTCCTCTTTGGCAATGAACAGCGGCTCCACGAGGAGTACGACCTCTTCCTCAACAGAAGTGTCTTGCTGTGGCAGTACAGTTTGCTCATCGATGGCAGCAGAAACTGGCAGGCGCAAAAGCGCGTCAGCAACCTTGTTTTCCGACCCTCTCTTGTACTCAACCTTGTAGTTGTAGCGAAGAAGTCGTTCCGACCACCTTGCAATCCGAAACAGTTGTCGCCCCGTTCCCTGGGTAGGCAGCAATGCCGTTAGCGCACGATGATCCGTCTGTAGCGTGAAAATCATTCCCATAAGTACACATGCCATTTTTCACACGCCCAGATGCATGCTAAAGCTTCACGCTCAGCAGTAGAGTACCTCCTTTCGGTCTCGGTCAATGTTCTTGACGCAAATGTAACTGTGTGAATGCGCTGGCCGTCTCTCTGCTGCAAAACTGCACCCAAACTGTACACAGAGGCATCAGTACTGACAATGACTGGGAGCGCTGGACCGAACATGCGCAATACGTTGGGCGAGGCCAGAAGCTCTTTTACCTTCAGGAAACTGGCTTCCGAGGTCCTTGCGGAGCAGGCGCCGCGTAGGCTCTACTTCAGTAGCAAGGTGTGGAACAAACCTTGCGTAGTACTCGATGAGGCCCAGGAAGGACCGAAGCTTGCCTGCGTCAGTCGGTGTTGGGGCATGGATGATTGCGTCAGCCTTTGTTTGAAGGGGTGCTATTCCTTCAGCACTGACGCAATGTCCGAGAAAAGACAGTTCCTTGACATTGAAGACGCATTTGTCGTTTAACTTCAACCCCGACTTTGAAATGCGCTGCAGGACTTCGAGGTTTCTCATGTGCTCTTCCTCAGTCTTTCCGAACACAATGACATCATCGATGTAGCAAAGAACGCCTTTGCAGCCTTGAAGAATTCCAGTCATTAGCTGTTGGAACGCTGCAGGGGCGGATGCGAGGCCAAAGCAGACCCTCTTAAATCTGAACAGTCCCTCATGGGTAATGAACGCTGTTAAATCTCTGCTGTCGGGATGAAGAGCAACTTGGTAATATGCTGAGGCCAGATCTAACTTCGAGAAATGCTGTGCTCCCCTGAGGCCATGCAGAAGCTCTTCTGTGTGGGGCAGTAGGAAGTTGTCAACCACCACAGCCTTGTTCAGCTCTCTCAAATCAACGCAGAGTCTAATGGTTCCATCTCCCTTTGTTACTGCGACTATTCGTGACACCCACTCAGATGCGTTGACCCTCTCGATAACGTCGGCTGCTAGGAGACGTTGCGGTTCGTTAGAGACCGACTTCCTCACGGAAAATGGCAGGCGTCGAAGTTTTTGTGCAACTGGGGCCACCTGCTCTCTCAACTTCACCTTGTGCTGGACACCTCTGGCAAGCCCCAGGCCCAGTGATGCCAAGTGGGAGAACTTGGCCCATAACATGGCAGGCATGCCAAACTTCGGGGGACCCACCTGACTGTTCCCAGCGGTAGTTTGTGGCTGCTTGCTCTCTTGGTTGCCTGGCCCAGTGTGGGCTTCAAAATCCGCGGGCGTCTCAAAAATTGGTTCGATGGCCGTGTTCAGGCACCAGAGTTCAGTGCCTAGAATCTGAAGTCCCAGGGCTTGCACGGCGTCGAGACCAAGGAGTGACGTTCCACTGCGGGTGACATAAAAACCCACGGAAGCTGCTCGTGTCCTGTACATCACTTCGGCTTGGAACAGGCCCAGTACGGGGATCTTCTTGCGGGAGAAGTCTAGCAGGGTTGCACTGGGGCTGTGAAGCTGCACGTTGTCGCCAAACAAGCTTCTGAAGTGTTTCTCTGCCAGTATCGAAACCGCTGAACCCGTGTCAACAAGGAACGTAATGGCCTGTGTAGGTAACGGCGAGTCAACGGCACGGACCCTGACATCCACGTGGATTCCAGTGCGCTTGCTGGTACGGAGAGTCAAGATGCTGATTACACTGTCTTCATCTTCATCACGGCGAACCTCGCGAACTTGCGCCGGTCGCTGTCCCCTACCCCTTCGAGAACTCCGGCAGACATACTTGAAATGGCCGCGGAGCCCGCACGCGAAGCAGGTCCGGCCGCGGGCGGGTGTGATGGAATTGCTCCAGGTTTGGGCCCAGGACCGCTTACCAAGGAACGCACCGCTTTTGAGAACACACGCACACAGCAAATTATATTACAAAACTTCTATGTACAAGGCATGCACCTGGTTGTTACAGTGTCTGTATCTACTCAATTCTACGGCTGCTACTATATTACGTCCCGGGAAACGAAAAGGATAATAGTGTTACGGATGAAGGATGTTTATTTACAAGTGACGGTCAGCGGGGATGAGGGATCGCCAAGGTAGATAGCCACGGAGATGGTACAATGGCGCACTCCACTTCGTCGTCCTCTTCTTCATCTACCATCTCCTATTCTTTCCGTTACAATCCCCGTTTCGCAGACGAAGCCCACCGGGTGAGTCATTGTGCTGTGGTGGGATAGTAACGTTTGAGACGTGCAACGTGAGCGAGTTGCGTTTTCCTGGAGCGCCTGTCTTTAGACAAAAGCCGCGCAAGTACATACGTGAGATCACTCAGGCGATCTAGCACAACGAACGGGCCGACATAATGTGATAGAAGCTTGCTGCACAAGCCACGCCTGCGCTGTGGGGTCCATAGCAGCACTAGATCACCCTTTTCAAACGAAACATCTTCATGGGTGCTGTCATATCGTTGCTTCGAGCGGCTTTGAGATGCCAACGTTCGGATGCGTGCTATTCGACGGGCTTCCTCGGCAAGGCAAAGTGTCTTGGCTACTGAATCTTCTGTGTCTAATGAAAACGGCAGAATAGTGTCAAGGAAGCTCCGCGGTGACCTGGCGTAGAGCAAAGAAAAAGGGCTGTAGTCTGTTGTCTCATGCTTCGCATTGTTGTAGGCGTATGTTATAAATGGTAGCACATCATCCCAGTTCTTGTGATCCGATGACACGTACATGGCTATCATGTTCGTCAAGGTTCGGTTCGTACGTTCAACAAGGCCGTTGCTCTGCGGATGATACGGCGTGGAGTGTCGAAATTGCGTTCCACATAGTCGAAGCAACTCCTCAACAGTGTCTGCCACGAACTGACGACCACGGTCGCTTATGATCACGCGAGGTGGGCCATGGCGTAAGACGACATAACGCAGCAAGAAAGATGCGACGCAAGCAGCGGTAGATGACGGTACTGCCGCGGTCTCTGTGTAGCGTGTAAGGTGGTCCACACAAACGATGATCCATCGGTTGTTATTTGATGACCGTGGGAATGGGCCCAGCAGGTCCACGCCGACTTGTTCGAAAGGTGCATGAGGCGGAATGAGCGGTTGCAGAAGGCCTGGGGAAGCGGTTGAAGGTCTTTTGCGACGTTGGCATTGGTCGCAACTGGCCACATATTGCTTTGTTGTCTGACGCATGCGAGGCCAGTAAAAGCGCTCCTGAACCCGCTGCAGGGTGCGGGCGAACCCAAGATGACCGGATGTTGGGTCGTCATGCATCGCACGTAACACAGCAGTATGGAGGCTCTCCGGGACAAGAAGAAGAAAGCGAGCGCCACTTGCAGAGCGGTTAGCTTTGTACAACAAGCTGTCACGTATGGAAAAACCACCACTGGCTTTCGGATTGCGCGCCGCGACGAAGAGAGGCTCCAAACTGACGTCGTTACGCTGCTCCTGTCGGAATACGGTCACATCGGGAAACTCGGGTGTAATAGCTCCCAGGCAGTCGTCGAAAGTGTCCTCCTCAGAATGGGTCGTTGGAAGTGGTAAGCGGGAAAGACAATCAGCGTCAGCATGGCGGCGGCCGCTCCTATATGTCACCACGAAGTCATACTCCTGAAGTC
Source organism: Hyalomma asiaticum (assembly GCA_013339685.2). Lineage (NCBI taxonomy): Eukaryota > Metazoa > Arthropoda > Arachnida > Ixodida > Ixodidae > Hyalomma > Hyalomma asiaticum. The sequence goes on from CM023486.1 coordinate 119,392,517, forward strand.
GTAAGGCCCACCGTGCGAGACGACCAGAAGGATCTCGGAGACTGACAAGCCAGCATAATGAATGATGATCGGTGACTATCTTGAATGGGCGGCCGTAGATGTAACAGCGAAATTTCTGAACAGCGAAAACAGCTGCGAGACACTCCTGTTCAGTGACAGTGTAATTTCGCTCAGAATTACTCAAGCAGCGACTCGCGTAAGCAACGACATGTTCGGCGCCATCTCGCTTTTGTACGAGCACTGCTCCGATGCCTACCCCGCTTGCGTCTGTATGGATCTCGGTAGGGGAACAAGAATCGAAGTGACGCAGGATGGGGTCTGATGTAAGCAGAAACTTGAGTTGACAGAACGATGATTCACATTCTGGTGTCCACTGGAACTGTGCATCCTTCTGCAACAGACGCGTCAACGGTTCCACAATATCGGCGAATCTTGGCACAAAACGCCTGAAGTAAGAGCAAAGGCCCAGGAAACTACGGAGCTCTCGAGATGACTGTGGAGACTTGAATGCGCTGACCACTTCAATCTTGCGGGGGTCAGGTCTGACTCCGTCTTTGTCGACCAGATGACCTAGAACTAATGTCTGTCGTTCCCCGAACTTACACTTTCTGGAGTTGAGAATCAAACCAGCTTTCTCCATGCATTCCAGAACCAGGCTGAGACGCTCGTTTCTTCAAAAGTGCGGCCGAAAATAACGACGTCGTCAAGATAACAAAGGCATATCTCCCACTTGAGTCCGCGAAGAATTGTGTCCATGAATCTCTCGAACGTAGCAGGGGCATTACAAAGACCGAATGGCATAACGTTAAATTCGAATACACCATCCGATGTAACGAAAGCAGTCTTCTCTTTATCAGCGGGGTCCATAGGTATCTGCCAATATCCGCAACGTAGATCGAGGGACGAAAAGTAGGAGGCAGAGTGCAGACAGTCTATCACATCGTCAATTCGCGGGAGCGGGTACACGTCCTTCTTTGTTACCGCATTTAGGCGTCTGTAGTCGACGCAAAATCTCCATGAGCCATCTTTTTTCTTCACCAGAATAACTGGTGCGGCCCACAGACTTGACGACTCTTGTATTACGTTTTTCATAAGCATTTCTTGTACTTGCTCCGCGATAACCTTGCGCTCCGAGGACGACACTCGGTAAGGCTTCTGCCGGATGGGATGAGCCGATCCGGTGTCAATTCGATGACGGGCACGCGAGGATGGAATAGTCGTGCGGCGCTGGTCTTGGGAGAAGTCAAACACAGAAGTATGCTTGGACAGCACTTGTACTAACGTGTTACGTTCACGAGATGACAACGACTTGCTGACCATGCCTATAATTTCCTCTTCGAAGGCGCCGGTGGCTCGCACTTTAATGGAATTCTTCTCGTCCCCTGTGGCCATAGTTGAACTGCTCGTGACGTCATCAAATACAGCAATCTTCATGTGTTTAGGAACATGCACAGGCACACCAGAGCAGTTTAGTGCCCACAACGATGTGGAGCCATTAATCACCGATACAATGCTGCTAGGCACAAGTAGGTCTTTCTTCCGACAAGAATCACTAAGTGGTTGCACAAAGGCGTCAAATGAAACATCAGTATAGGAAGAAGCGACTACCGATACCGATGCGAATGACCATGGAGGTAGCCTCACGTCATCAGCTACAGCAAATGTCTTCTGTTCTTCATGTGGTTCGTCCACAAATCCTGGCAGTAGCTGTTCTGGGCATGCAACGATTCCTGGGCTCCCGCTGTTTACCGAAAGCTCACCGGCACCGCAATTAACAGAGGCCCCGCAGTTTTGTAGAAAGTCTATCCCCAGGATAACGTCATGTGTACACCGTTCCAAAATAACAAATTCGGTCAAATAACACTTATCCGCCAACAGAACGTTCACAACACAAACACCAAGGGGGCGCAGTATTTCGCCGCCTACTCCACGGAATCTAGTAGGCTTGTCGAGGGAGAACATCACTTTACGTCGAAGACGGTTCTTGAACGTCAGGCTCATAACCGATATCATTGCCCCGGTGTCCACCAAGGCCATAGCACATACACCATCAATAACCACTTTCACTTTGTTCCGCATCATAGTAACGGGCAGAGGTATCTGTGTCGAATCGTGTCTGGCGACCTCACCCCCATCGGTCGCGCAGCCTAGTTTCCCGAAGCTGGTGGTGAGAATGAACGCCGCCTCGGCGAAGGAGACCGACATTGGCGTGAAGGCGGCGGAGTCAGACTGCGGTCGGAGACGGGGGAATCACTGCGGGGATGCTGTCGTGAAGTGTTGTTGCCGAAACTCACCGGTGGAGCAAACGAGCAGGGAGGCCAGGAGTGGTCATAGTTGCGACGTTCGGTTCCATAGGACGTTGGTTGTGGTTGGCGTTCGTACCACCGCGGCGACCGGCGACGGTGGGGACAGAATCTAGAGATATGCCCCGTGATACCGCAGGTGTAACACACCGGAGGCTCGCGGCTTACGTTCGGGTAGACCGGGTATGTCCGTGGCTCCAAGTAGGCTGTTCGACGGGGATACCCTGCAGCCCGATCGTTATCCTCCTCTCGGTGGTAGTTGTGTTGCGTCCATACAGGCCTTCTCGGGTGCCGCTCTCCGACAGTTGCCGCAGCAACAGACAGATCTCGAGGAGCTGGTGACGGAAAGTGCGACTGTTGGGCATCAGGGAAGTCGTTGTTCAATTCCGTGCAGCGACTTAAATCCTCTCTAATAATCTGTCTTATGGTGTTCGCGAGATCGGCCGGCGACGTGTCGTCCTCGATGCTAGCAACAGTCGTTACATTTGCCAGCCTGCCAAACTTCGGTGTTAAGCGGCGCAGTTTGAGGGCCTCGAAGGTGCGGCAATGACGTATTACGTCGGCCACTGAGCTAAGGCTCTCCTTGCCGATGAGGAAATTATATACGTCCTCCGCGATTCCCTTCAACAAATGTCCGACTTTGTCTTCTTCCGGCATTCGAGGATTGGCCATTCTGCATAGCTTCAGTATGGTTTCTATATAAGTCGTGCACGTCTCGCCTGGCAACTGAGCTCTTTGAAGAAGCGTCTGCTCGGCATGCTTCTTCCTTGTGACCGAATCACCGAAGCGCTCCTTAATATTGTCACGAGCCTTCAGGGGCGTTGTAGGGTTGCTGGTAGCTGGGGGGCTAGCTTCGGCCAAAAGACGTCCGTCGGGGCTGGCTCTCAAGGGGGGAAGAAGCGCGCGGTCTTCTTTGTTCTCGTCGGCTAGCGCCATTCCAGTCTTCGACCCACTACACGCAGGTGGCATTATCCCCCTTCGCGAAAAAAAAAAAAACAGTATTGCCTGGATGCCACAACACAGTCCGAAACACACGAACGGACAACACAGTCCGAAACACACGAACGGAAACTACTAAAGAAGCAAGAGCTACAAACGCGCAACGTAAGGTTTCATGCGCACAACATGAACAACATCAGAACTCGGTGGGCTTTGGTTCCTGGTCTGTGTCTGCGGCGTCCTATGCGGGACCACCTCGTAGTTCACGTCGCTGATGCGGCGTAGGACTGTATAAGGACCAAAGTACCGGCTTAGTAGCTTCTCACAGAGGCCGCGGCGACGCACGGGGGTCCACACCCATACTTGGTCTCCGGGGTTGTAGGATACTGCTCGGCGACCGATGTTGTAGCGCCGGGCGTCTGCTTGCTGCTGCTGACCGATGTGGAGCCGTGCGAGCTGCCTAGCTTCCTCGGCACGCTCTGCAAATTCCTCTGCGTCAGGCGTCAGCCGGTCAGCGTCTTGACATGGCAGCATAGCGTCCAGCATAGTCTGCACTTCCCGACCGTAAAGAAGGCGAAATGGTGTAAATCGCGTCGTCTCTTGCACTGCGGTGTTATACGCGAAGGTCACGTAAGGCAAGATCCGGTCCCATGTTTTATGTTGAACGTCGATGTACATGGAGATCATGTCTGTAACGGTCTTGTTTAAACGCTCGGTGAGCCCGTTGGTCTGTGGATGGTAGGCTGTCGTCTTGCGATGTCTAGTGTTACTTAGTTCAAAGACTTCTTCTGTAAGCTGTGCGGTGAATGCTGTCCCCCTGTCCGTTATCACAGTGGATGGAGCACCGTGCCTCAGTACGATGTGGCGCATGAAGAATTGCGCTACTTCAGAAGCCGTAGCTCGTGGTATTGCCTGGGTCTCAGCATAGCGCGTTAAATAATCAGTAGCGACGATTACCCATTTGTTTCCATCGGCAGACAAAGGAAATAGTCCGAGAATGTCCATGCCCACTTGGTCGAAGGGTGTGCGAGGAGGTTCAATTGGCTGAAGCAAGCCAGCCGGCTTAAGGGAAGGTGTCTTTCGGCGCTGGCATTCACGACAGCTTTTTACGTAGTCTTTGACGCTGGCCGAAAGCCCAGGCCAATAATACATCTCACTCACTCTGGCGAGTGTTCGCGAGAAGCCTAAATGGCCAGATGTGGGCTCGTCGTGGCAAGCAAAGAGCACGTCGTCTCGCATGTCCCTTGGCACTACGAGGAGGTAGGCACGGCTGTTCGAACGGGCGTTCTTCTTATACAATACGTTGTCTCGCATACAGAAAGACGTCATGGAGCGGGAAAGATTACGTGGTGTGGTGGCGTCGCGGCCCTCTAGGTGGTCTATGATCGGTCGGAGGTCCGCGTCGTCTCGCTGCCGTCTGATCAAGTCCGCTGAGCTAATGGCGCCAAGGAAACCATCATCGTCATCGTCCTCTGCTTCCCGACTGACCGGGTGCATAGGTGCGCGCGACAATGTGTCAGCGTCCTCGTGCTTACGGCCAGACTTATACACGATGGTGACGTCAAATTCTTGTAGCCGCAAGCTCCACCGTGCGAGTCGTCCTGAGGGGTCGCGCATGCTTGCCAACCAACAGAGCGCATGGTGGTCCGTCACTACTTTGAAAGGACGACCATAAAGGTAGGGGCGAAACTTGGTGATCGCCCACACGACTGCGAGGCACTCTTTCTCCGTAGCCGAATAATTCGCCTCAGCACGGGATAGTTGTCACGAGCCTTCAGGGGCGTTGTAGGGTTACTGGTAGCTGGGGGGCTAGCTTCGGCCAAAAGACGTCCGTCGGGGCTGGCTCTCAAGCGGGGAAGAAGCGCGCGGTCTTCTTTGTTCTCGTCGGCTAGCGCCATTCCAGTCTTCGACCCACTACACGCAGGTGGCAATATCGGACATGAAACGGTCCCATGTTGTCAAGGTCTCTTCGTGATTGTCAAACCACATGAGTGCCGTCTCGGTCAAGAAGAATACAACGTTTGCGCGCCGCGCTGCGCTGTCCCAACAATAGTGCTTGCTCACCCGTTCGTAGTGGTTCAGCCACTCGTCCACGTCCTCACCGGGCTTTCCTCCGAACATGCGGGCCTCAACCAAGTGCTGGCGTGGCCAAGAACCAGCCGCCGTTGAGGGCGAAGGTGTTGTTGGCTCGCTCCGTCTGTTGGCTTCGGTGTGGGACATCTCGGACGCCGAGGGCGACGGAGGCAATCCAGCAATGCGGCGGCTTCGACGCAGATCAGGCGGTTGGGGAACCGTGTTTCCCGTGTTTCGTTGTGGTCGGGGTACCCGGCACTTCCACCACTAACTGTTACGGATGAAGGATGTTTATTTACAAGTGACGGTCAGCGGGGATGAGGGATCGCCAAGGTAGATAGCCACGAAGATGGTGCAATGGCGCACTCCACTTCGTCGTCCTCTTCCTCATCTACCATCTCCTATTCTTTCCGTTACAATAGTCTCGCCGTATTTTCCCCGCGCGTTGTTCTTGAACAGTTCCAGGCTCCCAAGCAGGTGTCGGTTGCGACGACGAAGTGGCCGGTAGGATGCTGGTTGCAACGACGACGTGGCCGGTAGGATGCTGGCGATGTGGGGCCAGCCACGGGTCTGTTGGCCGCAGTAGTGGCCCTTACGCCGCAGCGCCTGTTTCGGCAGCCACGGCAGCTGGTAGGCCGTGGTAGTTAACTCGAATCTCCAGCTACTGGATTCGACGGCACCGGTAGCTGGAAATGACCGCCTCAGTAGCCTGGCTGTCGCCGCAGTAGCCGAGAGCACCGCCGCCTCGTCTGGCGCCCTGGACCCGACGCCCAGCGTGGAACACGGGCCCTTGAGGTCTTCTTCAGCGGTTGTTCAGCTCGCCTGGCTCCCTGAGCCCAGCAGGAACGCAGGTCTTTGGCGTCGCAATGCGCAGTGGCAGTTGCTCGTAGATTCTCTGGACCGGACGTCCAGCGAGAATCAGCTGGCTTCAACGTGGCGCAGCACGAACCACTGCACGCACCACGCACCACAAGCGCCCACTTCTTCGTTCTCGCCCCCGCACAGCGAACACTGAAATGTTTGTATTGCGCGCCTCTATCATGACAGCGGGGCACCGAGAGCGGTCGCATCTTTCTGCGCCGCAGTTGTCGCACCCTTCGGGGGAACTGACGAACGGTGCAACGGTAACATCGGGCGTGCGGAAAAAACGTGAGTTCGATGCGTCGTTGCGGCACTGACTTTGGGGGCGTATCTCTTTCCAGCGATACTGGCGATCGTCTTGTTTGCGTTCACCTGCTGCGCCGCGACCGCGCGAGTTCTGCGCATGTTGCTGCCAAATGCGCTGCACTGGCTTTCCGAGCTGTTGTGCCTCACAAAGTGCTCACTCGCGCAGTTGCGAAATTTCTACAGCTCGGTCAAATGTCACCGAGTTGCCTTCAAGCAGCAACTTCTCTCGCAGCCTTGGGCATGAAACTCCGGCGACAAATTGCTCGGCCAAGTTTTCGTCAGCTACAGTGTCGAAGTTGCAACATGCTGCTAGCTCATGCAGCGCCAGGGCGAAGTTGGCGAATGACTCACCTGGAAGCTGGTGACGCTCTCGGAAGCGGTGCCGTTGGACGCGGACATTGATGGGGGTAGTGAAGTGACGCGCCAGTGCCTCGACGGTTGTGTCGTATAGTTTGGCTGCATCGTCTGTCCCCCTCTGCTGGGTGGTCGTTGCGGGGAGTGCGTCGAAAATGCGTTGGCCTTCTGTGCCGAGGCAATGAAGGAGGATAGCTCGACGGCGGGCCGGTGATAGTTCGTCGGCACCGGATGCCAAGATGTAGTTTTGAAAAGTCGGTACCAGCGAGGCCATGGCACCGCTGGCGTGCCAGGTGTGGTAAGAAACGGTGGTGGGGGCGTTATTCCGGCTCCAGCGTCCATCCTCGTCGCCAATGTAGTATCGCGGCCGACGGCCGATACCGGAGCGACCTCCGCACACGAGCCACCACTGCAGGCTAACGAACAACAACCTTCATTGATGATGTGCCCATGTATATATACAAATGGCAACAGATGGTAGCGCCATCTGTCGTGGCGGAATGTAATTACAATACAACAGTGACCACCGCCGAGTCCTCCGCATGTGCCATGGAATGCTTTGTGCTTCTCCTTGGCGGCGGCTCGTGCATGGCCTCCATCTCTCACGGCCGACATACGAGCCCTGTGTCACATAGAACGTATACATTGTGCGCCTGCAGCTGGCCCCCTGTTCGAGTGTTTACACAGTGTGCCCGAGTCGCACATGGGGCGCATCATCGACATCTACGAAGGCATCGTGTCTGATGACCCCGTGTCCTGTGCGTGATGGCCTGCTCCTCACCGCGACCTTCACCTGCGCATGTCTTTGACTCTCCCGGGAGTGCGTGCGAAGCAGCACATGCCTTGCAGTGCGGTCGCGCGGGAGGCAGCGGCGAGGATGTACGACGACCTTGCCGGATGGACACAGCTGTTTATGGATGGCTCGGTGTTGGCAGACCGATCGGCTGCTGCTGCCTGCACCACGCCCGGACTCTGTGTGTCCACGCAGTGCCGCCTCGTATACCGTGCCTCATCAATGGCTCGCCGGGCTCCAGCTGGCTGCGGACCTCCTTCGGGAAAGGCCGGCCGTCGCAGCTGCAGCCGTCTTCTGTGACTCGAAACTGGCTCCGCGTCTACTCGCGAAGGAGGAACACGGCCCATCGCTCGCCTAACGTATAGCCCACAGCCTTCTGTCCCTACAGGAGAGCGGACTCGATGTGGTCCTCCAGTGGCTCCCTGCGGACATGGGCATCGCGGGCAACGAGGCAGCAGACGACCTAGCCAAGCGCGCCTACAGCCCAGACACCTTGATAAGTGATTGCACGAGCTCCTACGATTCCGCGAGGACAAACTTTCGCAGAGAGCTCGCGTGCGCTCATCCCGACCTCAGTGTTGTTGACGGCAGCCAGCCACGCCCACTCCCGGCAACAGGTCTCGCCCGGCGAGAGCGGGATCTCCTCCTCACCATGCGCACCGGCGGAGCTTGGGAGTTTGGCCGGCAGAGCGCCGTCATCGACTCCGTGGTTTCCCCTCTCCCGCCTGCAAGAGAGGGGAAACCCTCCACCACCTTCTGTGCGAGTACGCAGCCTTCAACAGTGCGCGTGATCAGCTGCACGCTCAATACCAGAAACTCGGGCTGCCTTGTGCCACTGAGCAAGACGTCCTATTCCCTTCTGGCTGCTCTGAGCGATAAAGCTCTGCTCTCGCCGCCCTCCTGACCTTCATTGAGGACTCCGGACTGCTAGGGCGGTTTTAAACCTGCTCGACACTTCACTGTCTGCTAACTCTGGCCCGGCTGGTCACGGTGTGTGTGTGCTCCTCGTGCTCTGAACTTTCTTACCCCCTTCCCCTTGAGTGTACCGGTTGAGGTGCCCTCTCCAAAGAGACAGTTATCATGTACTCTCCACCCCCTTTCTATTTTGCCGTGACTTCAAGAATCTCTCCCTCTGCTACCGTGTGCATCAAAGCATTGAAACAGCACATGTCAAGGAGACTTCAGTTACACAATGTGCACAATTGCTAAAGGTAGTCTCATAGTATTGGCAGCATTGACAACTCGTTCAACTTAATATGTGAGGCGATCTTGTGTGGGGCCCTAGGATAGGGGACATTGTAGTGGGATAGGGGTTTTATGTAGAGACTGATGCGGCAAGATGGGAACCATAAATGTACAAGGGACCCTGGAGAATAAGAAACGTCTCTGTGGCAGTGATCATAAAGTTCCTTCTGAGTGGCTTGAGAGATGGTGAGGCATTCATGGACGATTTGATGTGCTGTCTCATGCTGTGGCGTCGCGAACATACACAACGGGATAACTTGAAGCTGGTCTGTCAAGATGCAGTGAAGGTTCGCAGCCATAGAGCAGGTAAAACAGAGAACAGCTGGTGGTGTCATGCCTTGAAGAGCTTTAGGCAAAGGTAACATCCAGGTTGCATCCTAGCCGCGATGGTCTCTGGAAACATACATTGGTAGCATGTCTCTGAGAGTTCAGGTGAAACGCTCCGTAAGGCCATTTGTTTGAGGCTGGCATGCTGTCGTGGATTCGTGCTTGGTGAAGCAGGTGTGAGGGACCTCCTTAATGACGTGGGACAAAAAGTATGCACCTTGATCAGTAAGAAGTTGTCGAGGAGCACTGTGGCACAAAATGATGTCATAAAGAAGAAAGCTCGTGTGGCACAGCTGGTGGGAAGAGCGTGAGAAATGGTGTATCACGTTGCGTGGCAACAGCAGTCCACTTGTTCCCGTATGCCAGTGTAGGAAAGGGAGTGAGAAGGTTGGGCCCTACGTAATAGGAAGGTTCGACGGAAGTATCAATAGGGGGAAGAAGACCTGCTAGCATCATTGCTGGCCACTTTAGACGTCGACATAGGTCACAGCTGCCGACATAATGTTGCACGGAACAATAGAGGCGAGGCCAGAAGCGGTGCCAGGTGTGATCATAGATGCTTGTAATACCAAAGTGACCAGCAAGCGGGAGGGCACTATGAGAAGGCGTTCAGGGCCATCAGTGTGCATATTGTGGCGGTCCCATCATGAAGGCAGAACATACAGAGTGAAGGACTTGATGTACCACAACCCAGGTTATCCATAATGGAACGTAAAGCTGGGTTGCTGAGTTGTTCATGGCCTACATTATGTAAATCGGGTATCGACAAAATGCTGGCCTCAATGTCTTTCACAACGTTGTCAGTCAGGCTAGTGGGATAACGTAACAGACAAACGGCGTCTTGATGGCGGTGACCAGACTTGTAAATGACCAAGACCAAGTATTCTTCACGACAGAGAGCTCAACGAACGAGGCGGCCTGTAGGATCTTTGAGCAACGAAGGCCAGCAAAGTGCGTGATGGTCAGTTACAATAGTAAAGGTGCATCCGAAAAGGTGGGGATGAAATTTAGCAACTACACAAACAAGCGCAAGGCACTCTCTTCTCTGGTGTGGAGAGGAGGCGCCTGGTATAGGCAATAACACATTCTTAGCTGCGCTGATGCTGTGCGAGAACAGTGCCGATTCCATGGCCACTGGCATTGGTGTGTACTTCAGTTGGTGCAGTTGGGTCAAAGTGTGCTAATATTGGGAGAGGGCATCGATGAGCACCGAGAGGGCAGAAGCTTGGGAAGAGCCGCAGGTGAAGATCACACCTTTTTGAGTAGTGCAACGAGGGATCTTATAAAACAGCGGAAGTATGAGCACAGCCCGATGAAGCTCTACACGTATTTAAGCAAACAAGGCAGTGCTAGCTTCGTCGGGACCAGACACGCTGAATTCAGATGTAGAGCTGTGCAAATAGCAAAATTTTGAGTGCAAAGCGAATTCGAATGTTCATGTTCAAGTGTGGATCGAATCAAATATTTTTCGAATAATCTTTGAACATATTTTGCATGATAACATCTCAGATTACAGAGAAATGTGCTGCTAAACATGGGCAAAAATGATTTATTGCATGACTACTGTACTTCCACAATGTTATTCCAAAGTCCCGAGGATGCTGGAGAACAGTCCAACAGAGAACTGTGCAACGGGAAGCTGAGCTAACTTTGCCACAGTACAAGTGTTTTCCGCAGTACACAAGTGTTGCCGCAGTACACAAGTGTTAACTTTGCTGTGTTAGCTTCGTCACAGTACAAAGATGTTTGCTTCCCTGCAACTCTGGCGCACTACACGAGTGTTAGCTCCGGCACAGTACAGAGGTGTTATGCGGCGAAGTGCACCAGATGCGGTAATGGGCCACTTGTCATGAGACATAGCATATTTTTACCCCTTAATTACCAACTTCAAATAGTTCGACTAGTGTAAATCGAATTGAATAGCAAATACTATTAGAAAATTATCTGAAATTTCGAATGCACACCTCTGTTAAAAAGATGCCCGAGTACACTTATTTCATGGGTTTTGAAACAGCATTTGGAGGCGTTGAGCAGGAGACCATTGTTACGGGATACATTGGGAACAGTAGGAAGGTGCTTGAGATGGCTGTCAAATTTTGTGCAAAAATGATGACATTGTCTGAGTAGCACAGGCACATTGATGACCTGGAGCTGTACAAGAGCAAGTCCATCATGTGCTCGAAGGTTGCGGCGCATTGCAAAGACCAAATGGCATAATTTTTAATTCCTAGAGGGGGGGTCAGGAGCTCCATTCGAGGGCCTTCCTGTTACACAGCCTGGGAATTGAAGGGCAGCGTATTTTCTTCCCTCTACCATCCCATGGTCTTTGAACCCACCCTGCCGGTTTCCACCGCGACAACTTCTGATGGGGCCAAACAGCCGCCCACTGCCCCATCGTCATACGACGAAGCCGTCGCTGCGTTAACGCAACATTTTGCCTCGACAAGCGATGTCGTCATGGAACGCCATTGCTGCCGCTACCGCACCCAGCAACCAGGTGAGCTTATAAAAGAGTACGTCGGGGCTTTACAAGAGCTTGCTGCTTCGTGTTCTTTTGTTGCCCTTTACGACTACCTCCGCGACCAGTTCCTAGAAAGCGTCATGTCACAAGACGTTCGTGAACGGCTGCTTCTAGAAGGTTCATCACTTCCCTTTTCACGCGTCGTTAGTAACTGGAGCAGGCCGCTCAGCAAGTTCGCGAGCTTGCTTCCGAACTCGTTCAGCAGTTAACTTCACGAGGTGTTCAGCGCTCAGGGCATGCAACGTGGCTGTGCTCGTCTTCCTGTCGGTCTGCTTGCCCTGGGCTCTTCTGCGACTCGAACAAGGCGCCACCGCACTGTTTCTGTTGCGGTTCCCGCTAGCACCGGGCTTCGTTATCCGCCTGTCCAGCACAAGGTCAGTGCTGTTTTCACTGCACTCGCCTTGGGCACTTCCACTCAAGTCTGTAACAAGCGACAGCTTCAGTGCACCGTGGCCGTCCATGAAGTCGACTGCCAGGACTCGTCCAATGATGCTGAAAGGTTGAGTGTTCTTGCCGTGGTCTGTCCTGCTCAAGCCAGCATTTTCGTTGACGTTTTCATCACCGGCAAATCCTTGAAGTTTCTTGTCGACACTGGATCGTCTGTTTCCATCTTGGAAGAGAACCTTTTTCAGCGGTATTTTTTTGATGAGTCACTTCTTTCTGCTCCGCAAGTGAAAGTTCTTGATTATTCAAAGCGCTGCATTCCTGTACATGGTTGCTTGTTCACAGAAGCCACATTCAAGGGATGCACGGAGTACCTCCTGTTCTACGTTGTGCCGAATGGCACATCCATTCTCGGAATTGATGCAATCAAGTCTTTGGACCTACACATTGAAGGGTCGTCGCTGCATTGCTTCGAGACATTGACCATGCCAGCAACAGTAGACACGGCCCAGCTCTCAGCCCAGCGCCAAGTTTCACCACCCAACCCTCTTCTGAAGACCTTATCTAGTGAGTTCGGCTCTGTGGTGAAGTGCCTCATTGCGGCGTCGACGACAACGAAAAGGCAAGAGAAACGCGCAAGCACGAGTCGACCCGATGGGCCGTTTTTTGAACGCCACGCTGCACGTGCCCGTGGGGTGCGTGAACGAAAAACAAAATAATAATGAAGAACGAGCCACGGCAGCCGACAGACGAAGGGAGACATCGGAGTGGAGAAGACGCGCTGTCCTGGTCGGGCGTCAACGCCCGGGAGGCGAGCATTTGTCGGAGGGACCCAGTCGAGCACCAATGCCAGAGGGACCTCGAGAACGACACGTCCCCTGCTCCGGACGCTCAGCAGACGACTGGCAGTCTTCGTCGACCCTTCGTCCGCAAGACTTCTGGTGCCTGCCTCGCCGTTCTAAAAGCCCTCGACGGACGCTGGCCCGACGCCATCGACGCGCCGGAACGCGTGAGCCTTCCGAGCCTTTTGAACTCTTTTAAACAGTTGCTATAGAGACGCTACACATATTTTGTATATATTATTGTCTTGTCTTGTGTCTTCTGTGTGCTGTTGTTGAACTGCGTTTGTGCATCTCTGTGTATTTGCGCTCCAATACATGTTCGTGTGCTGTGCCAGCCAGCGTCTTGGGTCTCTTCCTTGCTGCCCTCGGAGGCGTCTCTGACCTTGCCTCTTTGAGTCTGCTCCCCCGAGCCTTTTTATATTTCGTAACAGGCTCCCTCGTCGCACCAGGCCTTGGTCTCGCCAAGGTTTCGTCCATCGGATCAAGGTCCGACTTGCAGTGCCTCCTGTGGCATCTAAACTTTGGCGTCTCCCTCTGTCACTCCGCCCTGAAGCTTCAGAAGAGCTACGTCGGTTGGATGTCATCGAGCGCGTTAGTGCCTTGGAAGGGGTGTCCCCCATCGTCGTGATAAGGAAGAAGGACGGTGGCATTCAACCCTGTGTTGACTTCGGGGGACCTAACAAAGCAGTCGTCACTGACCCCTTTCCGCTTCCTCACACTGAAGAGCTCCTGAACAGCCTCGTCGGTGCCACTGCGTTCTCCCAGCTGGATCTTGCATCCGCCTACCACCATGTTCTGCTACATCCCGAGAGTCGAGACATACATGATAGCAGTCATCATCCTTTTCTTTAACGAAAAAAGCTTCTAAAACATCTCACCCTATTCTTTTCTGACTTCTTCCCAGGATCTTAAAGTTGTTGAGCAAAAGCTCATGTCTGAAGCACGTGCTGCATTGAGTGGGCAAGCTCGCTTTTGTCGTCTATTGCAGAGTCACATGGCATGCTCCCCAGCACGTTCGTTCACACGGGGCCATGTTTGGCTCGGATAACACTTTTGCGGCGCAATTTGTGAAGATTTCACCGTGCTTGATCTCACAGTCATTTTGTGTTTCCGCTAATCATAATCCGGCAAGCTTTCCTGGCACAGAAAAAACTACCCACCTTCCTCAAATTGTGGGTGGCTTTGTGCATATACGGCACGACAGTCTGTTTCTCTCTAGGTAGGCCCCCGGGGCTGCTGCCACGTTCCACCTTCTTTACCTTCTTAAGAAGGTTGTCAGCCACGGCTGTGGTGCCCTTGCAGGGGAAGCTGGCTGAAGGCATCCTCTCACCCCTTTCCCTCCAATATGACATGTGAAGATGCATATAAATGCTGCCTCATGAACGAGTCGGTAGTTTGTGCTCCTTCCATCTACTTTGCTTTTTTCCTGTGTCCATCCATTCGTCTGTTCAGCATTACATAGCTCAGACATGCACAAATTCGCCCAGCAAGAAGTTTTTCTAAGATAACGGTAACATTGACTTGAATGTCCAAAAGGTTCCGGCGCACAGAGATCATCAGCAGAAGTTTTTTATGCATGATCGTTGATGTAGCGTCACCTCTGGGAGCTGCATAGTCTATACTCCGATGCAGGTCAAGAAAAAAGCGGCGTCTCCCTGTCAAAGGACACCCCTCCAGCCAGTGGTGCCGCTCTGTCAACGTGACGTTACGGCAGTCTGCCTCCACACTGCACTCAGGAGAGAAACCAGAGCTCAGCTCTGAGGCAGTCTTCCGCGATGTCACATTGGCAGAGCAGCCCTCTGGCAATGGTGAATGGCTGAAACTCTTGCTCGGACGGCTCGCATCAGAAGTCAGGGAATGAGGTTGAGGAGAGAATCAACGAGCAGTGCCTTTGGGACGATGCAAAGTTCCATTATTCCAGGGAGAATTGCACCAGTTACGGCGATAACGTGCCGTGTGTCCAGTGTGGAAGCGCTTGAAACACATGGGCCGGGTATCGGACGTTCTCCATTCAGCATGGTTTCACAGGTGTGCGGCATAGCCTTGGTTCTGGCTCATAGTGGCGTAAGTATTCTCGGGCGCAAAAAGAGAACAAATGGAAGTGAGTCCAAGGTTTTCGAACTCCTGTTGGAAGACTGCCTGTGTGAGGGACATGGTGGGCAGATTCGCTTGTGGCAAGTCCGAAGGTATGGTGGTAGCAGGCACCATGGCCTCCAGTCTGGCGAATAAGGTGGGTGACATTCTGCGATGGCGCAGCTTGTGGGAGTACTGGGGGGTCTTTGTGTTATGCAGTAGCATTGGGCAGCCTAATAAACTGGTGGGTGATGCGACGACTCTTTGCTTGTTCAAATTACTTGCACTCCTTGATGCCATCAAGTGTAGTGCAGTCCTTGAAGGTCAACAGGCTGAATGCTGTTGGAACCTACACTCTTAGCTGAAGGGGGAGTAATGCGAGGGTAGGACAACATCATTACTCTACCCAGAATTTTTCAATTCTAGGTGGGAGGAATGCAGAGTCAGCCGCGGGTCTTACTCTTCCGTTCAAGGAAGAGTAACACAGTCTCTGAGCTCCCATGCTGCTTATGTAGAGTTAGAAACTCGCGGAACTCCAGTGTCCGTAGCGTGAACAGCGCCCAGTACTCCGTCGTTTGCAAATATCGCCGCACAACGATATGAGATTGCAACGTTGCTGGCAGCGACTACCTGGATGCGGCAAGCCTCAGCGTACCTTGATATCCTGATTATACAGTCCAACAAGGAAAAGTACATGCGACTCTCTGCGAACGCGCTGCGTAAAGATTGTGCGTGGGCGCACGTAGTCTGATCGCATCTCCGGACGGCCTGCCTGACGTGCACCGATCGGCACCAGCAAGAGAAAGCAAGCCAAGAATTCCACCACTGCACTTCTAGTACGCTGCTAAAGACGAGTGCACGTGCAAGGACACAGAACAAAAAGCAAAAGCAAACGCAGGCGGGTGGAGAGATATCAATGGAACAGCGAACAGCGCCGGGCGCCGGTGCGAGGGTTCCGTCGGGCGCCAGTTGCGCCTGTGCCACTGTGGGTGCCCGAAGCAAGTTTAGCCGTATCGCAGATATCGAAATTATGGCCAGTTGGCTCTGTGAACGCTGCATGAGAATGGTGTTGTTGAGTTGACACAGTGTGCATGTTTTGTGCGGGCAGTCTTACTGTATTCTCGTTGCTGAACGCGAAGGTTGCGATGTGACGACAGGGCAACTTATGTCATGCTGTGACAGTGATGGTTTCGCCATGCCGCGACACGCAACCATGCAAGCTTGGTCCAGTCTGGCGCACCCATGGTAAGTCATGCATTTGTTTTGTTTGTTTGTTGGTCTTTATTGCCGTTGATGCATGTGTACGTGTTGTTCTACACAGCGCGCTGTCTAAGCGAAAGTAAAAGCAAAAAAGAGGCGTTAGGCGCATATACAGTGGAACCCCGCTGTTACGTTCCTCACTGCTGCGTTTTCCCGGCTGTTACGTTGTTTTTCATCGGTCCCGGCATAGCTCCCATAGGGTCCCATGTATTGCAAACCCCGCTGTTACGTCCCAACTGTGGGCATGTTCCCGCATTATGCGTCGCATCCTGGCACGCTGTACCCGCCCGGGCATCGCTATTTTGATTTTACTTTTGACAGTGTTGGTCACGCTTGCAGGAATCGCCGCCCGCTGATGGCTGCCGAGATAGCGCCAGCGCTATCTCGGCAGCGGAGCGACACTCCCCACCCCCCTCCCGCTTTCGTTTCCTCCCCGCTTCGACGGCAGGCGATCCGATCGGGGTGATGTTATTGCCTCCGAGCGACGGAGATGTGCCTGGCGTGTTTGATCTCTGCTTCAGCCGTTTTCGTCGCCCCCACTCGAGTGCTTTTATTCTAGCGACCGTACTTTAGGCTCTGGGGGCTTCCGGAGAAAAGAATCGGAAAAAGGAACATCGCACTCGCAGCCCCTTTTGCGTATGACTGTGCTCGCCCGCGCAGCGAGGGGCGCGGCCGCGCGGCTGTCCAAAGTCTGTCTGTGCGCTCGCCGGCGAGCTGGTTCGGGGCCGGACGGCGAGCGCAAAATATACGAGAAATTTTTTTTTTTTTTTGTATTGCTGGCTAAATGTCAGGGGTGCGCAAATTATGCGAGGGCGCAAATTATGCGGGTAAATACGGTTAAGAAGCACTGAAGACGGAACGTGAAAGCGCTATCGAGCGATCGCGGACCCGACGCGACCAGCCGACCAGCCGTACTCGCAATCACAAACCACGCGCGGGGTGCCGGAACAGGATGCGGTGATCGCAGTGACGGGGCGACTGGCCTCCAAAATTGGCGCGTCACGCTGGAACTAAACCTCAATGATCACAGTTTTGATTGCGATCTCTGAGGCCATACTTTCTGTCATCGTGGCGCCGAAGGCTATAATGGCGGCCCATTCACTGCGCTCGACATCGACAGCCACGAACGGAGTCCGAATTATCGAATTTAGAGCTAGAAACCGTCCGAAATGTCAGCCGGTTTTATCACAATAAGCCTATGTTGGCACTAGCGGTACTGCGCGGCTGTCCGGATTATCGGTCGGCGACCTAGATGGCTCATATTGCTGAAATAAATTGTTTGAAATCAAAGCGGCCCTGTTCTCATTCATTTTGGGAGCTTTCCTCACTCTTGCGTTTTCCCGGCTGTTACGTCCCCCCCCCCCCTGTCCGCTGAAAAACGTATGAATGGGGTTCCACTGTATAGGAACGACGCGACATAAATGTGCGTTTAGGAAAACCCGTGAAGGCAATACAGGCGCCAGAAGGTAATTCGATCAGCTCGTGAAGTCACCCCTTCACTTAAAAAAAAAAAAGTCTTGTGTGATAATATTTCATGCGAGAAGGCTTAAACTTCATGCTTTCGGTGAATGTAAACTTACGCGAAAGACTGCGGCTGTCACAAATAATAATTGCTCGTGTAGTACGTGCTGACACCACGATATGATCATGAGGCACGCAGTAGCGGAGGGCTCCGGAAGTGTTGACCATCTGCTGTACCTGCTGTACCTGCCCGAAGTGCCTCACGAAGAGCGGACGAAGTCAGGAGACACACTCTCTTTTTGCCCCCTTCGTGGGCATATTATGAAAATGTCCAGATAAAATGAAAATGAAAAAAAAAAATGAAATGAAATGAAATCTGGTGTTCCTTTTGATGCGCACTGATAATGCGCAGTATACAGGCCTCTCGCCTTTTCGCCTCCTTCAAAAATGCAGCCGCCGTGGCCGGGATCTAACCGTCGTCATTCCGTTCAGCAGCCGATGTGTTTATCACGTCGTCATGTGTTTATATGTGCATGTAACCCATATTTTTAACATTCGTTCAGTTCGGATAATCAGTTCTTTTGTTTTTCCCCCTCAGGCGGGCAATATGTCCACATTTGCATATTATTGGCACCTAGTAACACTGGGGCGGCCTTTGACAAGGTGCTCGAGTGCAACATGTGTAACTGCGCGATGGACATTGCGGACCTTTTTAAACTGCACATGTAACGTTCTTTTGCGTTTCTTTGCCTTTGTGCATTTCGTATAAATGTGTGTGCCGCACAGCAAGTACGAAGCTCACAACAAACTACTTACCAGAATCTCACTGTTAAGTGTAAGATGTGTTTGAAAACTAGACTGCTATAGGAGAAGCGAAGTAAGCATTTTCAATGAAGATTTCATTTTTATGTGCACAAAATGTCTAATGGACCTCGTTATTTTGTATCTTTTCCAGGAAGATTTTTCCGGTGAAGCAGCGAGAGTTGCTGGCCTACCACTTTTTCCACAAGATCAATCATGGGAAAGCTTCCCTGTGCCTCACAATGTGCTGGATCAAATTCGCATACCTTTAAGACTATTAATGAAAAATGGGACTTTTGCGGTAGGCTATACACAAACTGCTGGCAAGCATTTGCAAACACTCCACTGCTGAAAACATAGCACTTTTTAAAGACCCCTGTGGAAACTCCTTCAATTGAGCCTTGATTAAACCCTGACTGCTTCACAGCCTACTCAGCTTTCATTTAAGCTCATGCTACTTACTAATTGGCTCCAATGTAGGCAATACCTAAATGCATGTCATTGCTTAGGTCAAAGGGGCTTTCAGCCATGGTGCTAGGTATTCATTTATTTTGAATAGGAAAAGAAGGCATGTACTATGTACTGTGACATTAATGTTAAGCAAGAAAAGATCCTGCAGGTCCTCCACACTGTGTGAATCGGCGTCATGTGAAGCAGTCTGCAAAGAACTTGCCAATGACGAATTCTTTGTCATTCAGCGAAGTGTTACGGGTAGGATCAAGCTCCTTGTGCAGAATGCATGAATACCCACTCAAGATGTATGCTTAACGTGGGCTAGCCAAGAATGTTGATAGCATGGTGAATGAGTGATAGCTCATGGTACGATGTAATATTGATACTCACATTAGTCCAAAGCACAAATGTCTATTTTGTCGAAGAAAAATGCACTATATGGTGCGTGCGTTGATGTGGTCTCATAAGCATTGTTTGTTGATGTATTCCTACGGTATATAGCAAAGTCGCACAATAGCATACAGACATATATGCATTGCTATGATGGTGCTCATCATACATTAGAAGTGCAATTCACAAAACACAAGCACCAATATAACAAATGCTGGTGCAATAGGCTTATTTACTCTGACCGCGTTGGAGGAGCCGCCGTAGCTGTAGCGTGCCTGCTTGGCACCTTGAGGGCCAGTGTTCAGTGCCCCCCCTACCGCTTCGTAGGCTGTGTGTGTGTGTGTGCTATGTCTGCATTCCAAACGCAAGCTACGAGAAATGGTCCTCTCTTGGTTTAAGAGTGGAGCTGCTTAAGCTGGCTATTCTGTGTCAATCATGAACAGCAAAATGTGTGCCGATACTGGAAGCAATGCGCCATGTGAAGTGCAGAAAACTCCATGCAACGCTCAGTGTTGTGGGTTCGGTCCCTGCAGCCACGGTGTTTCATATGTCTATTTTAGTTGATCCTTGATTGACATAGGCCTTATCAAATTCAAACACCTGTGGCGCATACTCGCATTCTATGGTCCGAGAACTACAGTTGTGAGCTATGCATGATTGCAGTATTGTTAATCATGACATATATGATGAGTATATCAGGTTAGCAATATCAAATATTTGTCATTTGTGTTAGTCACACATTTATACCTTACCTCCAAAATGTTAGGGTCTACCAGGCAAATGAGATAGATAGATAGATAGATAGATAGATAGATAGATAGATAGATAGATAGATAGATAGATAGATAGATAGATAGATAGATAGATAGATAGATAGATAGATAGATAGATAGATAGATAGATAGATAGATAGATAGATAGATAGATAGATAGATAGATAGATAGATAGATAGATAGATAGATAGATAGATAGATAGATAGATAGATAGATAGATAGATAGATAGATAGATAGATAGATAGATAGATAGATAGATAGATAGATAGATAGATAGATAGATAGATAGATAGATAGATAGATAGATAGATAGATAGATAGATAGATAGATAGATAGATAGATAGATAGATAGATAGATAGATAGATAGATAGATAGATAGATAGATAGATAGATAGATAGATAGATAGATAGATAGATAGATAGATAGATAGATAGATAGATAGATAGATAGATAGATAGATAGATAGATAGATAGATAGATAGATAGATAGAAACTATGTTCACCAAGAAATGCTTCACATTTAATTATTCATCTGGTCACAACTCATGGCCCCAGCTAGCACGTAAACAGTTGAGTGCACTGATGTAGGCATGTCCATTATTGACAGTGGGATTACAAGTGAGCTGTAGTTGTGTATTAGTTAACCTCCCTGCCTTCCTGTCTCTCTCTCTCTCTCTGCATATATGTGTGTGTGCATGCACAGCGAAATGCCAAAGAATTTTGCAGCTTTCTTCAAGGAATATGTATTAGTTTGAGATATCTTTGATTAAATGCACAGAGAAAATGATGCTTGCAACTTGTAAATTATGTGCGTTACTCAGTGCTTTTATGAATTACGATTTCAACTTGTATACCAACACGCCTTTGTATGCTGTCACATATTTCTGAAGAGTGATGCTAGACTTAGCCTATGTAATTACCTTTGTGTGTTTGCAGACTCTATGTATGTACTTTGTACTTGCCATCTGTTAGAAACCTACGAACACATTGGTACACTGCTGTTAAGAAATGTGTGCACCACCGAGCATCATAGTAACATTCAAACCATATCAGTAAACAGTTCTTTCACACTGTTTTACTGCATCAAATTGCTGAGTATTTACGCTGTATTGTACACATTATTGTTCCATGTGCTCAATGTTCGAAAACAGTTTTGTGCGTGCTATGAAAATGTATATCTTTGCACTGACATGATAGTTGTTACTGTTTTGATTCCAATAAAATATTAGAAGAAACGTTTGTTGTGTTGCTTGTGGTGGGACAAATTGTCATGCTTGGGAACTAAAGAATAAAACTTGTGAGTGAAAATAAATTGCTAAAATAGTGATCTGTCATTGTTACTGCTGAAGTTCTACCAGGCTGATTTAACTGGTATTTCTTGCAACACACTGTATGAAAGAAATAGGTGGTGAAAGAGAGCAGTGATGTTCAAACGAGGACTGGCTGTTCATTTATCAATCACCGCATAGTTTGATGTGCGTAAGTGTAACACCAACTTAAGCATCAAATGCCTGGAGTGCTAAGAATATGTGGGAGTATATGCCAGTGACTTTCGGCTTGGAGGATCTCCGCACCTGTCGATCAGTCACCTGTGCCTGCTTAGTTTGTGAAATCTTCAGTTGCCAACAAGCATAGTGTTCTCCTCGTTTGACAACAGAAAATGTGTAGACGCTGCTTGTTTTCTGGAGATGGGTTATTTCACTGAAAAACAGAGTAACAGATTTTTTTTTCTTAACATTGATGCCGCAGCATCTGTGTAAGAGGCCCAACGCCTACATTTGCAAGAGAGTTTTTTTTTCTTAACATTGATGCCGCAGCATCTGTGTAAGAGGCCCAACGCCTACATTTGCAAGAGAGTTTTTTTTTCTTAACATTGATGCCGCAGCATCTGTGTAAGAGGCCCAACGCCTACATTTTCAAGAGAGTTTTTTTTTCTTAACATTGATGCCGCAGCATCTGTGTAAGAGGCCCAACGCCTACATTTGCAAGAGAGTTTTTTTTTCTTAACATTGATGCCGCAGCATCTGTGTAAGAGGCCCAACGCCTACATTTGCAAGAGAGTTTTTTTTTCTTAACATTGATGCCGCAGCATCTGTGTAAGAGGCCCAACGCCTACATTTGCAAGAGAGTTTTTTTTTCTTAACATTGATGCCGCAGCATCTGTGTAAGAGGCCCAACGCCTACATTTGCAAGAGAGTTTTTTTTTCTTAACATTGATGCCGCAGCATCTGTGTAAGAGGCCCAACGCCTACATTTGCAAGAGAGTTTTTTTTTTTTTTCTTAACATTGATGCCGCAGCATCTGTGTAAGAGGCCCAACGCCTACATTTGTAAAAGAGAATGCGAAAGCCTTGGTTTTAAAGAGGAGACCTGTCTTGCATAGGCTATGCTTCACCTTGCGGCACGGCACGCCTTGCTAATTCGTGTCATGGCCACATGCTGTTCAAAAATAGGCGCAATTAGCAAGGAAAGTAGCTGTCGCCGATGACCAGATTTAGTAGCTGAGCACAGCAAACACGACGACAGTATGTCGCACCAAACAGTGCAATGCGCGCAGGTATGTACTAATTGCGCAAACAGCTGATTGCCAAATCGATGTGGAAACGCCGCTGCCACTGCGTGTAGCGCACGATAGGTTACACGCGTATAAGTTATATATGTTGGTGTAGGCACCTCGTGACGTACGCAACTTTTGTATGCGAATGCGGATGGTTTTTGAACCGCTAGGAACGCGCTGGTGCCAGTGGACGCGTGCGGCTCACGGCGGCATTAATCAAAACTGCTGAACAGCACATGCCTATGGAATACGCATACTTGAGTATGACATGCCATGATGCCTTACTTTTACGCAGATGTTTGCTTACGTTTAGCGATCGAAACATCTGTGATGCGTAGGGTAGCACGAAATTGAGCACCGATTATAACGTGGTTGCGGCACGGCACGACGATCTGAAGAATAATTCATAGTGCAGTGCTTTGCGGTGGTTTTCTCACCACCTCGCAAGTTCTGCATTGACCGAACGGAAACACATGCTCATACCGATCAACTTCGAAGCTCTTAGGTTCAGAAGCAGAGTAGCAATGCATTCGGTAGATATATAAGGCCGCAAATAAGGCCGCTGGCAGACCGTGACGTGGTGTCGTGATTGGTAGAGTGTCCGCTTGTTGTGCGTGCGTACCCGGTTTCGAATCTCATGTTGTTGCTTGATTCCGTAGTGGTGTATGTTCTTGAGTTGTTTGATTTCTGTGCTGTGAAGTGCCCCTGTGATGTCCGACAATGTCAATAAGCGTTACAATGTTTACTTTGGCGGTGGTATCGACGAGTGATACACGTGACGTGCGTACACGAATCAGCTCGCTTTCCGCATTTACTGGTCATGGCGAGCTTTTTTATTTTTTCATTAGTGCTTCCGAATCAGCCTTGTCTACGATTGCTTTTACACCTTGATGATTATCAATGCGAGCGTGCGTGCTGCTACGGTGGACCAGCCGTGACGCATCGCAGCGTACGTTCTCGGTGCTGTTGCCGTGAAGAAAACATCTGATAACGGTATTAGCTAATCGTAACGACGTTAAATATTATGTTGTTTTGTTTTAACAGGTAGTGTACTCAATATCCCGAAGGGTTACCAGGTGTTTCCATGGATTCTGTCTATATTTAGTGCTTAATTACCCAGAACACCGCTATTCCCACTGGCAATACAGGGAAAGTCGAGACACTCTGAATGCTTTGCGCAAGGGGTGTTTATATGCTGAACGTTGGTGCGTTATGTGTGCGTTGTGCATGGGTGCATGTTTTATATGTGCGATCTCTCGTTTAGGCATGTTCTCTTGGCGTATTCGCTGTTGCATGGTACAATCTAAAGCTTGGCCGCACCATTTTCTTTCTTTTTTTTTTTTTTTCGTTACGTCCTGAAAAGAGTGCTTGAACTCCCGCGGAGAAGCATTACTTCACTCCCCTTCAGCCAGAGTGACAGAACTCTGTGCGAGAGTGCGCGCACTCTGTGCTACAGAGAGTGCACAGCACTCCTGAAAAGAGAGTGAAATATGGGACAGGCATTTACTCTGCCGAAAGGAGTGCCCAGCACTCTACTGCAGCTAAGAGTGTAGGAAAGAAGACGAAGGGAAAGCGGAGGGGCGACCCACTATGCACCTGTCTTCTTCTTCTTCAGATTCTATGATGCCATTAAAGCGATCGTAGTACAGTTCAGTACACGTCGAGTTTTTTATTGCCGTGTGCTACAGGATCGGCTTTGTCGTGCCATCACATATGGTGCCGAAACCCGGGATCTGCGGCTGATCGGCGACACGGACGGCAGTACCGACAAGAACGATTTCTCCGAGGAATAATCGTCGGTGTTTGGTAAGCCTCGTCGGTGGCCGCGCCCAGCAACGTCAATGAGTGGACGCAAGCACAAGGTTTCCTGTGAGTGCACTGCAGCAATGGATCGTTTGAAACAAGAGATCATCGGCACGCGCTCAGAATACCAAGGTAATCACCGAGGCGACAGCTATATTGCAGAGCGACAGCGCCGATAGAGCGACACTCATCGCCTTGAAGGAGCGACTGACATCCTGCAATGACAAGCTAACGAAGATATCAGAAGAAATGGAAGATCACATTGCAACGGATGAGGTCGCGTCGGAATACGCCGCAGCAGCAGACTACGAAGATCAAGCGCTAGCGACACTTGCACGTCTTCAGTGCCGAATCGACGACATGAACAAAGCGCAAAGAGCCGTCGATGCTGGAAATTCGGCGAGTACTGTCCATGCTGTTGCGAATGTCGGCAATGGAAACACCGGACCCCGCCTACCTCGATTGGAGATCAAGCCGTTTAGCGGAAACATACGGGAGTGGATGGCCTTCTGGGAGCAGTTTGACGGCACCGTGCATTCAAACGCGACACTGAGCCAGACAAGTTCCATTACCTCCGAAATTACTTGAGAGGAGAGGCTGCTTCAGCAATCACTGGATTTGCCACTACAAGCACCTCATGCTACGGAAATGCAGTTCAGTTGCTCAGAGACAGATATGGTGATAAATGGCAAATAGAGCAACACCACCTACGAGCCTTGCGAGACATTCGATGCGTGAGACTGGCATTTGATGTACAACAGCTGCGCATTCTATACGACCAAGTCCAGATGAACATGCGTGGTCTTGATGCTATCGGGGTGTCGACAAGCAGCTTTTCTGCGATGCTGTATGACATTCTACTAAGAGCACTGCCGCAAGAGATTGTCATTTCTTTTCATCGCCAGCGCCATATAAGTGAGGTCATGCAATGAACATCGGTTGCTACAAGCGAAGGAACAGGGTCATCGTGTCAGGAGCTCGAGAGCTTGCTACAGTTCACCCACATAGAAATAGAAAACCGAGAGTGATCAGGGACACAAGAATCGACAGAACGCACTTCCAATCGCAAGAATGTACCATCAGCATCGGTCCTGCACACCACACATACGGGAAAGCAGAGAAATGGTGAGTGTTTCTTCTGCAAATCTATGAGGCATGAAACGAAGGTATGCGACAGTTCTCTAACGATCGGAATGAAGAAACACAGACTCGCCAGAAACATGACGTGCTATAAATGCATGATACCGGGACACCAAGCCAGAGATTGTCGAAGACGCATACAGTGCATGTCTTGCAAAAAAAGGCACGCAACAACTATGTGCAATCCAAATGCAAAGGAAAAGCATAATAAGAAATTGAACACAATGACAGCATGTGTTAATGACACACAGTCAGATCAGAACGCAAGATCAACTGCCGTAACGAGCTGCCAACCTGACGAAGGTGTGCATCTGCAAACATTTCGTTCCTGGGTGGGAAGGGAACATAAGGCTTGCTACATAAGAGGAATTTTAGACAGCGGCAGCGAGCGTTCATTTATAAAGGAAGAACTCGCTACACGTTTGCAGCTAAAGGTAATCGGCGAAACGAAGCTGGCTATTAACACGTTTGTGTCTGAAGTACCTTCCGAACCACGGCGAAGTAAAATAGTTGAAGTGCACGTGAGAAGTCAGTTTGGTGACAAAGAACAAGTCATCGAAGCTATCACAATACCAGTGATTTGCCAAGATGTCGCACTGACAAATACTGACTGTTCCTTTGGAAACAAGCTTCGAGAACTAAAGATGGTATTAGCGGATGAGCTTACCATTCCTATGGCGCAAGCCAAGCCTGGAATAAGCTTGCTTATTGGATCAGACCAAATATGGAAGATCATAACCGGTGAAGTGATTAGAAGTCAAGAAATTGAAGGACTAGTGGCTATTAACACCATATTAGGTTGGACGCTGCAAGGACCTGTGAAGAAAAGGAGCTTTGTGAAAAGCACATCCAGGGTAATGGTATGCGTGTTAAGAACAGATACACATATGCAGGCGGAGATTAGTGATGGTCTGCAGTCCTTTTGGACTTTGGATGTTATGGGCATCTCCCCAGGGGAAGAACAGCTAACTTCTTCAAGCACGTTGTCCAGGTTCCTAGAAAATATTGTAAAGAAGGATCGACGGTACGAAGTTGCAGTGCCATGCAAAGAACCTGACATAGACATCATCAAAAACTACCTCATAGCATGTAACCGCCTTCAGAGCCTTATACGACGACTATCGGCTAAAGAGGGCCTGCTAGAACGCTACGACCACGCCATCCGACAGTATGCCGATTCGGGACACCCGGAAGCAGTTTCCAAAAGAAAACCCAACGAAGAGCGTACCTACTACATGCCGCACCGAGAAGTTATCCGTGAGGACTCACTCACTACGAAGTTGAGGGTGGTATTTGATGCCTCCTCACATGCAAGAGACAAGAAATCGCTGAATGACTGTCTACAAACCGGTCTGAACTTGAATCCTCAACTGCTGCAAGTCCTTATGCGATTTCGCTGGTACAAAGTACCAATGACTGCAGACATAGAGAAAGCATTTCTGCAGGTTGGTGTTAGAGCGCAAGACAGGGATCTTTTCAGATTCCTGTGGTTTGCTGAGAAGCCGATGTTACCATTCACGGAAGACGACATACAGGTCTGGCGAATGACCATAGTACCTTTCGGATCAACGTCAAGTTCATTCATGCTTACAGCAACCATTCAACATCACCTCAAAACAGGTGTAGCAAACGAGCGGTACGGAGTGGCCCAACTACTTGCTAAGTCATGCTATGTAGACGATTTGCTATTTGGGGCGGAGAATTTACAAGCAGCTGTAGAGCTATACGCCACGGCGAAGGAAATAATGAATGACGCTGGAATGCCACTCAGAAAATGGACAAGTTGTCAAGAGCTGCAGGAAATACTCGAATCAAATGAGCCAACTCTACCTAACAGCAGTGGACAAACGTCATTCAATACAAAAGTCCTGGGAATGACATGGAACATGAAGACCGACAGCCTTACTTACAGCTCTCAAAATATCTTGTCATTTCTGGAGAAGGCTCAAGATACAAAGCGCTTCCTTCTGCAAACAGTATCTAGAATTTATGATCCACTGGGACTAGTTAATCCTTTCGTGGTATGAGGGAAGATGTTATTTCAGCAGCTCTGGGTCCGTAAAGTCGACTGGGATGAAGAGCTGCCAGATGATATAGCACGGCAGTGGAAGAGCTGGAGAAGTGATTTGGTACATCTTCCCAAGGTCATTGTTCCCTGACGTTTGATGTCAGAAGCAGCTGAAAGTCATGACATTCAAATTCACACATTTGTGGACTCAAGCACGAAAGCTTATAGAGCATGCGCATATGTTCGCGCTCAGCTAGCTAACGGCGACATCAGCACAAGTCTCATTGCTGCGAAATCTAGAATCGCCCATTTGAAGCCTCTTTCTTTACCACGCCTCGAGCTAATGGGAACGCTAATAGGCAGCAGATTGCTGAAATATATAGAAGAAGCATATGCTCCTTTCTTTGACAGCCCACCTTCTTTTATATGGACAGACTCTACAATTGTTTTAAACTGGATTCAAGCAGATTCAGACAAGCAAGAAGTCTTCATCAGAAACCACATCGCTGAAATTAAAGCAGTCACACAGATACGGGATTGCAGCTGGCATCATTGCCCAGGTGATGAAAATCCTGCAGACTTCCGAACGAGAGGTGAATCGCTGGACGCCTTGATACAAAAGAGCGTTTGATGACAAGGACCGAGCTGGCTGCGCGGCGAAGTCCTTCTGAATGGCCACAGAGGAAACTCGTCGCCGCTGAAGAGGATCATGACGTAATCAACTCGGCACATATAGCCCTCCAAGTAGGTGAGAAAACGCATGATTGGAGAGCGCCAATCTTTGACGTGACAAAGCACAGTTCTCTCATCAAACTGCTGAGAGTCACGGCGTGGGTACAGCGCTTCACACACAACGCTAATAAAAGCTGCCCGAGGTGTGGATGTCTGAAGACAGAGGAAGTATTGGCAGCTGAGCGTTATTGGATACACCAAGTTTAAAGTGAAGCATTTGGTGAAGAAATGTTTACGCTTCTTAAGAAGCAGGTTCTCCCCAAAAGTTCAAAGGTGGCTGACTTACGACCATTTCTAGACGGAGACAAACTTCTTCGAGTTGGTGGGAGACTGCAAAACCTGAATGAAAGCCCTGGAACAAAGCATCCATTGGTGCTACCTAACAGTCATTATTTCACGTTCCTTGAAGTTCGAGATTTCCATGTTTGCACAATGCATGGAGGCATAACCGCCACGCTAAACCATGTGAGAGAGCGCTTCTGGATTATACGAGCTTGCTGAGCAGCGAAGACAGTGATAAACCGTTGTGCGTTATGTGCTCGCTATAGATCGAAGGCAAGCTCGCCGCCACAGGCTCCACTTCCGACCTGTAGGATTGAACGATCCAAGCCATACGACACTACAGGAGTGGATTTCGCAGGACCACTCTTTGCGAAAAAGGCCGGACAATGCGACCAAAAAATGTACATCGTAATTTTTACTTGTGCATCAACGCGGGCGATACACTTGGAATTAGTGACGGACATGACTGCAAAAGGCTTCCTACTGGCATTCCGCAGATTTATTGCCAGGAGAGGATTGCCCAGCGTTATTTACTCAGACAATGCTTGGTCATTCAAAAAAGCGTCTAAGGAGTTGAAGGAGATAATGGACCGAATCAAAGAGACCTCCTTCCAGTCATTCCTCACGACAACGCATTAAATGGAAATTCATCGTGGACGCTGCTCCGTGGTGGGGCGGCTGGTGGGAAAGACTGATTAGATCCGTGAAGACGTCCCTGCGGAAAGTCCTCGGACGAAATAGCCTTTCTGCTGAAGAACTCAGTACGCTAATTACCGAGGTCGAGGCTGTTGTTAATTCCCGACCACTTACTTATGCCTGCCTCGAAGCCGGTGAGCCATCCGCGATTACACCAGCACACTTCTTTATAGGCCAACAATTTACCACTTTGCCGATTGGTGATTGAACAGAAGATTCAGTGAACCACAGCTATGCGAAGGAATATTCACGCCGTTTACAACATTGTCACGAATTACCGCCGGAGAAGATCTCGGAGGGTTGTAGTACCGAGCGTGGAAGAGGGAGTGAGAGACGCTTGACGACCGTAGCGTTTTGTCACAGCAAACCAAACTTTTATAGCACGGCAAACGCAAACCCAAAAGTGAACAAAATATATACACGCCAAAAAATACAATCAACACTGAGATTCCTCCTACTCTAAAGTACTGATTGGTTTAAGTCTCAAATTGGTGCAGTGCTTAGATCTGAGTCTGGCCACTGTGGCCTCGCCGACGCCGTCGCGATGAACACACTTTGGAAAGTTCTTACGTTGCGGGCGCGGTCCTCACTCGTCGTCACCAAGTCCGCTGCCGGTGTGGAGACTGGTCGGGCGGAAGTCGTCGCTGTCCTTTACGATGGCTAGAAGAGACCGCTTGCTTCCGAAGCCGCTGCCCCATCTCCACTGATGACGTGGCCTGACCAAGGGTTAGGCCTAGCCGCCAGGCTAAGTACGAGTACGGTCCCCCGCTCGCAGTGGTGACGTGTCGCGCTGTTGAATTTCTGCTGGCCGACCTTCGAAGGGGGAGTGCTGGCGGCGCGTCTGGAACCCTCGGCTGCAGCACCTCCACGGAGCCTCGCTCGAATCTTGGCCGAGGTCTACAGCTACGCCCCGGAGTACCAGCGTCTCAGGCTCCCGAGATGAACGCCCGCCGTTCCCGTCGACAGAGCGAAGCTGCCGATGCGTCCTTCTTCGGCCGTAGCCAAGCAGACAATCCCCTTGCTCAGTGCTGCTGCGCCCTTTTCATGCCTCGTTTCACGCGCCACGAGCGCACGTGCTGCTTCATCGGCGGACCGTCTTCGCCGTCGTCGTCGTCTGCTCTGCGCCGCCTCCCTTTGACTCATGACAAACATCGCCAAACTTTATTGGATCATTTCTGGAGATGTTGGAAGCACGAGTATGTTCTCACTCTACCATCCGCACATCGTTCTTCTGGATCTTCTTCCCATAACTTGACAGTTGGAGACATCGTGATTGTGGACACACCCAACAAAGTGAAGTTTATGTGGCCTCTGGCAAAGGCTGAAGAAGTTTACCTCGGCAATGACGGAATTGTTCGCGCCTGCCTGTTACGCCTGGGTAGCGGCAAAGTTTTGAAAAGACCCGCGCAAAAGATACACTACCTGGAGATCGGCGCTACCACAACCACAACTGAGGCCCCGGAAGATGTTGGAACCTAGGAAAGAAGATGAAGGGGAAGCGGAGGGGCGACCCACTATGCACCTGTCTTCTTCTTCTTCAGGTTCTATGACGCCATTAAAGCGATCGTAGTACAGTTCAGTACGCATTGAGTTTTTTATTGCCGTGTGCTACAGGATTGGCTTTGTCGTGCCATCACAAATGCATTCCCTATGGAAAATTTTGTCAGATTTCATCATGTTAGGGTCAACCTGTAGGTAGAGGGCCAGTGTGTCCTGTATGTAACAGGCATAGGTCGAAGCCTCTTCCCTGCTGCCTGTTGCTGACGATATCATCTTCCAAAAAACTCAGAGCTTCGTTTTGCGAATATCCCGACTAGTCAGTATATACCAAATAATGCATTGTGACGCATCAGGGACAATTGTTATCCTTGGCGTGTCACACAGTGTTGTTTGGTATCTATTAGTGAACTGTGCATTTCTGCTGTGCTATCCGTGGCGATACAATATGGATATCACTGAAGAGAGCGGCGCCCAGCCTACTGTTGTCGGGCTCACTTGCTTGCGCTTCCTCCAGTGCATTGCCTGACCATTCCACAACACTACAGGCTTGGAAAAAGTTGGCGATGGTCTCGTCTTTCATGTGGCCGCAAGCTTGCGTTACCCTGTGGATTGCCCTATATACTTGCCTCGTGTTGTAAGGAGTTGTCCGTGCACAAAAGCATGTGCTTGACGAGATGCTGCCTGTACAGGACCTTTACATTTTTTTATTATGCCTTTGTCTATGGGCTGTGACATGGAGATCATGTTTGCAGGCACGTATGCAAAATGGACAGCACTCGAGCCTGGTGCATTCATGTGAGCACTGCATTGGTCCACAAGGAACAACGCCTTACAGTTCAACGACACAAACTAGCGGTCAAATTTCATGATCCAATCTCTGAAAATATCAGATATCATCCACACTCTTCTATTTGAGGCATAGTCCAAAGGAAATGTGCCTCTTAAACTGGATTACTGGCCTTCCCATTCACAAGAAGGTGACATCATTCACTGCCAGTCATGTCTGCTGTGATCTTAACTGACACCTTTTGTTTGCTCCATTTGCTGCCCGCACAGTTGCTCTCTTTTCACATCTTTGTCTTGTTCGATAGCTGTTAAAAAGAAGGATGCGGTTTTGTCTGCATTAAAGGTGTCTACTGGCTGAAAGCTTTTCTGCTATCCATGTCGCGCATGTGCCTTCACTCTTTTCAACAACAAGATCATGACGATGTTTTAAGTGTGTCAGCCATCCATTCCAAGAAACCAAGCCGTTGATTCCCAGCATTGGTACTAGTGATGACGCTTTTGCCGTAGTAACCTCACCACCGAGAGGCGGGCTTTCTTGATCCAAATCAAAAGCGCCTCCTCCAACTCTGCATAGGCACTGATGCGCATCCACCTCTGCTAACATCTTGAATTTCTCACTTTCATAAGCACCCGATATCGTACACCTATTCTTCATGAAGTTTGAGCTAATGCCGCATTACCTTGATTGGCGGCCCCTCCCTTGTCGACTTCTTTCAAAACATCGACTTTTGTCACCTGGTTCATTGGAGCGGCGTGTTGCAATTGTCAAACATTACCACCAGAGCACTACAAATCAGAAGCATGGAAATGCATGCAAAATCAACCCGATGCGTGGCTAATGCACTGTACAAGGAAAGAGATGGCTGATGTGATGCACCGAAATTGACCAAATGTCATGAGTAAAGGGCCCCAGGGCACACGCCACGTGGCGAAGAAAGAGAGATGGCGTGCGAAGAAACCGAGAGGCGCCAGAATGCACGCGCCGGTGACATGTTGGTGTTCGTGGTTGGTTGACGGCGGGCTTCGTGGCACGTGACCCGCGCCGCGATCGGAGGTGGAAAAGCACTGAGCTGGCAATTGTCTGAGTGGCGACCGCCAAGGAAGGACGCATCGGCAGCTACGCTCTGCCGACGGGACGAGGTGTTCGGTTTGGGAGCCGGGACGCTGGTACCCCATCGTGTGGCCGTGGACCTCGATTACGTTCAGGCGAGGCTCTTTGGAGGTCCTGCAGCGGACGGTTCCTGATGCACCATCAACAATCGCCCTTCAAGGGTCCGCCAGCTGCCATTCACCGGGCCGTCACATTTCTACGTCGAGTGGAGGACCGTACTTGTACTTAGGCCTCCGGGTAGGCCTAACTTGAGACCGGGTGTCGGCTACAGCAGCAGGTGGTACCCTCTGGATGACGTAAGGGAGGCCGGCGACAACTGGGCGTCAACAAGACTAGGTCCAGACCGGCAACGGACTTCGCTGTGAAGAAAACAGCTCCGACCACGTAAGAGCGTGACATGTGCTATTCGCAACAGCGTCGGCGAAGTCAACGTGGCCAGACTTACGACTCAGTGCTGCGCTGAATTGACCGTTTAAAAAGTATTGTTAGAGCAATAAGTCAGTCTCATTTAGTAGGCATTTATCAATGTTAGCTCTTTTCTGCTTGTAGATATTTTTGTTCATTTTTGGGTTTGCCGTGTGCTGTGTCGATAAAAGTTGGTTTGCTGTGCTCAAAAGTCTCTCTCCCACGCTCGGTATTGGCCCTCCGAGATCCGCGCACGTGACACCCAACAATGTTGCCACTCGGCAATGGTGGCAACTGTGCACTGCTGACAGCTGTGATAGTGACGACACCAGTGCGGTCCAGTGGCTGTTTTGGCACTTATTGTTGCCTCGAGGTCGCCCCTTGAAAATAACTTCTGAGTAACGAACACTATGTACTTTTAACTTCAAATTGTTGTGTTTTTTTAAAGGGTTGCATGCTAAAGTCATGGGACCACTTTTTCACTTCTAATTAAATGAAAATTTCAATTAAGCAGCTTTTTGGTGGTTGACTGTAGTAGAAGTACTTAGTAAGTTCAAAAATAATTTTAATGAGCAAAAGAGTTTATCCAACCAAGCAGTACTATCTTAACACTTCTTGCACAGTGCAACAGCGCATGCGCCCTTCCCCTGGCGGCCACAAAACACTTTGGTACGACCGTGGCCTCTGATACTTGGCACGCACAAATCTCGAAGGCCATAGTATGGTACATGTGCGCTTTCACCGCTGCTGTCGGCACACAATGTGGCGAGTAACTGTGGGAAGAGAGATTTGAGGTAATCAGTAAAAATTGATTTGTAATCAATCTATGCAGTTTCATCTGGGCTGCTTATACTGCCTGCTGCATGGCAGCTCTCTTCAAAGCACACTGCGGTAGTGACCGCCAGAGCTCGAGCTCTGTGCCGTCACTTAATGTTAGCCATTGTATGACAGTACTTCTCTATGTTCTTGTTACAGAACCTGATGAAGAAGGCCCTGCAGACATTTAGCATTGGCAATGAGGAATTTGACTTTGGTATGTACTTGACGTGCACTCGGCTATTGGTGCTTATTTGAGAGAGTATCCTTTCCTCCCTCTGTCAGTTATCAAGCCCATATCGGCAAAGGTCAAGATAATCTTCAACAAGTCGCTTGAATCCACAGTCCCAAAGCTTCTTGTAGATGTTCTGCTGCAAGACGTGGCCCTGCAGTTGTCTCGACAGCAGGTGAGCCAGTTTATATTTCACAGCATGATAATTGTCATGGCTTTTGCATCTAGGTCGGGACAAGCACTGTGGCTAGTAACAATGCATGCTAGAAGGCAAAGAGAACAGAATGTGGGGGTTAGTATGAAAAGAGCTGGAGGTGCTGTTAATAAATTTTGATCTGAAACTTGAGCAGCAGCACTTAAATGTCAGTGTGACATATTTCAAGGTCCTAAATTTTGCATACTTTGGCCACATTTCAGTATTCGATCCCTTAGAACCGTCCATCTTTAGTGGGAAGTAATTATGTAGACCCTTGCAGACATCTTGGATATCTACAGCATCACAGCAAGTTCGTGTGCAAACCGCAAAAATCATGCCTGTAATAAACAAGTACGACGTAGTCGTAGACGCAGCAGATGGCGCTAACGCAAGGCGACACAGCGTAGGCCTCGCAGCCAATATCGTAACAACATCAATCCCAAGCCCACTTGCGATTCACTGGTGCGGGGCTGTGCACAGCGCGCTGCTTCTTCATTGCATCTTCCCCTCTCGCTGAAGACCTCGCTGAGTCACTCAGGTGACCTAAGGCGTCGTGAGGACAGAGGGCTCATGATACTGCTTGAGGCGATCAACGTGAACAGTTCCGCGGCTGCGGCGACGTAGGTCTGTAGTGGGCGCCACAGGTTCGATGACGTAGTTCACCAGGGAAGTGCGCCGTAGGACCCGGTACGGTTCGTGATATATGGAGACAAACCTTGACGCCATCTCAGGCGTAGAATGAGGAGGTACCCACAACCATACGAGATTGCCATGAGAAAACTGCTGCTGTGGGTGCCCATCGTCATGATGCGATTTCTGTGCTTGTTCTTCTCTTGTAATTGAGCGGGCTAGTCGGTGACAGGTGAGATTCTTCGGTGTACCAAGCTGCTTCTGATGCCGCTGTGCCCTCCGATGAGTAAGGACGGTAAGGAAGAATGGTGTTGATGGGAGTAGAGGGTTCTCGGCCATTGAGAAGGACGAAAGGGGAGAAGCCCGTTTTCGCCTGAGGTGCTGTATTGTAGGCGTATGTGGGAAAGGGAAGAACGATGTCCCTGGTGGTGTCGTTGCATGTCACCTAGAGTATGGTTAAAACTCTCTGTCAAGCCGTTCGTTTGGTGCAACAGTGAACAGCACGGCATGCGGCGAGAAGTTCTTGAGTGACATCTGTGAGAAAGGTGCAGCCTCGGTCACTGATGAGCTCGCGGGGAGCGCTGTGATACGGCATGCGGTGAGAAGTTCTTGAGTGACATCTGCGAGAAAGGCGTGACCTCGGTCGCTGAGGAGCTCGCGGGGAGGGCCGTGACGTAGCACGAAGTGTTGTAGCAGAAAGGAGGCAACTTCACGAGCCGTCGCAGCTGGTAGAGCGGCAGTTTCTGCGTACCGCGTGAGGTGGTCTATAGCCACAGTGACCCAACGATTTCCAGCTGCTGTGTAGGGCAAGGACCCGTACCGATTTATTCCAAACCGGTCAAAAGGTCACAGTGGGCACGGCAGAGGCTGCAGTGGTCCCGGAGAGCAGGAGTGGTGAGGCTTGCGGCGTTGACATTCAGTGCACGAGCGAATATACCTTTGTACAAAAGTGTACATGCCACGCCAGTAAAACCTTTGGCGCAGTCTGGCATAGGTCTTGAACAGACCAGCGTGTGCGCACTGAGGATCGGCGTGGAAAGCAGAGAATATAT
Source organism: Hyalomma asiaticum (assembly GCA_013339685.2). Taxonomy (NCBI): domain Eukaryota; kingdom Metazoa; phylum Arthropoda; class Arachnida; order Ixodida; family Ixodidae; genus Hyalomma; species Hyalomma asiaticum. The sequence goes on from CM023486.1 coordinate 119,428,627, forward strand.
CAAGCCGGAGGTGTTTGGGCATGACTAGTAACCATCTGCGGCCGTCGGAGTAATAGTTGTGGCGACAAAGGATTCTGTCGTGGATGGGGAAGTGACATGCCTGTCGGCATAGCGTTCGGGATGGCGGAGGCGAAGGTGAGTCAGAGAGGTAATCTTTCAAAGATGGAACCCAAGAATCTTTTTGCTGCTCTAGAGCCATGTTGATGGAGGCGATGGGTGAATGCGAGTTGTCAAGGGTGGAGACGGTGGCAATGTCGGTATCGATAGGCGAACTCAAAAGAGCGTCGACATCGGCATGCTTCTTGCCCAAGCGGTAGATAACCAGAATATCGTACTCCTAGAGCCTCAGAGCCCATCGTGCTAGGCGGCCAGAGGTATCTTTAAGCGACGACAATCACATAGTGCATGGTGATCGGTGATGACATTGAAGGGACGGCCGTACAGATGTGGTCGAAATTTTGTGATGGCCCAGACGATGGCTAAACATTCCTTTTTGGTGACTGAATAATTCATTGTGGATTTTGTAAGAATGCGGTTCGCGTAAGCAACAACGTATTCTTGGTAGCCAGGCTTACGTTGGGTGAGCACAGTGCCAAGACTGACACTGCTAGCATCTGTGTGGATTTCCGTGGGGGCACTTCGGTCGAAATGGCGCAATATCGATGGTGTTGTGAGCAGGTGACGCAGCATCTCAAAGGCAGTATCACAGGCCGGGGACCATGTGGAAAGGTTGTGGTCTCCATGAAGAAGCTGGGTAAGCCGGGCCATGATCGTAGCAAATTTTCGAATGAAGTGGCAGGAGTATGAACATAGGCCAATAAAACTGCGCAAGTCTTCTAGAGAAGCAGGCCTGGGAAATTCTGTAACAGCACGTAGCTTAGCGGCATCAGGAAGAACGGTGTCCTTTCAGACATGTCCGAAAATGGTTAGCTTACGAGCCCCGAAGTGACATTTCTTCAAGTTTAGTTGAAGACCGGCGTCGGTGATACAACGTAAAACCTGCTGTAAACGATGAAGGTGAGCAGAGGAAATCGGGTGTAAATACCACTACGTCATCCTGATAGCACAAGCACATGTTCCATTTGACGCCTCTTAGCGTAGTGTCCATCATGCGCTCAAATGTCGTGGGCGTGTTGCACAGACCGAATGGCATAACGTTAAATTCGTACAGGCCGTCTGGCAGTCTAGCGTACCATCGATCCGCCGCAAGGGGTAGACGTCTTTCCTGGTTATTTTGTTTAGGCGACGGAAATCCACGCCATCCTTCTTTTTGACTAAGAAAACTAGTGATGCCCACGGACTGTTGGACGGAGCAACGACGCCACGTTTTAGCATCTTGCCTACTTGCTCGTCAATGACGCGGCGTTCTGTCGACAATATGCGGTATAGTCGCTGTCGGAGCGATGAATGATTGCCGGTGTCAATCTGATGCCATACAGTCGAAGTTCGACCTAGCAAAGTTCTATGGCTGTCAAAGGCAGGCAGAAATTTGTCGAAGAGACAGAGAACATCGTGTCGTTGCTGCAGCTTTAAAGGGGTCCTGAACCACCGCTCGGGCTTGGTTTTGAAAACGGCTGGGTGTGTATTGAATGCCTCTCAGAAATCACAGCCGAAAGAATTTTTCAGAACGGTTTGTTAGGAGCGAAGATATCGCGACCGGAAAACTTACCTTTCCAGTCCTGTCTCAACTCTGCGGAATAGAGGGTACAGAGCTCCTTAGGGCGGTGTCGAAGGAGGTGCCCCGCCCACCGCTTTACGTCACCAGACTTCAGCAACATGTCAGAGTGGCTGACGAAAAGTGCGCAACTACCGGGGGCTGTTTCTTCGCAGCGCGCTTGTGGCCGCCTGCTCGCTTCGTGCCTGGGCTCGGTCGCATGCTCTCGCGATCACCGCATTCTTTTTTTTCGATCCTCCGAAGCTTTATTTTCGTTCATCACATACGTTTAGGCTCGCAGGTGTGAGCGCTTACTTTGTCAGTGCGCTGCTTGTTGTCGATATTGTGCATAACGCGGTGTCAGGACAAACAGCGCAACTACCAACGCTGCTCCACCTTGTCCTGTATAACACCTAGTTAATTGTTGATTAGTGATTGTAGACGGGATAATCATGCTGTCGGGCTTGAACGTGACTACTATGACTCGAAAGGACGACCTTCACAACTCGGACCCTTGCCGACAGGTTAATGTGGAATAAGGTGCGTTGACATGCGGTAAGTTGGATGGATTAATTTAATGCGTGAATACACTAGTTCAGTTTTAACAGTGAAGCTGTTTAAGCTATTGGTGAAACTAGGAAATCTGCCGAAAACTCCGCTAGGCTATGTAATGCTAGCATAACACTACCACGCTGTAGTAAAGACAAAACTCCCTAGGACTGGTTAGGTAAGGCTAAGTCTCATTCAATGGAGCCTAATTAAGATTCCTAGGACTAGTTAGGTAAGGCTAAGTCTAATTCAAAGGAGCCTAATTAGGAATATTTAATTGATGTCTAGTTCAGACAGGACTAATCCAACTAAGCCAAACCAAGCCAAACTGAATTAATTCAACCTGAATTGAGCTATGACAAGTAAGTCACACCTAATTAAGGAGATACTAATGATTTATAATTAATTAAGCCATGATACTAATAAACCATGTCTAATTAAGGTAAATCTAATTATGCAAAGCCTAATTTAGCTGATATGAACAAATCTAGTGTAAGCAAGCTCCTAATTAGACCTGTTTAATTAAATAGTACTAATTAAATCACGCATAGCTAGGTTCTTACTAGTTCACTCAAACCTAAGCTAGCACTTATTAATCGAAGGTAAATTATGCTAAGACTTCAAGGTCAATCCTCATTAAGTTGAGACTAAGCATTTCACGACTAATTAGGCTAACACTGATTAAATCAGGCCTATTTCAGGTAGTATTCATCAAGCGATACCTAATCAAGATAATATGTCAAAGAACAATGTAACTAGGCCTGTACTAATTATAGGTCATGTATAATTAAGATATGACTAATTACCCCAAGCATAATTATATCGTGGCTAATGAAGACCAGCATATTAAACAATGTATCATTAGATATAAGTTAATTAGACCAAGCCTAATTAGTGTAACACTAATTAGGTCCTGACTAATTAGGTTAAAACTAAATCAAGTCTCAATAAGCTCAGATTATTAAGTTACGCCAAATTATGCCAAACATTACAGATGTAATGATTTCATTCGAAACTAATTTACCTTAGTCAACCCTAATCTGCTGTAATGCTTAATTCACCCTAATCTGAGTCTAGCGTAATCCGCTCTATAATATTGTTACAGGAACGACAAGTGACGAGGCACTACGATTAGTAGCTATATACAGGCAGCGGTTGCACAGCGGACCGCTCCAGCTCAGAGTCCAAGCCAAGTGCGAGCTTCGTCTTCTTCGTCGATGGTGGCCACGCGCATCGCCGAGCTCCTAAACTGCAGCATGCATGTAGCATGACCCCCCGACGGCAGAAGCGACATCTCGGAGCGGCTGAATGTTATCAACAGGAGGGTGATACGTCTTCAACCGTGTGACGTGCACGATATCACGTCGCTGCGAAGTAGGCGAAGCAGCTTGGGCAATAGGGGTGATTTCGTAGGTCACGGGAGTGACCTCTCGAACCACTCGGTAAGGGCCTGTGTACCGTGACAACAGTTTTTCTGACAGGCCCACGTGACGTGTTGGAGACCACAGGAGGACCAAAGAACCAGGCGGAAAGTGCACGTCTCGGTGTCTCCGGTCGTACAAACGCCGTTGGCTCTCTTGCGATGTCAAAAGGCGGTCACGGGCAATTTCTCTTGCGTGGGCAGCTCGGTCGACAGCATCAAGGGCATATTGACAGGTGGGCACCGCGACAGCAGGTATCGATGCATCCAGGGGAAGTGCTGGTTCTCGGCCGTATAGAAGGAAAAACGGAGAATAGCCGGCGGTGTCGTGACGTGAGGAATTGTAGGCAAATGTAACATACGGCAGGGCGAGGTCCCAGTCAGTGTGGTCCGAGGAAACATATTTGGCAAGCATATCGGTCAGAGTGCGATTCAGACGCTCCGTGAGGCCGTTTGTTTGCGGATGGTACGACATGGATAACTTGTGCCGCGTTGCACAAGACTGGAGGATGTCGGAGACGACCTTGGAGAGGAATGTTCGGCCACGGTCTGTGAGCAGCTGCCGTGGAGCTCCATGTAATAAAATTACATCTTGGAGAAGAAAATCGGCGACATCTGTGGCAGAGCTTGTTCGGAGCGCGCGGGTAATAGCGTAGCGCGTAGCGTAATCTGTGGCCACTGCGATCCATTTGTTCCCCGAGGTAGATATTGGAAAAGTAAATCCAAGCCAACGCGAAAGAATGGCTCCGCGGGAATGTCTAGCGGCTGGAGGTACCCGGCTGGGAGCGTCGATGGCGTCTTGCGGCGCTGGCATTTCTCGCAAGCTGCTACGTAGCGACGAACGGAGCGAGCAAGTCCAGGCCAAAAGAAGCGTCGGCGGATCCGGTCGTAGGTGCGTGACACACCGAGGTGTCCTGCAGTGGGAAGATCATGGAGTTCGTGGAGGATTGCCGGGCGAAAGTGTTTGGGGATCGCGAGCAGCAAGGATGGGCCATCTGGGCGAACGTAGTGGCGGTTGTCATGAGTCAAAGGGAGGCGGCGCAGAGCAGACGACGACGACGGCGAAGACCGTTCGCCGATGAAGCAGCACGTGCGCTCGTGGCGCGTGAAACGAGGCATGAAAAGGGCGCAGCAGCGCTGAGCAGGGGGATTGTCTGCTTGGCTACGGCCGAAGAAGGACGCATCGGCAGCTTCGCTCTGTCGACGGGAACGGCGGGCGTTCAGCTCGGGAGCCCGAGACGCTGGTACTCCGGGGCGTAGCTGTAGACCTCGGCCAAGATTCGAGCGAGGGTCCGCGGAGGTGCTGCAGCCGAGGGTTCCGGACGCGCCGCCAACACTCCCCCTTCGAAGGTCGGCCAGCGGAAATTCACCAGCGCGACGCGTCACCACTGCGGGCGGGGAACCGTACTCGTACTTAGCCTGGCGGCTAGGCCTAACCCTGGGTCAGGCCACGTCATCAGTGGAGACGGGGCGACGGCTTCGGAAGCAAGCGGTCTCTTCTAGCCGTCGTAAAGGACAGCGACGACTTCCTCCCGACGAGTCTCTACACCGGCAGCGGACTTGGTGACGACGAGTGAGGACCGCGCCCGCAACGTAAGAACTTTCCGTGTGTTCATCGCGACGGCGTCGGCGAGGCCACAGTGGCCAGACTTAGGACTAAGCAATGCGCCAATTTGAGACTTAACCCCATCATTAATTTAGATTAGTAAGCATCTCTGTGTTGATTATATTTTTGGCTTGTATATATTTTGTTCATTTTTAGGTTTGCCGTGGGATAAAAGTTTGGTTTGCTGTGACAAAACGCTACTGTCGTCAAGCGTCTCTCACTCCCTCTTCCACGCTCGGTAGTACAACCCTCCGAGATCTTCTCCGGCGGTAATTCGTGACATAAATTGGCGAGCCTGCCAGGATTAACATCTCCAGGCCCAGTCACGAATGATCGTCGGGGGTTGCGAAGATGGATTGGGAACGTTTGGCGGCGATAGCTAAGAGCAGAAACCTGTCAGGAAAGGAGGTGCTGAGGTTATTTGAAGATGCCCAAAAAGAACGGGAGCGAGAGCATGAAGCAATGGTAGCTCTACTAAAACAACAGATAGCTGAGGCCGAAGGGAAGCTGATGTACCGGAAAAGGGAGGAGACATCATGTGTAAATTCGCCAGGAGTGCAATCAGTCGAAATCGGTGAACATGAGGCGGAAGCTAGCGAAATTCCGGAAATTCAGGCGAGTCAGGAGATCGTCTCGGCTGAGTCGGAGGAGTGCGGCGCGGTTACCGTAAGTCTAGAGGAGCTCGAGTCGGAGGTTGAGGATGCGGGCGTAGGCGCCCAAGAGCTGTTGAGCGCAGTGGAGGAGGAAGAGCACCCACCGCCGGTGCAGGAGAATCAAGAGTGTATTGCAGGCTGCTGCAAGCACGTGCTTGATAGAGAGTGTATTGCAGGTTGCTGCAAGCACATGCTTAACGGGGTCTGTTCTGATGAGAGCCCCACAGTGAAGGACGTGACATCGAGTCACGATCCGTGCGAAAATTGTGCCGTGCTCGAGAGCGAGCACAGTGAAGGTGAAGTCCGCGATCGGAGCGGTACAAGTAGGAGCGAGGAGCTCACTGATGAGGAAAGGGCAGACGCGGACGCTGCCAACGGACTTGACGCTAAGGAGCGTCAAAGAAGGCGAGCTCGAAAGAAGCGAAATGCGAGCGAACGCGGCGAGGTGCGTCGAACAAGTAGACGCCGTAGGAGGGGCGTTCGCAAGAACCGAAAAAGCAGCAAACGCGATAAATGTTCGAGGCGTTTGCGACTGCACAGGGCCAATAAAAGTGAGAGAAAGGTTGTTGTGGAGCGGCGTTTCATGAGCGCCAGAATGAAGAAACGCCGGGGTCTGGCTAATGGTTTGCGACCGCGTGCAGGAGGTGGAAGCGCGAGAGAGAACGTTTTGAAGGCGCGTTTTCGTTGGAAAGAGGACAAACGCAGGCGTCGCACAAGGTGGTCGCGACGGTGCGCAGCAAGGAGCCGCGCGACAGAGAATTGTTTGATGAGGCATTTGACCCGGAAAGATACCAAATGCAGCGGCCGCACCAGGCGTTCTCGAGGGAATTCAGCAAATAAACGCCGGAAAAGGGTTGTCAATGCTAACAAACACCGCCGCCGTAGCGAGCGTTTGAGGCGACGAGCACATGCGAGGAGGCGCGCGAGTGAGTGGCGCGAGCTGTCGACTGGGAGAAAGCCGAGAGTTAATGCGGAGAGGTTTTTTCTCTGGCCACTAAAGAAAAGAAAGCGGGTTTAGGAAAGGATAGCCTTTGATGGAAATGAACAGGGACAGGACTAAGGACAAAGACATACGGACGGGAAAAATAGATCAGAGAAATTATAGCAAGTACTGTTTAGTTGTTAGGGAAGAGAAAGAGCTTGGCGAGATTTAAAGGACAATGAATAGGAAAGCGACTGGAAAGGTAGAAGAGAGATAGGTAACTTATAGCATGTACAATAGTGGAGCTGGAGCACTTAATGATACAAAAACCAATAGAACGGTTTTAGAGGCCTGTAAGAGAAAGAAATAAAGCGGGAGATCTTAAGGGATACCGGTTTTTGAAAGAACATGGAAAGATTTGAAAGGGCGCAGATAGATGAGATAAGATAAAGCATCGATCCAGCTAAAGAGAAAGGAGGAACAGCAAAAAAATGACATAGGAGTAAGGAAAAAAGAAAAAACGAAGCACGAGGTGTTAGAGGTGGTTGAAAGGAAAGGAACATGGAAGCCTTTGAAAGGACGCAGACATAGCCTGTAGAGATTTAGAGGTGTAAATGGAAAGGGAAGAATGTTATTGTCAATCTTGTGTATAGAGGTAGCGGTGAAAGACAATATAGTAAGAGCGCTATAGAGCAATGAGGCAATAGGCATACCACAATGTATTGTTGCAGCAAGGCAGTGTATGCTCCGTTGGTAGCCAATGATTTGAGAGAAGGGGAAGATAGTGGTGATGCTAATGTATAATCTGGAAGTGAATGTGTTGAATATGCTCCGATGCTACTGAACTAGTGCTGATTTCGTGTCTCATTTTGTACACTCAGTGATTGGTATAATAGGATGAAAACGATGTGAAAGTGATAAATACTCTTTGAGGTTTTGGAGTGATTATTGAGTTCTTTTGTGCAGTTTATACTCATTGAGGCAGGAGTGTGACGAGTTGCAAGTGAAAGTGATGAATATTCTTTGAGGCTTTGGGAGTTATTGACTTCTTTTGAGCATTGTATGCTCAGTTGGTGTAAGAGGCGTGTATAGACCAATAGAGGACAGCAATTTAAACTTTCTGAACATTCAGTCGGGGTAAAAGTAAACGTTGTATTAGTGTTATGGGTGGTGAATTGGTGTGTGGTGCAACGTGACTTGCGAAATTCGCGGGTGACGTGCGCGTGTGGCCTGAGAGTGTGAACTCAGTGAACGCTCAAATGTGGTGAACAATGCGCGCAGTGTGCGAACGAGGTAGTGTGTGTAGTGTATTGTGTGAGACAGTGAAGTGAGGTACATACTACGTCGACACAAGCAGCACCCATGCCACAGCAGAGTCACAGTCACTACCCGCAAAGGATCGGTAGTGGGAGTTTTTTCAGAAAAAACTCCTGAAAAGATGGGCCCATGTCATGAGTCAAAGGGAGGCGGCGCAGAGCAGACGACGACGACGGCGAAGACCGTTCGCCGATGAAGCAGCACGTGCGCTCGTGGCGCGTGAAACGAGGCATGAAAAGGGCGCAGCAGCGCTGAGCAGGGGGATTGTCTGCTTGGCTACGGCCGAAGAAGGACGCATCGGCAGCTTCGCTCTGTCGACGGGAACGGCGGGCGTTCAGCTCGGGAGCCCGAGACGCTGGTACTCCGGGGCGTAGCTGTAGACCTCGGCCAAGATTCGAGCGAGGGCTCCGCGGAGGTGCTGCAGCCGAGGGTTCCGGACGCGCCGCCAACACTCCCCCTTCGAAGGTCGGCCAGCAGAAATTCACCAGCGCGACGCGTCACCACTGCGGGCGGGGAACCGTACTCGTACTTAGCCTGGCGGCTAGGCCTAACCCTGGGTCAGGCCACGTCATCAGTGGAGACGGGGCGACGGCTTCGGAAGCAAGCGGTCTCTTCTAGCCGTCGTAAAGGACAGCGACGACTTCCTCCCGACGAGTCTCTACACCGGCAGCGGACTTGGTGACGACGAGTGAGGACCGCGCCCGCAACGTAAGAACTTTCCGTGTGTTCATCGCGACGGCGTCGGCGAGGCCACAGTGGCCAGACTTAGGACTAAGCAATGCGCCAATTTGAGACTTAACCCCATCATTAATTTAGATTAGTAAGCATCTCTGTGTTGATTATATTTTTGGCTTGTATATATTTTGTTCATTTTTAGGTTTGCCGTGGGATAAAAGTTTGGTTTGCTGTGACAAAACGCTACTGTCGTCAAGCGTCTCTCACTCCCTCTTCCACGCTCGGTAGTACAACCCTCCGAGATCTTCTCCGGCGGTAATTCGTGACAGCGGTAGAGAACACCATCTTGAAGGACGAATAAGCGAAGGGAAGGGTCCGAAGGTGACGACTCCAGGCGATCAATGATTGTACGCAAGGCAGGATCACGGCGTTGTTGCTCATCAGCGACATGGAGCAGTTGGGAGACAGAAAAAACGCAGGTGTCCGTGTCAGTGTCAGACATAGCGTTCGGGTCTTCGACAGGGTATCGAGAGAGGCAGTCCGCATCCTGATGTTGGCGCCCCGACTTGTACGTCACTGTGTAAGTATGTTCTTGTAATCGAAGTGTCCAGCGACCGAGCCGGCCTGTAGGATCCTTCAGCGATGAAAGCCAACAGAGCGCATGGTGGTCTGTGATTACAGAAAATGGCTTGCCATATAAATATGGGCGGAACTTAGAAACTGCCCAGACAAGAGCGAGGCATTCGCGCTCTGTAATGGAATAGTTGCGCTCTGCACTTGTTAGGAGCCGGCTGGCGTAGGCTATAACACGGTAGTGCCCGTGTTGACGTTGTGCTAAGACGGCGCCAATTCCGTGACCACTGGCATCGGTTCGGACTTCTGTAGGGGCGGACGGGTCGAAGTGGGCCAATACAGGCGGAGTGGTTAGGAGCTCTATAAGGTGGGAGAACGCCGCAGCTTGCGTGGGTCCCCACGTAAAAGGGACGTCTTTCTTGAGGAGTGCAGTAAGTGGTTGGGCGATTGCTGCAAAGTTTTTCACAAAGCGTCTAAAATAGGAACAGAGCCCCACAAAACTCCGCACGTCTTTTACAGACTGAGGAACAGGAAAAGCCGTTACTGCACGAATTTTCTCCGGATCCGGTTGCACACTGGTAGCATAAACAAGGTGGCCCAGTACTGTAATCTGTCGACGTCCGAAGTGACACTTCGATGAGTTCAATTGGAGACCAGCTTTGCGGAATATTTCAAGAACTGCAGCTAAGCGCTCAAGATGCGTGTCAAATGTAGGCGAAAATACAAGGACGTCGTCGAGGTAACAAAGGCATGTGGACCATTTGAAACCTTGCAGCAGGGAGTCCATCATTCGTTCAAATGTGGCGGGAGCATTGCACAAACCAAACGGCATAACCTTGAATTGGTAGAGCCGATCTGGAGTAACGAACGCGGTCTTTTCTTGGTCTTGCTCATCGACGGAAATCTGCCAATAACTGGATCGAAGGTCTATTGACGAGAAGTACTGGGCTCCGTGGAGACAGTCAAGAGCGTCATCGATTCGTGGCAAAGGGTAGACATCCTTTTTAGTGATCCGGTTTAAATGGCGGTAATCAACGCAGAAACGCCACGTGCCGGCTTTTTTTTTAACGAGCACGACGGGCGACGCCCGAGGGGTCGATGAGGGCTCAATAATGCCTTTGGCAAGCATCTTGTTCACCTCCTGCTGTATCACTTGACGCTCCGCTGTGGACACCCGATACGGTCAGCGGTGAATGGGGACAGCATCACCAGTGTTTATGCGGTGCTTAACAAGTGATGTCTGAGGTAGTGGTCGAGTATCAGTGTCGAATATGTCGCGGTAGGACACCAAAAGGCTGTACAGGGTGGCTGTCTGTGCAGGTGTGAGGTCCGGCGCTATCATGGGGCGAAAGGTTTTATCGGCGCAGATGGCGTCCTTTAGGCGTGCTGGAGGATCTGTGCAGATGTCGGCAGCAAAGGTAGTTACATCGTCGTCTGTTAACGAACGGATGGTGGCCACAGATATGCCTCGTGGCAGAACTTGTTTTGCCAACCCAAAATTGAGAAGAGGGAGGCACACGCGTCCACCGGCCAGGGTTATAACTGAGTTGCGACACAGTGATGTCGCGCGCCAGGAGGACATCGATAAGAGGTGTGATGACGTAGTCGCCATCGGGCAACGGTGATGTTGAGGCCAGGTCGACAAACGTGAGGGCTTTAGGGGGTAGGCGAACAAAGGATGTAGAACAGAGGGCGTTTGGGAATTCTGGGCGAGTATCCGGAAGAGAAGGAAGTTCGAGGCAAAGAGTACCGGCAGAACAGTCGAGCAGGGCAGAATGCGTTGAAAGAAAGTCCATCCCCAGGATTAGGTCGTGAGGGCAGCTGGCGAGAACTGTAAAAAGTACTGGAATATGATGGCCGGCAATGCCTACTCGAGCAGTACACATTCCAGCGACGGCAACAGTGCCGCCATCGGCGACACGTACGGCCCTAGTAGTGGGAGGCGTAAGAACTTTTCTGAGTCGACGGCAAAGGTTCGCACTCATTATGGACATCTGGGCTCCAGTATCAATTAATGCGGTCAAAAGAATGGCGTCTACGTGCACTTCAACTAAGTTCTTGTTCGTAAGTAGCGTCAACGGAGGATTTGGGCACAATGAAAATGATGCAGCACTACCTCCAGGCGCTGCATGGTCTAGTTTTCTGTCCGGGGGGCTCCAAAGGTGGTCGGCGAGGAATGGCGGCGTGGTTGGGGCGACGGGGAACGACGATGCTGAGGTGACGGCGAACGAGCATACGAGCGGGTGTCAGGTGCGTCAGATGTGGTGTACACACGATGGGGTGAAAAGCGGGGCGGGTCTACATATCGGCGAGGGGACGACAACGAGCTCCAGTTGGGCGGCGTCCAGGATGTGCGGCAGTAGCGGGATATATGACCATCTCAGTGGCAGCGAAAGCAAATCGGCTTGTCGTCTGGGGTTCTCCATTCATCTGGATTGCGGGATCTTCGTGGAAGGTAGGTGTTGACACGGGGCGTCGCCATCGAGACTGGTGGTCGGAAGTCAGGTCGGGAGACGGAGTAGGCGGACGGCAAACCTAGGTTGGCAATTTCTTGTCGTACTGCCGCCTGAATAACTGAAATGGAGGGAGCGACTTGGTCAAGAGTGCTGTCTAGTGGGCGCGGGTGGTATGGCGCTGGAGTTGCCGCTCCAAGTTCTCGACGAACAATACGCGTCACGCTCTCATGAAAAGGGGCCGCGGGAGCGAGGTCTGCGCAAGAGGATGTAGCAGCCGTGTTGGGCAGATGGGAAAACTGGTGCACGACGCGGCGACTTTTGGCCATTTCAAAACGGCGGCATTCTTTTATAATGGTATCGATAGTGGACACATTGTTGTAGACGAGCAAATTAAACGCATCGTCTGCGATCCCTTTGAGGATGTGACCCACCTTGTCAGCCTCGGCCATTGTCTCACCTGCTTTCCGGCAAAGCGCAAGGACTTCCTGAATGTACGTGACATAGGATTCCGTTGACGATTGGACACGGGCGGCAAGCTCTTTACGCGCAACCAGTTTCTGACCTGATGGATTTCCAAAGAGGTTGCGAAATTTGCCTTGAAAGTATCCCAGCTGGAGATCTCGGCTTCGTTTGTGTCAAACAGCAATATGCCATAGTCCACCTTAATGCACCTTAGTCTCTCTTAATCCACCCTAATGTGCCTTAATGAGCTCTAATCCACCCAAGTACACCCTAATCAGACCTAGTCCTTTAATCTACCTTATAGAAGAAATATTTTGGGTTCGACTCCAGCCATGTTATTGAGCACGAGTACTAGAAGGTGGCGCATTGGAGTACCATAGGGAATAAACCCATCTACAATCACTGATGAATTGTTAATTAAGGTTTGGGAATAATGTGTGATTTATTACAGGCTGCAGGCACGCATTTGTTGGCTTCTTGGAGAACTATATTTATGGTGACTTATGCACCGCACCGTTCGCGTCCACGCTGAGGTAGTTTACGGACACCTTCCAATGGCACCTATGAGGCTTACGCATTAACAAATATATTTTTACATATTTCCAGCAACTATTTTGCCTACATAGGTGCTCACAACGCAAGGAAAAGTGACCGCAATGCACGCACGGCACGCACGCGCTTACGGTTTTAAAAAAAGGCGCGCTGCGAAGGGCCCGCACACAGCCGAGGCGGGCGTGTCTGCCATCGGCCAATAGCAGCGACGCTCCTTGTAAATGCTCTATGACGGAACAGAGCATATTCAAGGAGTGTGAGGAGAAGCCGCTTTTTGAGTTGAGGGCTCCTGAAGAAGTGGAAGCTTTGTGCTCCGCTTGTGAATGCTACGCTTCGCGGATGACTACAGCATTTGGCTGAGATGTTCGTTACAGCGTAGGCAAGCCGTAGAATATGTTTTTTCACCAAGCCCGGAGGGTGGTTCAGGATCCCTCTAAGGCGGTGTTGATGTAATCACTAAACATGTCATCAGGCAATGGGGTCTTCATTACATGCCAATTATGCTGTGCTGTATGCGCAGGAAATGGTTTATCTTCACAGCGGATGCTTCTTCAGCAGTGAGCAGCACCTCCAAATCGGTGCTGGAGGTGCTGCTCCAAACTGCGCCAGGAGAGATACATGCTGCACCTGTTGTCCGCCATAGCTGCTCCAAACAGGCCTGTAGGAATGGCTGTCATGGTGAGGTTGTAATCTGTTCTGGCGGCGGCCAGGTAAAGCCACTGGTAGGGACACAAGTACACTGTAGCTTGAGGGACCTGAGCACATGCACGCCCAGCACACAGTGAGGCTTTCAGTGCGGTGTGGCGTTGGCATGTTTTTTGCAAACGCTTACCGATTCATGTTCCAAAGACCATGAGAACTGCAAGCTTCCCAACTATTGTAGCTCAGCAGACTAGTGCGAGCGCAATGGCTCTTGCATAGCATGAAAGCCCATACTGTGTGTTGTGAGCATCTATGGTTTCATGTTGATGGGCATGAATGCAATGCTCGGAAATTTTGACTTTGAGTGCACAAGTATCGGATAGTCTTTTTTTTTTATCTGAAGCTTGGTAATATTTTGCTATTAGTGTTTATTTCTTGCTATCGTACCACTACACTCATAAAGACTTTTATTATTATTATTTTCTTTTACTGTTGACTGCATTCACTTCAAGCGTCTAACTAGCTAAAGCACTTAAAGTGATAAGGACAAGAAAAGGAAGATCACATGAGAGATGCTATTAGATAGTGGCTGCATTGTGGGACCACAGTCCTTCCTCCACAGTATGCTCGCATTTGCTTGCTGCATGAGATGTGGCTGCCTCCAGACGTACACACGAAGTAACCCGAAAGCATCAGTGTTGTTTGATTGACGTGCTAATTAGTTTGCTCTGTTCATTGAGGTGAAACCCGTATGTGTGTCATGCAGAGTTGCAAGAGTTGGTACACGCTCGCACGCACGTACGCACACGTGCGCTCGCTCTGGCTTCGCAGTCACCCTTCGAGCGCGCCAACCGCGATGCCGTTGCTTCACATTCCGTTGCTGCGGAGAAGGTGCTTCCGGTTGTTGCTCGCGCAAAAGTGACAAAATTTGAAGCAAGATCTCTAGTTTGTCGGCGGAGAAAATTCGTTATTTCGAGGGGGTCTCCCGCTTGCACTTCGTTACATAGAGGTCTCAAATACATGTGCTTCTATGGAGTAACAGCGGGGAATAGAAAAACTTCGTTTTATCCAGGAATTCGTTATATGCAGGTTCGTTATAAGCAGGCTTAACTGTACTTGGATTAGATAGGCCATAGCTGTTAGGACGGATAAAAGAGCCCAATGTAAAAGAAATGTACTGTAAAAGGATGGTCATATGGGCGAGTTGGAGCTGGTTAAGCATATTGACAATCAGTGTGAAATGCTTGAAAGCAGAAAGAACAATTGAAAGGGTGCTTGATCAAAAAGGATTAGGAGTAAAGAAAAAAAAGTTGCAGGGTAAAGAAACCTTGGATGGAGATGCGAAAGACTTCAAGTACACATCCATCCGTTAACTTGCATTAGTGAGTTTTACTATAGTGGAAAATAGCAAATGCAAACATTTAGCGTTAGAGTTAGTTACTCCTAAATGGGGTGAAGTTCAGAGCACAAACTAGGTATTTAGTGCAGGTGAAGATAGAATGCTAACACTAATGCAAAAGGCATACAGTGCCATCTAAACCGTAAAGCAACTACTTCTATTGAATCCTCAAGGGCACCACTAAGTCTAGCTTATCCAACTTCACTGTGAGCCTCTGTAGTGTAAGGTTGTTGTTAGTGTCAATTGTCTCGACAAAACCGGGAAACGTTGCTTTTTTTCAACATATATGCTGCAATCAAATCTCTTTTTTGACCTGTACTGCCTGTTCTTTTAAGTCTGGATGACATAAAGGCGCTTATGATTTGAAAACCAAAGCGGCATCGCAAGCAGTTCGTGTCATCCTCCATGTCAAGGCTATGCCTGACCAGAGATCTTCCCGACAAATCCACTTTGAGGAGGCTTGTTTGAAATGGCTGAATCCAAAAAAGAAAGAGCCAGTGCCACCATCTCGACACGACTGCAGTGAACATGAGCAAATTGGGTACACTACCCCTTAACACTTTCAGGACCAGAGAAAAAGGGGCAGTCTAGAATGCTGTCAGCGCGAACATTTTTATAAAATGAGATAACTGAAGTATCTTTGTGTATTATATAGCAAAATACAGCTAATTGTATGCTCTTTCACAAATAGTAGACATACTGCAAAGTTCTTAGAGATTATTTATTTATTTATTTATTTACTTGATACAGTAGAATCCTGCTGTTACGTTCCCGGCTGGTGCGGTTTCCTGGCTGCTACGTCGCTTTTGGGCGGTCCCGGCATAGCTGCCATAGAATTCAATACATTAGGAACCCCGCCGTTACGTCGCAAGTGTGGGAACGTTCCCACATGTTACGTCGCGTATCGGCACTCCAAGCGGCCAGTGCTGACGGCAATATTTACTTTTCACGTAGCTTGATTTGGCTTGACTGTAGGATTGGCCGCGCAGTGGACGACACCCATTACGTTTCGGGCTTCCGCTAGCAAAATTATGGCACAGCGATGCAAACTGTTACTGGCGGGATCGGGAACAGTGGTTACATTTTCATCGATGACGCCATTGTCACCTCCGACGTTTTATCTGTCGTCAAAATCATGGCCGAGTGTGCCGATGCGTGCTGCAGTGAAGACGAAGTTGAGGAGGAGGAAGAAAGGGAGCAGCTGCCGGAGGCAACTTCCTCGTCAGCCGTAAGGGCACTAGATTTACTCAGAAGATTCACTCAGAAGAAAATTTTGTGCCGATCACCACTACTCTCACTTTTCAGTTTTTCCCGTTTCTCGGCTCTTACGTTTCCTGGCTCTTACGATGATTTTTTGCAGTCCTGTGAAAAAAGTATCGTCGGGGTTCTACTGTGCTGCAGGCCCAAGCAGGAGGGGCAAGGTACAATTGTAAGAAAACACATACAAGGCACATTTGAAAAAATTTGAACGAAGGCAGGCCAACAAACAGACAACTCTACAATGAAAATGCTTAAGAAATAGAATGTGATTCTTAATTGATTGATGTGAGTCGAGGTGATGAAAAGGGCAAGTGCTTGCAAAAAGATTTTGATATGGGTCTTCTGTTAGAATAGTAACAGACATTCATGTATCAACAAGAGGCTGTACAGCCTGACTCTTGATGAGGATGGATGCAAAAAAGAGCCAGGCCTGCGCGGAACCGCAGGACAGTGACAGCGTAAGCTGGAGGGGCGACCTTCTTAGAGGCCATTTTAAATGATTGAGGAAACTAGTGCAAGTAGAGGTGATAGCCATCCCCTGTGCCATAAATATCATTTCGCCAAGTAGGGAAGTACCCACTATGCAATAATTACTGCGGTATTGTGACGTGCAAATCTGTATAACTGCACATCTTAAAGAGTCTCTTGGCATCGTTTTCTCGAGAACGAACCGAACTCTCGGCCCGGCGTCGACGGCGAGCTGCGGTTTGGGCTTCTCTCTGTACAGCTGTCTGTTGTGCCCAACGTTGCATTGCTGCAGCCACGCTTATAGCTCTGCGATTCGCTTCTTCAGCAGCGGTCCGCACTTTGTGAGGAGGCAACATCAGGTATATCGAAGAGCCAAGTCAGGTTGCTGTCGGGGCTGCGCACGTCGCCTGTCGCATGACGCATGGCATGATACAACAAAACTGCTTCAAAAGGCAGCACTTCGTAATATTGATGACGGAAAAAGAAGATCGTTTCATAATGATGATGTTGATGATGCCTCTGTAATGGGTCCAGAGCTAGAAACCATGCAGCCCTGGGTTCCTACAAATGATTCCTCGAACTCGTTATGCGATCCACTTTCCCCGACGTGTAGTGGCGTGTTATTATTCTGCCACGTAACATTACGCTTGTTAATACGATTCCTCGGTAGACATTATACCTGTTTAGGTCTTTTAACGAAGACTTTTCAAGTGCAGGCATGGCTCAGTTGTAGGACGTTTGACTGCCACGCAGAGGATGTGGGTTCGAATCCACGCAGAGGACGTGGTTTGAATCCTCCTCGGATCCGCTTATTTTTTCTAAAATTTGCCGTGATAGCGGCTACGGACACTGGCGGTGGCGGACAACTACAGCGCAAAAATGGCCCGTGTTGTGATCTCATAACAGCTTACGCTGTAAAATTCTGTGCTTGTGTTCCTTGAGAATACAAACTATATTCTGTCTACTATCTGAGGCTGAGTCAACATAGTTACTGAATGACTAGGCGATTGGCACACAATATCTAGGTGCCCACACTTCCCACAACAACATCTGCATTTGCGGACCTTGCATGTGTGGCTGTTAGCAAGATGGTCTGTTGCTCCACATTGATAGCAAGCTCAAAGTTTCAAGGCACCTTGTATGGCATGCTCACATGCTTCAACTCTGTAATTGTCACTGCATGCATGTTCATTTGCCTATTTTGGTGTTTGATAAAAACTTTTCCTTTCTTTAACGTGACGAACAAAAGCATGACTGCGGAACTCATTAGGTTGGCTCACTGCTTGTTTGGACTAGTTTGCAAGCGTGATAGCTGCGAAAGCGTTAGTGAGGAGCCTTCAAAAAGTAAGCGCTCACGTAAGTGGCTATTCTTTATTTTTTAAATTAGATGATCATGCAACATCTCATCGGTTAGGCTTCCGAAATTGCTGTCTGCAGTGACATTGATGGAACGCTTGAAATGTGCAGAAACGAAGCGAATTTCAGAGTCATACTCGTCACCTTCGCTCGAAGGATGGGGAGTAGCAATGGTTGTAAAGCCCGACGGCAAGGCCACTGTCTTCGGTGAAGAGAAAATTTGCTGCTCCTCCATGCAGAATCACTTCTTTGAGAAGAATCGCTTCTTTGGCTGGTAGCTCAGAAGCTCCGCAAGCCACCATGTACATCTCGAAGGCCTGTTTCCACTGGTCCCGTGGGACTGTCGGAAGGCAGGAAAGGTGGTGGTGGTAGAAGACCGGGAACGCTCATGGAGATTTTCTAACTGGTAGAATCGGCAGGTAACTTGCATGGGTTGAATCACTGAATCCTCGTCGCTAATATGTAGTATTTAGCAGGACATGGAGAAACAATGCGTTCGATGCATCAACTGCACCTTCTTTCCCTGCACTGCCTACTTCATCTTCCTTTATATGCAACAGCCTTGAAAAGAGCGGTAGCATGCTGCTTGCATTGCGCTCGTGCGCATCACTGTGGTCAACAGTTGCGCCAGGTATTATGCAAGGAGACTGAAAAGTACCGCTGTCAAGAGGATGTAGTAAATGCTATGCTTGGGCCTTGTGCCGTGTGGTTGTTTGAGTGTTGCGCACTTGGAATATTTAAATGGGGCCATCTTTTTGCAGTACCGGAAGATGATCCTGCTCGGCCACACATTTGCATTGATGGAGATCAACCAGCGGTACAGGAAGTACCGGCCAAGTGTTCCTTGCAAGGGCAATGAAAAAGTGTGGTGGCATTATGCGTGCAGTGCTGTGATTGGAGAGTACGTCAGGCCCTTCTCCTGGGAGGCAATCCAGAAACACAGGTGTGCTCTGTTTGAAAGACTTTTTGTGGTGGCCGCCTGGCTTAGCTTGTGCAGCCAATGCCATGATGAAATGCATCCCTGTGGCCCGCACTGCTATCTCAAGTGAGCAACACTGATGCAGGCACAACTACCGACAGTACAAGGAAATGTACGTCAGGCGACTACGGACCCCAAGTGATGCAGAAGTTCGGGTTGATGTGCAAATGTTGGAAGATAAGCTAGATGTTTCAAACATTCTCATGGCCAGGGAGGAGGCCAAGGCAGAGGTGAGTTTATGTGCTTCTTTTCACTGTTGATGCAACTGATTGGCAGAGAGGCTCTTGTGATGGCATTGCTGTGTCAGGGCTGATCATGTGGAGGCCTTGCAGCTCTTGCGTGACGAGCCAAATCGTGCGGTGCCACGTAAGCGAGACCAGGGCTGGTGGGCTTCCTGGTTTGGCCGCACCGAACGTGACCTGGAGGAGGTTGAGGTGATTGGGGAGCGGGAGCGAAGCTTCTGGTCTCGCCTCACTCCTGAGGAGAAGGAAAAGTTGTACGAGGCCATCGAGTATGCCGATGCCTCGTTTGAGGTGCCCGAGCACTACATTGCTCACAAGGTGAGCGGTACCTCTCTGAACACTGGCCAGGTGCAAGCCAGAACGTTGGCGCAGGGGAATTTCACTCTGGCCAACTGCACGCTGTCTCTTGTGGCTGCCAGTGGCCACGAGGTGCTTGTGTGCACCCTTAGTCAGTTCCTGATGAGCTTGGAGACACGCCCTGGTGCGCACGCTTTCAAGCTGTCTGCACGCGCCGAGGGCTTTGGCATCGAGGGTGCCTCTGGTGACCACCATGACCTGGTCACTGTCCTCTCAGTGGACAGGTCAGCTGCAGGTAAGCTGCTAGTCTTCATTCATGAAGCGGCATGTATCGCTTTTCTCCCACAACTGTCACCACATTTTCGTGAATATAATGCACACCCAATTCTCAAGAGTTCACTAAAAAAATGCACCTTATTAGTACACTGCAGGCTTACTCTTGAGGTCTGGTGATTTTCCTGGTTGCTGCCTGCAGTAACTTTCCCTATCGCTTTGTAATTACTCACATTTGCAGGCCTCAGGCGTGCAAAGAAAATGTGGTGCAGCAATTATTAAAGTGCAGTAAGACTTTCCCTTGAGAAGAGCTTGATAATAGAGGTGCTGTGTCACGATGAGAACTTATCGTATTTGCTCAATTCTACTGCGCCCTCGATTGTAACGTGCACCCACCTCCCACGATGAAAAACAAAAAGTGAAAGATCAATTGTAACGCGCACCCATTTTTCATGACTCGAAAAAAACAAGTCCTTAGTAATCAGCCTTCTCACATTCAAAAAACCAAATGCCGTACTTGCATAATGAACGCACTTGTATAATAAATGCACCGCTAACATTGAACCCCTGCAGTCCTGCTTCACTTGATCCACGGTGTCTCGAGGACATTCGGCTCATCGATTCATAAATCGTGCGTCCCGAAAAAACTGCCGCACGTTGCCGGCCACAACGTTTCTAGAACCAGGTCTAGAAACGTTGGCCGGGCGTAGCCGCGTGCAAGTGGTGGTAACATCATTTACTCGCAGTGCTACATTCCTCTGTCATGTGCGCGCCAAAGTGTGTGGCTGTGTTGAGGTATTTTGGGCAGTATAACGTGTGTTAAAACGTGAGTTAAGAGAAATGCAAACGAAAGTCTTAAAGTGTCATTGCTGCAGTGTATTGTGTGTAGTAGTGTGAAGCGCACATGTGTCACCCTTTGTCTACGTGGACGTATGAACGAAAGACTTGGGACAGGGCCATATTGTGATGTGCACGTGAGTGTGGCCTGTGCTTAGTGCCGGAGAAGAGAGAGGACGACGACGAAGTGGCAGCACGTGCAAGGTTGCGCGAGCGCAAGAGCACGACAAAAAGGAGAGAAGAGGAGCGAACCGGGGGAGACGGATTACAGCTTTCGACGCAGTCGGGTGTCCGGGCCCGAGTGTCGAGATTCTTCCTGCGGTGCGCGAGTTGGAGCTCCGGGCTCCACGTGGCCGCCTGTATATCCTCCCCGTCTCCTGCTCCAAGGCTGCAGTGGCCGGCCGCATTCCTCAAGCGTCGCTTCTTCGCCTTGCCACTCTCTGGTACGTTCTTCAGCAGGCAACGCCACATCGGCTCCCACCTGTCGCCCGCCCCGCCAGACGGTGAGCCTGTGTCGGCAGAGACTTTTAGTAGGGACGCTAAGTTTGTTTTGTTGCCTCGGTAATGTTCAGGTGTTGTGTAAAAGTGTGCGTGTGTTTGGTTGCCCTCTGTGTGTATAAAGTGTCTTCTGGAACGCTCAAACAGCCTCGTCGCTTCGATGGGAATGCTAGCGTTCCCATCCTAAATACATCCTTCTAGAACCTCGTATAACATCCTCCATGCTATCGCAGTTCCCTTACGCCCAATGCCGCGTGCTGCCATGCATGCTGCCCAAGGTGGCGCAGCTAAGCCTAAGCAAGGATTGGGGTGTGGTCGTGTTGTCTCCTTGATTGTTGCGATGCAATCTCGGGTGTCAAGCTGCGTGCACGACTGAGAACCTCAAGCTCAGCACGGGTATGAGGGGGAAATGCGATGACAAGCCGTTTTTCCTGCAGTGATGGGAAACATCTATTTTCCCGTTACGGCCACCCTCAGATGCTATCGAAAGCTCATGCGGCTGGGCATCTCAGAGATTGCATCGGCGATGTAGCGACTTTAGTTGGCCACAAGACGGCCAAGCCGGCACGGCGAGTATCATCGGCATACCCATCATGTGTGTCGTGGCGTCGTTACGCGGGGACCGACGGCGACATAGAAACCACAGAAACTATGCATGCCAAAGAGCGCCGTGCCGCTAACTTGTTTTTTCGGCAGTGTCCGTTCGACAGCGCCCAAAGCGCGTAGGAGGCGGCCATTTTGACACCGACGGCGATATGATAACAGTGTGGTTCGTTCGCACTTGATTCTAATGTGCATACGATTTTTAGGCCCGTTTTATCGGAAAAAAGGTGCGCGTTAGGCTGCATTGGAGTGCAAAACTAACTGCTGCAAGCTTGCCGCAAATGTCCTCCATCACCATTTTGCTTTGGCGATGGCGCTGCAGCTACCAGTTTGATGGGAGGCTCTTAGCAACACCGTGAATGGGGTTTTGCACTCGATTCTAGCACACCGGCACCTTCCGGGCCCATTTTTCTGGAACAGAGGTACATGCTATAGAATCAAGTAAATACTCCAACTACACTCCACGACCCGTGGTGTGGCCAGTACCATATATGATGCAAGAAAGCGAGAGACCGATTAACCAAAGATTCTGATTTTGGCAAAAATGCTGTGTCACCAGATTTTGAGCTGCACGGAGGTATAGGTGGAGATTGCAACCAACCAACATACTGGTACAACTTATCTCTGGCACTTCTCTGTCATGACAATTTGTTTGGCAGCAATTCATGTATAATATGCAGCACTGTCATAATGCGCACTGGCGATAAGCCAAAACCACTGCACTGCTATTCACTATTCAGCGATGCAAATGTTGTAAAAACATTTTGCGATGCACCGCCACAGGACTCGTCCTGCGACGTTTCAGTGCATGCTGCTAAGCTGCACACAGTGATGGTATGCATTATGTGAAGATAATGATACATTGAAAAGGATTTTTGTTCACCATGTGCTTACTTATATGCAATGTGAGCAGTCAACTAGCAAGATGGCAGCCATGACATTTTTAATATGGTGGTGCCCATGCAAGTATTTTGCTATATTAAGTGGTCAGAAGGTGCATTTTAGCACATTTCTGAACATAGTAGGAGTTACCATGGGGTCCTGTGGTCTGGCAAATTTCGTTACTGTGGGATCGCAGCTGAGAGCGATGTGGAGCTGTCGAAAGATACAAAATGCTTTGAATCCTTTGGGCTTTCGCCAGGGGTTGAGAGATGTTTCTTTGTTGCGAGAATTTGTTGTTGTGGCATTTCAATGTCGCTGGGTTCACTGCAGTGTGATGGCAAAACAGGTGTCTGCAGGTGCATATGTGAATGGGTCTACAGTATTGTTGTATTCAGAACACAGAGGAATGATGCATCCGATGCGTGAACAACATCCTCTTTATTTGATGTTCCCATATGCACGTCGTCATCTTGTTTCATATACACGCTTGATTAAACGAACCTATTGCTTGCATAGTGCATAGTGCCCGAGTTTCAATGGAGTTCTTTTTACTCGTCCTCTCTCTGTAGTGCTTGGCCAGTCATCTTGTCCCGCAGTGAACGCGGCTGTGCTCACAGTTAACTTGTGCTGCTATTTCTTGCCGTGACATAGATGGACAGTCAGCATGTTGCTCACTCGCAGGAAATGCACTGCCTTGAATGTCAGATAATAGCCAATGCAGAATACCAGGGCCATTGCTTGTAAGCTTCTACACAACTTCTGGTTTGGAAGCATTCCACACTTCCTTCCCAAATAAGTGACTTCTTTGGTTCTGAAAAGTACGAAGACAGCTTTCCGTAAACTGACAACATTTTCACTTGTGCGTAGTCACCGACGGCAAAGTGTCTTCCTTGGGCTCTGAGATGGTAGTCTGTGTAAAGATTGGAAGAAGCTTGTCTTTGTTGGGCACGCTGATGGAGGTGTTTCATTGGTGCTGGATTTTCATGAAATTGCCCAGGTAGCACCAATACGTTATAACAGCGTTATTATTATGTTCAGCTTGAACGTTAGGAAAATATTGTTAATGTCATTCTTTTTAACGTATCTCCAACGTTGCATAGAAACGTCTTTATAACGTTTTGCACTACATAAATTAAGCATTCATGAAACGTTTCTGCAATGTATGCATTACATTAATCTACACGTTAGAATAACGCTAGAATTAAACATTCATAAAATATTCCTACAATGTACGCATAACATTGGGCTAAACGTTAAGATAACGTTACAACTAACACTCTTGAAACATTCACAGAATGTTCACGTGTGGTATTACACATTAAATGAAATGTACGCTCAACTCTTGCAGTGCCTTCTAGGCACAGCAATAGTCAAGTATACATTTCACCTGATGTAAAAATGACATAATCCTCCAAACTTGACTTTACAGCAATACTTTATTAGTGAGCTTGCATAATGCACAAGAGTGAAATGATGTACTGAATTAAAAATAAACAATACAAACATATCATTTTTTCATGCTTGTGGCCTAAAGCAGTACATCTGTCCTTTGAGGTAACCTTAAACATAAATGGAAAAATACCCAACAGCAAAAATGAATAAAATACACAATAAACACATATGTCAAAAGTCAGATGCCACTTCTTTGACACAAACTCTGTATGCGCGAATTTTGCCACAAAAATTAACTCAACAGAATGGTCTAAGTAAAAGCTGTAGGATGTGAAAACAAATATCAATGAACTAAAAGTAGTGAAAGGTGTCGAAAATGACAATGAAATGTGAAAGATGTCGAAAATTACCACTGAAAATGACAGTGAAAGGTGTCGAAAATGACCACTGAGGATGTGGCTGAACATTTGGCTAAAATAGGTGACATAGTAGAGTACTTGGTACATTTGTGAAGCAGCAGAGTACTTGCTACACTGAAAACAGGGCAAAGCACATAGTATGCAGGATAGTGAAGGCCTTAGGCATAGTCACTTGATACAGGACAACAGAGTAGCACAGGTACTGTAATGGTAAATTTCAACATGAATACTTCAGAAACTGAAGCATACATGCACGCTCAACTAGCTACACAACATAGTGACATCTTAAGGTGACGGTCTCACTGCCACCATGACAGTCGTAGTTAAAATTTTCCCGCTAGGCTACGCCACTCGGTCAGGGCAGGGGAGAACGGAGAAAAGGAAACTGCGGCCGACTCTGGGGGAGGAGGAGGCGCGCTTCTGTGAACGTTCATACTAGCCGGGGACAGTACGCGAAGAAGCGAAGAATGTAACACAAAAAGAGTGGGGTGGGGCTGGGGGTCTAGGGGTGGGGGGTGGACACACTACAATGTTGTGGCCTTTCCTCTGGCTTCCTGTATTCTCTCCTTCGTGCTCCCCCAGTGAGCAAGTAATTGCTGTCGTTAGTCCCACTCTCGGAGCGGTGTGTATGTCTGTGCATGCGTGTGCTTAGTCCGTCTTTTTCTTTCTTTTTTCTCTATTCGGTTTTTGAAATGTTTTTTTTTTCATTCATGTCTGAGGGCGACCGCCGCGACTGTCCCTGCTCACGAGCGTTAGCTATGTTCCCCTGCATGTCTGCGCGGGCGGTTTCTTCTTTTATTTCACCTGCAACCACCTCTCTCTGCTGTGTCCAGAGCAAGCCTGTAAGGCATGACACTTCACTGCGTGAACAACAATGATTTTTCTGTTTTGAAAAGGGTATCGTAAGCATGCTAATTACAAAGCTTCCGTGCATGCGCAACGATAGCCCCATTCTTCTATGTGTGCATGTGACAACCAGCGCTATTTTTCTCTCGTGTGAGTCCTCCTGTCGTTGGCAATTTGCAAGAATGAGATAACGCTTTAGATGCGATGTGGTTGTATAAACGAACGTTAGTCAACTGAAATGAAGTAAAAGGACCCCCATTTATGTATGGAAATTGGGGTGCTTCAAAAGTGCATGCAGACTCTCGATATCAGCAAACAGGCCTTCATGTTATTAGCTCAGCAGTTGACTTCCATGCCGCATGGCCACAACTGCATTCTTGTTCACTGCCACTATAGGGTTGATGGAATAAATGCGACAGGCTTTCTTGTCGTCCGTGCACGGAAGTACGCGAGTGCGATTTTGCCTGCTGTCTACGAGCTGTTTATATTAGGTCTGTTCGATTCAGAAAAGGTGCACGGAACCACGCACAAAAAGGTGCAGGTGGTGTCGACACCCGGTGCAGCAGTTCCCAGCACCCCTTTTCGCCGTGCATATGGAGCTCCGTCTGCCGCCGCCCACATGTGTGAATCGAACGTTGAGGTGCAGTCTGCTGCACGGCCAGCTCGAGGAGTTTTCATTTTTAGTAGCCTGCTTGGGCTCGCTGCAACTATGCATGGTGATATGCTACAACAAAACATGCGCGCTAGTGTTCAAAACAAGACGTGCTCTTAATATTATGCACATTCACGCATTTGCTGACAAAAATGACGCGATCGGTGCATGCGATATGCATCCTACTATCTGTAAAAAGAAAAGGTGAAAACAAGCCGTCATCGCGCACGTGTTCATTGAAAATATCAAACGTACATTTACCACTTTCACAGAATGACCTTGATGTGATTTTGCCGCTACGAACATCCGCGAAAGCAGACTGACGCCGTCGTCTGCACGCGTCGGCTGACGGGCTAGCGAGGCTGCACCGAAATGCTGCACCCACACGCTGGAAGGCTCAAAGGTGCACGGAACCGTGGCGGCATCTTAGCTGCACTCTTTCACAATTGAGGACGGTGGTGCAGCGCACCGCGAAAAGGTGCAGAAGGTGCAGGGAACCTTGGCTGAATGGAATAGACCTATTCCAACACCTGAAGAATATAGTAAAGTATCATGCTTGTAAAATTCCTTTGAAAAATTTTGCCAGTATGGTACCCAGTTTCTTCTGTTTCATTTACTGTCTTCACTAAAGCGTGCGTACGTGCATGTGTGTCATCTGTAGTGTCTCTAATAGTGCACTTTATTTTAATTCCTGCATTATGTCGTAACATAAAGATTACTGTAATAAAGCGCAGTACACAGTACATAACAACGCGTTCTACAAAGCGAGAAAATGCATGTACAACAATGCTACGCATACACTATGCGGTTGCGATGAACTGTTGGGAGGGCTTCATTGTATCATGCGCGGAATTTTGCCACAGTTGGCTTCTGTTCCAGCCTGGGGAAGCAGAAACTTGAGACGGATTCATTTATGTCACTAACTTATATCAAGGCGTAACTTGCAGTTGAGTTTTTTGACGTAAATGTTCGTAGCGGTGGCTGTGTGATGCATTTGCTTGTATTGAATTTAGCATAAGTATGCGTCCCGAGTTTAGAAACGGGAGGTAAGTCGAATAGTCGGGTGTCTCGTGGAAGTAGAGGTACTTGTCATCCGCGTTGCTAAAGGAACCGTCATGCCGCCCTGCATGTTCATCGGGAGTCATGCTCTTGAGTGAACCGCCACATTTACAGTCAAAGCGGTGTACAACAGGGGGGTATCACTCAAACGCTTGCGCGTAACGTATGTGCGTAAATTAATTCACGTTAGCAAAGACTGACTGCCCCAACGTTCCTTGGGAATCTCTTGATCTCGAAGGAACCGCGAGACGTTCGTACAAAGACCACAAATTTATAACATCCTGCTCTCAGTACACAAGGGAGGCTTTGGGCCCGAATATTTTAAGACAATCCCGTGTTTGCTGAATGAAGCGTCACTGCAACCTTTTTTTTTTTGTGTGTGTGTGTTCTGAGACTTCGCGAAAAGAAATAACGGGAAAATCTGCTCGATCGATTTTCGAAGGTGCGGTGGCTACACGAAAAAGCGGGTGGAAAATGTGGAGGTGAGACCACCACGCAAGTATGATGATAACGGAGATAAAATACCATATATCTCAACGAGAATATACCTTATCACGTGTCTCGAAGCCTCAGTGGATGTCGAAACACGCAACATTTGAGAAATGCTTGGAGTGCTACAGGTCACCCAGTCATCCGCGCTTCCCGCTAAGAGAGCTTGCTCACTGCTTTTCTTTTTCTAATCGTATTGTTGAACCGAAGTCGCGTAGAATAGGAGACACAGTACTTTGCCGAACTTCTCACGCTTCACCGTATGGAGAAAGCAACTTTCCAGATATCGTGGTACGAATCTGGAAAAACGGGGAAGGCGAAGGCAAGTTTTGTGTGCACTTCAAAATCGCTTGCGCGGTTACAGAGAGCGTTGAGCAGTGACTACGGTAGAGTTAGGGGGCAGGGGCATATGGTCATGAGGTAGGTGTGCTATTAGCTTATGCATACAACATCTCGCACTTCGTTTTTGAAGCACCCTCTTCAAAATAGCTTGTCACCCGTCACTGCACACTTGCACTGTTATGCCAAGGAGAGAGGGAGAGCTTTTGTTCAGGTCATTGAATGAATATAGGGTGAGGCCCTCACTTTATATATACCTGTAGCACCAAAAGCACCTGCAACGCTATGTGCCACGCGGATCAGGCTTCGCTGGTCACCTGGGCTTTACGTCACGCAGCATAGCCTCGTAGGATTTAGATAGAGGAAACGGAAGCATAGCCAGAAGCTGAAATTCCAGCGTTACGTGAAATAACGTCGAGATCGCTCCACATCCAAGGCACTTGTGTGTGTAAAGGTAGGTTCGATGGTGTATAGGGAGCGCATATGCAGACCTGAAATTGACGGGTTTGTTTGTGCGCGATTGCGTCCACATGCACCCCCCGTCGCGCAACCGCAGCAGTCCCGTCCATTGGTAGTGCAACATGTTGCGCGAGGTGACAGCGGGTAGCTTTTCCACTCCTACGATGCTGGGTCTGGGTGCCGTTGTTGTATGTGGCGTTGAATGGTGCCACGAATGTCTTCGGTGCTCAAGCCTAGGGGACATCGACAGGTAACGGTAGGTGTGCACTTGCTGCGAGATCGTCGGCTGTTTCGTCGCGCGGAAGAAAAGATTATTATACGTCGACGCGGCGACATACCAAGAACACTCCGGAGCAGTAACCAGCGTTGTTGATCACCAGCTTAGGGAAGTGAATTGCGCGTCCATCAAAGGCAACAACATCCTCGAGGCTGAGGAAGCGGCGATCGCGCTCGCCATCACCCATCAGGGCGAGGAGGACATAGAAATTCTTACGGACTCGCAAGAAGCCTGCAGAAGGTACAGCAGCGGACGCATATCCACTGTGGCCATCCGCATCCTCAAAGCGAGGAAAATCACGTTCTCTAGATGCTTCATAACGTGGACACCAGGCCATGAAACTGTGACAGGGAACCAGCGTGCGGACGCCAACGCCCGAGCATACGCCAACCGGGGGGCGCACCACGACGGGGAACTGAGCACAGTCACAAGACGTTATGGAGCAATTTTGGAACATCAAAGAGCCTTAAGGAGGACATATCCCCCTCCCCATAAAGACCTTAGTAGAGAGCAGTCGGTTGCCTGGAGACAACTGCAAACTAATACATACCCCAATTTGAGCCTACTTAGCAAAATTTATCCCACGACATATGACGATAAATGTCCGCTATGCGGGGAACACCCAACACTGTACCACGTTACGTGGGCCTGCCAAAAATCTGAGGTAGTGCCAGTAAACAAAGCACCAACACCGGAGCAGTGGGAGGCTGCGCTATCCTGCTCGAAGCCTGATGAACAGCTCAAGCTGATCGACAGAGCTGGCAAGATGGCAAAGGCCACAGGGGCCCTGGACAGAGGGCTCCTCCTACGCCTGGAAATTTACCTTGCGAAAATAAAGTTTTTTTTCTTCTTCTTCTTCTTCGCGTGGCACACCACACGAAGGGGAAGCCGCCGCCGCGCCGCCCTTCCCCTGAATGCCATTGAATGCGACCTCTCCCTCCTACTCCCTCCTTTCACTCCCCTTCCCGTGCGAGTGTTTCAGTTCAGGTTTCCTCAGACGAGAGACAGTTACTGTGCACTTCGGAGTCTCTACCGAAGTTTCTTTCCAAAGAATTTGTCGCTCAGTAGCGCAGACCACGGAGAAGTGGCAGGCATTGTGTCCTATTGGTTACATGTAGATAGCTCTCCTCTGTGCTTTCCTCTCACTCCCACTCCACCTTCTTTCATGTCAGCTGCTTGAGCTAGACAGACACTACGGTCACCAGTAATAACTTTCCTTATCTCCCCACCTTTCGAACGTATGTTTCACAAAAAAAAAAAAAAAAAAAAAGAAAGAAAAAGGTTGGAGGGCTGCGGCATTGTCCTGATGTGAAAGGGGGGGGGACACAATGGGTGGCTTCTCGCGCGCAGCAGGAAGCAGTGAAGGGAAGCTGGAAATGGTTCTCCAAATACCTGAATGCCGTGACGCGCGCGCTCACAGAAACCGGTCTCAGGAAGGGGGTAAAACTGTATGAGGCTCGCTGGAGGGAGAGCGTACCCGCTTTGTAATGTTTACTCGCGCCGCTTTTGACAAACATTAGCACTCACGCGCAAGAGATTATTTTTTTCCACAGAGGGCACCACTGCTAGAAAACAATTTTAAGATCTATATTTTATCAAAAATCTTTAGTTTGAGGCGCTCCTCGGTAAAACTACTGAGCGCAAGTCATCATAAGACACCATATGATTCCACTAAAGTGCAGCAATTGTCGTGACTTAGCATGTGCATGACGAGAAATGCCAATTTGTACCGACCTGGCCAGCAGAAAAATTAGCTAAATTCACTACGCCCGTTTAGATTTCCTAATAAGTAAAAGAGAATTTTCTCTTCATAGGATTTGAGAGAAGGGCTTCCTGCTTGATTATTGAAAATTTCAGAGCTTCAACCTAAACAGTTTTGTCAATTCGTCAGTAATGCGTGGCTAAGTAGAGCTCAAAATTGCCAAATTGAAGTAATAATAACTCATGATGTGTTCATCAGAACGTAACTCAACTTCGCGCAAATGATAAGTAGACTACGGCCTAGGAAACTACCAAACACCGTAGTTCTACGTTGAAAAGGACAAACTTTATTCGATTATAAACTTCTATTGTTTTGGTCATTTTCATTGGAGTCTGTATAAGTTCCTGACTGCTTTATACGAAATTTCTCTTCATAGAATTCTAGAATGACATTTCATTTAAGAGCACAGAAAATTTCATTTCCCTATGCTGAGCAGTTTTGCTGGAAACTCAGTAATGCGGAAGGTTGTACGCCAAAAACACAGTTTCTTGCTCCGACTGTTTTCACTGTCGTTACTTAACAATTCAGTCTAGGCAATAATGCTAAGCGTGATAGGAAAGCGCAGAAGTTAAGCTTTCTGACGCTCTATATCTCAAGTCTGCACAACCAGCGGAGAGAGCACAGCGCGTTCACAAAAAACGACTAAAATGTGGGGAGCGCGCCGCCGGAGTGGGACCGCCACCTTAATATGCATCAATAAATACCACCTTAAGCATGTAATAAACATTTCTACCATGCGAAGCAATCCGGACAGTTTTCTTCATAATGGATGTGTGGTTTCAGTACATACATATAGCTATGGATAGCATAGCTTCATGTAGTACTTTCCCATTTCATGGCTGTGTTCACATGAAAAAAACAACACTGTGTCGGAATCATCTGCTTATTTTAATATGCCCATGTGTAAGTAACATTCATTTTCTTACTGCCCACAAAAAAGTAACAAATTCTGAAGATCAGAAATGATTTTAAACTTCAATGAATTCTGACACATCTATGTCACACAAAAACTAGAAAAGCATGTCAAATATAAGAGTGCTGTCCTAGCAACATTTTTGTTATGACTGTCTTTCTATAAGCACGAAAAAAAAGATAGGTAAATAAATGAAAGCTCATAAAATAAAACCCATTCAAAGAAAATAAAAACTTCTAATAAGCACTGATTCAAAAAACCCGAGGAAGACACTTAGATGAACGCTTAAGAGTGAAAAGCTGGGCTGGTTGGTTAATGATTAAATTCAACGAAAAGGTGGCAAAGCAGGACATGGACATCGAAGTCCGGCGAAGGTGTGTCTGCGTGTGTACCTTTGTATGTCCGTATCCTGCTTTGTTGGCTTTTCGTTGAAGTTAGAAGCACACAGGTTTACAAGACAAAGTGCAAAGGCATCGAAGCCAGCACCCTCATCAGCATAGTGCACTTTGACTTAGATTTTGTGAGCAAAGCAAACAAAGACACATTATATCACTCCCATGTTTTTATCTGATAAAGATGGACTTATATCCTAAGATTGGGACTGCAGACGTCTTTTTTAGAATGAGCCGTTTTAGGAAATCTTGTTTTACTTCTTTCTTCTCTCATTTTTCTTGTGGGAAGACAACCTTGAGCACAAATGTTGCCTGGACATCATTTTATAATTGACACAATTTCTTTCTTTTTCAACATGCCAAGGTGCATCAAAATTAAAAAACATTTATGATTTGGGTAATGTTTGGAACTTTCTACAGTTTTTTTTTTCTTTTGTAAACAGTACAGAACAACCAATGGAACTCATGGCCATGCTCCTTACAATGACCAGGAATGCGGCCACAAAAATCTGAAAATACTGTGGTACGCAATAGCAGGACACACGTGCTGCAAGCTTTCAATACATTATGGCATACTGCGTGGCAATGCTTTTATGGAATTCAGTTTTCGGCTCCATGCAGTCTTATGGAGAATACATGAATACCAAGTTGATGTGCATGTTCGGTCTCTCATGGAATCATCCAAATGCATGACTCCAATAATCAAACTCTCTCAGTTCCTTCTCTGTATAAAAACATGTTCATTTGTCTCTTTTGACATTTCTCAGTGGGGAGCAGAAAAGCAATCCAAAAGCAGCTCAATGATTTCTTGCACTTTACTGCAAGGAAGACAGCTCCCAATTTTTTAATGATGCAGTCATTGCCAGTCATAGAGTGAATGCATAAAGCTGGCTAATTACTGAAACATGAAACAGAGCTATTAACGGTGGCACTTGCAAAAGAACTCCATAGAGTTCATTATTTAAAAAATATGTTTGGAATAAATACTCGACACTATATAGATGACATGCATAATGAAATGTGGCACCGTCTAGAGCATATCCTCTTAAATGCACAGTGGAGGGTATGTATATCTGTACATTCACATCGCAAATCAATCCTTCAAAGTTCACGTCATATGCACTTAAAACTGATGATATTCAAGCAAGTCATGAACACACACACACACACACACACAAAAAAAAACCCTGCAACTTGCAACTTCACACATGGAATGCTTGAGCTTGTAATGGGCCGAGAGGTCCATGCCACACAGCTGTCAGGTCCAGTGCAGAAGGGTCCTTAAGAAAGCACAGTTGGACAGGACCATTAACATTCACATTAATACTGAGATCTCAAATCTCTACAGATCTGCTACTGTGGGGAACAAAAACATTGAAATGCAAGTTTTATAAAATACTTTTAAAGTACAAAAAGCTATTATTTGATATTACTAGACAGCTCCACTCATTAAATTCCCACTTCCTCTCATGCCCAAGAATGTGCATGGGCCTTTTTGAAGTCTATAACTGAGAAAAGCTACTTCTAAACAACGAAGTGGTCTGCTTCGTGTTAGTACCATGGAGGTAAGTGCAAGTGCTGATAAATTGGCTTCATCCCTAAGTGTAAGTTCTAGACGTTATAACAGGAGGCCACAGAAGCACTTAAGTAGTTCACAAGTTACTGTCCTGGCTTAAGTTCCACAAATGTTACTGAAGCAAAAAAAGTTAAAATGATAAAAATCCTAAATGACACATTCGTGCACTTGAACGAAGCGGCCAGGGAAATGCAACGACGCAAAGGAAAATTTGGCCACGCATGTTGGGACGATGATATGCTAAAACGTGCAGAGAGTAGCTAACTCTGAGGAAGGAAAACATAGTACTGACGGCGGTGAAAAGCATGAACGCTGTACAGATCATGTATATGTTTAAACAGCAACCACGTGGAACAGAACTTCCGATAAGAGAAGAGGCGATGAAAGAAAGCCATCAAGGCAGTTCCGCAGAGAAGATAGCAGGAAATAAACACTAATTAAAGGAAAACAGTGTTTCATTTATCACTGAGGCGACCCGCTGCCCCCGAGGCAGCCGCAACTCAGTTCAAACCACCGGCCGAATAAGGCCGGCAATGCATAATAGCATTTCAGCTCAAAAGCATTGAAAGAAAGCCACACCATTCAGAAGGTCGCATTCAGTATGCGCGAAAAATAGACACAAACATGCTCGTTATACTAAGAGCAGTTTACTTATCGTGTAATCGCAGTCGCGCCTTTTACATCACTGCTCCTGATCACCTGTTGTAGAAAAGTTCAAAATGCCGACGGCCGTACTTACCAGTTTCAGTTTGGTGGACACTCCACGGCATATAACAGCAGGTCTTCGTAATATGTAGCACGGGGAAAACACAATAGACGTGCACAAAGAACAAACAACCACTCAAATAACACAAGAAAGGCAACTTTTTCACCGAAACGAGGCACAACGACCCAGTTCCGAGGGGCACAAGATGATCATAGTGATGGCAATGATGGCGATTTGGCCAACCAGTTTGGCATAGAGTTTCGCTTTGAATCGGGTCGCATACGTGGTAAGTGCAAAGTAACGTACGCGAAACCTTTAAAATATTTGTTGAATATTCCAAATATTCAGTATTAAAGAATGTTTAAATACCAGACAGACACTTGCCAGAGCGTTTTCGTGAACAATTGTTTCTCAAGTCTAACGAAAAATGCGCGTTTTTCATTTGAAATACATTATACGTACTACAAAATAAACACAAATGCGCAACAAATTGACGCTTACGAAGTTTTTTTCTATTCAACTAGAAATGACAACTTTGTTAATCACTATTACATAGAAGTTATATTAACACTTACGTTAACTTTTCGTGCGATCTCAATGTTTTCTAAACATTTAATGCATAACGTTCAACGTTATATGTTTATATTGAACGTTACATTAATATTCCAAAGCAAGCGTTAATAAAATCTAAGTGCCCAATCTTCTCACAGCGACAACATGTGTGCTTGCAGGCCTTACATTCAGGACTGTTTGCAAGATGATCAGTTGCTCCACAACGATAACAAGCTCTAAGGTTAATGGAGCCTTTTACAGAATGCTGCATTGCATTGGCTTTGCACTGAACGTGTGCATTCACGTGTTTGTTCCAAAGACAGAGAAGAGCTTGGCATTTTGATAACATGACGAACTGAAGCATCGTTGCAAAATTCCTTAGCTTGACTCACAGCTTGTTCATATTGATCAGTGATTGTGAGAGCTCGTGAGAGCGTCAGTGAGGAACCTTCAAAAAGTAACCGCTCATGTACCGTATGTACTCGAATCTAGGCTGGCCCCGATTCTAAGCCAACCCCCAAATGTCTGAAGCCTGGGGGAAAAAAAAAAACTTACCTCGAATGTAAGCCGGACAAAACGGTGAAGACAGCGTTCACAAAGAGAAAACATGAAGATGAAACGGAGCAGTTGGTTCATGATGCAAATAACTCGAGAAACACACGTCCGCTAGCCGTGTTGTGTGTGTTTCTGCTTTGTCGTTGTTTTTTTCATGCTGCTTCTAGTTATTTGCATCATAAAGATGCCGCGCTCATTCTGAGTCGTCGCTGCTTCCCTCGTCGCTGTCCTCAAACAGTGCGCAATGCTCGGTGCCATCAAGCGCATTGGATATGCTGCACTTCCTTAAAGAGCGCACGATCAAAATTCCTGGGATGTCGTCCCACACTGCAGCCACCCAGCATGCCAACTGAGACAGTGATGCCCACTTGATGCGGCCCGTCGGCATCAGCTGGTGGTCCTCCTCGCTTAACCAGTCCGTGTATAACCCCCGCAGGCGATCCTGGAACGGCTTGGTTATGTACACATCAAGTGGCTGCAACTGGCCCATTGTTCCACCCAGTATCACCGTGAGGTCGGTGTTCATTTCGGCCAACGCAGCCTTGATGCTGTTGGTCAAGTACGCGCAGTATGAGTCCAGCACAAGGAGAGAGGGCTTGCACAGAAGGTTGCCTGGACGCCGC
Source organism: Hyalomma asiaticum (assembly GCA_013339685.2). Lineage (NCBI taxonomy): Eukaryota > Metazoa > Arthropoda > Arachnida > Ixodida > Ixodidae > Hyalomma > Hyalomma asiaticum. Next base: position 119,464,213 of record CM023486.1, read on the forward strand.
CGCCATACAATATTTAGCCACTCCTCGACCATGGCGCTGGTCATCCACTCGTTCTCGTTGGCCCGCACAGTGACGTTTCGCGGGAAGGCCTCTTTGGCGGGCAGCGTGTTCGTCTTAAAAACAGTACAAGGAGGGAGCTTGTGCCCGTCCGCTGTGCAGCACAGCATCACAGTCGCGCGCTGCTTCTCATACCCCACAGAGCGCACCTTCACTTCCTTGGCGCCTTTTTCAGAGAAAGTGTATGCCACTGGCATATCAAAATACACTGGCGTTTGGTCCGCGTTACTGATTTGGCCTAGCGGATATGCTCTCGCTTCTCTCTTTTGAAGCACGAAACGGTGGAAGTCCAGCAACTTCTTTTTGTAGTCAGCCGGTAACTTTTGGGCGATTGAGGTGCGACAATGGAGGCTGAAGCCGAAGCGCTTCATGAATTTCTGCAGCCAGCCTCGGCTGGCTTTGAAGTCTGCCGCCGAAACACCTCGCTCCCTTGAAAGCTCCCTCGCCTTTGCCTGGAGCACTTCCGTTGTTACTGGAAGGGCAGCTGCTCGCTGTGTCCGAATAAAGTTGGCCAATGCCGTCTCCATTTCAGGGTGACGGCCTTCCCATAGACCGGTAAAAGCCATCCTTGTTGCGGCGCACACAAGGAGGTTCTCCCGTTGGCCCCTCCAGCGACGCACATTTTTTTTGTCCACTCCAAAGTCCCGCCCGGCTTGAACGTTAGACGACGACTCCACAGCTAGGACAACTTTCCTTTTATAAGCGGCACTATAATGGCACTGCCTGTTTGGCGCCATTGCGCTACGCCACACACCGACCGCTTGAAGCGCAAGTCGAAATGACAAACGGCTCGCCTCAACACTCGCCACAAAGATCAAAATGGCAGCCTCACGTGTGTACTTAAGCAGCTGGAGGACATTTCCATAGAGCCAATGGGGACAATTTTTGGAAGCGATTGTAGCACCGTCTGGCTGTTGAATGCAGTTGCACTAACAAATAAAAATGTTGTTTTACTAACACTTTGAACAGTTTTGGCTATTTTATGCTCGCAATTCAAGTTTTAGAACTGTAAATTTTGTTTGTACAATTTATAACTGCTTAGAAAGTGAAATACGTTTTAAAATTGCAGTGGCACCTTCGAAGCGTCAAAATGGTGGCTGGTGACCAGCAAAAACAGACGATATGCCGTCATTATCTGCTACTGTGTCACGGGTGTTCCCTCGGTCGCTAGAGGCAGGTACCCCCAAAATTTATCTCGTTTGAATAATGTAATTGCATCCTCTTTCCATATTAGAGACTTATAACCATCTTGCATACTTATTTCGAAGGTTACCGCTGCCGTAAGGACGAGCAGAGCCACAATACTGATCACACAAACTAGCCGGAAGTGAACTGGTTTTTTGTAATGACATCGATGTTTACATGAAATAAGGGGTACGTGTGTAGTGTTTTAGGAGATGCACCGGTGAGTAGCATTCGTAATCGTTGATATGCAAAAAGGTACGTACTATGTGCAGCGCCCCACCACAAATATCTGGAGTACAGCTGTCCATCGCTGAAGCAAATACATAGAACTGCACGAATCTGTGTCAACAGGGTACATCACTGATGTCCGTGCACTTTTACGATGATGTATGAATCTGTTCATAGTACCACTATCTTGCAGCTTGATTTGAACGTAACCGCGTAACTTTCACAGGCGTCGAAAGGTGCTTGTGCGACTGTCAGTCTTCTGGTACCCACTGCCCGCTTTCGCTCGTCGTCACCCATTCAAGAAGTTTCATTATTTAAAAGATTTCAGCGTTCGTGCTCAATATGCTATAGGGGTTTTTCTTAACCTTTATACGGTTGCGATGGGCGCTAGCGGTGGCAGAGATTCGCAAACACAAACGCAGCAGCCCTAACAATTAGAGCTGTGGTCCCTATCCCGTGGTTCGCATTAGATCGCAACCACGGCGGGTTCAGGCCAGGGGGACAATGACAAGCTTTTGAAACGAAGGTGTTTATTCACCTTGTTCTGACGCCACCAACACAACAAGTATAAAATACGCAAGTGCCTCAGCGCGCAGGAGTAATATTCCTTACGGCTGGGGCAAAAACAATAATACAAGAAAAGTGCACAACGAAAAGGGGCTGATAGTGACTCAGCTCACTTCATGTGGCTTTGCGCTCCGACCAAGAATGAAGATCACTCACAGAAGGAAGGGCAGGCACTTGGTGACGGCGGCGGGCGGCGATCTCGCGTACTCAGAGGGGATCCAGTCTATCCCGACGCCTCCAACAAAAGACACAAGACCTCCGAGAAAGCGGCGCGCCTTCGCGAGGTTGAGAGAGGAGGCATCTCCCCGAATCTTGGGAGAAGGGAAAGGGGTAGAAAGGAGGGAGCGGGGCCGTACCGGTTTCGTCACCGTGGCGAGGCATGAAAGGCAGTGGGGGAAGCGGCGTGAGTGCCCTCTCCCACCACGCCGCCCTTGCCAAAGTGCACGCATGTAACACGCAACCGGTCCGCGACCGCTGGAGTGCGCATGCATTCCCACAACGCTTCCCGTGACTTAAAATTAAATGGCGACTCTTTTTTTATGCGAATCGATTTGAAGTTTTACAAAGAAAGTAGGCAGTTTAAAGGCCTGGGTGGCGTTTTGCTTGCTGCTGCTGTCAGTGCGCTGTCGTTGCCTCGATGGTGGCGCCACCTGATAGCACGGACGTGCAAGTCGCAACATGTCTCCCCCCTGACTTAAGTCAGGTGTTGGCTCGGCTACTAACGGCTACAGTGCTGTCTAGGTGGCGTTTTCTAGGTGGCGCTAGTTGTGCACCACTTTTCTATGAAAAATGGTGCATTTTTCAAAATCCTCGAATCTAAGCCAACCCTGGAGTTCGATACAAAGAAATTTGAAAATGAAAACTGTCGGCCTAGATTCAAATAAATACGGTACAGTAAAATCTCATTATAATGAAGTTGAAGGGGAAGCCGTAATTTCTTTGTTATAACCATTAGTTCGTTATAGCCAATATCTATTTCATTTATGGGAACTTCAAGGGGAATTGGTATTGCTTCGCTATATCCGATAGTTATATCCGGGTTCGTTATAACGAGGTTCTACTGTAAATGATTATTCGTAGTCTTCGAGACAAGCTGAACACGTAGCGTCTCATCAGTGAGGCTTCCTGTGTTACAGTCAGCAGCAAGGATTTGTAAAGCAGCAGTGTATTCTTACACTGTCTCACCTGCATGCTGAGCATGGCGACTGAACCACAGTGACGTTGACTGAATGTTTGAAGTGGTCTGAAAGCAAGGTGATTGCAGGTGTCACTTGTACATGAAGGGCTGGCCGTAGTAGTGGTAGCAGAGCCAAACTGCAAGTCCGCTGCCCTTCCATGCCAAGACAGGTGAGCAGTGTAGTGTATGGCTGTACCACAGGATGGCAGCACTGCATCAACGGACATACAGGTGATCAATAAACCCTATGGGGACACTTGGTTTCTGGGAGCCTTGGTTGTTGTGTCACTCACTCGTTGACACGACACGCTCGACATGGTGTCAGAAGTGGGCAGGATCCGTCTCCGCCAATCCCGTGCTCGACACACGGGCTAGCGTTACCGCCCCCAGGAAAGAAGCCTCCTGCTATCCGCGATGGCCACGAGTGGCGACTCTGCCTGGACACCCGCTCCGTTGGCCGCTCCGTTTCTACAAGGCATGGCCCAGCTCCATCCACTGTCGACATTTGACTTTGACAATCCCAGCTCCTGGCCCACATGGCTGCTGCAATACAAGGACTACTCATTCGCCACTGGACTCTACGCCACTCCGGCCGAGGTCCAAGTGCGCTCCATGCTCTACTGCATAGGCCCGCAAGCCAGGGTCATTCTCGCGTCCACCACACTCGGAGCAGCAGATCTGAAGGACATCGCCACCATGAAAAAGGTGTTCACCGACCATTTTATGCACCCGCCGAACAAGCTCTACGAGTTAGCGCGCTTCCACCGCCGTACGCAGCAACCAGGTGAGATGGCCGATGCATTTTTTACTGCGCTCCGGATGATGGTTAAGTGTTTCAACTACTCCTCGCTTGATGTTGAAGAGCGGCTCATCCGTGACCGTTTTCTCGTAGGCCTGCTTGACCCACAAGCTTTCGGACCAGCTTTGTCGAAACCCAAGATTGACGCTGCAGGAGGCGCTCACGCACATTCGCCAACACGAAGATGCTGATAATGAGCGCAGGGCTCGTGACTTGGTTGATTCATTGTCCTTAGCCATTGATGCCACTCGCCTTTGCAAAGGAAAGCTAGCGCTAGCTGATAAGACAAAGCAGCACCTGTGCCTATTCTGCGGTCGGGCGTCACACCCTCGCGCCAAGTGTCCAGCCCGCAGAGCGTCCTGCAACTTTTACGGCAAGAGTGGCCACTTCGAGAACGTGTGCCTCAAGAAGAAGTGCGTCAATGGGAAGCACACACAGAAGCCTTCTGCCAGCTCCATCGAGCTACAGGCAGTTGCGAGAGAGCACCCGAACACTAAGTTCATCGAAGTACTCGTCGATGGGTGCTCACTTTCCTTCAAGGTGGACTCCGGCACTGAAGTTTCTATTGTACTCAGTACGTTTCCCGACGTCCCTTCGAAGCTTCAAGACCCCAAGAGCAAGTTGAAAGGCCCTGGCAACAACACACTACTGGTGATAGGCACTATAGCGGCCAGCGTGATGGCCATCGCTTGCCACCATCGCGCGGGCCGCGCCACGTCTCTCGTGGAGCTCATGCCGCGTGGCTCGAGGTAGCGAGCCACGAAGAAAAAGAAGAGAACGTGCTCACGCAAACGGCCGGACTTGACGCTGCAGCCCGCCGCTCCGTTCTGCTGCGGACCTTGTTCACTGCAGCTAAATAAAGTAGCGACAACGGCACGGCCTACGTCGGCCGCCGTTACGGCTGTTGCTTCTTTACTACAGGCACTTATGTCGTGACCCTGTCATGGCATGGCAAGTCCACCAAGCAGCTGCTCTACGTCTTGGCAACCAAGATGGCCCCGCTGCTCTGCTTCCCCGCAGTCCAAGCCTTGGGCGTCTTCATATTTGTCGACCAAGTCTCGAGGACTCCAAAGCCCTCGGGCGACTTGTGTCTTCATCCCAGCCTCTTCCAAGGACTTGGGACGCTTCCCGAAGCCTACACTATCAGGCTGCAACCCAACGCTACACCTCTCTCCTTGAGCTTACCCCGGCGCATTCCGCTCCCTCTCCGCGACGTTGTCAAGATTGAGCTTTACAAGCTAGAAGCAGAGGGCGTGATTTGTCAGGTGGACACACCCACCGACTGGTGCGCTGGATTGGTTGTCGTCCCCAAGGTCTCAGGCGGCTATCGGCTCTGCTTGGACTTGACACACCTCAATAAGGTAATTCTTCGAGAGCGTCACGTGCTTCCTACTGTGGAACAATGCCTCTGGTTGCTTGGAGAGGTCACAGTTTTCTCCAAACTAGACGCCATGTTGAGCTCCCACCAGGTCAAGCTGTCCCCTGACTCACAAGAATACACCAATTTCATAAACCCGTTTGGCCGCTACTGCTTCCTCCGGCTACCGTTTGGGATCACATCTGCACCGGAGTACTGTCGCGCTCAGTATGAGCTACACCACGCGAGCGCGTGGCTGAGCGCGCTGCAAGGTTGTACAGTAGCGACGATCGTGGCATTTTTTCGAGTTATCGGGAGAGAGTTTGGCTGATCCTGCGAATGCACATCACCCCTACATGCTTGCTTTCACCCTCGCCCTTATTTATTTGGAAGAACCTTTTGCCTTTCCTTTTGCTCGCCGTTTCTGTCTTTACCGAAGAAAAATCCGAGCACAATACAGCGACTTCACCGCCTACCGGACATGTCGTGTGAATCTTATCGAAGAATGAGCGTTAACTTCGTGCAAGAATGGATATGCAAGTGCTGTTTTACTTGAACTGGGTACTTTCAGATTGCATCATGCTTCTAGAGAAAAGGGAGAGCCGGTGACGACGCGGGCCGTGCAATATTTTCAGTAAAATTTTTTAGCAGAGCTGTGCTGCCAATTCCCAACACGTTGCCATTGATACCGTTTCGATGATCGCTAGCAGCGTTTTTTCTATGGGCGCAGCAGCTGTTACTTTGTTGTTTACAACAACTACGCTGACAGTACGTTTTAATAACACTAGTTATGAACATAAACCACTCTCCAGTCAGTTCGGCAAGGAAAGGGGGAGGCAGGAAGCGCTTTTCATGGATACGTCAACGTGAGATTGTGTGCAGTGTTCTCGAATCATAAGCTTAGCTGGCTTTCGAAAATTATTGTGTGGACATCAAAAGAGAGCAAAACACTGCTAGAATAAAAAAAAAAAGGTTACGTATATTTAAGTGAAAACAAAAGCTGCACTGCTTTTTTCGTTTTTATTTTTGTGTAATATCCATTAAGTGTAGCTTGAAATGGCGAAGAAAAGTCAATTTTTCGCAGTCAAAGAAATTAGCAACAGAAAAATACCACGAGTATTGTAATATTTCTTCACTGGAATACAAAGCAAATAACATAGTGAACAATTCATAGTCAAAGTAATTATATGAATAACAATGCAAATAATGCATATTGACTTCATTCAGAACGTGTTCACCGATGGCCTGCGCCGTGGGTTTGTTGCTCAGCAATGCACAAGAAATGTGCGATAGGTTTTTATCGGTTTCCTGCTTATGTCTGTCTTAAGGAAAGGGACGAACCTGTAATGCCGGCTCATCAGTTATACGCCAAACATTTTCGTCACGACTTAGCATATGTGTATTACTTAGCGTTAGTGCGGCTTGTTTAATTTGAGAGAAATAGCATTGTCGCAACTTTGTAAAGTGTAGAGCTCAACACCAAGTTTCTTGGCATAAACAAAGCGCAGACACAGAGCGATGACGCTTCCCTCAAAGCGTGCACGACATTAGCTTAGCTCGATGTGCACAAGTAATCGCGGCCACCTTGTATTACTGAAGTGGGGACGTTGTAGATACGTCACACGGGAATTTCATCCACTCAAGTGGAACAAATATATAAGAGCTTAATTCACGTAGCCGTGAACGAAGGGCTGGTTACAGCGATGCTTTTGCAAATCGCTTGCGGCTGCGATAGCATACACATGAGAAGTGTCTTTGGCAATTGTGTAGTGGTTGTGATGCGCTTAACATTTTTTTTTTTCGATTGTCAGACTGCTCGAATGAACTACACACTTGAAAGTTGCCGCGTCGTTACAGGACTTAACGCCTTCACGATCGGCACTGAGCCGCAAGCCGCAGTTATGCGCCTTGCTGGCGGTTATTTGAGAGCCTTGTCCTCAGCAGGTTATTGCTTTTTTTGTGTGTGTGTATTATCACAGCCGTATTTACATAAGTGATAGCGTCACCAATATCGCATGCTTGAGTATCTATTCCATTACATTTGTTTCTGCGCAATGATTTCGTGTAGGGATTAGAGGCTTTAGTCCGAAACAGTATTTTTAGCTGAGGCATTTTCAAGTCGTATTTAAACAAGTCTCGCTGTTGCAGGTGGTTCATCCTTGTGCTAGTTACCGAGTTAAAGCATACGCATGGAGCGACGCCGACATGATAGCTCACGATAATTCGCATCATGTGGCAAGGTGCTTGTCCTTACAATCAGTTTCTCGCATCTTGTCATAGTTGGGCGTTAACGCATTCATTTCTACATTCATTGAATGCTTCCTACGGAGCTAACGCAACTTCATCTCACGCGGCTGCCCCTTGCAAACTGTTGTAAACACGCCGTCAGCGCTCCGACGCCCTGTGCTCGGAGGCAGCTTTCGCACACGCTTCGGCGGCGGCGGCGGCGCGACCGTGCAGGGCCACGGCAATCGGTGAGCGGGGCCTCCGCGCCGCGACGTCGATACAAGCCCTGGTTATATCGCCGGTGCCTACCACTGTTTACCAACATGGAATAGGTCTATAGAGTGAAACGCTCCGGGGGGACGGCGCTGTCGTGTTGAGCACTGCAGTGATGGATTTGAAGTAGGAGCGTGTTCTTAAAGTAGCGTTACCGCGTCGGCACCACATGATTGCGTGGGCGAAGTGTCCCTACGTCGCACTTGGTCCAAATGCCGCCGCTTTGTTCCTTGAGCTGTGTCCACAGTCAACATGCGCTTTGCCTGTGTATCAGGCACATTGCCGGGTATCAATTTTTTCCCGTAAGCGGAACGTTGTAGTCCACACATGCTGTCCATCTTACCATCACTCTTGATGTGAGCCTGGCTTTGTTTATTCTGCATTGGCAGTCGGGATGAGGCAGGCGAGCTTTGTCCTTATCTGATAACCTTATCTGATAACCAAGCAGGAGTTCCGCCGGAGACTTGCCTTCCTTTACAGGAGTACAACGATAACTGAACAAAAACCTCACGATTCTTGTCCCTAACTTGACTGCCTCGTTTTTCTTCAATGCCTCTTTCAAGGTTCTAACAGCCCTCTCCGCTAAGCCATCTTATTGTGGATGATAGGGCGCGGTAGTCAAGTGCTTGACCTGGTTTCGAGCCAGAAAATCACGGAAGTGAAAACCTGTGAAATGCGGTCTGTTGTCAATCACGAGCGTGTGAGGTAAGCCCACCTTGCAAACAGTTCCCTCAGAGCCTGCACTGTCATTTCTGCTGTTGCGGACTTTATTGCAAGTGCTTCTATCCACTTTGTCTCCTATCCACATACTCTGGGTGATCCTGGGTGCTGTTGTCTTGCAGCCTGTTTGGTAAGGGCAAACGCCATAAGGCATCAGCATTTACGTTTTCTGTGCCGCTACGATACTGCAACGTGTACTGATAGTTACCCAAGAGAAGCGCCCATCTCTAAATCCTAGCCACTTCCATGGGTGGAATGGCTTTTCCTGGGCCAAACAAACCTGTCAAGGGCTTATGGTCCGTGACCAAAACAGAATGGTTGCCATGTAAATACTGTAGTCTTTAAATCGTGTCACACCAAAAACAAGAGCCAATGCTTCCTTTTCTAGTTGATAATAGTTGCGCTCTGCTTTGAATGGCGTCCTGGAGCGGAATCCAATAAGATCATCTGTATCGTTGATGCGGCGAGAGAGTACAGCTCCAAGTCCTACAGGCGAAGCATCACATTCCAGCTTCATACGTTTTTTGGGGTCAAAGTGTATCAGAAACTTTGACGCTTGTATGGCTTGCTTAACTTTATGAACTGTGTCGTCATGTTTCTGTTGCCATTTCTACGTAGCTCCCTTTGTTAGAAGACTCCACAGTGGAGCTAATACTGTGGACAAGTTTGGTAAAAATTTAGCATAATAGTTCATTAAACCTAACGATGACATCAGTTCGCTCACTGACTTCGGGACTGGTGCATGGAGAACTGCTGCAGTGTTGTCTTCCTTTGGTTTAAGACCATTGGCATTCACTCGATGTCCAAGGAATGAGAAGTCTTGTCTGAACTTGCACTTCTTGATATTTAAACTGAGACCATAGTCACCAAAGCACCCCAGGACCTTCTTCAGCAGTGAAGTGTCGCTGCGCTTTTCAGCCACTATGATGTCATCCAGGTAGGCTTGCACCCCTGGCATGTCCTTCAACAGCGCGTCCATATGTCTTTGGAATATAGCCGGCGCTTAGCTAACCCCGAAAGGTAGCCTACTGAAGCAAAACAGGCCTTTATGAGTGCTTATAACAGCCAGCTTCTTGGCCTCATCGTCCAGGGGCAGTTGGTTGCATGCTTGAGTCAAATCTAACATGCTGAATACTTCACCACAGTTCAACCGTGGTGTGTTCATTGAGTATTAACATCACAGGCAGACCTTTGTAGAGTCCCAGGCCTGGTTCAAACACATCCTTGAACTCTGCAAGCAAAGATTCAAGTTCCTGGCTGGTGCAGTCTTCCTTGCACATGTTGAGTTTCACGACAACATTTGGCTTCGTCATGACTACTCTGCAGTCTCTGAATGCTTTGATGGTATCTCTTCCGCACAGCGCTGGTCCAGGTCTGTCGACGATCACCAGGGTGCCGTGTACATCACGTCCTTCACAAGTGGCCTTCATGCACAGTTCTCCAACCACTGGAAGTCCACCCAAAAAGCACGATAATTGGACAGTGGTGTTGATTGGGGGGGGCCAACTGCTTTGATTTTGCCTGTATGTGGTCACTGAAATCGCGCTAATCGGTGAGCCTATGTCAACAAGCATTGTTAGAGGCACTCCATTCCAAACGATTTCTTTGAAAATTGGTTCAATAGTGCGACCGTTTGTAGTTTGATGGGCCACAATAGTGTAGAGGGTAGTCTCATCCTCTGAACTATCATTAGGAGCAGCCGACAGGGTGTATGCGCCTCGAGGCTTACATCCAGTTTGTATACGACACATTCGAGCTATATGTCCTCGTTTACCGCATTGGCGGCGTACAGTATGAATGTGGTAGCACTGATCCTCCTGGTGAGTTTCACTGCCACACCGGTTGCAAGGTGTGGTTCTTTCAGGCCTCGGTCGCGCATAGTGGATGCCACTCTAACCTATTGGCTGCATGCCTCGCACATTAGCAGCAGCGTTTGGAGCTGGGATAACAAAATCCTCTGCTTCGGTTAGCGCTAATGCCCGCAATGTCAGTAAGTGTCGTCTGACGTCTTCATCTGATACACACGATTCGGTCTTGCAACTGACACCGTTTGTTACCAAGAACCGAAAGCCTCTTTTATTGTCCTGCAACCTGCATGCCATGAACTCCGGCGCATCCAGACAAGGTGCGCCATCTGCCGTGGTTTGCGCAATCTCCGTTATGTAACACTCTATTTGCAAGGGTTTGCTATACATTGCCTCTTCCCAGCCTGAAAGGCGAGTAGGGATTTCGGGCTTGTCCACAGTTCGACCAGACCGAGTACAGTAAGTCTGTTGGTGCATCTGCTAATTGCGTGATGTCTTTTGGGCTGCCTTCAAGTCTTAGATGCAAACTGTGGTCCGTTATCAAAGACAACCACGGACGAGACTTAAGAATTAGCAAAGCAGCTCTACAGCTTGAGACGTTCTTGGGGACAGGGGGGAAATGCAAGAAGCAATCAACAAGGATCACGTATCGCTTGCCCTTTATCTCAAAGACTTACCTGCTGCCAGGGACCACTGGGTGAGAGTCACTGTGCTGTACCCTCAGGGGTTCGACTCCTGCGCCAATTGCGCCATTTTGATACAAACTGTGCTAGACATGGAAAAGTGTCCAAATTTGCGCCGCACTGTGCCAAAACGGCCCGAGGCAGTTCGCTGTGCAAAAGAAAGTGCTGGATTTGACGTTCCACCCCTTGCCACTTCCCATGCAGCATAGCCGGTGTCGTGGTCGGTGCATGTGCGTGAAAACTGAATCGTCAGTGCTCATGGAGCGATGCGGTGCTGCTTAGAATAATGAAAATGCGGCCGAACACTCCGTGAGTGAACTGGGTATTAGTGCTACTGTGGGAAACTGTGCACGCGCTTTCTGGGTTTATACGGCAGATGGCTGCTGATGCAAAGGGCCAATGGCAGTTTGGAATGAAAAGTTTCCGATGCTTTTGGTTAACGTGCCTACGGTAAAGTCAATTGAGGAGGGTGGTCATGCCGGCTTGGTTAGTCATACTTGTACGAGTTGTGCATGAAAGAACGACGAGAACAAAAGGAAGCGCCGGTGTGTGTACGTTTCCTCCTCTTGCTGTCATCCTCCTTCCGTGCTCAACTCATACATACAGATATACTGTGCCTCTGTAGATATGTGGCAAGATAAACTGAGCGAGAAATCATGTGACCACGTTGGCTGGCACAGGTATCTTTAGAATATTTTCCGCTATTGTCATGAGCATCGGCGCATTGGTATTCAGGGATGTTACTTAATTTTATAGAGGAACATATGTGTTGCTTTGACCGTGTCACCACCAGCGCTTCGTCCGCATCACGATTAGATTGGCTTGCGGCAAGAAAAATCTTTCCTGTGGCAGATGGAGCGATGTGCGCTGTGAGGGACAGTCTTCGCTCTGGGGTCCCGATAGCGCAGAAACGTCCTTTGTTCGATTTGATAGGCGTACCTACCTAAGCGAGGAAGAAATTGTAACCTTATTGCATGACCGTGCTTCAGCATGCACTGCCAAGAAATATTTTGCAAGTATGATTGTTGAAGTGATACCATGACACAGCGGCTTAACACTTTTATGACTGCGGAAAAATCGGTTGTTTTTGGGTAGTCCAGGAAATATTTTTTTCCTCCCACAAGAAATGATTGATGCTAAAGTGTAAGGTATGAAATCATAGAGGAAAGGTTGCTTTTGCCGAAAGTAATATTTTCAAACAACAGATTTATTAAGAATATTTAAAAAAAAATGTGGTTGATCCCTCTGTCATAGGAATCTGTGTAACATGAAAGTGAAACCAGTCTTCGCGAATTTGTGGGATGCATAAGCGGCGATCTGCCGAATCGAGGGGCAGGAGATGGCTCGGGTATTGTGAACACATGAACACGTTAAATCTAGACATCAGCGGCCCCTCGACATGGCACAGGGATTCTCGACAGCTGTACACGAGAGAAAGTTTTCGAGCGACTCGCATTGCTCTGGAAACACTGAATTGCATGTGCCAGAGCCCTGCGCAAGCCTGCCGTAAACGAGGATCGTCCGCATATGCCTTGAAAGAGAAACCGAACGAGTTGTGAGCGGATCGCTTTATGAAAACACAGCCGACTGCAACGAAAGGCCAATCATTTGCTTGTCTACGGCCGTCTTTGCGATCCTGGAGCAGTGTGCATCGCAACTCAACACACCTGGACACGCAACACAAATTTTGTAGTGGCCGCCTTCGTGCTTTGCCCCTGGAACGCGCCATCACGACACCGTCACGGTCCTAACTTCTGCGGGGGTCGAGACATGCACACTAACGAAGCGCTGACTGCCGGCGGGAATAAGCACGACAATCTACTTCGCTCTATCTATCGTTCCTAGATGGCGGTACCACCGCAGCGAACCAAGACTGCAATATAAGGGAGGTGATGTTAATTTAAGAATAATTTTGCTTGTTAAACACCATAGTTCACTATACTAAACACCTTTTTTTTAGCCAGACGACACTAAAATGTAACTCCTAAAGTCTGTAGTGAAGATATAAGGCCGATCTGTTCCCTGTATGAGTGGTGATGTGGTGGTGTATCGGTAGAGCATCCAGCACCTTTCGTCAAATTCCGGTTAAAGATGGGTTCAAGTCTGTCTGGGTGGAACTTTTTCATTGGAAATACAAGTTCATTTTTTTCAAAGATGCACTTCCGTCACAGGAAGTACGTCGCTGATTTCTCGGTGGACCCCGGCATAAAACACCTTTGTGTTAAAATGATAGGTGTAATGCTAAGAGATAAAAAATGAGTGGAATAGAACAGACAGGAGTAGCCGATATTATTATATCAATTAAAAGAAAGAAATGGACCTGGGCAGGACATGTCATGGACAGTAACAGCGACGGAGTGGATACGAAGTGCAACAGAGGCAGGCAAAAGGTTAGAAATTAAAAAGTTTACGGACATAAAGTGGAACCAACTGTTGGAAGAGGCCTTTGTCCTGCAGTAGGGCTAAATGATTGTGATGATGACTATCGATGGGAATAGGCGCGCTCCGCAGCATGTGTGTGGCAACACCGTTTCATTTAGTGCAGTGGAGCTGCTGCATAGTTGGATCTGCGGGAGCGCTTCTCTGCCTCGTTCGCTTGCTTATCTGAGAACGCTCATCTTGGGTCAATGCTGAGCGGCTTTCGTTTCTGTAAGCGACGTGTATTCCGCATCCCTGCAGTGCACGTGGTTCCTGCACAAGGAGGTGGCAGCGCGCTGCGTTTCACACATTGCTGAGCAGATAGCTGCATTTTCTCATGACATGGCATGATGTTACGGTAATATTCAAAACTCAGCTTGTGACGTTGGCTCAGCCAGTTACAGTACAAGGCTCATTTTGGTTTATTCTCTTTGGTTGTCAAGTCAAGTTTAATTCCAACACATCAAGTCAGAGGTCCTTAGGCGAAAAGATGTCACAGACATCTTGAGAGAGCCCAAAGACCCGTACAAGAACGGCAGGCAGTTGAAGATGTCGCGTAATTCACTCTGCATGCATAGGCCAAAATAAGAACTGGTTTCCTTTTCCTTTTAGTTAACAAAAACACATGGATTTTACATGGGTTACATAAATCTTATGTGCACATGCGCAAAAACAACAGTTTTAATACAAAATAATATAAAGTAATAAACATGTTGAAATATAGATAGTGCCGTTTGAGCAGATGCTATATGTTGAGCAACAGACTTCGCACATGTTTCTTGAACTTACGTACAGACAGTTCGAAGTCGATACTAGTTGAAAATTTGTTCAACATTGTAGTTATCTGACATTTTAGAAGGCATTTACCGTAACGTGTGCGAGAAAGGGGAACTGGATTGGATTGATTTCGGAGAGTGTATCGGCGGGAGCTGTCAACCAAATGTTGATGAAGTTTGTTTTTCTGAGTATAAAGTATTAGTTTATATGTGTAAAGGTCACTTGCTCTAGTGAGATCATGGTTCAAAAAGAGCTGCCGAGTACGTAATTCGCTAGGAAGCCCATAAAAATTTTCAAATATTCTAAGAACCTTTTCCTGTAATACCTCTAGTTTGTTTAGGTTCTGAGCAGATGTATTTGCCCATACCAGCGCACAGTAGGACAACCGAGAATAGAAATGGGCGTAGTATATACCCTTTTTTAGTCATAAAGGTACAAGATCCGATAGCTTATACATGCAGCCTACAGTTTTGCCTAATTCAGAGGCAAGTTTTGATACATGGGTGTTCCATGACATGTTTTCCTCGAACCATACTCCTAGAAATTTTTGTGTTTTAACACACTCTAGCGTGGTGTCCTGGAAGGAGAATTTCAGTGTAATGCATGGCTTATTAGTACGCCTAAATATAACGTTGTAAATTGACAGTCCACTTCAATACACCAATATTTCACTGAAATTCTGATTGCATTCTCCAAACAGCATTGAAGAGAAGATTTATCTGCTCCAGATCTGAATTTATTTTGCTAAAAGCTGCTTCAAATTGCATTTTTTTTTTCTGTGCCATACTGCTCCCAAATGCAATTTTTTTTTCTGCTGCAAATTGCTCTAAAATGCAATTCTTTCTGTGTCATACTGACCCAAATTCAATTTTTTATGCTTCAAAGTGCTCCAAAATACAATTTCGCCTGCTCCAAAAATTGCTTCAAAATGACTGGGCAATCCTACCCCTGTACCTTTGTTAGCATGCCGCCACTGACCATCTTTTCTATCTGGCTGTTGATAGTGGACCACCACACTGATTAACGTGCCAGGACCTTGCATCTTTCGATGCCTTGATGTCTCTCATGAAATTTGAGCAGCATGGATTTCTGGAGCGGCTTAAGAACCACTATTCTGCAGTCTTTCACCAGCAGTTCCTTGACAACCAATAGGCTGCCTCACTCTTTCCAGTAGTAACGCAGAAGTTGGGGTACTTTCGATGGATGGTCCGGCCAGCCGTCCTTGCACAATTTGAGAAGACCTATGCAGGCAGCATCTTGTTGCTGGTGTTTTAGGAGCACATGAACAGTCATTGCCATAGATTCTATGTCTTGCATAGCTGAACCCTCTCTCTTCAAGTGTTCTGTGCCATGGTTTCTCTTTGGTACATCAACTCAGGCGTGTGACAGGGTATCTGCAGTGGCCAAGTTTTTTCTGGAACGTACAAAGAGTTGTACTGGCAGCACATGAGCTGCGTGTGAAGTCTTTGAATGCACGTTGGCATCATGTTAAGCTCGGCTTTACCCAGTAACATAGTCAGTGGCCTGGGGTCAGTCTCTACGTCAAAGACTATGCCCCTGATGAGTTGGTTGAATCCTTCCATAGTCCATGTTACTGCCAGGCCTCTTTTTCAATCTGGCTGTACCCCATTTCAGCAGGTGACAGTGACCTTGAAATGTAGGCACGCCTTTCGCCCGAGGGTTGGTCCTGCAGTAGCACTGCACCGATGCCATGTGAGCTGGCATCAGCTGACACTGCGGTGTGATGCATTGGGCCATACTTGGCTATAGCAGTCATATCAGTAAGTGTGTCTTTCACACTTTGGAAGGCCTTCTGCTGGTCCAGCCCCCACTACCACGAGCTGTTTTTAGAGAGGTGCTCTCAGATTGGTGCTGTGATCTCAGACAGGGTAGAAAGCATCCCACATGGTTAACCATTGCAAGCAGCCTTCTCGTGCTGCCACTTACATCTGTGGGTGCCTGCAGATTTTTCAGGGTGCTAATCTCGTCTTGATCTGGTGAGATTCTGTCACAGCCCACTACTACACCCAAAAGCTTCACTTTGGGCACGGCAAACACACACTTTGCTTTTTTCAACTTTACTCCAGTTGTTCTAAGCCACTGCAAGAGATCTTCTAGTCTTTGGTCATGCTCTTCCTTCGTTCACCCGAAGACCAGGATGTCATCGACCGTGTTTACCACACCGTCCGTCCCTTTCAAGATGCAACACAGTTGACGTTGTTAGTATTCTGGTGGGAGCGAATACCAAATGGAAGGTGTCGAAAGCAGTATTTCCTAAACGGGGTGATAAAGGTAGTCACTTCTTGACTTTCTTTTGCTAGTATGGAAGCATCAAGTTTGGAGAACACTCTTCCCTGGCTGATGCTCTTCCAGATGCTTTCTACTGATGGTAAGACGGGTTGTTCTCAAAGCACGGACTGATTCAGTGTTGTCAGATTCACACAAATTCGGTAGCCACCTGATGACTTAAAAACAGTGATGATGCCAGAGCACCGTTCAGTCGGAGAGTCCACTCAGTGTATCACAGCTTCAGTCTCCATTTTCTGCAGCTCCTTCTTTACTGCATCATGAAGATGCACCAGGATGCAGTGGTTCCTGGTAGATGAGACAGGGTGTAAATCCACCACGTTGACATTACGTTTCTTTTCACACACACTCTCAGAGGGTCCTTTGCAGTTGTGACACTTTGCTTGACGAGCGGGACATTCAGGTCTCGGATGCGGTGATTGACCACTGGCAGCGCCAGAGGTGACGTGTTGTACATTCCTGGAAGTTACCTTTTTGCCCCCTTTTGTGATGTACGTGGTTGAGGCTGACAGCGCCGCCCGAACTTTCCTTCGGACAACAAAGTGCTACTTTCTATGCACAGCGGCTCTGCAGAATACTGGCTGGTCTCCTTGAACACCACTGCACGCACCTTGAATCATCAATATGGGCTTGCAGGACGGCATCTTCAAGAGCCAGTTTAGTGCTACGGCACAGCTTGTCAGAAAGCACTGAGTCACCGAGTTGGACGATCACGTCACGTAGTCACGTCAAGTAGTCTTCCGCATCCTTCGACAAGTAGTTACACTTATTTACAAGTTATCGCAGAGCTGTGACAATAGTAATGCTGAATGCATAATGTCATGAGCTCCACGCACGACGCAGCACACGCCCGGCACCTAGCGAGTGATTGTGCGACTAATGTGGCAATAACATGGTCTTAGAGACTTGCGTGGTGCAGCTATGCAATCTCAGAAGTCGCATCAGCGTGCACCACAGCGTGTGGTTCAACGTCGTTCAGGACCAACCACAGTCCTCGATTGCCCTGTGGCCGTGGTTTCCCTGCATCACTGGGGGGCCTGTTAACATAGGTCGCCGTTTCTCGGTGTGCCTACGATGCTCTATTTTGCTAGTGCCATTACTGCCAGAGCCAGGAGCGTCAGCTAGTGTACCCGCCGCTGACACCATCACATAGGTGATGACGCACTGCGAAGTGGCAACCTATGTTAACTGGACCCCACTGACATGAGCAAACCACGGACACTAACCAAAAACTAAAATGGCTCCCTACCATCTCTTGCTAGACGTCGGGCGTGTGCTGCATTGTGCGTGGAGCTTTTGCCAGTTTGCGCTCATGACGTTGTGCATCCAGCATTACTCCAGTGACAAAACTGTCCACTGTTCCGCCTTCTTGAACTCGGTGGTGGAACTCGACACATTCCTCGACGCATTCCTTTAGTGGGTGTACGAAATATGCCTTGAACTTGGCTTTGACAGTGTCGAAGCATGACCATTCATCCGTTTCAGCCTAGCATATCTAGTATCAGTCTAGCTTCTTGTGAAACTATCGTGTACAAAAGTCCAGACTTTTACCTCCCCTGTTGCTTGGTAAAGTCTGGAAGCGAAGCTGTAATTTTCAAGCTGCAGAATCCACTGTGGCCACTCTCTGGGGTTTTTAAGGTTAAACTGTGGAGGAGGTGGGAGGTTTGTGGCAGTTGGGAGTGCCAGATTTCTCGCCAAATGTGCATCATTTTCGTAAGCAGTTAGCCCAGCGACACCAGGCCCAAGATGAGAAAAACACTTGCACCGGAGTTGGGGATGGACTAGTGACATTCCGGCCGAGCATGTGAGATGTGGTTTCTTGCAATTACTGGCATCCCACTACCTGAAACGATGTTGCAAGCGGTTCTAGGCGGAGGTGGCACCTGATGCTGGAATGCAATAATGCGCAGCCAACCCCATTCTTTACCAACAACCGAAAGTCTCTTTTATCGTCCCTCAATATGCATGCCATGAGCTCCGGTGCATCCGGACAGGGTGTGCCATTTGCCGTCGCTTATGCAATGACTGTTTCATAACTTAACAGTCTGTCGGCGAGGGTCGCTACAAGAGCTGCATTCCGTGTGCAGCTGCTGAGCAGATAGCCGTCTTTTCTCATTGTGGTGACGTGAGTGTCGCCTTTGGTGTCTTCTGTGGTGTCTTAGCTGATTGAACAAACCAGAAAAGTGATGGTGGGTCTCCGGTTTGTTCAACCAGCTAAGAAGACACCAAAGTGATACCATCGCCTTATGTGACACATCTCAGAATATGGACCCTGTGCAGGTGCGTTCAGCATGATTACCAATGACGGTCATCACGTTGTGGTGCTAATCTGTGATGGCATTGCTGCACTGGCGCACTGCTGCACAGAGTCAAAATCAGTCTGCTACAAATAGAAATTTATTTTGCTCCAGGCTGCTCCTCAAAGTGATTCTACCTGTGCTAGACTGCTTGAAACAGAATTTTTTTTTCTCCTCCAAACTGCTCCAAAATACAATTTTACCTGCTCCAAAAATTGCTCCAAAATGACTTCAGGCAGTCCCACCCCTACTTTATCAGTATAATGTACTGATAGACTTCTTTTTAAGAATTCTGTTGTCATTGATTTAATCATCATGGGTTCAGTATTAAAGGAGGAAATGTTTGTTTGTGGAATAGATAAAAAATAGAATAGGTAAAGAAATGAAGTTGGAGAACATCAATAAATACTGTGCAGGAAAGGCCCAACCAATTCCCTACATGATTGTTTTCCTTTGGTGCCTGTGATGATTTGGAAACATTTTTATTGTAAGTGAGTACGACATAGGATGATACCTTGCAAGCTTGAAGAAAGCTTTCACACAGTCATGAAAGTGTTTGAATATCCTTGAATTTTTCCTTCTGTGACCTGTACAGACCCTGGAGATGAGATCATGCATTCTTTCTTGCGGGCCTTCAAAAATACCGGAGACTTGGTGGCCGTGCTGTTCCACAACTGGAAGGATGCACGGAGCGAGATGACTAAGCAATGCAGAGCCTGCATATTTGTGCGTGGGCAAATGTTAACACCTGCTATAGTATTTCCCACAAAACGTTGCCCCAACTTCACCTTTGTCATCTTGCTCCATGTGTGTATACCTTGCGCTGATTTCTTTTAGCTTTATACTATTATGCCCAACTGGCCAACTTAATTCGTTCCACAAGCTGTGCATAGTTGTTCAGACCAGGTACTGTCTCCTTGCAGATATATCTCCACAGCATGTGTTTGCTGTGGACTTTGAGCAGAACCCTCTGGACATAAAGGCCGACTATAGCATGATAATATATGCGGAACCAGTTGAAGTTGTTTACAATGAGGTGAGTGAACTGTTTGTGGTAGTTATTCTAGAGCTGGAGCTAATGAAATGAAAGTGCAAGTGATTGGTTGCTTACCTGAGCAATCTTGAGCACACAAGAAAGGACCACACCTTGTTCTTGCATCCACTAGAGATTACCATTTAGCCAAAGCTAAGGTAATGTTCATTCTGGGTGTTTCAGGATAGAGTCTTGTGTGTGTATCATCCGATTTATTGCACCATTCCAAGATGAGATTATGTTTAGCCTTTAGCAGGAAAATATGCAAGCACAGTATAAAAGGTGATGTACACTGTGGGTTCTCCTTTGTAGTCAAGGAGCGAAGGACAGTACACTGCAGGGCGAGCACCTAAAAGGCCCTTTTATTTGCGTCTTCTTAGGTAATAAGCACACTAGCCGAATTAAACAAATAGCTTGCCGCTGTAGCACCAAATGTAGAATCCATTTATTTATTTTCCGTACTTTCAGGGTATAAATACATTATAGAGGGAAGGGGCATACATGAAAAAGAAAACCCAAGAAATAGTTAAGGAAACGGAAGGAGCAAAACATCATACAGAACAAAAGTAAACATATGATAGAAATGCTATGGAAATACTATAGTATGTTTGATGTGGCATTGCTAAAAGCAGTTGGATCACTTATGTCGGTTATGGATGCAGGTAAGCGGTTCCAGCCCCTTGCAGTTTTGGGGGTAAATTATTGACAGTGATGTTCAACTCACTGGAACAGTGTACAGTAAAGTTTGTCCTTACCAGGAAACAAAGCCTATGTTGCTCACGAGTTACATATAGTGAACTGAGGCGCAGTCGGGGAATGGGAAGTCATCCATGGGGACTGTCCCAGCGAAGCCCATCCACATCGTGTGCGACTACATCTCTGTCATGAGTAAAAGGGCTCCAAAATCCAGGCCCCTAGGCAAAATGGAGAGATCGGCGAAGTGGCACGGGAAAGCACGCGCCATAGACACGTCGATGCTCATAATTGGTTGACAGCGGGCTCGCGGCATGCGACCGGAGCAGAGATCAGTGATGGAGAAGGCTGAGCTGGCATTCTCTGCGTGGCATCGGTCGACGAAGGTTGTCCTGCCAGCTACGGACTCGTGACGAGGAGACGAGGGCGTCGGGCTCCGGGGTGCCGTCGACCTGGCTTACAATCGAGCGCGGACTTCGGAGTGGCAGCGGTGTACCCGCAGCGCTCCACCTTCGCCGGGAGAACGGGACGACCAGCAGAAGAATCACAGCAGAGGGCCAGGTCATTTTGGAGACCAGGCATCACTTGTGAGGAGGCCAAGGCTAGGTCTAACAGCGGGCCGGTGATTTTCCACGTCACCGGAGAAGCAAGGCGGCGGACATGGACGGACTTGGCGTGAGCGGCCACCACTAGCAGCATCTGTTGACGACGGCTACGAGGACGCGACACGCTGAGATAACACCGATGCTGAACCGCACCGCACCGAAAGCAACGTAAGGGCGTCAAACTTCAGTTTGAGCAGCGACCGCGGACATTAACGCGAGGCACAGTGTTGGTGGACTCCCGTTGGAACTGCGCCCAACGCGGAGATCTGTAGATTGGTTATTCAGTTTGTTCACCTAGCTCTTTTTAGTTTTCTTTTGTGTGCGAATGGGATTTTCACATGTTTTTCATGTTTTGGTGTTCAGGTTTATAAAGTAACATCTTTGTCCTTGTTAACACCTTACGCCTCTCACTCTCTCTCGGTCCATCGGAGCAAGCGCTCCCGAGATCCCCTCTCACACACTCGTGACAATCTCAAGCCAAAAAGAGCAAGAAGTGTTGCTTGTAGTCTTGCATATCCTTGCCACCAGGACCATGGCACCATTTCCAGCATGACGACACGCAAACAATGACGTCACCGGACTTCCCACAGGAAAGCCAGCTATAGATCGCACGAGCGTCATGTGGTAGAAACAGCTTAACCCTTTGATGGATACAACAAGGGGGCAAATGGTATGTTAAAACATCATATGTGCACCGTTTATCACTTCCTGATTACAAAATTATAAATATGAAAGCCCGGAGGCATTTCGTTGCAAAGACAATTGTAGGATCTATTTGTCCCGCTGTCCAGTTTGGTCTCTTTGACCAAGTGGTACCTCCTCGTGAATCCTGGGTTAAAGTTAGGTGCAGGAATCTTTTTAATACTTTCAGTATAGCTCATTTAGGCCACATATGTAAAAAGTGTTAAAGCTTAGCTTAGTAAAACTGAGCTTTTGTATGTGGCACAGTGTCCAGTATATTGGACATCAGGACATTAATTGGCGCCTTCCATCCCTGGCCTTTTTAGTAACATCACCCATGATTTGCGAATGTCATTGAAAATAAGACCAGTACAAGGGATTGCTGTATGGCAGTAGAACGTATTTATTGATTGCACAATAAAAACACGCGTTAGTGGAACAATAGCGAGAATTGTTCATGGTTGCTTTAACACATGGGAACCCCTACTTGCTTGTATGTCCTATCTCAAAATACCGCCTGTCTTTTGTGATGCAGGAAAAGGGGTCGCACTTGACGGGAAAAAATTTTGTCTTCTTCTGGCACCCTTGTACCTGCACCAAGCACCATTCGGGATATCTGCCAACCTTGGCAAATGCTTCAGGGAATTTCCCTTACCATTCATTGGCTGTAGGGATGTGTGCTTAATTGGTGGGCTCCAGTTTTCATCCTCTTCGTCCGTGGATGCTTCCAGAGCCTGTGCAATAAGCACATGACCCACTTCCATACGAAAATCAAGAAACTTTAGAATATCTTTTAGCTTCTTCTGCATGGCCTTCATATTCCTGTTGTATTGTATCCATGAGTTACTGAGTGCGATGTAAAACATGTGAAAAATGCACCTCACTGTCCATTTCTTAATGCGTGCTCTCAGACGATGGTAACTAATCATTTGGTCAGCCATATCGACGCCACCCATGTAGGCATTGTAAGCTGATACAGTGTGAGGCCTTGGTACATCAGTGCACTCTTTTTCTTTGCCTGACCATCTGCGGCATGAATCTTCTGGCTGTTGTGATGACAGAAAGGTCACAGCTTTGTTGTCATACAGCAATTTGTCTGTCATCGCTGTTACACGTTTCCGAAGCACCACGTTTAAGTGCCTTTAGCTGCGCATCTGATGACAACTTTACACCTCTTGGAAGTCATTATAGGGCCTGTGGCTCCGATTCCCCTGTTATGGGAAAGCCTCATGACGGCTGATTCAGCAATTCCAGAACAGCCTGGGAGCTTTCTTTCGAGATTAAGGCCATCTGGAGCACCCAAAATAAAATTTTTAAGCCCTATTGGATTAGGTTTTCTCGGAACAAATTGCTTCAACTGGGTATTGCCAGTGAACGGAGTCTGCTTATGAATACTGAGAAATTCCTCTCTCGAGAGTTTGCGGCAGCCTTCAAGCACCTTTATAGCCGATCATCCTCTTTGTTTTTAGGAGGTCATTTGTGACCTAAGCTGGAAGAAACTGTCTCTCATCATGCTATTAAGCTATGATTGGCACTCGTGTATTCTTCATCCAATACATCCTCATCTGTGGGTAGCTAAGACCTGACATTCCAAAAAACAGTTTCAGCTCATTCGCTGATGTGTTCAGCCTCTTCGCTTTCTCAGCTACGTGTTTAGTGTTCATGGCCAGTGCCATTTGTTCATAAACTTCGTCGTCAATGTAGGCCTCAAAGTGTTTAGCAGGGTTCCATGAGGCTTGCTCATCACTTGTCTGGCGCCACTTGGAACGGGGGCAACCAGGTCGGTACTGACCTGCAATTACGAAATGGAAACGGTTGTTTTGCCTTCCTGTACACAAATATTTAATCAAGAATCCTATCACCACCGCAAAGTAAAAACCAGATGTAATCTGCTACAGTCATCGTAATCTATCCCTTTCCCCAAGGAGTGCAAGGGAAGTCTCACACTAATACACAGTGTGCAAAGAACACAAACACAAGGAAGTACACAAAACGTGGACAACGCGCACTTTGTATTAGTATGAATTACCAGCTCACCCAACAGTCAGTCCTTTGGAAGTCTCACCTTTGATCTACCTTCCAAATGAAAGGCCTTTTGTTTGTGGGCGGTGTGTCGGCTTCTTCAAGGTCACCATTGCTCTCGTCCTCTGAGCTGAGTTACGTGCCGACATGTCTCGGAAACAGGAGGAATATACTCACTTGTGTTGTCATCTCTGTCCGGAAGGTCAGACAGTTCTGATGTGTCGCCTTTGGCAATTTTTTCCTAGATACGGTCTGCAGTCACATTACTCAACTTTGGTCGGTCTCCTGAATACAGAAAATAAAGGCTATAGTGACAGATTCATGAAAAACAAGGAAATTGTCGAGTTATGCGAAGCAGTGCACGCTAACAATGAAGTGCTATGTCTATCGGGGACACGTGAACTTAGTCCTGTTCTGTTGTCCCCTATATTAGATGCTGCGAGCATGTGCTTACCAAACCAAAATAACTGCAAATGCACGGCAAAAAATGTGTCCGAATGTGCCCCGAGTACTTACGTTTAATAAACAAGATAAAAACCTCCATAAATGCAAGCCAAATATTTGAAGTAATACTTAATTTTAGTGCGGTGCCGTGAAACTCGCCGCTGCTGGACGCTGCAATTTTGAACTCGCATGCCAGCCACGTTGCTGCATTGATTTCGCCTACACTTGATAGGGGGCACTAGTAGACATCAAAAAAAACCAAAAAGCAGTTTGCAACTGCTTTGTCGCGAAGACGCTGACAAAGCAGAA
This sequence comes from Hyalomma asiaticum, assembly GCA_013339685.2. Classification (NCBI taxonomy): domain Eukaryota; kingdom Metazoa; phylum Arthropoda; class Arachnida; order Ixodida; family Ixodidae; genus Hyalomma; species Hyalomma asiaticum. The sequence goes on from CM023486.1 coordinate 119,488,876, forward strand.
TGCTTTAACGCCTACTTCTGCTCCGTCTTCACTCCTGCAGTAATGACTTCTGAAGACGATTTAACGGTACCTGAAATGACAAGTGATATGAACGATGTTGTCATATGTACACACGGCATTGAATCATTGCTTCGACGGCTCGGCTCTTTTAAAGCCTGCGGTCCTGATGACTTACCCAATTTCCTGCTTAAATCATGCGCTGAATTGATAGCAAAATACTTGAAAGTGATATTTGATAAGTCACTACTCGAAACTCGACGACAAGTTCGTCAGTGCGGATGATGATGTTGCCATCATGGGCCAGCTACAAGATCAGGACTACGTTGCAGACATTGTACCGACCACGAGCCAAAGCAACAGCAATAACCCGTTGCCTACATCCTCTGAAGTGATTAGTGCACTTGCGTTGGTCCGGCGCTATTGTGTGAATATGGAAGGTTGCGGCCTCAGCTGCTCCGACTCGTTGGACAACGTGGAGGCGTGTGTGCTGTCGCAGGCAGCGAAGTCGTTGAAACAGAAGAAAATCCAGGACTATTTTGTTCCAAAGTAGGGCACACAAGTAAGCCACCATATTAATAAAGTACTTTTCTTATTGGTATGTGCCTTTGCGTCATCAAATCCTATAGCGGGCCTATATCGAATTATGCCATATATCAAACTAATAAACGTTTTTTGGCGAGTTCGATATACCCTGGTTCGACTGTAGTATATAATGTACCTATAATGTACGTCGCTGTGGTGCCTTGAGGGACGCGGCGGGCAGGAGAGGTTGTGGAGCTCGAACGCTGGTGGCGGCTCTGACTCTCGAAAGCAGCATGGAGTGGCGTCGGCCCAGTGCAGGTAAAGGCCGAAACCCGAAACCAGCAGGTAACGGCCACACTGGTCACCCGGCGAGGTCAGGCAGCAGTTGCCGGCTAACGCCGTTCGCAGGACCGGTCAGGAGGCAGCCCAGCGCTTCAGCCCAGGTAGCCCTCTTCAGACCTCGGCTCCTCGAACGCCGTCTTCTTCTGCCTTCGTGGCGGCTCTCCTGCTCCTCGTGCCTTCCTCCTACTGCTTCTTCTTTTTTTTTTTTCCTCCTATGCCACCGCCGCCACGTGCACTCTTGTTCCGCGACGCGCCGCTTAGGTCGTCGACCTTCGTCGTCGTCGTCTCTTTTCACCACACTACCCCCACCGAAGAAAGTTGTTTCCTCTCAAACAACTTTGCTATGAGGAGTTCGCATGTCGGAGTGGCACCGGTTTCGCCGGCACATAACACAAACATCTCAAATTTCAGCTTTTCACACTGCTGACGCTATCCTAAAGGACACACACAGACGCAGCAAGAAAGGCGAGCACTGCATATGTATATACAGGAGTCCGTGTTCTATATGTACTTAAGAGTATGTGAATCACATGAGGTAGTTGGGTTATCACTGAGACTAACAACATACTCTATATGGCTAACAAACTGTAGCATAGTACTATGATGTTCACATGCTTTTCGATGTACTGGACAAGAGCACACGCACAAAATGGTTCGCAGTCAGTTTCCAAAACTACACCGTTGATACCCAGAAAGGCTTGGAACTTTTAGAAGTCTCAGTCAAGGACGCTGTGGCTTTCCATTCTGTGGGAGTGTGTTTCTCTGAAGAGTTTTCCCAAGTTCGTCCGGGAATATATCCTGGACCAGAACAAAAGGTCGGCTTGCCATAGCGTTGCCCGGCACGTTTCCTTCTACGGTAACATTTCTTCCTTTCCCATCAGTACAATAAAGGTGTTGACTTCGCGAGTGTCGACCGTGGCAGCAGCCTGGTTTGTCGCAGGCAGTGAATCCTTCGCCACATGCTTTTTAAGAAGATTGATGTGGGAGTTATCCTCACGTGCTCGTAAGTCAGCAGGATCTTGGCCATGTGGGTGGCCATCTGTACGTTCGTCAGGCTTTAACATGTCTCTCCTTTCAGGTGACTCTACAGAAGGGCAAACACCGTTGATATTGCCCAACATAACGTCATATAACGCCCGCCTCATACATATGGCAAGTACGGTGCCCTTGAAGAATGGGCAGTCGATTTCCACTTCCGCTTCCGGAAGGTGTTGAATCGAGCTGTCTAATAAACGAACAGCCCACGTTTTTCCAGTAAACTTCTCGACTCGAACCAGCGCTCTTCTTATGACTACAATGTCGCAACCAGTATCTCTCAAAACAGTTGCCGGTTGACCGTCCAGATAGCCCTGCGCTGTCGGCATTCGCTCTTATTGAAGGTTCAGTCTTGCAGAGCTTCTCGCACCTGAAGCATGATATTGCCACCTGGTGTTGGCACGTGGGGATGGACTGAGGGAAGTCGACAAAGAAGTTCGAGCTGTCCCGCGTCTGAGCTGTACGAGCCGACCTTCTGTTTATTAAACCTCACTTTCTCTTCTCACGGCGTGACAAGACTGGTGGAGGTGCTGGGTATAACGACGCATCCCATGAGCGACACCCCACCCGGGCAGCCGGAACCCGAGTCCTGTACGCGTGAACACCCCAGTTCACCGAGTAAGCCGCCGGCAATGAGGCCTACCTCCCGAAACGCCAGGCAACCTACCGACAGAGGGACTATGATGTCGTCTTCGCTCGTCATGGAAGGTACATCATCTCCTACGCCAGCTTACTGTACCCTCGAGAATCCGCTGACGCCTCCCACCTTTCACGGAGATTTGCACGAGGACGTGGATGACTGGCTTAGTGAGTTTGAATGCGTCGCTGCGTTCAACCACTGGGATGAGGACAAAAAACTTAAGCGCGTGTACTTCAGCTTAAAGGACGGCGCCCGCACGTGGTTTCAGAACAGAGAAAATGTGCTGACATCATGGGGTGAATTCCAACGTCGCCTTCTGGAGTGCTACAGGAGCCCCGTCCGCCGCGAGCGCGCTGAACGCGAACTACAGACCCGTGTTGAGATGCCAAATGAGGCCGTAACCATGTACGTCGAGGACATGACTCGTCTTTTCAAACGAGCGGATCCCACTATGCCCGAAGACAAAATGTTGCGCCACCTCATGTGCGGTGTGAAAGAGCAGCTGTTTGCCGGCCTGATACGGAGCCCCCCAAAGAGTGTGGCCGAACTTCTCGAGGAGGCTGTTACGATGGAGAAGGTTCTCCGTCAGCGATCTGCCCTATTCGATCGTCAAGTTAACGTCGCAGCAACTTCCGAATCGTTCGCCAGTTTGGGGAGCGGCGGCACCGACTGGATTCGCGAAGTAGTTCGTTCCGTTGTTTGCGAAGAAATCGAAAGGTACTGCGGAGTGAGACAGCCTGTGGTTGGCTCCATCACCAGTGTCATCTGTGAAGAGGTTCAGCAAGCGCTGCGCACCCGCCAGTATGCGCCTACGCTCACTGCTATGCCCACCGAGGTGGACCCAGTTCCTGTGACGACAGATATTCTGCGCCGCACGTATGCAGAAACCGTGGGAAACTCTGTGCCCGTTTCTCGCCCAGTGGCCCCATTCCAGGAATTCCAGCAGTCACCATTCAATCAGCACACGCTGGTTTCGTCCCCAAGTAGGCCAGAGGCCAAGGGAAATTGAAGATTATCTGGCCCAACAACACGTGTCTTACTCACCACGTCAGTCCAGATCACCATCTCCGACGCTCACCTATCCAGCCATGATTCGAAGCGACGGCACAGGGGCGCTCACCAAGCCCCCGTCGGGAAAACTGAAGGCAGCAATCTTCGGAGGCGAGGTCGCTGGGACTCGAAGTGCGGAAGACCTCCCATCGGTGCTCGGACAAAATGCCGCAGATTCAGTGATGAAGGCACGAAGTTCTACGCGTAACGAAGACCTCTCACCCATCAAATCCCCATTCGAACGCAGTGACAAGGGATCTCCGGCAGCCATATCCGAACTTCACGATCGAGTCTCGCTTGACATACCTGTGCTGCTAGACGGTCATGAGGTCAATGCACTTGTAGACACCGGTGCAGATTATTCGATTATTTGCGGAAACCTGGCAACGTCTCTTAAGAAAGTTATAACGCCGTGGAATGGAACGCATGTTCGCACAGCTGGAGGTCACGTTGTTACACCGCTGGGCCGCTGCACTGCAAGAGTCAAGATTCGGGAGTCAACGTTTGTGCTCGCCTGCATAGTCCTCCGCGAATCCTCGCGTCAGCTCATTCTCGGTATGGACTTTCTACGCGAGTACGGCGCAATTATAAACCTCCGCGAGCGCTTTGTGACCTTCTCGACACAGCGCGCCACAGAACAAGATGCTCAGAGCTGCCCTAAACCTGTGCTGCGCGTTGCTGAAGACAGTGTGACGTTACCACCGCGAGCGACTGTTCCTGTCAAAGTTACCTGCGAAGGCCTCCGAGACGGCGATACTATTGCCGAAAGCAACGTTTCGCTCTTGCTGCTTCTACGTGTGTGCGCAGCTCGAAGTCTTATACGTGCTCATAACGGGAGGTTGCAAATACTCATTACGAATTTCAACTACGAACATCGGCATCTCTTTCGTGGTACCGCTGTGGCATATGGCGATCCCGTTACTGACGTCACAGAGTGTTTCGCATCCGAGGAAACGTATGCTGGTGAAAGGCTTCTTGACCGCATCGACGTCAATTCGAAGCTTTGCGACGGCAAGAGGGCTGCACTTCACGACCTACTAAAAGAATTCAAGTCTTGCTTCGCATCCTCGTCTAAAGTCCGCCAAACACCACTCACCAAGCACCGAATTATTACCGATGACGATGCCCGTCCAATCCGACAACAGCCCTACCGTGTGTCTGCTAAGGAATGCGAGGCCATTCAAACGCAAGTAAAGGAGATGCTCGACGATGGCGTCATTCAACCATCCAGCAGCCCGGGGTCTTCACCAGTCGTTCTGGTAAAGAAGAAGGACGGAACACTGCACATCTGCGTTGATTACAGGAAGCTAAACAGCATTACAAAAAAAGACGTTTACCCGCTTCCACGCGTCGACGACTCTCTGGACAGGCTGCGGCATGCGAAGTATTTTTCATCCATTGATTTAAAGAGCGCCTATTGGCAGATTGAGGTTGATGAACGAAACCGAGAAAAGACGGCGTTTGTAACCCCAGACGGCCTTTATGAATTCAGAGTTCTCCCTTTCGGTCTTTGTTCTGCTCCTGCCACTTTCCAGAGGATGATGGATACCGTTCTCGCTGGCTTGAAATGGCAGAGCTGTCTTGTATACCTGGACGATGTGGTCATTTTCTCAGAGTCCTTTGAAGAACATCTGAGACGCCTCAAAACGGTCCTGGAAGCCATTCGCTCAGCTGAGCTGACGCTGAAACCTCAAAAATGCCACTTTGGCTATGAAGAGCTGAAGTTTCTCGGGCACGTCATGAGTGCAGAAGGAATCCGCCCCGACCCTGAGAAAACTGCAGCCGTTGCCGCCTTTCCTGCTCCATCGGATAAAAAGGCAGTACGACGTTTTCTTGGCTTGTGTTCCTATTACTGTCGATTCATTGCCGACTTCTCCAGGATAGCCGAACCTCTCACGCGACTCACCCGAGACGATGTGCCTTTTGCCTGGACCACGCTACAACAGACGGCCTTCGAAGAACTCCGGCAGCGCATGCAGTCAGCACCTGCACTGGCCCATTTCAATGACGAGGCAGATACAGAGGTCCACACAGACGCTAGCAACGTCGGCCTTGGTGCTGTCCTTGTGCAACGACACGGCCCCGTTGAGCACGTCATCGCTTACGCCAGTCGTACACTCTCTCGGGCAGAGATAAACTATTCTGCTTCAGAGAAGGAATGCCTCGCAGTCGTGTGGGTGACGACAAAATTCCGGCCTTATCTTACGGTCGTCCCTTGAAAGTGGTGACTGACCACCACTCGCTGTGCTGGCTGGCCAACCTCAGAGACCCGTCTGGCCGCCTTGCTAGGTGGAGTTTGCGCTTGCAAGAATTCGACATCGCGATATTGTGTACAGGTCAGGGCGAAAGCACGAAGACGCGCTTTCTCGAGCACCTGTAAGTTCCCCTTTTCTGCACTCTGAGGATGACGATGCGTTTCTCGGAGCCGTTACTAATACCGACTTCATGTCAAGGCAGCGAGCAGACGCAGAATTACGGCCCATTATCGATTACCTTGAGGGCCAAGAATCCCACGTTCCTCGGCACATTGCTCGCGAATTATCTTCGTTTTGTCTGAGAAGGGGCATTCTATACAAGAAAAATGCCCGCGGCAGCGACAAAGCCTTTGTCCTCGTTGTGTCTACCGACATGCGTGGTGATATCCTATTTGCTTGCCACGACGAGCCCACGTCAGGACACTTGGGCTATTCTCGGACACTCGCGCGAGTTCGCCAGCAGTACTACTGGCCGCGACTATCATCTAGCGTGCACCGCTACGTGAAAGGCTGTCGCGAGTGTCAACGCCGCAAGACACCGCCTGTGAAACCTGCGGGATTACTGCAACCAATTTCACCACCTGAGACAGCGTTCGACCTCGTGGGAATGGATCTTCTCGGACCCTTCCCTTTATCGTCATCTGGCAACAAGTGGATCATCGTCGCAACTGACTACTTAACCCGTTATGCCGAGACAAAAGCCCTACCCCGCGGCACGGCCTCTGAAGTCGCAAAGTTCTTCGTACACCAGATCGTCCTGCAACATGGCGCCCCGTCATGCGTAATCACAGACAGAGGGGCGTCATTTACAGTGCAAATGATGCAGGACATCTTCAGACTGAGCTGTACGAGTCACCGCAAAACAACAGCGTACCATCCTCAAACTAATGGGCTAACGGAGCGCTTGAACAAAACCATCGCAGATATGCTGGCAACGTATGTGGACGTCCAGCACAAAACTTGGGACGAGATTCTTCCGTACATCACGTTTGCCTACAACACCGCAACGCAGGAAACGACCCGATTTTCGCTTTTCCGTCTTGTTTACGAGCGAAGCGTCCAAACGATGCTTGATGCCATGCTTCCGTGCGACCGAAGCGATGAACTTTCTCCAGGCACCGAGGAATACACCCAGTATGCTGAAGAAGCCCGTCAACTGGCTCGCGTAAATATCAGCCACCAGCAAGGCGCCGATGCACGACGGTACAACCTCCGCCATCGAGACGTTGCTTATCGCCCCGGCGACCAAGTCTGGGTGTGGACCCCTATCCGACGGCCGGGGTTATCTGAAAAACTCCTAAGCCGCTACTTCGGGCCGTACAAGGTAGTGCGACGTGTTGGTGACGTAACATACGAGGTACTTCCGGACGGTGTCATGCCTCCTCGTCGACAGCTCCGGCCCGAAACTGTGCACGTCGTACGACTCAAGCCGTATTTCACACAGTAGTGTTTTCGCCCTTGTTCATGTGTTCCCGTGTGAAATTTACTTTCCTTTTCTCTTTGGTGACCTTCGATACTTCCACACACACGTATTTCTATTTTTCCAACCGCAACCGCACCCTTTCACTTTTTCTTATAGACATTGACTTCCGCTGGCTCACCCGTTTCTCTCGTTTCCCAAGCATCAAGTCGATGCTTTTGACAGGGGGGGACGTATGCCACCTGGTGTTGGCACGTGGGGATGGACTGAGGGAAGTCGACAAAGAAGAAGTTCGAGCTGTCCCGCGTCTGAGCTGTACGAGCCAACGTTCTGTTTATTAAACCTCATTTTCTCTTCTCACGGTGTGACAATATTGAGGACCTGTGCCATCCATTTCTACAGGGGTCTGTCGGTCATCGCACGAGGGCTTTTCTTGAGGTGATTGCCCACGTTCAGCATGAAAACACGAAGCCTCGTTCTGGTTTTTATTTTTGGGAAGGCTGTCCGATTTCTTCCCTTTCCAACAGGTCATTGACTTGCTTCCCGTAGGTCTAAACCAGCTGTCTGATGGCTCGTGTCCTCGCTTATTGCATATGAAGCAGTGGGGCTTTCCCTGAGCGCTTGATGGCTCTGTGGCTGATGTCCCACTCTTCGTGTACGCAGATTCCAGTTGACCTTTCGCCAGACTGGTTAAACCTTGAGCTTCAAGGTAGTGATCGGCTGTTTCGGCCAAACTGTTTAAATCTTTGCAGCCTCGCTCCTTCAAAAATATAGCCAGTCTCTCGTCGCATTGCATCAAGAACTGTTCAGAGACAACCGCGCTCTCAGGGCGTCGTATGTTCTTTCGGTTTTAGCCATTTCTTGCTAATGGTCAAAGTACCCGAGCAATCTGCCTACAAACTGACGTCCTGTTTTGCCATTTTCGGGTTTCGCCTCTCTGAACTTGACCCGGTACCCTTCTTCTGTGTACTGGTATCTCTGAAGCAACGTTGCTTTTAACTTTGCAAAGTCAGTCACATCTTCAGCGGACATACGACCGACTACAGTGAGAGCCTCCCCCGTCAGGCACAAACTTAGAGATAGGCCCCATCTGTCACGAGGCCATCCTTGGTCAGTGGCCACTTGCTCGAACCTCTCGATATGTGCGTCGAGCTCATCGCGTGCTTCATTGAAAGCCGGAATTAGCTTGTGCGGGCTTCGGAACCCTTGTTTGCTCGCATCGCGATCGCTTGGTTCGGCGGGGACTACTTTACTAGTTTGTTGCAGTTCCTGCATGCGCAGCCAAAGCTCTAACAGCTGGCGTTCCCCGGTTTGCCGCTCTAACTCCTGTTCATGATCTTCCTTCGCCGCCTCACGCCTTAGCGCATACTCTTCGCTCTCTCGTTCCCGCTCTTTCTCTACCCATTGGTGAAGAGCCTTGCCTGATAGACCCAACTCTTTACCGAGACCTATCAACTTTTCGGCATCCATCATCAACCACCGCACGTGAACGAAGTGAGGCTCTCCGGTCTTATGAGAGCTTAGTCCTGTCGCGGATGCCAGAAATGTAGAAAGTGAAAAGAATGCGGACCGTCACGTTTGTTCACGTGCGGTGTGGTGAATGATGGATGCGGTACACGGTAGGCAGGCAAACACACATATATTGAATGGGCACTCTCAAAGCATAAGTACAAATTGTAACATAAATAGGGTGCAGATAGGAGAGCCAGCAAAAGACGAAGACGAGGACAGTTGCTGGTGCTCGCGCTTGCTCCGCCTGAACGGCTGGTCGATTCAGCTTTGCTCTCTTCAATAAACGCTAAACGCGTACTATCAAGTGGTAGAAGTGCCGGGTACGGAGTTCCAGGATGGAAACGAGAACCAGCACTCTCCACCACTTGATAGTACGCGTTTCGGGATGGGCACTGCCATGCCCATCCCGACTTTTTGACCGTATCGGAATTGACTTGTATGGTCCCCTTCCGTACACACCTGACGGCAACCGCTGGGTGATTGTCGCTATTGACCACCTGACGCGCTATGCTGAAACTGCCGCGCTGCCAGAAGCACGTGAAGTCGGCTTATTCATCCTTTACAAACTTGTTCTTCGCCACGGCGCGCCTCGTGAGCTACTCAGCGATCGCGGACGTTCGTTCCTCTCTGAAGCCGTCGAAGCCCTCTTGCGTGAATGCAACGTTGTGCACTGTACAACCAGCGCATACCATCCACAAACCAACGGAATGACTGAGCGCTTTAACCGTACACTGGGCGACATGCTCTCCATGTACGTATCCGCTGATCATACCAACTGGGATCGCATATTACCATTTGTCACGTACGCCTACAACACCGCCACTCAGTCTACAACAGGCTTCTCTCCCTTCTTTCTTCTTTACGGCCGCGAACCTTCGTCATTTATGGAAACTATTCTTCTGTATCGCCCAGACGCGTCAGAATCCACGCCTCTATCGGAAGTCGCCACGTATGCCGAGGACTGCCGACAGCTCGCTCGTTCCTTTACCGCTGAAGACCAAGTGCGACAGAAAGAGCGTCATGACCAAAACCTGCCTTCACAGTCATATTCGCCAGGAGCATTGGTGTGGCTTCGCGTTCCCTCGTCCGTTCCTGGCCTTTCCGCGAAGCCACTTCCCAAGTATCACGGCCCTTACCGTGTCCTACATCAAGCATCTCCGGTCAACTATATTATTGAGCCTGTCGACCCATCCACAGACCGCCGCCGTCGGGGCCACGAAACTGTTCATGTCGACTGCCTGAAGCCGCACTATGACCCGCCAGTTGTATCTGTTCCTTAGGTCGCCAGGATGGCTCCTCTTCAGCGGAGGAGTAATTGTAACATAAATAGGGCGCAGATAGGAGAGCCAGCAAAAGAGGAAGACGAGGACAGTTGTTGGTGCTCGCGCTTGCTCCGCCTGAATGGCTGGTCGATTCAGCTTTGCTCTCTTCAATAAACGCCTCACTGGCTCAACGCTAAACGCGTACTATCAAAACAAATAAACAACAAACAGTAAAGCTCGCGGGCTACCGTCCTAAGCTAACCCTGAATCGTTCTTAAGAGCATAGTCACGTGCATGCGCACAGCTGACGTCTATGTAGATGCCGGTAGAACGAGTCATCGCTGTGGTGCCTTGAGGGACACGGCGGGCAGGAGAGGTTGTGGAGCTCGAACGCTGGTGGCGGCTCTGGCTCTCGAAAGCAGCACGGAGTGGCGTCGGCCCAGTGCAGGTAAAGGCCGAAACCTGAAACCAGCAGGTAACGGCCACACTGGTCACCCGGCGAGGTCAGGCAGCAGTCGCCGGCTAACGCCGTTCGCAAGACCGGTCAGGAGGCTGCCCAGCGCTTCAGCCTGGGTAGCCCTCTTCAGACCTCGGCTCCTCGAACGCCGTCTTCTTCTGCCTTCGTGGCGGCTCTCCTGCTCCTCGTGCCTTCCTCCTACCGCTTCTTTTTTTTTTTCCTCCTGTGCCACCGCCGCCACGTGCACTCCTGTTCCGCGACGTGCCGCTCAGGTCGTCGACCTTCGTCGTCGTCGTCTCTTTTCACCACAGTGCCGAATGTCTGGTTGCGACCCACAATTTGGGCGGCTACGTGGCTTGATCATGTGGTAGCGGCATCTTGGCCAAGTATGTGAGCATGGAATGTGCACCCATAGCCTGACTTCCTGCTCTGCCTATGGGCACAGGATTCAGCAGGCCCTCACCTGGATCTTATGAGCAACTTGTGTTTCGATAGCTGGAATCTGGTCGGCAGGAGGTCCCAGTTAGGTGAAGCCCTGGTGGCTTGGGTTTAGAACCCGACTGCTGTCTTCAACGTGTGGCCTGGTGGATGATCTTCTGCCTTCCCTCGCCTTCCTGGAACCTCCTGAGAATCCGACACCGCAAGCTTTTCTTCCTTCTGCTCTTTTGTTGTTCTCTGATTGTTGACTGTTCATAAGCCATTGACCACTGGGAGTTTTGTGGATCTTGCTGGTTGGCAGCTTTGTTTTCTTTATTTTATTTTGCAGCGCCACATTTTTCTGATCTTCAGCACCATCGTATTTCATCTGCTGTTGTTATCCGGTCCACGAGCATTTTCTGTTGTCGTCTTCATTTTCTTTCTGTCACTGATTTTCTTCACGCACATTTTTCAAACACACACTGTCTGGACGTGCACTTCACACATCACACCTGCTAACCTTGCATAAAAATTCTTGCACGTCATTAAACAGAATTTAATAATGCATGCACAAAGAGTTGCTGGTCGGCGTGAGGAATCATTCTTATCCATGCCGAGCGAAGCATCGCATTGCTGGGAGTACAGAAGTGGCGTGCCAAACTGCTAACAATGTCCCAGTAGCCGCTTGTGCCACCTGGAATGCAGCGCGTTGGTATTGTCTGCCAATATCCGGGCTCACAGCTACAGGTTACGTGGATAAGACAGTTGCTGAAACTCAAGCAACCACAGCGTACACTAGCACTTCATCGGCCCGTCTATGTAGTCGAGGAGGTGAAGCTAGGTGCGACTGCAACAGCATGATTCTGCGGGTGGGTGGTGGTTCCGTGCAAAACCACGAAGTTCTACAACTAAAGCTAGTCTAGTAATTGTGGTTTTGCCCGTCTGTTCCTGGTGCCTAAAACATGCTTCTTTAATTCCTAAAGATTTGCCCTCATGAGGATCGGCATCACATTTGCGCCCGTGTGGTGACAACTGTGTATATTTATGTGGCTACTCAGCACAAAGTTACGTCTTCCTGGCAATGTGAGGTCCCAACGCCTTGTTGCCTAAATAAACAATGAATACATAAACAATGAATGAATGAATACAAAGGCAGTTGTCTAACAACTAATCGTTTCACAGTTGCAGGCAGGCTAAGTGCTGATGCGCCCCAATGAAGTTCTTCTGGGTCATCTTTGTTGGGAAACAATATGATTCTTCCTTTTACCTGCGTACAGTGGATGCTGTCATTTTTTCCTGGATGGCTGAGAAAGCAGTGGAAGCTAGTTCCTCAGAACAACTATGTTTCCTGCTGTACTCATCAGGTTGTAGTTCTCAAACCTTATTTCCAGTGCTTACAGACTTCTCACCATCAATGCTGTTAGTTTTATGGCAAGCTCTAGAATAGTGCAAGACCTTCTGTAGGACTAATACATTTGTTGTTGCCTCTAGAAAAAAAGGATGACTCAGTATGCAATGAAGAGGCCCCTCGCTATGCCTAACATGTAACAGGTGGATTGCACTGCATTTCCTAAAACACATTCCCTTCATCTGTGCACGCTCAGCCATCACAGAAAATGGCTGTTGATGATTTGTAAGTTAGCTGTTGTAGTACAACAAACACAAAATTCATGCGCCACATTTTTGTCATAATGAGAAAGAAGCTTTCAAGAACACAAAAAATTTCAAATTGTTTGTGGGTAAAGACAAATATTGCTATTTCTCTTGTAGTGTACTTTAATCTATACGCAGTACCCTGAGTTGCATTTAGAATGTTCTACCATGTTTGATGGATTGAGCTTGCAGCACGTATTTGATAGCCTGTATTCTGCCAAAGTGCTCAACTTGAAAAATGGGAAGTGTATGTCCTGCTGTCCACCAAAGGGTTAAGGGATATCCCCACATCACCGCACCTGGCACCCAACAAGGGGCTGTTTTTCTCGCTTCAAGCCAACCTTTGTTTGAACCAGATGAGATTACACCCAGCATTGGCACTATGCTTTCCTGAGAGTGAGGGGATTGGTTGCTGTAGTTGAACTTGTCAACATGCCCGGACTTGCAAGTTTTTGGAAGGACTTTGTGGTTACATGAGCCGCGTGGTCTGGGAGATCAAGGCTTAGTGCCCTTGGATAATACCCAAAGTGTGCGCAGCATGGTCCAAGTTTTTTTTGTAAATAGCTTTTCCTGTCCTCCTGGAGCCATGCGGCCACGGGCTACGTGTGCCAGGCTCCCTGTCCGTGTGGCTTGGCACCAGCTGTCCCGACACTCTCCGAGATGGTGGATGCCGATCGTTGAGCTGCTTGCATGTAGCTAGCGGAGAAGGCCCGTATCCTCTCAGCTATTTCTTGCCCTCTGTGGGTGATGCTTGGATGCCAGTTGTTGTCGAGAGTAGTGACACATTAGCCCTAAGGTTTTCAGAGCTGCCTTTGGACCCTTCAAACCATGGTGTTAAAGTGTCACACTTTGAATCCCCCCTTCTAGTTTTCCCTGCACAAACTTAGCTTAAGGAAGCGACCTTTGTCCACATAAACTTAAGCAGTTAAGTACGAGTAGAGCAGGAAAGCCGCACCTCCTGAATGTAGGAGACTGCACGGTTCAATGCCGACTTGTGCTTTCTCATTCATTCATTGCACGTCGCTGGTGGGAAGACTCTTGCTTCCAAAAAAGAAAAAGAAAGGTAACTCAAACGAACAACCAACTTATCAGTTTAGAGGTAAGCTGTGTCACAAATTTTTCAACGGCTTTCACTGTCAATAAAAGCATTCTTTTTAATATCAAAGGAAAACACCATTTCGGACAAAATAATTTGGACAAATCACTCGTTTCACGTCGTTCTTTACACAGTACTTTATAAGATAAAGTAAGTACTTTGAAAAATGACAAGCGCAAATAAAACAAGCAAAAAGGTTTACCTGCACAGAGAATTTTACGCAGATCTAGGTGGATCTGGCGTAATAGAAACTGGATACAGCTTCAAGGTTTTATGCTGCGCAGCGGTCTGTGTGAAAGCTACAAGGCGCACTCATTCTTTTTCTTATTTCTGAACCGCTTTTTTTTGTCAATGGCTAGCAAAGCGGGCATTGAGCCCTGCATATTTGGAACATTTATGCCTGCTTTATCACAAAAATATTGCTAATGGGAGTTATAGTAGCTCCACGTAATCAGGTGTGCGTGGCGTGTGTAGGGATGTGCATTCTAAGACGTACTGTTAAGCGGAAATAAATAATGGGTCAAATTTAGCTGTTGACGTAACCTGCTTGCCGATTTCGTGGCTGACCACGATCATTTAATCATTTTGCTTTTCTTTTTCTTTGGCACAAGTTTGTCAAGACAGTTTCCAGCAAAATTAAACAGCATACCACGCTGCCACTACTGAGCCAGCTGAGCTTGCCTGAACGTCAGAGTCAGGGAATTGGTGACACTGCACTGGGTAGCGGCCGTGGTGGCGTAGCAGGCATCAGTGCACACGCAGCCATCCTTTAAAAGGATGTTTTTTGCGCACATGAATGCTCTTGGCGAATGGGGGTGTGGGTGGCGCGTTCGACCAGAGATGCAACTCTGTTTCCCAGGGAGACATATTCAGTAACTCTACTAACCTCCACAGATTTTGCCAATGGCATGTCCAGATTTCAGAACCCAGTTTGGTAACTAGTATGATTGAAAACCCAGGCCTCCGATATCTTAGTGAGTCAGATGTACAGGGTCGTCCACTCTTAGGGTGAACGCGGCGCAGCGTGGCTTCCTTCTTTAGAACGCCAGCGCTCGCGATGGGACTGCGCATCGACGCTAATCTACTGCAGGCGTAGAGGGGCTTGGATCACTCTGTGCGCCTGCATATTATTAGCTTCGATGCGTGCCCACGTCGCAAGCACTGGCGTTCCAAAAAGGGAGCCACGTTGCGTCGTGTTCACCCTAAGAGTGGACGACACTGTACATCACTGTACATGGGTGATGTGAAGAACTGCTCTTCTTTGCCTAATTCAGTGTCCTCTTGAGAGCATTATATCCTAAGTGCAAGCAGTGGGAGTGATGGCACCTGCTGTCACTGCCACTGCTTGCAATTTCGGTTACGCTATCGCAGGCATGGAGATACCTGCTACCGGCATGGCAGGCATGGAACCAACACCTGCCGGTATCCTGCTCCTTGGCGTGCCACCCTTGGCAGGAAGGCATGTCGGTGCATGCCACCAGAAACGAGCCTGTGATACAATTGTTTGCACGACACAGAGCTTGCGGGTGCGCCATGGTTTGCGTGTGCTACGTGGCGGTGATGATGCTTGGGATAATGACAAACACTCCTCGCTCTCTTTGGGCTTGGCACCTCATTGTGCAAGGGGAAGATGGGCTTTGCTGAGACAATCCTGCAGACATCTTTCTCATTCCCCGATTGCGCCTCCATTTGCAAGACCTGATCTGTAAGCAACATAGTCTCGGTCTTCCGCGGTGGGTGAACTTTACTCGCTCAGTATCCTGTTGCGGTGAGTCAAACATCATCGACTCTGCGCATTGTGTGTTACATTGGCATATGAGTTGTGTAAGTCGGCTAGTGTGCTTATTATGTAAAAAGATGTGAATAAATGCCCCTTTTGTTGGTTTACACTGTGGTGTACCGTATTCTTTTTTCCTTGAGCACCATGAAGAATCCATAACACAGCAGGCAGGCAGGCACAGAACTTTATTTTGGTCCTGAGAAACTGCAGTTGGACGTCCCCTTCTAGGGGGATCCTGTAGCAGTTGCGGGCCGCTCCCACGCAGGGACAGGAAGACCGTGGCCCTCCGCCCTCTCGCAGGCCAGCCCGAAGTTGAACCGAAAGGTCGCCGCTTCTCAGGGCTTCCTCCCAGTCCTCTTCTTTGCTGAACTCTGTGTCACGTAACGCAGGACATTGCCAGAGCATGTGAGCTAGTGAGCAGTAAGCCTCTCCACAGTTCGGACAATGCGGTTCAACGTTGGGCGAGAAGTTACTAAACCTGCCTCGCGAAGGGAAAGACCCCGTTTGGAGCATCCTGAAGGCCGAAGACTGCGGACGAGTGAGTTTAGGGTGAGGAAGTGGAAAGACCCTCTGAGAGAGACGATAATGAGTCACGATCTCGTGAAAAGTGAGGAGCGGGTCCCTGTACCTGCCGGCATCCCCGCCCGCGAATTCGCCGGGACCGCCGCGGTGAGTGAAACCTCGCGCACGGTCATGGGCAAACTCATTGGCGTTGGGGACATCGGGGTGTACGTTGGCCCCCATGTGGGCCGGGAACCATGTTATGGTGTGAAACCCGGCAGCCCCCTCGCTGCCGAGGATGGCTGCTGCTTCCCGCGAGATCGAGCCCGAGGCGAAAGCTCTGGCAGCGGACCGCGAGTCCGTGAATACATTTGGACGCGATACGTCCTTCATTGCTACAGCAATGGCAATTTGCTCAGCAATCGTTGCCGAAACATTTCTAACCGACGCAGCACATAGGAGCTTGCCACTATGGTCGACTGAGACCACTGCAAAGCGATCAGAACGCCCGTACTGTGCTGCATCGACAAATGTAGCGAGGTCCGGGCTGTCTGCAACTGACTTCAATAAGGAACGGGCCCGAGCTATGCGGCGTCCGACATTGTACTGCGGGTGGACATTCCTGGGAAGTGGAGATACGGCAAATGTACCTCTGATAGAAGACGGTAGAGTCACTTTACGTTCACGAATCTGTGTAAGACCGCAGCCAGTGGACTCCAGGATACGTCTACCGGCCTGCGAGGACGATAGGCGCACTACCTGAGCTATTTTCTGCGCCTCGATCACCTCCGAGAGGGAGTTATGCATGCCCAGTTGTATGAGCTTTTCAGTGCTGGTGCTGATAGGCAACCCTAGAACTCGCTTTATACTCGTGCGCATTAGTGCGTCGATTTTTGCCTCTTCCCTTTTGGACCAGTGCAGCGCCGAAGCGACGTAATTAATGTGGCTCATGAGAAACGCATGGTAGAGCCGAAGGAGATTGCTGTCGCTCAGCCCGCCCCTGCGGTTCGAGACCCTGAGTATGAGCCTAAGCATGTTCTCCGTCTTGGAAGTGATGCGAGCTATAATCTGCGAGTTGCCCCCCTTTGACTCCAGCAACAGTCTGAGCACCCTGATGCAGTCTACTCTGGGGATTCTCTGCCCGTCACGTGTGTATAGAGATATTGGAATGTGCTCTAGAGGAGTGAGGTTCCTCATCCCTTGTCGGGTGGGTCGGTAAAGTAACAACTCAGACTTGGCAGGCGACAGGCTCAATCCCGAACCGACTAGAAAGCCCTCCGTGACGTTGAGTGCCTGTTGAAGTGCCTGTTGAAGTGTCTGTGTGCACTTTTGCATGTGAGGATAAATGGAATGTATCAACATGTCAGAAGTTCCTTAAAGATAGCAGTGTAAAAGTAGTTCTCATTGTAGAATTCATAAATGTTTGTTTTTGTTGGACTGCGATCATTCTTATTTCAAACTGTAGCCAGTTTGTCTGCAAGCAAGTAAAATGCACAACAGAGGAAGACGTCAAGTTTCTTTTTAATTTTAACTTTTGTGATGACACTTCAGTGATGCTTCTCTTAGCCAAGTCCTTTCTCTTCTAGCATTCCTTGTCGGAACTTCTGACATTTTTTAGTGTCCCAAATGTGTGCAACATCCACAGCCTTGCCGCTAAGCATCTCAACACATTGGCATCATGGAGCAAGACAGCAGTGCTACATGCTCTGACACATCGCAAAGTGAGCCATTTCTTTCCCTCATGATGTGCATGTCGATGCAAAAATGAATTTGAGCATTACCATTCTTTGAGCTTGTTGGTAAACTGAATCCGAGAACATGTTGAGCGCTATGAGACAAGGACATGAGAAGGACGATACTACAATGTGCTAACTTCAACAAATTTATTTGCTCAAAGGTAGAATGCTTTGTAAAGGAAGTCCCAACAAGGCTAGATATTTAAAGCACAATTTTTTTGCAGTGGAGTGCTTTATGTAGCAGACAAGTGCCAGACAAGTGCTACATTGGGCGTCACCTGGCACTATTAGATAGATAGATAAACTTTATTCGGGTCCTGAAGGAATCCGCCCTCGTTTTAAAAGGGGAGGATCGCGGGCCACTCCCATGTAGGGATGGGGAGGCCTAGCCTCACCGCCGCATCGTGGGCCTTCTGGACAGCCTTGATTTGTGGAAGTAGGTCAGGACTCTTGATGAAAGAATAGAATTCTTCTTCAGAGAAGTCATTATGCAATTCCTGTTAAGAGGGGCACCTCAAGAGCATTATTAAAGAAAAAGAAATGCATGATAGGCTCTTGAAAGGTGCTTCAGTACTCTTGAGTTTTGTCTCTGAAACTTGTACAAATGCTGCAATCAGTCAAGCTGCCTTTGGTCAATTGAGACAAATTCTGGAATTTAAATAACAGAGGCTTTAGCCGACAAAGGTGTATGAATTCTGCCTGCCATTTTTGGTTACAGTCCAATATACTGATGCATTTAATTGAGGAAGTTGAATTGGAGGAGGTCTGCTGTACCGTAATCAAATGTGTAGGCTGCCTCCCTTAATGCCTTGAATCTTCTGTCTCTCTCTCTTTTTTTTTTTTTTCAGGCTTTCTTTGTTAATATTGAATTCAAATCACCATACTTTGTTGTGCATGAGTATGGATCCTTCCAAAAGTGAGTATCTGTTTTTTCTTGTATTTTATTACCAAGTCTGCCGAATTTTGTGTGTAGCCTGAATGCACAGCAGGAGCAGTGTAACCAGTCCTTGCACTGTGGATGTTTTCAAGAAAGCTATTGTAAAAGCCCTTGCTTTCCACTCTCACTGAGTGCACACTTCAGAGTAAGTCTTTTGATTATGAACCCAGCACGAGTGCATGGCAGCCACTGGAAGACTCCAGCTGTTAGTGACAAGCTTGGCCTGTGTGTGTATAGGTGCTTAAGCCAGAGACGAGACACATGCACACACCTGTCTGCATGACAATGCCAAGTGGCTTTGTGTTGATCAAGACAGCTTGAAGGCACTTTTTACTGTGGTAGTAGTGCTAGTATGTTTAATGTTGCAGAAAAACATTTTTACTCACTCAGGAAGGCTTGGATGCTCAATTATATGAATAGTAAAACTTACTGGCAGGCTGCATGAAGACTTGGATGCTCGATTATATGAATATAGTAAAGTTTAGTGGCACACTGCCACAATGGTCGGAGAACAGACAGTTTCACACCTTGAGCAAAAGTTATAGGAAAGCAGTGCTTCTTTCCTGAACATTTTATTGCAATAGCATTTATGCGGACAGTCTCAACGGGTTTTGACGTCGCCATTGCCATCATGTCATGTCCTGTATAAAGTCCAAATTGATAACAGGCCCCTGCACATTGTGCCTTCTACCCGCGGGTAAAAGCATGCGAGCGGAGGGACACACGGGGGGCTGAAGCAGTGATCAAACGAGCCCTGGCCCATCTCTGTCACTCGGAGCGCACATGTGATAACATCACACTGCTTGGGAGCGCGCATGCGATAACATCACACTGCGTCAAAGCAGAAAGGAAATGCCCTGCCCGTCTTTGCGGTAAGGTGGTGGGGGGGGGGGTGCTGTAGCTCAAGCAACAACTGTGGACTTTGCGCGGTCACCATCGCTGGCGCGCGCACTATCTCGGCAGCCGTCGGATGTGCAGCGTAGTGCGTCGCAGCGTTCTGATCGCGTTCACTGTTCCAGGCACCTTGCATATAGTCACAATGACGGCAATGCTCTTGCCACACAGCGCTCACGCGAATGTGTCTACGAGTGCTGGAACATGCTCGATGATGCTGCTGTGCTGGGCCAAGTTTTTTGATGGTGCAAAGTACATGCCGCTTAGCACGGTCATGCGGTGTGAAGCGCAGGCCAGAATACATCAAAACAACATGACTTAGCTTGCAGCTCTGTTGGGCCGTTGTCTCTGCCGCTCGACCACCACATGGTACTTTACGCAAGTGCATGCTTGTTTAATAAGCCCACGTTGACTACAATTCAGATTGCCCCTAAAGATGCTACTCTTACTTCGTAATTATATCATGCATTGCTATTGCATTCATTGCTTCGCCCTTCTGGCAAAACTGTGATTTTTTTTATTCCATGCAGGAACTGTACACAGTTACACACGACACTGTATAGCACTAGGTCCAACAGCAGTACATAAAGTGCCTTGCTGTGCAAACAAAAATACACTTGAATGATTGTTACGAAGGCTGGCCTCAAGGTGCAGAATGATTGGCGCTTGGACGGTTCCCCCTTTTCACTGTGGGGTGTACTCTACAAGTCTGTCTAGAGAGCTCATTCCACGTAAATATTGCCGTTGGTGACGGCGCCTCTTGTGAGCGAAAAATCATCCGTGAGCGAAAAATAACAGCTCCAAAAATGGACAGCTATGTCCATCTAGCGGAAAACATATCAAGCAATTTCTCGACAACTATGGCCTCTGAGACGGCGGCTGCACCCGTCATCTCTGAGGCCATGCGACTACAGCAGAGCCTATATGCAGTCTCCTCGGATGCTCTGCATCCACTTTATTTAGCATTTCATTCTCACGACACCATTGAAGAAGTGAAGTACTGCAGTTGCCATTTCACCGACCATAAGGCGATGCTTGTTGCGGTTGGCTGAAGAGGTCTCCAGAAGAACAAATCAAACAGCTGCCAGATAGTTAACGCAAGAAGGACGACAGAATGTGACTATTTACGAATAAAAGTGTCACGCCTACGTGCAGTTCATAATACAGGACCATGTGACTACATCACTGTACAAAATTTTCATGAAGTTGATATAAAAGTGCTGTTGAATAGATCGAAAACCTCTACCATTACTATAGATACGTGTCTGTGTCTGTGCATGTGTGTGTAACAACACACATTAATAAGTATGCACTGAGTGGTTTAAGTGCACACTAGGGGCCGGATTTTGCTGTCACGTTCAACTCTTAAAGGCGAAGCTTAAGGGTGCCCCAATTTTATTGCATTACCTTTGGGCCATTGACAGGGGAGTGGGCTGCACACACGTGATACAGTGAAGTAAGAACGGAAATGAAGAACTTAGCCGAGAATGTGCAGCATAAATAAACCTTGCACAACAAAGAACTGCAACATGGTGCAAAGCAGAAATATATGCCTACAAAAATGAACACCTATTTTAGAAAATCGACCAAGCAAAAAAGGAGATGCCAGTAGTGCAATATTTCATGTGTTTATCGTAACAGGTTAGTTAGAGCAGCTTCAGACTTGGAGTTATCAGATATTGCAACGTGTAGAGCACATGTACACTGGACCGATGACGATGGTACCTGGTAAGAAACTGGTTGTTTATTGTGAACTCTGTCATGTGCCTGAAAGGGCACCGCAGAGCGACATGAGAAAGAGAATAAAAACTTGCCCGGGCAAGACTGAAAAACTAGATGGCACTGGAGAGGGTGCGCCCCACTTTAGCATTCGTTAGTTTCACTACAGTTACCCCTGGGGATGTAAAGGGAGCTGTCTGGCGACCTAGCAGTTCGTTAATATGAGCGGACCATAGTATGGCTTGAGACGCTCTACATTGACATGTCGCGTCCACAACGGCCCATGTCCAAAGTCAGGTCGAGTGGTTCAATCACGTAGTTCACAGGTGATCCGCATTCAACGACTCGATAGGGGCCTTCATATTTTGGCAGTAACTTTGAGGAGAGGCCAGGCGCAGCAGTAGGAACGGAGAGCCACACAAGTGCTCCAGGAAGGAAGGTGGGTGCAGAGGTAGGGTCGCCGTGAATGCTCTTCTGGCGCTCTTGGTCATTAGACGTAAAGACCTGTGCAAGGTTGCGGCATTCTTCGGCATACCTCACTGTGTCACGTATGGGCGCATACTCCGAACTGTTCTGGCAGTACAGTAGAATTATGTCCATAGTGTGTGACGGGTGCCAACCGTACAGTAGAAAATAGGGTGAAAAGCCAGTAGTGCTCGGCGTGGCGGTGTTGTACGTGTAGGTTACGAATGGTAGAATGATGTCCCAATTTGTGTGGTCCAAGGCAACGTACATTGAAAGCGTGTCGCCAAGTGTGTGGTTGAAGCACTCAGTAAGCCCATTGGTTTGAGGGTGGTATGCCATAGTCGTGTGATGAACCACGTGGCACTCTTTAAGAATAGCTTCAACTACTTCGGAGAGGAAGACACGACCGCGATCACTCAGTAGCTCCCGGGGTGGCCCGTGACGTACGATGAATCGACGAAGCAGGAAGGAGGCAACGTCTCGTGCTGCCAGAAGAGCAGTGTACCGCGTGAGGTGGTCAAGTGCCACAATAATCCAGTGCTTTCCCAGCAGCTGTCATCAATGCCGACCCACCCAAAGGTCCTGTTAGGGCACGGGAAAGGCTGTAGATCCGCTGATGAAAGGCGAGGTGGAGATTTACAGCACGGGCAATCGGATCAAGAGCGCACGAACTTCTTAATGTAGCGGTACATTCCCCACCAATAGTACCGCTGTTGGAGGCGCTGGCAGGTCTTGGAAATTCCAGGGTGTGCACACTGTGGATCGGTGTGGAAAGCCATGCATATTTCAAAACGCAGGCTGTGAGATACTACTAAGAACCACTGGCGGCTGTCGGAGCTGTAATTTCGGCGGTGGAGGAGGTCGTCGCAAATGGTGAAATCTTGAGCTTGATGGCGCTTTGCGCGAGTGGTTGGTAGTGTTGACGGATCAAACAGCAAGCCTATTATCGAGGCAATCCAGGGGTCTTTGCGCTGCTTGGAGGCGATGGTGCCAAGGTCAATAGAAGAAACAGTAACCTCAGATACTGAGCAGCGAGCATTGTCATAAGCCGAGGGAGAGCGCGAGAGGGCATCGGCGTCCAAATGTTGTCGTCCACTGCGGTGCAGCACGCGTATATCATAGTCTTGCAGGCGAAATGCCAGACGTGCAAGACGGCCAGGGGGATCCTTTAATGACGACAGCAACAAAGGGCGTAGTGGTCCGTGACAACATCAAATGGGCGACCGTACATGTAGGGTAGAAACTTCGCAAGGGCCCAGATGATCGCCAGGCATTCTTTTTCCGTGACGGTGTAGTTGGTCTCAACTTTAGTAAGTGTACGACTAGTGTATGCCACGGCATACTCAGGGAACCCTGGCTTGCACTGCGCAAGGGCAGCGCCGAGGCCAACACCGCTAGCGTCCATGTGTACCTCGGTGGGGGCCGTAGGATCGTAGTGATGTAATATGGGAGGAGATGTCAACAAGTGACGAAGCTTTGCGAACGTGTGGTCGCGCTCTGACGACCACGAATCGAGGGGCCCGTTACTTCCGAGGAGCTTCGTTAGCGGTGATATGATGGCGGCGAAGTTCCGAATGAAGTTTCGAAAGAGCACAGTCCTACGAAGCTGCGCAGTTCTTTGACGGACGTTGGTTTGGGGAACTCGGCCACGGCCCGAAGCTTGGCTGAAGCAGAGAAATTCCGTCCTTGGACACGACGTAGCCCAGTATTGTTAGCTGCCGTGCCGCATATCGGCATTTCTTTAAGTTGTAGGTCGGCGTTCCTCAAATGCATCAAAACATGCTGCAAACATTGGAGATGCATGGAGAATTCCGAAGCGAAAATGACGTCGTCATCGAGGTAGCACAAGCACGTGCGCCATTTCAAGTTGCGCAAAACGGTATCTATCATGCGCTCAAAGGTAGCAGGCGCATTACACAGTCCAAACAGCATAACGTTGAATTCGTACAAGCCGTCGGGCATGACAAAGGCCATCTTCGATCGAGCGTCATCAGCCATAGGTACTTGCCAGTATTCTGACTGCAAATTGAGGGATGAAAAGAATTCTGCTCCTTGCAGGCTGTCAATCGTGTCGTCAATTCGCGGTAGTGGATAGACATCCTTACGAGTGGTCTTGTTGAGCCATCGGTAGTCCACACAGAATTGTACAGAACCGTCCTTCTTCGCAGCAAGAATGACAGGAGACTCCCAGGGGCTGTTCGAAGGTCGAATAACGTCGTGTCGGAGCATGTCGTCGACTTGCTCATTGATTACTCGACATTCTGCGGGAGATACGCGGTATGGACGTTGCCGAAGTGGCAGTTGGGCGCCAATGTCGATGCGGTGCGTAACAGCGGACGGTGCGGCCGAGAGGTTTGCGTGACATCGAAAGAAGAGCGAAATTCTTCTAGAAGGCCCAGAAGCTGGGAACGTTCGACCAGCATAAGATTGTCATCAGTGGAGGACCCAAACACTTCAGCAGATGACGAATCAGATATCGAAACAGCACTGAGCACGCTGAAACTAGGACAGTGCGTGTCATCGGATGCGTCGAGGACTTGTGCGTCTTCGAGGGGTTCCACTCTGCTGAGACATTCCCCACATGTCAACACAACTATGTACGGGGATGGGTTGGTTATGAAAATCGCAGCGTTGCCCTGAATGAGTTGCACTGTCGCAAAAGGCACTATCAAGCCTTTCCTAGTGCAAATGCGGTCAGATGGCGAAAGAAATACAACGGTGTTGGCGAGAGCGGCGCAGTAGAGTGACACAGCTATTGTCGAGTTTGGAGGCACTCTGGTATTGTCTCGGACCAGTAGCTTGTACGAAGCTGATGGTTCGCTTGTAGGCGTCAAATCTGAGAATGGCGAGAGTCCTAGTTCGGCAGGTGCGCAATGAATGGCGGCGTCGTGGCGTGAAAGAAAATCCCATCCCAGGATGACGTTGTGAGAGCATGCAGGAATTGTGATGAATTCGATGGTGTACAGAGCGGCTTGAATGACAACGCGGGCTGTGCACACTGCTGTAGGATGGGCACTTTGGGCACTAGCTGTACAGAGGGAAAGCCCAGAAAGTGGCATTGTCACTTTTCATGGCGAATGGGAAAGTTTTGCGTCCCTAACTGATACTGCAGCTCCAGTGTCTACAAGGGCAGATGCGCGAACACCGTCGACAAACACGTCTATTACATTCGATTGGCTTTGCTGAGGGCTTTCACAGTTTGATAGCTTTGTAGCCCTTGTTTCGTGGACTGCAATGACTAGTTTTCCTGGTCTCATGCGGCCGCACGTGGCCGCATAGGTGACAGGGAGTGGCGTCGTGGAGATGGTGAATGGTGGGTAGACGGAGCTGCCCGCAACAGAGGTGACATAGGCAGAGGTGGATCGAAGTATCGGCGGCTGGACCGGCTGGTGACAGGGACACAACTCGAGGCGGCTGTGCGCGATCGCAATAACGTGCAATGTGTCCGGTCTAACTGCACGCAAAGCAGTGGGGCGGTTGTCGGCAGTGCACCACCGGTTCGCTGAGGCAGGTCCCACCCACGTCGCAGGATGCGATGGACGGGGTGGCTGCTGATACAACTGCATCATGGGCTGCAGCCGGACCCTAGGGATGATGTTGGCGTATGTAGGCGGCACACCCGTTTTGAAAGACTCAGGTTTAGTGACGATTTCGGCGTAACTAAGTGGGGCAGCCGCCGGAATCGGTTGGGTGGTGTGGCTACAACTGGAGTATAACTCAGTGGCGCAGGCGCCGGAGGGTACTGGTGGTATTCGGGCATGACCCCTGCAATTTCCTGCTCACTCTCTCGCCGGAGGGGAGGCAAAGGTGTGGTTGACGGCTGTTGAACATGCTGCAGTCGAGCAAAGGCCAGCAGAGAGAACTGGCATCTAACTTCCTTGCGCACGGATGTCCTGACTTCCGCGAGCAAAGCGGAGTGGTCAGAAATGGCCGACAAGCCAGCGAGATCGGCATCGCACGATGACGGGCGACGGGTCATAGATCGCTGCCGACGCAGCTCCTCATAGCTTTGGCACTGCGTTATGACCTCGGCCACAGTGCGAAGGTTTTTGGTGAGCAGCATGATAAAGGTATCGCCGTCAATGCCTTTCATAACATTGTGGATTTTGTCAGACTCCGACATGGTTGCGTTGGCTTTCTTGCACAAGTCGAGGATGTCTTCTATATAACTCGTGAAAGATTCACCGGCCTGCCGAGATCGTTCGCGTAAGCACTATTCTGCTTGCAACTTACGAATAGCAGGGCAGCCAAACACGTCGATATATATTGTAATGTATATTGTAATATATATTGCAATATACATTGTAAGGGTGACAAAGAACGCGGCAAGTGAAATCAGCGCAAGATCAGCAGGGAGAGAAAGAGGACGAAGATGTTGGACTGTGGAATGGCGATCTCTGGAACGTTTGTAGAAGACCAGTGCGGTCACTTGTGTGTTGTGTTTGTGTCCGTTACATTTTGGTGGCAGCGGTGGGATGGAAACCCGGAGCAAGATGTCCCCCGGAACGGCGACTTCGATTGAATTGTTTCCACAATCCATGCTCGTACCGTCGTCAAACCTTCAGCTGGGCCACGCGCTTTCTGCGAGCGACACCGTTGCTCAGCCACCGCTGATGACGCCACTCGGTGTTAGCATACACACGATCTCGCGGCTGTCCTCAGGGCTTCTGAAGCACGCCTTGACGACTGCCTGTTCTCCATTGAGAATAGTTTAGCCCAACGCATGTCCTCCGCAGAAAGTCGCATCGCCAGCCTCAAGAAATGTGCTTTCAACCGCTCGCCGCCTGCGTCCACTACTCATGCTCCTGCTGTAGCTCGAGTCAATGCTGGGCCTCCCTCCCCATGTTCCGCCATGGCGCAGTGCCAGGGATTCTTCTCAAGTCCACATACCTTTGACAGGACAACATCATGGTCTGTTTTTCTTAGGCAGTTTGAGTCTGCCGCTGCTCTCTGCGCCTGGTCCGAACAACACAAGGCTGGAATCCTTGTGACACAGCTTCGTTCTCCTGCCGCCGAATTTTTGGAGCACCTGCCAGCATCCGACTGTACGAACTACGACTGCCTCGTCACGGCACTCGAGTCCCTCTATGGTAACTCCCATCTTCGGCACTTACATCTTACAGAATTTCAGCACATGTGACAGGGCAAGTAAGCCTGCAAGAGCTTGCTGCTCATGTCGAGCGTTTGTCGTGGAAAGCCCTCTCTGGTTGCCCTAACTCTATCGCCGACTTTATCGCCACCCAAGCCTTCATAGAGGCCATCAATGACCTCGATGTTAAATGCTTTGTCTGCCTCGCCGGCCCATCTACTGTCCATGCTGCCTTAGCTCTTGCTTTGGAGGCTCACATTCTGGAACGTTCCACTGCAGTGCGGCGCACTCGCTCTTTTCTGAGTCCTCACACGCCAGGAGGCCAAGTCACTTGCTCCGACACATATTGCCAGCGCTTTTCATTGATCCGCTGCTATGAATGCAATGAGATCGGCTATTGTAGTCGAGGTGCCGAGCGTCAGACGGCATCGTCGGGAAACTTCACCGTGGGCCGCCGAGGGCAGGACCCTGCGTAAGTCATCAAGCCCCTCTCCTGTCACTAGGGCCGTTTCCAGATATGCCTACTCTGCAAGCAGCTAGCGCAGCCACCGAAAAACGTCCCAGCACTCGTGGATACCAGTGCAGCTCTTAACTTCATTGCCCCAGATATGTATATTGTAACGAGATGTAACCAAAGACTAGACGTTGCTAGGACGCGCTCACTATATTAGAATGAGCTGAAGTCAAAGCAACACCAACGTCAATGTCTTCTTCTTCGTGATGAGTCAGAGCTGCTGCCGGTGTGCTTCACTACAATCACTCCCCACGCAGAAAGGAGCCAACCTGGCGACTTAGGGAGATGTCATGACAGGAGGGTCGTAGCATGGTTTGAGCCGTGCTGCGTGAACTATTTCACGCCCTCTGCAACGGTGATCGGAGGAAGGGTCGAGTGGCTCGATCACATAATTCACTGGTGAAGTTTGTTGCACAATGCGGTAGGGGCCATGGTAGTGTGACAGCAGCTTCGTTGAAAGACCAGTAGTTGTGGAGGGCACCCACAGCCAGACCAGCATTCCCGGGGTATACTCTGGAGGAGGTGCGGAGGCATCATGGCGCGATTTTTGGCCCCACTGATCTTGTGCGGTGAACGGCCGAGCGAGTTGGCGGCCACTGCTTCGGATACAGGCCTTGCTTCGGACATGTCGGGCTTGTAAGGGTGTCCATGGAGCAGGATGGTTCGCGTCCGTACAAAGGAAAGAAAGGAAAGAAGCCGGTGGTGGTTTGTGGCGTAGAGTTATAGGCATAGGTGAAGGAAGGGTAGCACTTGGTCCCAATTGGAGTGGTCGTCCTTAACATACATGGCAAGCATGTCACCCAAGGTACGATTAAAACGTTCCGTCATCCCGTTTGCTTGAGGGTGGTACGCGGAGGTGGTGCAGTGAATAGTGCGACATTCGTCGAGCAGTGCCTCGACTACGTTGGAGAGAAAGACGTGGCCGCGGTCGCTGAGTAATTCGCGTGGTGCACCGTGTTGGAGAATGAGACGACGAAGGATGAAGTTGGCGGTATCCTTAGTGGTGGCAGCTGGCAGCGCAGATGTTTCCGCATACTGGGTGAGATGGTCAACGGCAAGAATAATCCACTGGTTACCATCAGGTGTGTTGGGCAGGGGACCGAAAAGATCAATTGCAATGCGGTTGAATGGGCGTGCTGGGCAGGGCAAAGGCTGTAGAGGAGCAGCGGTGCTATGAGGTGTCTTGTGGCGTTGGCACGCAGAACGTGACCGAACGTATTGGCGAACGTATCAGTACATGCCGCGCCAATAATAGCGAAGGCGAATGGGGGAATACGTCTTGAAAACACCAGCGTGGGCGCATTGAGGGTCATCGTGGAATGCGGCGCGAATATGTGAGCACAGGTGACAAGGAATTACAAGCAGCCACCTGCGGCCGTCGGTGAGGTAGCTGCGTCGGTACAATATGCCTTCGCATACGACGAAGTGTTGCACTTGACAAGAGCGTGGTAGAGGCTCAGGGGAATGGTGTGAGAGAGATTGAAATAGGGACATGATCCAGGGATCCTTCAGCTGCTCGGCTGGCATATCGCTGATGCTCAGAGATGACGTGTCGCAGGTGGTGACTTGTGAGCGAGCAGGGTCAGGAGGTAGTGGAGAGCGTGAGAGGGCATCAGCGTCCGAGTCCTTACGTCCAGAGCGAGAAATGACACGTATGTCATAATCTTGAAAACGTAAAGCCCAGCGAGCAAGGCGGCCAGTGGGGTCTTTCAGAGAGGAGAGCCAACATAAAGCATGATGGTCAGTAACGACGTCAAACTGGCGTCCGTAAAGGTATGTGCGAAATTTTCCAATTGGCCAAATAATTAATTGCTAAGCATTCCTGTTCCATTACGGAGTGGTTTGGCTCTGCCTTTGTTAGGGTACAACTGGCATAGGCAACAACATATTCGTCAAAGCCGTCTTTGCGTTGAGTGAGAATGGCGCCAAGACCAACACCGCTAGCATCCGTGTGGATCTCAACAGGCGCAGCGGGATCGAAGCGGCGCAGTATTGGAGGAGTTGTAAGGAGCCGGCGGGGCGTCATAAATGACTCATCACAATCAGAGTTCCAAGCAGATAGCGAAGTGCTGTTGGCAAGAGGACGAGTCAAGGGGGAAATAATTGAGGCAAAATTACGGATGAAGCGGCGAAAATAAGAGCAGAGACCAATGAAGCTACGTAGCTCTTTGATGGTAGTGGGCTTGGGGTACTCTGCAACTGCGCGCAGTTTCGCTCCTGCAAAACTGACAGAATGCCTTCTTTGGACACGACGTGATTTAAGATCATGAGCTGGCGCGCACCGATGTGGCATTTTTTCAGGTTCAGTTGCAAGCCAGCAGCCTTGAGATAGTGAAGAACTTGCTCTAGGTGAGTGAGATGGCACTCAAAATCTGAAGAAAAGACCACTATGTTGTCCAGGTAGCAAAGACAGGTGTGCCACTTGAGCCCTCTGAGAACAGTGTCCATCATAATTTCGAAAGTCGCAGGCGCATTGCAAAGACCGAAGGGCATTACATTAAATTCATACAATCCATCTGGAGTCACAAAAGTGGTTTTGGAATGGTCAGCCTCGGCCATCGGCACCTGCCAATATCCAGAGCGCAGATCCAGCGAAGAGAAGAACTCGGCACCTTGAAGGCAATCGAGAGCGTCATCTATTCGTGGTAGGAGATAAACATCCTTGCGTGTGATGATGTTGAGTCGGCTGTAGTCTATGCAAAATCTGATTGAGCCATCCTTTTTCCGCACGAGTACTACCGGGGAAGCCCAAGGGCTTTGTGAGTGCTGAATCACACCACGCTGAAGCATGTCACCGACATGTTCAGTAATGACGTTGCGTTCAGCCAGAGAAACTTGGTAGGGACGCTGGCGCAGTGGAGCATGATGACCGGTGTCAATGTGGTGTACAGCCGTCGACGTGCGCCCCAATGAAGGTTGACCGATGTCGAATGAGGCACAAAAACGATCAAGCAACATAATGAGCTGATTCCGCTGTGCCTGCGTCAGCTCCTTATCAGCGTAGCGCAAGAAAATGTCATGGTCAAGTGGCGCGGGTTCGGCAACAGAAGCGATAGCATCAATAGTCAGTGGTGTCTCGTCAAAAGGTGCTAACGGGAAGGTAGCATCAAACGTGTTGAGATACCCAACGCATTCACCACGTAATATAGCTGCAGGGCAGGGGAACGGATTGCACATGTAAACAGCACCGGAACCATGAACAAGCGCGATAACGGGAAACAGAACGAGAATGTTGTGGCGGCGGGCACATCCGTCGGATGGCAATAACAAGGCTGTCGAAGCGAGGGCAGAGTCACAGCAGATGGACACTGAGGCAACAGAAAAAGGAGAGATGACGACGTCAGCAGCGGCAATCACTTTGACAGATGGGCGAGGTGTATCGACGGTCATGGCACTGAACGGGTCAAGGCAAGTTGTGCACGAGCGCAGTCAATAACTGCACGATGCGAAGAAAGGAAATCCCAACCCAGAATGACCTCATGCGACACATGCGAAAGAACGATGAGTTCGACTATATAGAGTTCGTCTTGGATCAAAATGCGGGCCGTGCACGTGGCTGAAGACTTGAGGTGCTGCGAGCTCACTGTGCGTAGTGAAATGTCAAGAAGCGGAGTCGTCACTTTCTTCAACTTGCAGCACAGTACGTCACTGATCACACAAACAGCAGCTCCAGTATCGACAAGAGAATTAGTCTGTACACCATCTACGAACACAATAATCTCGTTAGCGGGCGGAAAATGAGGGCTTGAAATCTTCGATGGCGACGCAGCTCTTGCCTCGGGAACTGCGGCTGCTAGTTTTCCTCCTGGACACGGTCGGAATGCCGAAGCATAGGCGAAATAGAGTGCCAGCGTGGAGACGGAGATCGACGAGTGTTATAGGTGACTCGACGCGAGTACGAGTCGGGTGTGTCAGGTGGTGCAGGGTGCGCTGGCTGCTGGTTAAAGTGGCCGTAGGTCTGCACCGCAGGCTGCTGGTTAATGTAGCTGTAGGTCGGGGCGCTGTCGCGTATATAGGATGCGCGACGGTGACTGAGGCGTGCCACATGTCCTGGGATGCCATAAAAGTAGCAAGTGGGCCGGTTATCCGTAGTACGCCAGGGGGTGCACTGGGAGGCAAGAAGGGTGCACGAACGGGGGCGCACAGGACGTGGTCGCGTGTAGCAAGTGGCGACATGGCTGGGTGAAGCAGGTGTTGGCTGTGTAGGAGGTTGTACAAGAGCATTGGCATACGTCAGTGGTGCAGCAACGTGCTTTGGCGGAGCGGGGGGTGGGAGAGCCTCGGCAACCTGCGTCTGGATAACATGACGAAGCGACTGGTCCAGTGAGGTTGGGGGCTCAGTGACAAAGGCCACAAGAGAAAGCTGGCGAGCAACTTCCTCACGGATGTATTGCTGAATTTGTGGCAGCAAGGCGATATAGTTGGATCCAGTAGGCCTCTGCTCCAACGCTGAGAGGTCTGCCGTTTGCGTAGTTGGGCGACGAGTGGATATGCGCTGCTTACGCAGCTCATCAAAACTGGCAAAGTTCAATTACCTCACCAACACCGTGGATTTTTAGCCACGAGCGTATGGAAGGCGTTGTCGTCTATACCTTTCATTATGTGTTTTAGCTTGTCACTTTCAGCCATGTCCGCATTTGCCCGCCTACATAGAGCGATCACGTCCTCAATGTAACTCGTGAACATCTCACCGATTTGTTGAGATCGCCCACGCAGGCTGTGTTCAGCACGGAGCTTGCGCACAGCTGGCCGGCCGAAGAAAGAAGTGAGGGTCTCCTTAAATGCCGACCAGGTGGTGAAATCGGCTTCGTGGTTGTGAAACCATGGGTTGCCCACATCGGTCAAATAGAAGATGACGTGACCGAGCTTTGCGTGGTTGTCCTACTTATTGTGCACGCTGCAGCGCTCATACTCCAGCAGCCAGTCCTCGACGTCGCGATCGTCAGTACCGCTGAATACAGGAGGGTCACGCTGACGGAGCACGCCAGAGCACATCACAGGTGTGGGTATGGGGGCGGCTGGTGCAGGGGCAGCTTACGAGAGTCCGGCGGCATCATTCATTGCTGAGCCAGAAGGCAGCGTATGGCTGCGGAGCTCCATGACGCTGAAAGGGTCTACCCCGCACCTGACCACCAAATGTAACGAGATGCAACCAAAGACTAGGCGTTGCTAGGACGCGCTCACTATATTAGAACGAGCCGAGCTCAAAGCAACACCAGCGTCAACGTCTTCTTCTACGCACTGTGTCAGAGCTGCTGCCGGTGTGCTTCACTACAATATATATATATATATATATGCAACAATAAATACAAACAGGGTGTAAATCGTACCATGGCTGGGAAGTACGACCGTTCCTCATTCATAAATTTAACACTGTATCATGCGGTACCAACGAGAGCGTTGGTAAAGTGTCGTGCCTGTCAGCCATACCTTGATCTCTACGTTTCTTTTTTTCTTCATTTGTATAATCATGAATTTTAATCATTGTCACTATTGCGGCTAATGCACTGTTTAGGTGTGTTCTGAAAACATGATCTTTTTCCATTCTTTATTGTTTTTTTTTTTGCCTTCGTCACGCATGTATGTGGCAGTGCTATGTGCATCAGCATCGGAGTTTGTGATTCACATATTCTTGTATTGTTACCTTGTCATATCTCATGTACATGTGCACGTACAGGATTTTGCTCATGTGTATATGCCCATAAAAGTGGCTACTGCGTTGTAACTGCTTCATTCTGATGAAGGCCATGTTATGGCCGAAATGTTCAACAAAATAAACGTGCAATTTTTGTAAGTGCGCAATTAGTTTCTGCATCTACTTTTGAATCGGACCTACAGAACTTCCTGAACTATATATATATATATATATATATATATATATATATATATATATTGTAAAGGGCGTTTATTGAAGGCTGGCGTCAGACCCGACCGGTAGCTTGTTCAACGGCTGAAAGCACGAGCCCCGAGAGCGAGCGGCGAGCACGAGCAGTGCGCGTTAGATCCAGACCCACTAGATCACACCGGAGAGCCTACCCCACTATAGGGTTGGTTACTTTTCGCTACAATTACCCCCGGGATGCAAAGGGAGCCGTCCAGCGACCTAGCAGTTCGTTACTATGAGTGGATCATAGTACGGCTTGAGGCGCTCGACGTTGACAATGTCGCGTCCACGACGGCGCATGTCCGAAGACGGGTCGACGGGTTCAATCACGTAGTTGACAGGTGATGCGCGTTCAACAACTCGATAGGGGCCTTCATACTTTGGCAGTAACTTTGAGGAGAGGCCAGGCGCAGCGGTAGGAATGGAGAGCCACACCAGCGCTCCAGGGAGGAAGGTGGGTGCAGAGGTAGGGTCGCCGCGAATGCTCCTCTGACGCTCTTGGTCGCTGGACGTAAAGGCCCGTGCGAGGTCGTGGCACTCCTCGGCGTACCTCACTGTGTCAGATATGGGCGCATACTCAGAAGTATGTGGGCGGTACGGTAGAATTGTGTCCATAGTGTGCGACGGGTGCCGACCGTACAGTAGAAAATAGGGTGAAAAGCCCGTGGTGCTCTGCGTAGCGGTGTTGTACGCGTAGGTCACAAATGGTAGAATGATGTCCCAATTCGTGTGGTCCGAGGCGACGTACATTGAAAGCATGTCACCAAGCGTGCGGTTGAAGCGCTCCGTAAGCCCATTGGTTTGAGGGTGGTACGCCGTAGTCGTACGGTGAACCACGTGGCACTCTTTAAGAATAGCTTCAACGACTTCAGAAAGGAAGACACGACCGCGATCACTGAGTAGCTCCTGGGGTGGCCCGTGACGTAAGATGAACTGATGAAGCAAGAAGGAGGCAACGTCGCGCGCTGTAGCTGCCGGGAGCGCAGCAGTTTCAGCGTATCGCGCAAGGTGGTCAACTGCCACAATAACCCAGCGCTTTCCAGCAGCTGTCATGGGAAGGGGCCCGTACAAATCAATGCCGACCCGCCCAAAGGGCCTGCTAGGACAAGGTAAAGGCTGCAGACCCGGCGGCGAAAGGCGAGGTGGAGATTTCCGGCGCTGGCAATCGGGGCAAGAGCGCACGAACTTCTGAATGTAGCGGTACATTCCGCACCAGTAGTACCGCTGTTGAAGGCGTTGGTACGTCTTGAATGTGCCGGAGTGTGCGCACTGTGGATCGGTGTGGAAAGCCGTGCATATTTCGGAACGCAGGCTGCAAGGTACTACTAATAGCCACTGGCGGCCGTCGGGGCTGTAATTGCGGCGGTGGAGGAGGTCGTCGAGAATGGCGAAATCTTGAGCTTTACGGCGCTTTGCGCAAGTGGTTGGTGTCGATGGATCAGACAGCAAGCCTATTATCGAGGCAATCCACGGGTCCTTGCGCTGCTCGGCGGCGATGGTGTCAAGGTCAATAGATGAAACAGTAACCTCGGATACGGAGCAGCGAGCATTGTCGTCAGCCAAGGGAGAGCGCGAGAGGGCATCGGCGTCCGAATGTTGTCGTCCACTGCGGTACAGCACGCGGATACCGTAGTCCTGTAGGCGAAGTGCCCAACGTGCAAGACGGCCGGAGGGATCCTTTAATGACGACAGCCAACAAAGGGCGTGGTGGTCCGTGACGACATCAAATGGGCGACCATACAGGTAAGGTCGGAACTTTGCAAGAGCCCATATGATTGCCAGGCATTCTTTTTCTGTGACGCTGTAATTAATCTCGGCTTTAGTAAGCGTACGACTTGCGTAGGCCACAACATATTCAGGGAACCCTGGTTTGCGCTGCGCAAGGACAGCGCCGAGGCCCACACCGCTAGCGTCCGTGTGTACCTCTGCAGGAGCCGTGGGATCGTAGTGGCGCAGTATGGGCGGAGACGTCAACAAACGACGGAGCTTTAGGAACGCGTCGTCGCATTCTGACGACCACGAGTCGAGGGGCCCGTTACTTCCGAGGAGCTTCGTTAGCGGCGATATGATGGCGGCGAAATTCCGAATGAAGCGTCGAAAGTAGGAGCACAGCCCTACGAAGCTGCGCAGTTCTTTGACAGACGTCGGTTTGGGGAACTCGGCCACAGCACGAAGCTTGCCTGGATCGGGGAGAATTCCGTCCTTGGACACGACGTAGCCTAGTATTGTTAGCTGCCATGCCGCAAATCGGCATTTCTTTAAATTAAGTTGTAGGTCGGCGTCCCTCAAACGCGTCAAAACATGTCGCAAGCGTTGGAGATGCGTAGCGAAGTCCGGAGCGAAAACGACGACGTCGTCGAGGTAGCACAAGCATGTGTGCCATTTCAAGTTGTGCAGAACGGTGTCCATCATGCGCTCAAAGGTAGCGGGCGCATTACACAGTCCAAACGGCATGACGTTGAATTCGTACAAGCCGTCGGGCGTGACAAAGGCTGTCTTCGGTCGAGCGTCGTCAGCCATCGGTACTTGCCAGTATCCTGACCGCAAATCGAGGGATGAAAAGAATTCTGCTCCTTGCAGGCTGTCAATCGCATCGTCAATTCGTGGCAGTGGATAGACGTCCTTACGAGTGATCTTGTTGAGCCGTCGGTAGTCCACACAGAACCGTATAGAACCGTCCTTCTTCGCAACGAGAACGACAGGAGACGCCCAGGGGCTGTCCGAAGGTCGAATAACGTCGCGTCGAAGCATGTCGTCGACTTGCTCATTGATTACTCGACGTTCTGCGGGAGATACGCGGTATGGACGCTGCCGCAGTGGCGGTAGGCTGCCAGTGTCGATGCGGTGCGTGACAGTGGACGTGCGGCCGAGAGAAGCTTGTGCAACATCGAAAGAAGAACGAAATTCTTCTAGCAGGCCCAGAAGCTGGGAACGTTATGCCGGCGTAAGATCGTCAGCAATGGATGACCCAAATACATCAACGGGTGACGAATCAGAAGTCGAAACAGCACTGAGCGCGCTCGAACTGGTACTGTCCACGTCGTCGGGCGCGTCGATAACTTGTGTGTCTTTCAGGGGTTCCACTCTGCCGAGAGATTCCTCTCGTATCAGCACAACTATGTACGGGGATGGGTTGGTTACAAAAATAGCGGCGTTGCCCTGAGTGAGCTGCACGATCGCAAAAGGCACCAGCAAGCCTTTCCTAGTGGAGACGCGCTCAGATGGCGAAAAGAGTGCAACGGTGTCGGCGAGATCGGCGCAGTAGACCGACACAGCCGTTGTCGAGTTAGGAGGCACTCTGGTGTCATCTCGGGTAGCTTGTACGAGTAGCTTGTACGAAGCCGATGGTTCACTTGCCGGCGTCAAGTCTGAAAACGGCGAGAGTTCTAGCTCGGCAGGTGCGCAATGAATGATGGCGTCGTGGCGCGAAAGAAAATCCCATCCCAGGATGATGTCGTGAGAGCATGGAGAAATTATGATGAATTTGATAGCGTACAGAATGTCCTGAATGACGACGCGGGCTGTACATACTGCTGTAGGGCGAATAGTTTGGGCGCTAGCTGTACGGAGGGAGAGGCCAGAAAGTGGCGTCGTCACTTTTCGTAGTAAGCGGCTAAGTCTTGCGTCCATGACTGATACGGCGGCTCCAGTGTCTACAAGGGCTGATGCACGAACACCATCGACAAACACGTCTATTACGTTCGATGGGCTGCGCTGAGGGCTTTCACAGTTCGATGGCGTCGCAGCCCTTGCCTCATGGACTGCGACGACTAGTTTTCCTGGTCACGGGCGACCACACGTGGCCGCATAGGTGACAAGGAGCGGCGTCGTGGAGACGGTGACCGGCGGGTAGACGGAGCAGCTCGCAAAGGAGGTGACATAGGCGGAGGTGGGTCGTAATACGGGCGGCTGGACCGGCTGGCGACGGGTGATGCGACTCGAGGCGGCTGCACGCGATCGCAATAACGTGCGACGTGTCCGGCGTAACCACACGCAAAGCAGATGGGACGGTTGTCGGGGGTGCGCCATCGGTTCGCTGGGGCAGGTGCCACCCATGTCGCAGGACGAGACGGACGGGGCGGCTGCTGATACGACGGCGTGCTGGACTGCAGCCGGGCCCTAGGAACGACTTCGGCGTACGGAGGCGGCACACCCAGTTCGAAAGACTGAGGTCTAGCGACAACTTGGGCGTAGCTAAGTGGGACAGCCGCAGGAATCGGTTGGGGCGGCGTGGCTACAACTGGAGCATGACTCAGTGGTGCAGGGGCCGGAGGGTATGGGTGGTATTCAGGCATGACCCCTGCGATTTCCTGCTCAATCTCTCGGCGGAGGGGAGGCAGAAGTGTGGTCGACGGCTGTTGAACATGCTGCGGTTGAGCAAAGGGCAGCAGAGAGAACTGGCGTGCAACTTCTTCGCGCACGAATGCCTTGACTTCCGCGAGCAATTGGGAATGGTCAGAAGTGGCCGACAAGCCAGCGAGATCGGCGTCGCGTGATGAAGGGCGACGGGTCATCAACCGCTGTCGACACAGCTCCTCGTAACTCTGGCATAGCGTTATGACCTCGGCCACAGTGCGAGGGTTTTTGGCGAGCAGCATGGTAAAGGCGTCATCGTCGATACCTTTCATGATGTTCTTTATCTTTTCAGACTCCAACATGGTCGCGTTGGCCTTCTTGCACAAGTCGAGGATATCTTCTATATAACTCGTGAAGGACTCACCGGCCTGCTGAGATCGTTCGCGTAAGCACTGCTCTGCTTGCAGCTTACGAACGGCGGGGCGACCGAACACGTCGACAATGGCGGTCTTGAAGTCGGACCACGTCAGGAAATCTGATGCGTGGTTGTTATACCACAGACTCGCCACACCCGCGAGGTAGAATATCAAGTTGCTCAGCTTTCCTGCCTCGTCCCACCTATTGGGCACGCTCACACGCTCATAAATCGTGAGCCAGTCCTCCACGTCGGTCCCATCTGCGCCAGTGAAGACAGGTGGGTCTCGGACACGAGGGACACCGGGACATGCGGTCGGTGCGGGGGGAGGCGTTTGCTGGGCGGCGTCCTGAGGCATGGTAGACGGCACTGCGCGGGAGCGAAGTTCCAGGGGCATAGAAAGAGGCCGAAGTTGTTGTGAGGGTACCCAGACACTCTCCACCAATTGTAAAGGGCGTTTATTGAAGGCTGGCGTCAGACCCGACCGGTAGCTTGTTCAGTGGCTGAAAGCACGAGCCCCGAGAGCGAGCGGCGAGCACGAGCAGTGCGCGTTAGATCCAGACCCACTAGATCACACCGGAGAGCCTACCCCACTATAGGGTTGGTTACTTTTTGCTACAATATATATATATATATATATATATATATATATATATATATATATATATATATATAACAGAATGGACGATGCGCCTCTTAGAGAACGACGGTTTATTAAGTCAACGTTTCGGTCGGAGCCCGACCTTTTTCAAGACATGTTAACTACAGGCCAGTATGGCCTTATATACCACACTTTGCCTTGTAGTAACGGGAGAA
This sequence comes from Hyalomma asiaticum, assembly GCA_013339685.2. NCBI lineage: Eukaryota > Metazoa > Arthropoda > Arachnida > Ixodida > Ixodidae > Hyalomma > Hyalomma asiaticum. The sequence continues at coordinate 119,527,583 of CM023486.1, forward strand.
GGACAAGGGTGGGAAAGCGAATGAGTGGGTTGGAAATATACGGAAATAATAAAAATAAAAATAAAAATAATAATAAAAAGATTGCTGGCATCTTCACTGCAACAAAAGATGAGCAAGTCACGCAAAAGCAACTCGCACACGCGCACACACACACACACACACACACACACACACACACACACACACACACAGAGAGAGAGAGAGAGCGAAGGAAAAAAGAAAAGAAAAAAGGAGAGAAGAAGAAAGCAAAGAAAAGAAGAAAAAGAGAAAGGGGCAAAAATGGGGGAGACAGCGCCAGTGCGCCAGTGCTGTCCGAGTCCGTAGTCATCTTAAAGAGCAACCCATCAATTCGGCATTGTAAACCGTAGTGCCGGCTCATATCTGGTGAAACTAATGACACTTTCAGTGGCGTACCTTATGTGGTTAGGATATTGCCTCTGTGGTGCCGCTGCACAGCAACACGCCCCAGGAGGGAAGTAACGGGGGACGTATTCAGGCATGAAAGGCGCAGCGCTCGTGTTCCCGATTGCAGCCACATTTGTAGCGCGCACTCAGCGCCACCGCGTGGCGGGGTGAGGTAGGCAAGGAAGAAGAAAGGGCGACATGAAGGAAGAGAGCCGCACAGAAAGACGAGGTTTTGAATCAGTCAAATTCTGTGTACAACACAATGACGTATTGTCCCCTCTTGTCGTACGATCTCCGGAGCCACTTTGCGTGTGTCGGCTTGCACTGCACGGGTAATGCAAACTAGAGATGAAACTAAGGAGCGCGAAACGTGCAATGGAAAGAAAAACGATAGGGGTAATGCTAAGAGATAAAAAACGAGCAGAATGGATCAGAGAACAGACAGGAGTAGCCGATATTATTATATCAATTAAAAGAAAGAAGTGGACCTGGGCAGAACATATCATGAGGAGGAAAGATAACAGATGGACAGTAAGAGCGACGGAATGGATACCAAGAGAGGGAAAACTCAACAGAGGCAGGCAAAAGGTTAGATGGAGCGATGAAATTAAAACGTTTGCGGGCATAAAGTGGAACCAACTCGCTCAGCATAGGGTGGATTGGAAATCGTTGGGAGAGGCCTTCGTCCTGCAGTGGACCTGAGCAGGCTGATGATGATATATATATATATATATAGCCTATGCCAGTTGAAAATTCTGAGGCCCCTCCCCAAATAAAAGCTTCTGAGTGCTCGTTCACACAGCCGTCAAACGGCCTGTCACGTCACCGTCACGGCGCCGGTTTTCGTCAGGGGAGAGGGTTTCCGAGAAGTAACGGGTTGACGGCGACGTAGAGCAATGCTCTACGTCGTCGTCAACCCGTTTTTGAGGAGAAAACATCTCGGAAACCCTTCTCCCCAGACGAAAACGGGCGCCGTGACGGTGACGTGATGGGCCGTTTGACGGCTGTGTGAACGAGCACTAACTGTGCCACTGGTCAAGGTCCACTATATATATACTGTTGTCCTGAAATCTCGTTGGTTGTCTTCGGTTTCTTGTTGACCAATGAAGAGGCGGTGGTGGCTGACCAGCCTGTCCGGTGCCAAAACAGGAGCACTATCATCCCTACCGTCAGCAGGAGCACTGGTTGCCACCACCATCCACTGGGGCACCATCAATACCAGCATCACTATCAACATTTGAAGCAGGGCTCTGTGAAAGCCTCGGATGTCATGGACCCTGTGACTGTAATGGGGCTGATGGCATAGACGGAGCAGGGCGCTGACTGAGCTCAGAGGACAGTGCGGTTCTGCCATGCATTGGTGGACTTCGTGGCAAAGCTAGCGAACCATGCAGAGGTATGGTTTCGTGTCCATTGTCCTCCCATATTAGTGCATGCTGGTTCAGCGCTGCTTCAGGAAGTGCAGTCGGCTGCGAGGCATTCCACGTTTGACCGTCCTCAAGGCAGAAGGACCTATTCGCTTAAGGATTTTCAAAGGCGGTCTGAAAGTGTGAGTGCCTGTTGGACCAGGAGCTAGCTTCTTGACCCTCATGTACTTTCCTTCTTGGAACTGGTACTCGGGCTGCTCTCCATCACTCAACATAACCGTTGCTTTTAAGGTGGCACTGTTTCACCTCTCCTGAAGTGAGCACATATTGTCACGGACCCAAATAAGTGGCAGCCTGAAGTCCACCAAATAAGAGGACCAAATAAGAGGAAGCCTGAAGCCTGCAGTCCAGAGTTCGACCAACAACGTTCTCTTCTTCTTCTTCACACACAACGCGTATGAGCCAGCGTCGGCGGTTCATGCATGAAGGTATGTGCCATTACTCCCCCTCCCAAGGAAGCATCGTCTCGATGCTACAGATGGGTAAGGCTAAGTAAACTGATCCCTGGATGTGTAAAAAGAATAAGACAAAACGGGGCACCACAAAAACAAACAAACAAACAAGAAAAAACAGAACACTACGCGATCAGAGAATGTGCAGTCACTCGACAGTCCCGTCACCACGCGGAAAGTACGGTTTCAGCCTGGATACGTGCACAACTTCGGTTTGGGGACGCCTGCGGGAGTTCCTTGGGGTACCTTCTGGGAGGACTTCGTAAGTAATGTCGCTCAGGCGCCTTACAACCGTGTAAGGGCCAAAGTAACGACGCAACAGTTTTTCTGAACAGCCACGCTGTCGTACGGGGGTCCACACCCACACCTGGTCACCGGGATGATACGTGACCTCTCGATGGCGAAGATTGTAGCGGCGCGAGTCCAAGGTTTGGCGACACTGGATACGGCGTCGAGCGAGTTCACGGGCGTCCTCAGCGCGCTCGGCGAAAGTTGCAGCATCGGTATGAAACTGTCCTAGGTTGTCGGGAAGCAGCATGGCGTCGAGCATCGTGGTGACCTCCCGACCGTAAAGTAAGCGGAACGGCGTAAATCCTGTGCTCTCTTGAATTGCGGTATTATACGCAAAAGTCACGTAGGGAAGGATGTTATCCCAGTCCTTGTGGTCGATGGCGACATACATAGAGAGCATATCCGTGATTGTCTTGTTCAGACGTTCAGTCAGGCCGTTTGTCTGCGGGTGATAGGCCGTGGTCCTGCGGTGTTCCGTACCACTCAGCCGCAAGACTTCGTGTAGCAATTCTGCAGTGAAAGCTGCTCCACGATCAGCAATGACTATAGCAGGCGCTCCATGGCGGAGAACGATGTCAATAAAAAAAATGGGCGACTTCTGCTGCGGTGGCTCTTGTCAATGCCTTTGTTTCGCAGTACCGCGTTGAGTAGTCTGTGGCCACCACAATCCATCGATTCCCGGACGAGGATGTGGGGAATGATCCCAGCAAATCCATGCCGATCTGGTGAAAGGGCGTTTTCGGTGTCGTTATTGGGTGCAACAGCCCTGCTGGTCGCATGGGTGGTGTCTTACGTCGTTGGCAATCACGACACGTGCGAACGTATTGCTTGACAGTCTTCGCAAGACGGGGCCAATAGTAGGAGCGTCGAATTCTTTCGAGCGTGCGAGTGAAGCCTAGGTGTCCTGACGATGGTTCATCGTGACAGGCGCTCAGAATGTCTTCCCGTAACGTGGTTGGCACGACCAACAAGTATGCAGCTTCGGTACGGTCGAAGTTTTTCTTATAAAGAACTGCATTGCGGAAGCAAAATGAGGCTAGTGAACGCGCGAAACTTCGAGGAATGCAGGAGGTGCGCCCTTCCAAGTATTCGATGAGAGGTCTGAGCTCCAAGTCGTCACGCTGTAGCTGAGCCAGATCGGTCGCTGACATTGCAGAAAGAAGGATGTCATCCTCGTCAAGGCTGGTACTGGCACTTCCGACCGGTGCTCGTGACAGGCAGTCAGCGTCAGTGTGTTTATGGCCTGACTTGTAGACGATCGTTACATCAAATTCTTGCAGGCGTAGACTCCATCGTGCCAGGCGTCCAGAGGGGTCTTTGAGATTCGCGAGCCAGCAAAGGGCATGGTGGTCGCTGACTACTCGGAAGGGGCGGCCGTACAAGTATGGTCGAAATTTCGTTATCGCCCATACAACGGCTAAACATTCCTTTTCAGTTGCCGAATAATTTTTCTCGGCAGGTGATAACGTACGGCTCGCGTAGGAAATCACACGCTCTACGCCACCTTGCCATTGCACCAACACCGCTCCAAGACCTATGTTGCTGGCGTCTGTGTGTAACTCCGTGTCAGCGGCTTCGTCGAAGTGGCCAAGTACAGGTGGGGCCTGTAGATGTTTCCGGAGGGTATCGAAAGCATGGCACTGATCCGGGCCCCAAACGAACGGAGTGTCATCTTTGAGGAGCCCATTGAGCGGTGCAGCGATTTTTGAGAAGTTGCTTAAAAATCGTCTGTAGTACGCACAGAGTCCCAAGAATCGGCGTAGATCGTGTTTGTTTGTCGGCGTTGGAAATGCCGCAACGGCGCTGGTCTTCTCCGGGTCCGGGCGGATACCTGCGTGGCTGACGACGTGTCCGAGGAACTTCAGTTCCTCATACCCAAAGTGACACTTCTCAGGTTTAAGAGAAAGGCCGGCTTTTCGAATGGCGTGGAGAACTGCCCTCAAGCGCTGGACGTGCTGTTCAAGTGTCTCCGAAAATACAACCACGTCGTCTAAGTAAACAAGACAGGATTGCCATTTAAGTCCTGATAGAACCGTGTCCATCATTCTTTGAAAGGTAGCCGGCGCTGAGCATAAGCCAAATGGGAGAACCTTAAATTCGTAGAGACCGTCAGGAGTAATGAATGCCGTTTTTTCGCGATCCCGTGCGTCAACTGCGATTTGCCAGTAGCCGCTGCGCAAATCCATGGAAGAAAAGTATCGAGCATGGCGAATGCGATCCAAGGAGTCATCAATGCGGGGCAGTGGATAAACGTCCTTCTTAGTGATCTTATTCAATTTTCGATAGTCGACGCAAAAACGCAACGTACCATCTTTTTTCTTGACCAGTACAACTGGCGAAGCCCACGGACTGGTCGAAGGCTGGATGACGTCGTCTTTAAGCATCTGCTGAACTTGGTGACGAATAGCGTCGTGTTCCTTTTGGGACACCCTATAAGCGTGCTGCCGTACAGGTCTTTCGGCAGGGTCCGTGATAATTCGATGCTGTGCCAGCGGCGTTTGGTTGACCTTCGTCGTAGTAGCGAAGCAATCTCGGAACTCATCCAGTAGGTGCAGAAGGGTGTCCCGTTGTGTTGGTGATAACGTTGGGTTTACATCGAGAGTTGTTGCAAACTCTTCGGCGGAACGGTCAGACGACGAAACAGCAGCTAATGTTGGCGGGTCCTGTACGTCGGCAATTTCTGCAAAGTACGCAATGGCGGTACGCCTCGCAAGATGACGATATTCATCGCTGAAATTCGTGACGAGTACGTGGGCTTGTCCGTTTTGAGGATGAATAATCCCTCGGGCTACGCAGATTTGTTGAGCAAGAAGGAGGGACAAATTGGCTTCCGCGATCACAGCATTGCTGGTGTCTTGCCCGCATTCCACGGTGACAAAGAGGCTGCTTCGCGGTGGCAGAGTGACTGATTCGTCGGAAACACGTAGCGCTGTGTTCAAGACTATAGTGCTGTCAATTCCAGGGAAAACGGGGTCCTCGAATGATACCAGTAACTCACGGAGGTTGATAACGGCGCCGTATTCGCGAAGAAAGTCCATTCCTAGAATTACTGGCCGGGAGCACACAGGTAGGACGAGGAAAGACCCCGGAAACGTCGAGTTTCGGATTCGAATTCGCGCCGTGCACAGTCCAGCTGGCAGCACCAGATGACCACCGGCTGTTCGAAGCGGGGCCCGGGCCAGGGTGTCGTGACTTTTCTCAGTTTAGACGCCAGTGTGCTGCTCATAACGGAATAATCGGCCCCGGTATCGACGAGAGCAGTGACAGCGTGATTATCAACGAATACAGCAATGTCGGCGGAAACAGTTTTGGTGACGTCGGTTGGCAGCGTGTCGGCAGCGGTCGAGGGAGGTTCTTTTAAAGTTCGTTGGACAGCGACTTCACCCCCGGAAGTCGCCGCTCCTAGTTTCCCCTGTAAGGACTCGGCGATCTCCTGGAAGGAGCGTTCGAGGACGCAGTCAAGCTAGGCGACCCAGACCGGCGAGGGGATGGTGATCGCGACTGACGGCGCTGAGCGGTCGATGGCATTCCCTGACTCCTTAGATACGCTTCAATGTCATGTGGGCGCTCACCGTATCGGGGACAGCGCGCGTCAGGGTGGAAACCACGCAGACCCAATTGACGGTACGCGCAATCTCGGTACACGTGCCCAGCTTCGCCGCAGTGGTAGCAGAGCGGACGGTTATCTGAGGTACGCCATACGCTTGCCTTACTGGGACTTTGTCTTGAGCTTGCCGGCAGATACATCGGTGCGTGCGAGAACCTTGAAACGGGCGGCGGATACGAAGGCGCGTTCGGGAATCGGTGCGGAGCCTGCTGCTCTAACGTCGGCACGATGGGAGCCGCAGCAATAGGGGCGGGTGCACGGACTGCCGACGCATATGTTAGGACGGGCACCTCAGGTGACGGTGACGGCGCCAGTGGCGTGAGCGGTGGCTGCACCGCCTGTCGGATTTCGTTCCGGATGACGTCAGTAATGGCTGACACGTGTGGTTGTGGTCCGACCGCTTGCAGTTGACGGAGTTCTTCACGCACAATACTTCGTATGAATTCCGCAAGGGCATGCCTCTCGCTATCAGAGCCGATAGAACAGTGTGCAGCCGTGACGTCAGGACGTTGGTACTGCGACGACCGTTGCTGAAGAGTACGCTCCATCGTGGTCGCCTCACTCACAAACTCGGCTACGGTAGTTGGTGGATTCCGTACTAGTCCGGCAAAAAGCTGTTCCTTCACCCCGCACATCAGATGTCGTACCTTCTTGTCTTCTGACATGGCAGGGTCTGCGCGCCTGAAAAGACGAAGCATGTCCTCGACGAACATCGACACCCTCTCGTTCGGTCGCTGGTTTCTGCAGGAGATGGCCTCTTCAGCCCTTTCCTTCCTTTCGGCGCTGCGGTACGCATCGCGGATCTCGCGGCTAAAATCTGCCCACGTCACGAACGAACCCTCATGGTTCTCGTACCAAGTCTTGGCGGAATCTTCCAACGCGAAGTAAACGCGTCGTAGTTTCCGAGCTTCATCCCATTCATTGATGCTGGCGACTCGGTCGAAGTGGTCGAGCCAGTCTTCAACATCCTCAAAAATGTCGCCGTGGAACGATCTAGGCGTCTGTGGCGCGTGAAGAACATACGGCGGGGCAGAAGATTGGGTATTATGGGTTTGGCTTGCCTGGCTCACTGTATACATCTTCTCTAGTCTCGACGACAAAGGGCCGAATTCAGGGGGCAGTCCTTGGAGACGACGACTGTTCCTGGCTGTCGACGGCCGTGGCTGGCTTGTCTCCAAGACGCTAAGAGTGATGGTAGAAGCTTCGGAGCGTTGGAGCATATACCCACCACCTCCACCAATAATGTCACGGACCCAAATAAGTGGCAGCCTGAAGTCCACCAAATAAGAGGACCAAATAAGAGAAAGCCTGAAGCCTGCAGTCCGGAGTTCGACCAACAACGTTCTCTTCTTCTTCTTCACACACAACGCGTATGAGCCAGCGTCGGCGGTTCATGCATGAAGGTATGTGCCAATATACTGAGCAGGGTCTGCAAAGAAGTTTCAGTGGCATAGCCAATGACGTCCAAGGATGTCCTCATGTGCCAGCCGTATAAAGGTACTGCCGGAGAGAATGCAGTGAGGGGCGGCTCTGTAGGTTCCCAAGTGCTTCTTGCGAGTGTTCTTTATTGAGCACTGCTCCAGTATGGCCAACTGAATGTACGATTTGATGACATGGTTAAACCTTTCAACCTGTCTGTCTGCCGGTGGGTGATTCACCCTCGATTCTAATAGGCATATGATTTTTGAACCTGTTTTATCAGAAAAAAGGTGCACATTAGATTCGAAAAAATACAATACTGAACAGGTGGCACGAGAGGGAGGTGCTTGGACCATAAAAACAGTTGTTGACTGGGGGTTATTGCAATAGCAATTATGTGGGCACTGTTAGTGGGCTTTTCCAGTTGCCGTTGTTCCGACGAAGTCCAACTCGATAACATCGCTTACGCATCGTATGTTTTATGCGCGGGTAAAAGCACGCTAGTGCTGGGGACGACCGTGGCTCAAGAATAAATCAAATTACCCGGCCGTCTCCGTCGAATGAGCAGCACATGTGATATCGCACCGCGTGCGAGGGCTGTCGTCGCATGCTTCTCAAGCAGAGAGGAAACGCACAGCCCATCTTTCCTTGGGCGAAGGACCATAAGGGGCGCCGGTGGGAGAGGGGGGGGGGGGGGGGGTGGTCGCGCACGCTGTGTCGACAGACATTGGTAGACCCCTTTTATGTGCTGTGCTTGAAACATACCGGGCGCTCTGACGTATTCTCCATGCCCCTTATGTTTCGGTCACATGCTCAGCCACCGCTGTTGGCTTAAATTTCGTGATGTTAGGCTCTGTCCTATATTTTTTTCCCTTATGCCAACATTCTTGTGAGCGACTGAGCCTCTCCCTAGGATGGTCTGCTACTAAAAACAACTTAAGCAAGTGGCAAAGGTAGGGCAGTCACATTGCCGTCGCCGTTGAGCAATGGCAGCCCCCATACTTCGGCAACAGCGGCCGTGTCTGGTGGTGCCACCACGTGGTTTCTACTTTGTAGACGTGTTTTTATCTTCTGAAGTGTGGCAAAATGTTTGTGATTGTGTTTCATCATCATCAGCCTGTCTACGCACACTGCAGGGCAAAGGCCTCTCCCATAGATCTCCAATTATCCCTGTCCTGTGCTACCTGGGCCCAATTGATCCCCGCAAACTTCCTGACCTCATCTGCCCACCTAACTTTCTGCTGCCCGCTGCCACGCTGGCCTTCACTAGGAATCCACTCCGTTACCCTTAATGACCAACGGTTGTCTTCACATTACACGGCCCATCCACACCCATTTCTTCTTAATTTCTATTAATATGCCCCTAATATGCTGTTGTTCCCTTAGCCACTCCGGTCTCCTCTTGTCCCTTAAGGTTACATCTACCATTTTCCGTTCCGTAGCTCACTGCGTCGTCCTCAATTTAAGCTGAACTCTCTTAGCCTCCAAGTTTCTGCCCTGTAAGTGAGTACCGGTAAGATGCAGCTACCATTCATTATCTGGCAATGCTTGCCAAATGCACTCCACCCCGTTCTTATCCTTGTAATTATCTCAGCCTCGTGATTCGGATCAGGGGTCACTACCTGGCCTAAGTAGACATATTCACTTACTACTTCGAATGCCTCGCCAGCTATCTCAAATCGCTGTGCTCGCCCAGGGCTATTGAACATTACTTTATTCTTCTGCATATTAATTTTCAGCCCCACTGTTTCCATCTTACTGTTAGCTCATTGATCGATTTCTTTCGTACTAGCTTATTTCGGTCCCTCCTCAAGTCTAGCCCTATTCGAGATCTCACCATCCTGTGGTCACTGTACCTAGCCCTGCCCAGCACTTCCACATCCTGCACAATGTCAGGGTCATTGCATAGTATGAAGTCTATTTCATTTTTATACTTGCCATTCGGGCTTCTCCACGTGCACTTCAGATTTTCCCATTTACGGAAGACCGTATTCATGATACACAGATTATTCCCCTCTGCGAATTCTACTAATAAGTCGCCTCTGTCGTTCCTACAACCCACGCCATAGTTTCCAACTGCCTTGTCCCCAGCCTGCTTCTTGCCTACCTTAGCACTGAAGTCTCCCATCACAATAGTGTACTGCCTCTTTACTTTAGCCATTGCCGATTCCACATCTTCATAGAAGCGTTCCACTAGCTGGTCATCATGGATGGATGTCGTTGCATAGCCCTGTACCACCTTCAATTTGTACCTCTTATTAAGCTTAATTACATGACCTGCCACCCTCTCGTTAATGCTATAGTATTCCTCTGTGTTGCCAGCAACGTTCTTCTTGACCAGAAATCACACTCCTAGTTCTCTTATGCCCTCTAGACCACGGTAACACAGGACATGCCCATTTTTCAGCACTGTAAAGGCTTCCCCAGTCCTCCTAACCTCACTGAGTCCTATAACGTCCCATTTAGTGCCCGCTAATTCTTCAAGCAGTACCTCCAGACTCCCCTCGATAGATAAAGATCTTGCGTTAAACGTTGCCTGGGTCAAATTCCAATGGCGGCCTGTCTTTACTGCACAGCAAATCAAATTTTTGAGCCTGGAATTGCATCATTAAATTTCGTTGAAACGAAACGGCACAAAAAGAAGTGTTCGTTGTGGCGAGCATATTCATGCATTGCCTCCTATGAACTGCTGATGGAGAACAGAGAATTTTTCGTTGTACCGGAAATTTTGTTGAAGTGGTTGTAGCAGGGTTCGACTGTATTCTCGGGTGCGATTCATGGACTAGCTGAACAAATGTAGCTTGAGCTTGCTGGAACTGCATCACATTTCCGAGCATACCAGCAGACCATCCGCTACTGACAGTTCCTCCCGCACCTCATAGATCAGCTGGCAAAGCTTTCTTGGCTGGCCACACGGCTTGAACGAATTGTGAAAGCTGCTTGAGCCTGCAATCCCTGGCTTGAGCAATATAGTGGTCATTGATGATAACTGAAGACATTACAAAAGACACTACCTCTTTGATCATGAGGCCGTGTTCTGTGTCTGGGCAGGAAGCGGGGACAAAGCATCTGCTATTTTGTTGTGTTCTCCATGTCGGTACTGTGCAATGATGTTCTAGTACAGCAACTGAGCAGTCCACCTTTTCAATGTGAAGTGGTTGCTGTCCTGTGCTTTGTGTTGAAAGCAAGGACACAAGGGCCTGGTGATCTATTGCCAGAGTGAATTATCGTCCTCAGAGATAAATATGCCATTTCTTGTATACCCATAGGCAGGCCAGAGCCTTGCGTCCTGTATTCATTCTTCCCGCTCGCGATAGCAAAATGGAATTAACTTGGTGCTGCTGTCACCAACACAGAATCATTATCTGAATTCATCTCACAAATAGAAAAAACTGTGTGCGCATAACAGAAGCTACTTCGTATGCAGTGTCACCGACCCAGACACATGTCCATTAGGTAAAATGATACAGCTTCTCTTTTTAGGGGCGAAGCTCCTTAGGGTGTGGGTCGTTCCCTTCTCTGTAGTAGTATGTCCGTAGTAGTATGTATATAGCCACCTCGCGCCGCCGGGAGGCTCGCGCTCGCCCTCGCCGCATGCCTCCCGGCGCGCGAGCTCTCTCACTCTTCCATCTGCTGTCTTGTGAGAGAGAGAGAGACAGAGAGAGAGCGAAAGGCGCGCGTTGACTATGGAAACGCTCTTTCTTCGATGAATGCTCTACCAGTTCGCAAAGAAGGAGAACATGCCCTCACCCGCGGGAGACAACGTTGGCGCAGGCAGCGTCTTCTAGCGAGTTTCTTGATTGAAAAATACCGACTGCTCGCGCTGGAGAACCGTTCACAGGCCACCCATATATATATATATATAGGCACTGGATCTTGACTTGCAATGAAGTACCGGTGGGAGATTTCACTTGTGCATGGTTGAACCATAAGGATTCGTAGCGTGTGCGTTAACTGAATTAATCCGGAACTCGGCACGATTTACGATGAACCTCCGGAGCTTCGTCCACTCATCATCATTCACTCCGTGGATATGCTGTGGATTTTTTTTCCCTCTTTCTTTGTTTAGACCTTCATTTTTACGTTAGTTTAGTCATCTTTTAAGCATGCTTTAAGAGTTTTCAATTCAAGTTCTTTTTGTGTTCTTTTTTCTCTTTTTTTATACCTTTTCACTCGCGATACTAATGTTGTTATAATTGCATTAGTCCACTCTTCATTAAAGAGTCATAGTCTTTTTCCTCTCTTTTGCCATTCAATTTGATCTTAGTATTGTATAATATTGTTACGGTTGAAGGTCAAGGTAGGGTTTATTTACAGGAGAGCGCGGAGTGCTAGGTAGTTGGTACAGCCGAGGCAAGATGGCATTCAACTGCTAGACCCTTGTTGTCTTCCACCCTTGCCTGGCTCATACCTTGATTGCCCGGCTAATGCCATAGCACTCCCCGGCTCACAGACGAAGCCTGCTGGGCAAGTAGAAATCACTGGGAAACGGCAGGATGAAACCGCTTGAGACGCGCAACATGTGTTAGCTGTGTTCGGCTGGAACGACGACCAGCTGACGTTAAGCGGGCCACCTCATACGTTAAATCGCTCAATTGATCGACAATCACAAAAGGTCCAGTATACTGAGGCAAAAACTTGTGGCATAATCTGCGTTTATGCTGTGGGGTCCACGCCCATACAAAGTCCCCTTTGCTGTAGAAGACGGACTGGTGTCGGCTGTCGTAGCGCTCCTTAGATCGGTGTTATGATGCCATGTTACAAAGTCGAGCGATCCAACGTGCTTCTTCAGCAAGTCACAGCGTCTTGGCGACCGAATACTCGTTGTGGAAGTCAAACGGCAATATTGTATAAATGCTCCTTAAGTGTAGACGTGTGTACAGAAGATAAAAAGGACTGTAATCCGTCGTCTCATGCTTTGCGGTATTATAGGCATATGTGATGAATGGGAGCACGTCATCCCAGTCTTTGTGGTCAGAGGATGCATACATGGCCAGCATGTTGGTAAGAGTCCTGTTCGTACGCTCTACAAAGCCGTTGGTTTGAGGGTGGTAAGGTGTTTCTGCGTAACGGGTCAAGTGGTCGACACATACGGTAAACCACCGATTGTCGTTCGAAGATCGTGGAAATGGCCCCAAGAGATCAATGCCTACTTGTTCAAATGGCAGACAGGGTGGTGGCAGAGTGTCATGAGTAAAGGGGCCCAAGGCACGCGACACAGGGGGAAGTATGAGAGATGGCGTGTCAAGTAACGGAAAGGCGCCAGAGTGCACGCGCCGGTGACACGCTGGTGTTCGTGGTTGGTCGACGACGGGTTTCGCGGCACGCGACCCGAGCAGAGATCGGTGATCGAGAAGGCTGAGCTGGCATTCTCTGCGCGGCACCGGTCGACGAAGGTTGTCGGGACAGCTACGGTCTGGTGACAAGGAGGCGAGGGCGTCGGGCTCCGGGGTGCCGTCGATCTGGCTTACGATCGAGCACGGACTTCGGAGTGGCAGCGGCCGAACTTCAGCAGTTCCCGGCGTACCCGCAGCTCTCCACCCTTCGCCGGCAGAACGGGACGACGGGCAGAAGAATCGCTGCAGAGGGCCGGTCTTGGTTGGAGACCGAGCATCACATAGGAGGAGGCCTAGGCTGGGTTAGGTCTAAGCGGTGACCCGCCACATCACAGGCGAAGCAAAGCGGCGGACAAGGACGGACCTTGCGTGAGCGGCGGCCACCACCAGCAGCATCTTCGACGACGGCTACGGGACATGACACCCTAAAGAGCTTCGACTCGGAACCACACCGCGTCGAAGGCAACGTAAGAGCGTCCAACTGCACTTTGACCGGCAGGAAACTAACGCGCACGTAAACGCGAGGCACAGTGTTGAGAGACTCCCGTAGGGACTGCGCCCAACGCGGAGGATCTGTAGATCGGCTATTTAGTTCGTTAACATAACTTGTTTTAGTTTTCTTTTGTGTGCAGTTTGATGTTTGATGTGTCTTGGTGTGTTTTATAAAGTAACGTCTTTGTTTTGTTAACGCTTTACGCCTCTCGCCTCGTCACTCTCTCTCAATCCATCGGAGCAAGCGCTCCCGAGATCCTCATACACAAACTCGTGACATAAATTGGCGAGCCTGCCAGGATTCGAACCTGCCCTGTAAGGCGGTTTATTGCCGAAGCAGCGAAGCGACCGTCTCAGCCGAGCGTCGGACACCAAGAGCGCGAGCTCCTCTTCGTCGGTGAGCCGATGATGATAGAGCGTTCGTAGGGTTCACCAATCCTCTTCGCTACAACTGCCCCCCCGGAGAAAAAGGAGCCATCCTGGCGACTCAAGGGGAGGAGAGGACGACCGGATCGTAATAAGGCTTAAGCCTCTGTACGTGCACGGTCTCGCGCCCCCGACGCCTCAAATCAGTAGACGGCGTCACCGGCTCGACAACGTAGTTGACAGGGCTGGTCTGCTGAACGACGCGGTATGGACCATGGTATTTGGTGACGAGTTTAGAGGAGAGACCAGGCGTGGTTGAAGGTATCCACAGCCACACTAGTGAGTCCGGCTGGTAGGTGCAGGGAGGACGGTCATCATCACGGCGGAACTTCTGGAGGCCTTGGTCTTCTGCCGTGAACGAACGGGCCATCTGACGGCACTCCTCGGCGTACCTCGAGGCTTCGGACAGTGGTGTGCCCTCCGAAGGGTCAGGACGGTATGGGAGAATGGTGTCCAGCGTACAAGTAGGTTCACGGCCATACACAAGGAAGAATGGCGAAAATCCCGTTGTGGCCTGTGAGGCGGTGTTGTAGGCGTACGTGACATACGGCAGAACTAGATCCCAGTTGGTGTGATCCGACGCGATGTACATGGATAGCATGTCGCCCAGAGTGCGGTTGAACCGTTCGGTTATGCCGTTGGTTTGCGGATGATAAGCTGTAGAAGTGCGGTGAACGGTACGGCATGCAGTGAGCAAGGCGCTAAGAACTTCTGAAAGAAATGCACGCCCCCTGTCGCTCAGAAGTTCCCGCGGCGCACCATGACGAAGTACGAAGTGATGTAGGAGAAAGTATGCAACGTCGCGGGCTGTGGCTGTCCGCAGTGCCGCGGTTTCGGCATAACGTGTGAGGTGGTCGACAGCCACAATTATCCATCGATTGCCAGCTGACGTGCAGGGAAGAGGGCCGTAGAGGTCTATGCCGACGCGGTCAAACGGTCTAGACGGACAAGGGATGGGCTGTAGAGGACCGGAAGGACGAGGAGCAGGAAGCTTGCGGCGCTGGCACGCTGTGCACGAGCGAATGTACTTTCTGACAAAGGCATACATGCCGCGCCAGTAAAAGCGTAATCGAAGCCTGGCGTAAGTTTTTAAGAGGCCAGCATGGGCACACTGCGGGTCCGAATGAAGAGCAGAGCATACATCTGTGCGCAGGTGACGGGGAACGACTAACAACCATTTACGGCCATCAGGAAGGTAATTGCGGCGATAGAGAACGCCGTCCCGCAATTCGAAGTGAGACGCTTGGCGGCGAATAGCGCGTGAAGGTGGATTTGTTGGAGCGTCCGAAAGACAGTCCATGATTGCTGCGATCCACGGATCCTTGCGCTGCTCCACGGCCATGTTGACGGGCACTGGCGACGAAAATACCGGTTCGAGGACTGAGATGGAAGTCGTGTCAATTGGTGTAGGCGAACGAGAGAGGGCATCCGCGTCTGTGTGTTTACGACCAGAGCGGTAAATGACGCATATGTCGAAGTCTTGTAATCGTAGAGCCCAACGAGCAAGGCGGCCAGATGGATCTTTCAATGTCGATAACCAACATAGGGCGTGGTGGTCGGTAACGACGTCGAAGGGACGGCCGTAGAGGTAGGGTCGAAATTTCCCAAGTGCCCATATAATAGCTAAACATTCCTTTTCAGTGACGGAGTAGTTGGATTCCGCTTTCGTTAGTGTACGGCTCGCATAGGCTACTACGTATTCATCATACCCACTTTTCCGCTGTGCAAGCACTGCGCCAAGTCCCACGCCACTGGCGTCGGTGTGAACTTCTGTTGGGGCCGTAGGGTCGAAATGACGCAGTACAGGAGGCGATGTGAGCAAACGCCGCAATGTTGTAAAGGCATCGTCGCAAGGTGCGGACCAAGTAGAAAGGCTTGTGTCACCTCGGAGTAGCTGAGTCAATGGAGCGATGATAGAAGCAAAATTTCGAATAAAACGGCGAAAGTAGGAACAGAGCCCGATAAAGCTTCGGAGCTCTTTCAGAGTCTTGGGTTTGGGAAACTCGGCGACGGCACGGAGTTTGGAAGCGTCGGGTAGTATGCCATCTTTCGACACCACGTGTCCGAGTATTGTAAGCTGCTTAGCTCCAAAGCGACATTTCTTCAAATTAAGCTGGAGGCCTGCGTCGGTAATGCACTGCAGGACTTGTTCGAGACGGTACAGATGAGTGGGAAAATCTGGAGAAAAAACGACGATGTCGTCAAGGTAACATAAGCATGTCTTCCATTTGAGCCCCCGAAGCAAATTGTCCATCATTCGTTCGAAAGTAGCAGGGGCATTGCAGAGCCCGAACGGCATAACGTTAAATTCATACAGGCCGTCGGGCGTAACGAAAGCTGTCTTCTGGCGATCGGCGGGAGCCATGGGCACTTGCCAGTAGCCTGAGTGTAAGTCGAGTGAGGAAAAATATTCAGCGCCTTGTAAACAATCTAGAGCATCGTCGATCCGTGGTAGCGGGTAGACGTCCCTGCGCGTTATTTTATTAAGGCGGCGGTAGTCCACGCAAAATCGGATGGAACCATCTTTTTTTCTTTACGAGGACTACTGGTGACGCCCATGGACTATTAGACGCTTGAACCACACCACGATCAATCATCTCGCTCACTTGGTCTTCAATAACACGGCGCTCTGCAAGGGATACACGATAAGGCCTCTGGCGCAGTGGTGCCGGTGTCTATCTCGTGATGTACAGTCGATGTGCGGCCTAGTGACGCTTGGTGACAATCGAACGCGGACTGGTATTTCTGTAGCAAGCTAAAGAGCTGTGAACGCTGCGTAGGGCTCAGGAGGGCGTCTACTGTGCTATCGAAGACGTCTTGCGTGGACTGGGAAGAAGGCGAGCTATAGGCCAACGTGCTTATATCAGAACAGGTATTGTCAAGTGGCGCGTCGAAGATGGTCACCGAGTCGGCATGCTGGAGACGCCCAAGGCACTCGCCACGACGTAATGTGAGGGACGTGTCCATGGCGTTGGAGATGAACAGTTGAGTGCAACCACCGCTCACATTTAGGACAGCGAAGGGAAGTGAACATCGTCGGCGAACGAAAATGTGTGATGGTACAAACAGTGCAGTAGCATCGTGGACGTAATTGGAGCAGGCGGTCGCAATGACTGAAGAGTACGGAGGGATCGTGGTTTCTGCACTAAGGACCAGTTTGTCGCCACATTCGTCAAGCTCGTATAAGCAGGTTTCGAGATGCGGAGATAATGCAACTTCAGCGCGAGAACAATCAATAATGGCTTGGTGATCGGAAAGGAAGTCCCACCCCAAGATGACGTCGTATGAGCAACATGAGAGAACGATGAACTCGACTGTGTACGTGTATCCTTCAATCACGATACGGGCAGTGCATGAAGCAACAGGGGTAATGCAGTGTGAACTTGCTGTCCGGAGTGACAACGTAGATAAGGGCGTCGTTACTTTTCGAAGCTTGCGGCAAAGTTCTTCCGTGATTACTGAGACAGCAGCGCCTGTGTCCACTAATGCGAGTACGATTATTCCTTCCGCAGATACTTCAATTACGTTCGTCGGAGGAGAGCGAGGTCTTGTGTTGTTCGACTGGAGCGCAGTTCTTGCCTCTTGAACTGCGGTGGCTAGTTTTCCGGATCCGAAGGGGCAGGACGGCGACGCATGGGCGAAAGCGAGCGGCGGCGGGGAGATGGTGAGCGACGATCACGGGAAGGGTGGTCGACGTCGCGTGTAGGACGCAAGTGTGTGTCATTTGGTGGCGAGTAGGGCGAAGTTGGGGAAGCGTAGGAACGAACAGACTGGTTATTACCGTGAATGCCTAATCGACGGTAACAGAACCGTGCGACGTGCCCAGGGATGCCGCAGAAGTAGCACACAGGGCGATTGTCGGGCGTACGCCAGGAACCCGTGGTAGCTGCTGGTCTGGTGGTGTACACAGGTGGTATCGTACGTGGTGGTGCAGAAAACGGTGGAGGTGAAAAGGTCGATGGAGATGGCCGAGCTGCAACCTCGGCATAGCTTAGGGGTGAAGGCGCAGGTGGTGGCGCTGCGATGGGAGACTGTATAGCTTCAGAAACCTGGTCCTGGAGCATCTGGCGGAATGTAGGAGTCAAGGATGACGTGGGCGGAGCCAAAGAAGGCGCGGCCCTTGGAACAGCCGCGAGCAGGGACAACTGACGAGCAACTTCAGCACGTATGAATTCTTTGATTTCGCCAAGATGATCGCCGTTAGTTGCTGCAGCTAAACTTGCAATGGATGTATCGTGCACAGGACGTCGCGTGAGGAGACGTTGCCTCCGAAGTTCGTCATAACTCTGACAAAGTTCGGCGACTTCGACAACCGTCCGCGGGCTTTTTGAGAGGAGCATTTGAAAGGCGTCATCTTCAATACCCTTCATGACGTGGCGGATCTTGTCAGACTCTGCCATAGACGGATCAATACGCTTGCAAAGGTCCACGATATCTTCGATATAATTCGTGAAGCTTTCGCCAGGTTGCTGCGAACGGCTGCGCAAGCGCTCTTCGGCACGGAGCTTCCGTACGGCAGGGCGACCGAAGACTTGCGTAATGCGCGCCTTGAAATCTGACCAGGTGCGAAGCTCAGATTCGTGGTTGTTATACCACACGCTAGCGACACCCGTGAGGTAGAAGTTCACGTAGCTAAGCTTCTGAGGATCGTCCCACTTATTGTGCGCACTCACCCGCTCGTACAATGAGAGCCAATCTTCCACGTCGTATTCGTCGGAGCCACTGAAGATGGGAGGATCGCGCTGACGCATGGGGCCACGGCAAATCAATGTTTGCGATGCCAGGGGTGGTGGTTGGGTGGCGTCGTCAGGCATGATGGCTGGCAGCCTCCGAGTACGCAGTTCCAGGTTTGGGGAAAAACCCAGCACAAGCTCCACCAAATATGTAAGGCGGTTTATTGCCGAAGCAGCGAAGCGACCGTCTCAGCCGAGCGTCGGACACCAAGAGCGCGAGCTCCTCTTCGTCGGTGAGCCGATGATGATAGAGCGTTCGTAGGGTTCACCAATCCTCTTCGCTACAGCCCCTTTACTCATGACACAGAGGCTGGGGAAGACCCGGAGGAGTATTTGTAGGGCGCTTATGGCGTTGGCATTTCTCGCAACCGCTGACGTACTGCTTGATGGTGTCTCGCATTTTGGGCCAGTAAAAACGCTCCTGTGTGCGGTGCAGTGTCCTTATAAAGCCTAGATGGCCAGAGGTCGCGTCATCATGCATGGCACTCAGTACGTCCGGTCGCAGGCTCTGCAGAACGACCAGGAGGAAGCGCGCGCCTTTACTTGAATAACTCGTCTTGTAAAGAAGGCCATCTCATGCAGAAAATCGACCGGTGGCTTAGGGACGCAGCGCAGCAGTGGAAAGGGGCTCCAGGCTAACATCATTTGCTTGTTCATCCCCGAATCTCGTCGAGTCTGGGAAAGTGGGCGAAATAGAAGCAAAACAATCATCGAAGCTGTCTTCATCGCACTTCGTAGTCGGTAGAGGAAGGCGGGAGAGGCAGTCGGCATCTCCGTGACGACGACCGGACTTGTACGAGACGACGAAGTCGTACTCCTGAAGTCGAAGAGCCCATCGTGCCAGTCGACCACTCGGATCACAGAGATTCACCAGCCAGCATAGAGCATCGTGGTCCGTAACTATAGTGAACGGGCGCCCGTAGACGTAGGACCGAAATTTATGAACCGCGAAAACTGCTGCCAAGCATTCTTGTTCTGTAACGGTGTAATTGCGTTCCGCCTTACTCAGAGATCTACTGGCATAAGCCACAACGTGTTCAGATCCTTGATGACGTTGCACGAGCACAGCACCGACCCCAATTCCACTAGCATCAGCGTGCACTTCTGTAGGCGAGGAAGCATCGAAGTGGCGTAATATTGGTCCCGATGTTAGTTGAAACTTCAATTGGCGGAACGCCTCGTCGCAAGCCGATGTACAATTAAAAGGAACATCCTTACGGAGAAGGCAAGTCAGTGGGTACACAACATCGGCGAATCTTGGTACAAAGCGATGAAAATACGAGCATAAGCCCAAGAAGCTCCGCAGCTCCCGCAGCGACTTCAGTGGTTCGAAGGAACATACTGCCTCAGTCTTCCGTAGATCGGGCCTCACACCGTTTCTGTCGACTAGGTGTCCAAGCAGTAGCGTTTCGGTCTCTCCAAAGCGACATTTCTTGGAATTCAGTACCAGGCCGGCTTTCTCGACACAATCAAGGACGAGACTAAGACGTCGGTTGTGCTCTTCCAAAGTGCTTCCAAAATTCACATCATCCAGATAGCACAAGCAAATTTCCCATTTTAGTCCACGGAGGACAGTGTCCATAAAGCGTTCAAACGTTGCCGGCGCGTTACAAAGGCCGAAGGGCATGACGTTGAACTCATAAAGGCCATCAGGTGTCACAAAGGCTGTTTTATTTTTGTCGTCCGGGTGCATTGGTATTTGCCGATAGCCTGATCTTAAATCCAGTGAGGCGAAGTAAGCGGCAGAATGCAGACAGTCGATAACGTCATCGATCCGAGGAAGCGGATACACATCCTTTTTCTTCACTAGAATCACTGGTGCTACCCACGGGCTTGAGGACTCCTGAATGACGCCTTTCTGTAGCATGTCCTTGACCTGTTCAGCAATAACTGTTCTGTCTGCTGAAGACACGCGGTAAGGCTTTTGTCGAATGTGGTGTGCCGAGCTGGTGTCAATTTGGTGGCGAGAACGAGGGAGTGAAGCTGTAGAGACCACCGACGCCGCAGCACGAGGAACGCTAGCGTCGGCGTTATCAGCCAGCGCGTTTGTACCGGCTGCAAAAGAAAAGAAAAATAAAGAGTGGCGGCGCGTGCCCGAGAAACGGACCCGGCACGCGTCAGTTGGTTCTAGAAGCCTGCGACGTTGGTTGGATTGCCTGTAGCTCCGCTGCGACCTCGCGTTTCCCAACATAGGTGACCCGGTCTAACAGATGACCGACCCTAGCAGCCTACCACCCTCAGGCAGCCTCCTGCCTGACGCTACCATGCACCCGCGAGACGTTGCAGCTCTTCAGCTTCGTCTGCCCGTGTTCTGGCGCAATAACCTGCAGCTCTGGTTCGCCCAAGTTGAAGCCACCTTCGATTTGCACCACATCTCCTCGGAGATTTCTCGGTTTCGTCACCTACTATGCAACCTTTCACCTGAGGTGGCTCAAGAGGTAGCGGACGTCATCGCTGCACCTTTGAATGATGCCCCGTACCAGCGTCTCAAGCAGAGAATTCTAGACCGCACCACGACATCTGAGAGCGCGCGCCTCAGGCACCTGCTTACCAGTGAACAGCTTGGTGATCGACGCCCCTCCCAGCTGCTCAACAGCATGCGACAGCTCCTACGGTCAAGCGACGTCGACTCGAACGGAGCGCTGTTCAGAGAACTCTTCCTGCAACGCTTGCCGCAGTCCACTCGCCTAGTCCTGGCTGCTGCAGGGGATTTGACCCTCGATCGCCTTGCCCAGCTCGCTGATCGAGTCCACGACGCGACTTCTGCAACGGTCGCCGCACTATCTTCAACACCAGAATCATCCGTAGTGTCTCGCTTGGAGTCCCGGATTGACCAGCTCGCCGCTTCCATCGACGCCCTTCGGACATCCCCCCATGACCACCGTGGTGTTTCCACACGTCAAGGCCACCGAGCGTCTTCCCCGAGTAGTCCCCATTCACGCAGTCCTCAAGGTCCACCTATTTGCTGGTATCATCGCACTTACCAGCAGCGCGCCCGCCGGTGCCGGTCCCCATGCAGTTGGTCGGGAAACGCACCGCGAGATCACTGACGGCGGCATGTGACCTCGCCTTCCAACCCGGCCGCCTGTTCGTGGTCATGGACCGTATTTCCGGCCTGCGCTTCCTTGTTGACACGGGTGCCGAGGTCAGCGTCCTGCCCACCTCCAAGGAAGACCGCACTTCTAAGCAACGTGGACCTACGCTCCGCGCGGCGAACTCTACCTCTATAATAACGTATGGCCTGCGGTCTCTCACACTCGACCTGGGGCTGCGGCGCACATTTCGATGGGTCTTCATCGTAGCCGATGTCAATCGGCCCATTCTCGGCTCGGACTTCCTGACCCATTTCGACCTCGACGTCAGCATGCGTCAACATCGCCTGATTGTCAGCAAGACGCGCCTCTCCATCACTGGAGTTCTGTCGCCTGTTGCTCCCACCGGCATCCGCACGCTGATCCCTAACTGCCTGTATGCCAAAATTCTCGACGACTTTCCTGACGTCACGAGGCCGTGCAATTTAAAACAGCCGCTCAAGCACAATGTAACCCACCACATCGTCACGCGTGGTCCACCCGTCGCAGCTCGTCCCCGCCGCCTCTTCGGTGAGCGTCTCGCGATTGCTAAGCGGGAATTCGACCACATGCTCCAGCAGGGTATTATTCGCCCTTCGTCCAGCACTTGGGCTTCCCCACTTCATATGGTACCTGAGAAAGAACAAGGTGACTGGCGTCCATGTGGCGACTACCGGGCGCTGAACGCTCACACGGTCCACGACAGCTATCCCCTGCCACACATCCAAGATTTCACAGGACATTTGGAAGGATGCACGGTATTTAGCAAAGTGGATCTTGTCAAGGCATATCATCAAATCCCAGTGGAGCCTACCGATATCCCGAAAATGGCCATCACTACACCCTTTGGCCTGTTTGAGTACGTGCGCATGCCTTTTGGCCTACGAAACGCAGTTCAAACATTCCAAAGATTTATCGCAGAGGTGACACGTGGCCTTCCTGCTGTGTTTGCTTACATCGATGACATCCTCATCGCAAGCCGCACTCCACAGGATCATGAGCGTCATCTCCGAGAACTCTTTCAACGCCTTCAGCAATACGGCCTAGTTGTCAATCCTCAAAAATGCGTTTTTGGGTCTTCCGAGCTGGATTTCTTGGGTCACCACATCTCGGCGCTGGGAATTCGGCCGTTGCCTTCGCACGTCAAGGCCGTGAAAGATTTTCCAGCACCCGCCACCCTACGCCAGCTGCGTGAGTTCCTAGGTCTGGTGAATTTTTCCCGACGCTTTATTCCCCACTGTGCTGAGCTTCTTCACCAACTAACCCAGCTTCTTCGCACAACCAAGTGCTCTTCGTCCGCTATTCCCTGGACTGCCGATGCACAAGATGCCTTCACAGCAGCTAAACAAGCTGTCGCCGATGCCGTAATTCTCATCCACCCGAGGGCAGACGCACCCACTCGTATTATGGTGGATGCTTCCAGCGTGGCCATCGGCGCTGTTCTCCAGCAGAAAATTGCCTCTGACTGGCACCCACTGGGTTTCTTCTCTCGGAAGCTGCGACCTGCCGAGACCCGCTACAGCGTTTTCAGCCGTGAGCTCCTTGCCATCTACTCCACCATCCAACACTTCCGCCAGTTCCTGGAGGGCCAGCCTTTTTCTGACGGACCATAAGCCTCTCACTTATGTCTACCGTACGAACTCCTCCAAGTACGTCGCACGTGAACTTCGCCAATTGGCATATATATCGGAGTTCACAACAGATATTCGGCACATAAAGGGGACCGACAACGAGGCAGCTGACGCACTTTCACGTATCACCTCGCTCAGCACTTCTACATCTGCTGTCAACTGGGAAACTCTGGCTCAGGCGCAGATGGAAGACCCAGAGCTGCAAGCGCTGCGTGACCATCCCCGTTCTCTCCGTCTGCAACTTGTTCCTCACCCGTTTGTACCCGGCTCACTCTGGTGCGACATGTCAGCGGCCACACCTCGCCCCTTCATTCCGACTGCATTTCGGCGTGCAGTATTTCATTCGCTTCATGACATCTGTCACCCCAGTATTCGGGCTACGCAACGCCTACTTACTCAGAGATACGTCTGGCCGAACATTAACATCGACGTTCGCCAGTCGGCACGCTCGTGTCTCGCTTGCCAGACTGCCAAAGTCATCCGACACACAAAGACTCCTACGCAGCCTTTTCTGCCTCCTGGCCGTCGCTTTGATCACGTCCACCTTGATCTGGTTGGACCACTTCCTCCATCTCGCGACTGCCGCTACATCCTTACCATGATCGACCGCTTCACCCGTTGGCCCGAAGCTGTGCTCATTACGGACATCACTGCGGAAACGGTCGCCAGAGCCTTCGTGTCATCATGGGTTTCCAGATTCGACTGCCCCAGCATTGTCACTACCGATCATGGCCGGCAATTTGAATGTGCCCTCTTCACTTCCCTCACCCGCCTGCTTGGTACTAAGCACTGCCGTACCACAGCATACCATCCCTCTGCCAACGGCATCGTGGAGCGGCTCCATCGCCAGCTAAAGACTGCCCTTACTGCGCGCCTGGACCGAGACCACTGGGTTGATCACCTCCCTATGGTGCTTCTTGGGCTACGTGCCGTCTTACGACGCAACCTGGGATGTTCAACGGCCGAACTCGTCTACGGTGCACCCCTGCGGCTTCCTGGAGACTTGTTCAACCCATCGGTCACATCGGCTGAACCGCTGCAGTACCTACAGTGTCTGCAAGATTGCATCCAGCAATTGTGCCCTGTCCTACCTCGATCTTCGGACCACAGCGTATTCGTCCACCCAGACCTTGCTTCTGCGACGCACGTTTTCCTCAGACGCGACGCTGTAAAGGCGCCTCTCACACCCTCTTATGACGGGCCGTATCGCGTTCTGCAACAAGACGCCGAAGTTTGCTACAATCCTACTAAATGGTAGAGAGGAGGTGGTCTCGCTAGACCGCCTCAAACCGGCCTACCTCGAGACGCCTCCACATGAGCTACCAGCGGACGTGGTCAGTGTATCGCACAATGGACATAACGCCCTGACCAACCCTCCACTGCCTCGGCGACACGTCCATTTCGACCTTCTGTCTAGGCGGGGGGCCCTGTAGAGACCACCGACGCCACAGCACGAGGAACGCTAGCGTCGGCGTTCTCAGCCGGCGCGTTTGTACCGGCTGCAAAAGAAAAGAAAAATAAAGAGTGGCGGCGCGTGCCCGAGAAACGGACCCGGCACGCGTCAGTTGGTTCTAGAAGCCTGCGACGTTGGTTGGATTGTCTGTAGCTCCGCTGCGACCTCGCGTTTCCCAACAAAGCCAGCTTGTCACCTTGCACGAAATCGAAGACAGACATGTGCGCCAGAAGAACTCGCGCAAGAGCTTGGCGCTCATCTGAAGGCAAGGACTTGTTGATCATTCGTAGGATGTGCTCGTCAGAAACAGCTGGGTTGACGGTGCAGGTCTGACACCGCGCCTCTTCGCTGAAAGCCATAATAGAGCTGTAAGTTATTTCCTCAAACGTGGCAAATTTCATATCGCGTGGAAGAACAGCAAGGGCCGTTGAACAATTGAAAGCCCACAGATTCGTGGCACCATTCACTACACCCACGACAGAACGCGGTATGAGCACATCCTTCTTGGCGCAGCTAGGAGCAAGCGGCAAAACTTGTGCATCAAATGAACAATGGTTGGTAGCAGTGACTGACACAGACATGCGAGTGAACAAGGCGGTAGCAACAGATCATTGGAAACAACGAAGTACTTTTTGTCTTTCGGAGGTGTGTCTGCAAGGGCGGCAAGGAGTGCACTATCCAGACTTATTTCACCCGTACCGCAATTTACAGAAGCACCACAATCCTTAAGGAAGTCAATACCCAGAATGACGTCATGAGTGCAGTGTGGTAATATGAAAAATTCTGTTTTAAAATCTTCCCCGTAGAACAAAACACTTTCAACACAAATGCCAAGAGGAATAAGGCACTCTCCACAGATGGCGTCCAACCGCTAGACAAGATATCGTCCTCGTTGTCTTCCACCCTTGCCTGGCTCATACCTTGATTGCCTGGCTAATGCCGTAGCAATATGTATAACTAGCATTATCTTTCGTAGTCATTGTACATATCAAGTATTGCTGTTATTTAACTCTGCATTCTTCCATTGTATTGACTATATTCATGTCCTCTTATTATGCTTGTAAGTGTATGCTTTAATTATGTTTCTTTTTGTTTAAAATATTTGTGAAAAATCATTGTGCTGTCCAACTGCCACGCTCTCTAAGGAGAGTAGCAGTATTGTAAATTATAAGGCGAGATATAGGGCGGCACCCAAGAATGGCTGGCAGCGTCTCGACAAGAGCTGGGCACAAGTCTCGAGCTCTGGTCTCGCGCAGCATTGGCGATATGGCTGCAGCGCCAGGCATTACTCTTCACTACAGTCTTCCCCCGTCGGAAAACGAGCCATCCTGGAGACTCAAGGTGAACATAGTATGAGTGGGTCGTAACAAGGCTTCAAGCGTTCGACGTGGATGGTTTCACGGCCCCGACAGCGTTGGTCCGTAGGTGGTGTGACAGGCTCAACGATGTAGTTGACAGGCGATGTCTGAGCGACGACGCGATAGGGTCCATGATACTTCGAGACAAGCTTTGACGAAAGGCCACTTGGGAGAGCCGGAACCCACAGCCACACGAGCGAGTTGGGAAGAAATTGAGAATGCTGGCGGTCCGCGTCACGTCGAGATTTTTGCTGCCATTGGTCGGCAATTGTGAAGGAGCGAGCGAGCTGACGACATTCCTCGGCGCGGCGGGCAGCTTCAGAGATTGTCGTACATTCAGATGAGTCGGGCTGGTATGGAAGAACCGTGTCGATTGTGGTTGATCGTTCGCGACCATACAAGAGGAAGAATGGCGAGAATCCCGTGGTCGCCTGCGGTGCGGTGTTGTATGCGTACGTTATGAACGGTAAAATACGGTCCCAGTCGGTATGATCGGAGGCGACGTATTTCGAGAGCATATCTCCAAGAGTGCGGTTGAATCTTTCCATCAGCCCATTAGTTTGAGGATGGTAGGCGGTGGTGGTGCGATGAACTATGCGACATTCTGCGAGGAGTGCGTGGACAACCTCGGAGAGAAACACACGTCCTGTATCACTTAAAAGTTCGCGAGGTGCGCCGTGACGGAGGATAAAGTTGTGTAGCAGGAATGTCGCTACATCACGGGCTGTGGCAGAAGGCATAGCGGCTGTTTCGGCGTATCGTGTCAAGTGATCAATGGCAACGACAACCCAGCGGTTTCCAGCGGCGGTGCTTGGAAGGGGCCCATACAGGTCAATGCCAATGCGGTCGAAGGGCCTGGCGGGGCACGGGATGGGCTGAAGTGGGCCAGAGACACGCGGAGCAGGAAGTTTACGGCGTTGGCACTGAGGACACGATCGAATGTACTTGCTCACGAAAGAGTACATGCCACGCCAGTAAAACCTTGAGCGAAGACGCGTGTATGTCTTGAAGATGCCGGCATGCGCACACTGTGGATCAGTGTGGAAGGCGGCACAGATGGCTCCGCGAAGATGCCGAGGAATGACGAGGAGCCACTTGCGACCTTCACTGAAATAGCTTCGTCGATAGAGGACGCCATTACGCAGCTCAAAGTGCGAAGCTTGACGGCGCAAAGCTCGTGACGAGATATGAGGAGGCGACGGGTTGGAAAGGAATTGGATTATAGTAGTAATCCAGGCGTCCTTTCTCTGCTCCGTGGCCATGTCGCAGCCTTCTGGGAAGGAAATGACGTCATCCATGGCAGATAGGCAAGCAAAACTGGTGGTCGACACAGGCGAACGTGAAAGGGCGTCGGCATCAGTGTGCCGGCGGCCAGATCGGTACACAACGCGCATGTCGAAGTCTTGTAGGCGCAAGGCCCAGTGAGCTAGGCGACCGGATGGGTCTTTAAGTGTGGAGAGCCAACAAAGTGCGTGATGGTCTGTCACGACGTCGAAGGGGCGGCCATAGAGGTATGGTCGAAATTTGCCAAGCGCCCAGATTATGGCCAAACATACTTTTTCTGTAACAGAATAGTTCATTCCCGCTTTGGTAAGGCTGCGGCTCGCGAGCACAGCGCCGAGTCCAACATTGCTAGCGTCGGTATGTACTTCGGTCGGAGCAGTAGGGTTGAAGCGACGCAGTATCGGTGGCGTAGTGAGCAGGCGACGGAGTTTGCGGAAAGCATGATCACAGGTGGACGACCAGGCGTAATTCTTGGAGTCGCTTCGTAGAAGTTTATTCAAGGGGGCTGTAATCAACGCAAAATCGCGAATGAAACGGCGAAAGTACGAGCAGAGGCTGAGGAAGCTACGAAGTTCTTTTAGGGAGGCGGGCTTCGGAAAATCGGCGACCGCACGCAGCTTGGCGGCGTCCGGTAGAATGCCGTCTTTGGATACCACGTGGCCAAGGATTGTGAGTTGACTTGCACCAAACCGGCATTTTTTCAGGTTGAGCTGGAGGCCGGCGTCAGTAAGGCACTGTAACACTTCCTCGAGCCTAACAAGATGGGTGGGAAAATCGGGCGAGAAAATGACCACGTCGTCTAGGTAGCAGAGGCATGTTTTCCATTTCAGGCCGCGCAAAAGGTTGTCCATCATCTGCTCGAAAGTTGCGGGGGCGTTGAAAAGGCCGAAAGGCATGACGCGAAATTCGTACAGGCCATCCGGCGTGACAAAGGCTGTTTTAGCTTGATCGTCTGGTGCCATAGGTACTTGCCAATAGCCGCTTCGTAAATCGATCGAAGAGAAGAACTCGGCGCCTTGGAGGCAGTCAAGGGCATCGTGAATTCTCGGTAAGGGGTAAACATCCTTACGAGTTATTTTGTTAAGACGACGATAATCGACGCAGAATCGAATGGAGCCGTCTTTCTTTTTCACCAGAACGACTGGGGATGCCCAGGGACTATTGGAAGGCTGGATCACACCACGATTGAGCATGTCGGCTACTTGGTCGTCGATAACACGCCGTTCTGTTGCGGACACACGATATGGTCTTTGCCGCAGTGGCGCGCTGGACCCAGTGTCGATGCGGTTGACGTGCGGCCTAACGGAAGATTCTGGCCGTCAAAAGAAGAACGGAACTTCTTCAAGAGGCGTAGAAGCTGGGCTTGTTGTGAAGCTGTGAGTGTGTCGGCGATTGAGTTGTTTAGTGCGTTGGGCGATGTAGGCTCTTGCGCGGGGTGACACGTCACTCCGGCGATGTCGTGAGTTGCGATGGGATCAGTTGCCATGTCGATGATTGTAGAGGGGTCGACACGCTGGACTCGACCAACGCACTCTCCGCGAAGAAGAATGAGGGGACACGGCAGCTGGTTTGAGACTAGCAGTTTGCTGAAGCTGTCACGAACATCCAAAACGGCAAAAGGGAGCGGCGAATACTTGTGACGCACGAAGATTCCTGACGGCGTGAAAAGTGCGCTGCCATCGGTAACATTATTGCAGGACACGGTCGCAAGGGCAGAAGAGTTCGGGGGTATTTTAACGTCTTCCGCAACAAATAACTTGTCGGCAGCATCGCAAGCGTCAAAGGACGGGGCGTCGCAGAACCCGTCTAGTTCTACTTGGGCGCGTGAACAGTGAATAACGGCCTTGTTAGCGGACAGGAAGTCCCAGCCCAGAATGAGGTCGTGAGAACAAGAAAGCAGCACCAAAAATTCGACAATGTAGTGGAGGCCATCAATCAAGACTCGAGCAGTACATGCGGTGGTAGGGGTGGTGCGGTCAGCGCTGGCAGTACAGAGTGATATGTGCGTCAGCGGCGTCGTAACTTTCCTAAGCAAACGGCAAAGTTTTTCACTAATAACAGAAACTGCGGCACCAGTGTCAATGAGGGCGAGCGCAGCAACGCCGTCCACGTACACATCAATAACATTTGATGGAGAAAACAGAGGCCATGGTCTTTTCGTGGGTGACGCAGTTCTTGCCTCGGGAACTGCGACGACTAGTTTTCCCGTTCTGGCGTTGAAGGACGACGGCGCATCGGCGAAAGCGAGCTGCGCCGAGGAGATGGCGAACGACGGTCATCTGGAGCGCGGCGATCTGGATCATCTGGCATCTGGCCGGTGTACCTGGGCGCGGAGGCCGAAGGGTACATGGTCGAATACGTACCAGGCACGAAGCTGCGGCGGTACGATGGGACATGGCGATGGCAATATCGCGCGACGTGACCTGGTACACCACAAGAGTAACATATCGGCTGGTTGTCGGGAGTGCGCCATTGTCCACGGCTGGGTGGGATGTACCTCGGCTGGACGAAGCGGGGAGGTGTACGCAGAGGTACGGCGGGTGGGACCGGTGCAAAAATTGGAGGTGGCTGCTGCGCGATAACATCTGCATAGCTGAGAGGTGCATTTACCTCGGTGTAGGCAACGGGGGCCGACACCGGCGGGGTCTCGCGAGCCGATGGCAGAGCTGCACAAACTTGCTCCTGCATGACCTGTCTGATGTTTGCAGGCAAAGGGGAGGAGGGTGGTCGCTCGGCTGCCGAGAGGAGCGAGAGCTGACGGGCGACCTCGGCACGAACGAAATCTTTGATCTGGCCAAGCAGCGAGTCAAGGTCAGGAGCGGTGACAATGCTCGAAAGAGCCTCGTCGGACACATGTTGGCGTCGTGTAAGTAGACGCTGTCGGCGAAGCTCATCGAAGCTCTGGCGAAGCTCGGTAACTTGAGAAACGGTGCCAGGGTTCTTCGACAGCAGCATATGGAAGGCGTCGTCTGAGATGCCCTTCATGATGTGACATACTTTGTCCGCCTCCGCCATCGTAGGGTCCGCACGCCGGCAGAGGTCGATGACGTCCTGTATATAGCTGGTGAAAGACTCACCGCTCTGCTGGGACTGGCACCATAGGCGTTGTTCTGCGCGCAGCTTGCGTACCCCAGGGCGGCCAAATACATTCGCGATGCTGGTCTTAAAGCTGGGCCACGTGCGGATATCGGCTTCGTGGTTTGTAAACCACAGCTTTGCAACACCCGTCAAATAAAAGATGATGTTGCTGAGCTTGAGAGGATTGTCCCAGTTGTTCGTAGTGCTCACCCGTTCATACGATTCCAGCCAGTCTTCAACATCGTTTTCGTCGGTGCCGCTGAAGATCTCAGGATCGTGCTGACGCTGGGCACCGGCGCATACCACAGCTGGCGAAGCCTGTGGGGCTGTCTGGCTGGCGTCGTCGGGCATGGCGGACGGGAGAGTTCGGCTTCTTAATTCCAGGGTGGGGAAAACCACAGCACCTTCCACCAAAATATAAGGCGAGATATAGGGCGGCACCCAAGAATGGCTGGCAGCGTCTCGACAAGAGCTGGGCACAAGTCTCGAGCTCGGGTCTCGCGCAGCGTTGGCGATATGGCTGCAGCGCCAGGCATTCCTCTTCACTACAAAATAAATAAATAAATTAGATGCTCTCGTCGTTGAGTCTGAGTCCAGCTTCGAATATGTGCTGCAGAGCTTGCTCCAGGTTTCTCACGTGCTCTGCCTCAGTCCTGCCAAAGATGGTATCGTCTATGTAGCAGGGGACCCCATCGCAACCCTGCAGGACTGTAGTAATGAGCTTCTGGAATGTGGCTAGAGCTGACGCCATGCTGAAGCACACTTTTTGAAACTGGGAAAGGCCATCGTGCGTAATGAACTCCATGAGGTCTCTGCTGTTTGGGTGAAGCATAACTTGGTAATAGGCAGAGGCCAAATCAAGTTTTGAGAAGGGGCGTGAACCATTAAGAGAGTGCAGTGGCTGTTCCGTATGAGGCAGGGGGAAGCTGTCAACTGCAATTGCTTTGTTGGGCTGTTTAAGGTCAACACAGAAGCGGGTATTGTCGTCTTTCTTTTGCAGACTATAACTATAAAAGAGATCCATTCATGTTTTAAAGCAAAAGCTTTTTAAACGCACATGAAACGAGGACACAAGAACTAAAAATTTGAGAGGACAGCGTTTAACTCACAACTGAATCTTTTATTGAACAGAATAACATTTAAAAACACAAGAGAACCAATTGCACATGCGCTGTCGAACAAGAGGCCTATCTGCCTTTAGAACCATGACAATGACAGCAGCATAGTGAATGTAACAATCTTCATTTATCAAGAAAGTCAAACTCCTTATTGTGTAACGTGATGGATGGATGGCTAACACTCTCACGGGCCCTTTTTCTAATATGAAACGGCTCCACTATATCATGTGTTGCCTGATCCTTATGCCTAAACAGTATCTCCGTTTCATGTAACACAGAGGCGTTAGAGGCGTTAGCTCTTTCAAGTGCATCATTGGAGAGAAGCTGCTGAAGCTGGTCGCAACTGGCTTGCGCAGAGAAAGTGGTAGGTGTCTCAGCTTCTGCACAATTGGAGAGACGGAGAGACTGACAACTCCAATTTGATCTGATGCTGGACGCCTTTAGAGGCCAAGGCCCGGTGAAAACAAAGGGGAAAACATAGCCCACAACATAGCTGGCATACTGAACCTTGGTGGATTTGTAGGCACTTTGTTGCCCGTATATATAGCTGTAGCTGCTCTTTGGCGCATAGCTTCTGAATCTTCAGCAGCCGTGCGCAGGCACTGTAGCTTTGTGCCTACAATAAAGCTTGCACAGCATCCAGACACAGAAGGGAAGTCTCTCCGGGGTTGCTAACATCTTTCTTGAATGAGGTGCTTGCTTTAAATTGGCCAGTACGAGGATCTTCCGGCATTGGAAGTCGAACAACGCAAGTTCGGAGCTGGTCAACTAAATTCCTTCTTTGAACATACTTCGAAATTCGTGTTCCTGAATAATTGACACAGGTAATCTCATGTCGACCATGAAGTGAATAACGCACTGTTTGGATGGTCAGGTGCCATGCAGAGCACGAGGATGGCACCTGACCCACGTCTGATGGCGAGGAGCAGGACATGCTGACAGCTCACGATGTAATGTGCTGGAATTACCACAAGCCTGCAGATCTTTAGTGCCAGCATCCATATCTGGAGATAACAAGCTAGCTTGACAAGCGTGCTGTAAGCTGGCATGCTTCTGATAAAGGGGGCGTGCCTTGTTGCTCTATCGCTGGCCATCACCCATGCTTCGTCCGGAAGCATCATGCTGGCGTGGCTGTTGGCTTATGATGCTCTCAATGGGTTAGCAAAAGCTTCAGACTCAAGCTGGGCTCTCTTGCTAAGTAGCGCAATTTAACGGCATGGTTGAATGTCTATGTGTTACCCCCTAAGAGCAACTGTGATTGTAATCATGGAGATGCTGCACCAGGGATGAACTGATCACACATGTTATCATTGGTCTGCATGGTGAAATTGCAAGAGGCTGCCAGTTCGTGAATCACAAGGGTGAAATTGGGGATGGGCTCACCATGTAGCTGACGGCGCTCACGGAAGTGATATTGTGGGCACTTAAAAGGCTCCTCTTCGTCATCTGTACATAATCATCATCACAAAGGCTTCTTCTTCATCGGGTGTGGGTAATCATCTGTAGTCTGTTCGGTGCTTTGGGCGCGGCCGGTTCGCTGCATCATCGAGGCCTAATAAATACACCGTGACAACCGCATCCTCACAAGTGGTGGAGAGTGCTTTTCGGTCCCCGGTCCTCTACCATCCCGATCTCACTCCTGGAGCTCCGATCACGTCGCCGATTGTGCCATTTCTCCGCCGTCATGTCCCACGACGCGCCGGCCGATCCTTCTACTTCCGCCCTCTCGGCCCCGACTGCTGCATCCCCTCCCTATATGATTGTCAACGGGCATCAGCGCGACCCCCACCTGTTTGCTGAACTCCGCGGAGAGGACGTTCAGGACTGGCTAGACGACTATGATCGGGTGAGCGCAGCCAACCGTTGGGACGAGCCGCTCAAGCTAAGCCATGTGTCCTTTTACCTCACGGGAGTAGCCAAGACTTGGTTTTTCAATCATGAAATTGATTTTCCAGACTGGCAGAGCTTCAAGCAAAAGCTTGGACAAGCCTTCGGTACACCGGCCGTTCGATCTGCACTCGCTAAGAAGACGCTCGACACTCGTCGACAGCAACTCGGCGAGTCCTACACCTCCTACATTGAGGATGTCCTCGCCCTTTGTCGACGTGTGAACGCGGCCATGACCGAATTAGAAAAAGTTCGTCACATACTCAAGGGCATCGGTGCTGTCGCGTTCAATGCGTTGGCCATCCACAATCCCAACAGCGTCGCCGATATCGCTATGTGCCAGCGTCTTGACGAACTTGAGTCTGTTTGTTTGCAACCGGACACAAGTGATAACATCGCCGCTGACCCCTCACTGCATACGATGATCCGCTCAATCATACGGGAAGAACTCCAGCTTCTTGGCTTCGCTGTAAGCCCTCTGCCTCAGCACGCCTCCAGTGCCACTTTGCGAGACGTCGTAAAGGAGGAGCTGGCGTCTATGGCTGCCACCGGCTACACGGAACCTGTGCACCCTAGGCCCCAGTCAACGTACGCTCAAGTTGCCGCAGTTTCGCCAGTCGTTGTACAACCGATGCCTCCTACACCGAGGCAGGCCCACGTGGCTTCTATTTCTACCGGCACACCTCACCCACCATCTTACCCACAGTGGCGCCCGACACGTCCCACATGTTATTACTGCGGATATCGGGGCCATATTTCACACTTTTGCCGTAAGCGTCAGCAGGACGAGCGTCGCGGATACAACGCATCCGAACGGGACGACATTTCTGGGCGAACCTCCTCCCAACACCAACCCTATTCTCCGCCTCCCGCCCGCTCTGGTTCGCCAAATGCAGCGTCTGTGTCATGAGTAAAGGGCCCCACAAACACAGGCCACTAGGCCAAATGGGGAGATCGGCGAAGTGGCGCGGCAAAGCACGCGCCGTGGACACGTCGATGCCCACAGTTGGTTGAGAGCGGGCTCGCGGCACGCGACCCGAGTAGAGATCGGTGATCGAGAAGGCTGAGCTGGCATTCTCTGCGCGGCACCGGTCGACGAAGGGTGTCTGGCCAGCTACGGTCTGGTGACAAGGAGACGAGGGCGTCGGGCTCTGGGGTGGCGTCGATCTGGCTTACGATCGAGCACAGACCTCGGAGTGGCAGCGGCCGAACTTCAGCAGTTCCCGGCGTACCCGCAGCGCTCCACCTTCGCCGGCAGAACGGGACGACCGGCAGAAGAATCGCTGCAGAGGGCCGGTCTTGGGCTGGTCTTGGAGACCGGACATTACATATGAGGAGGCCTAGGCTGGGCTAGGCCTAAGCGGTGACCCGCCAAGTCATAGGTGAAGCAAGGCGGCGGACAAGGACCTTGCGTGAGCGGCGGCCACCATCAGCAGCATCTTCGACGACAGCTAAGGGACACGACACACCAGAGAGCTTTCGACCACAGAACACTTACACCAACTTTACTACACCTTGACCGGCAGGCAGCTAACGCGGACTTGAACGCGAGGCCCAAGGTTGAGGGACTCCCGTGGGAACTGCGCTCTACGCGGAGGATTTGTAGTTAGGCCGTTTAGGCTGTTAGTAACATTTAGGTTTTCTCTTTGTGTGCGAATTGGTGTTTTGCTTATTTTTAATGTTTTGATGTTCATTGTATAAAGTAACGTCTTTTGTTTTTTTTGTTAACGCTTCACGCCTCTCGCCTCCGTCACTCTCTCTCAATCCATCGGAGCAAGCGCTCCCGAGATCCTCACACACACGGGCCCTAACCCTGACACGGGCCCTAACTACCGTCCTGCCAGGCGTCGTTCTCCATCACCACTTCGTCGTTCTACGTCACCACTATGACCACTGTCCCACTTCTCCGATCACCATCAGGAAAACTAAGTAATGCAGCTTTTGGAGGAAAAGCTGCATCTAACGACAGGACAGAAATTCCTCCAGCACGCCCGTGCAATGTGATTTTGGTTGTGGTCGAAGGTATTAGAGTGGAAGCTTTGATCGACACGGGTGCTTCTGTATCGGTTATCCACGGTGATTTGTGTACAAGTCTGCGAAAAGTTACCACCCCCTATGACGGTCCTGCACTCTTGTCTGCTCAAGGGGTCGCCATTCACCCTTCCGCTATGTGCACTGCTCGGGTTTACATCGACGGAATACTGCATTGCATACAATTCGCAGTGCTGTGTTCTTGTGTGCACCAAGTTATATTAGGCTGGGATTTTCTTTCTGCAGCATCTGCCTCCATCTGCTGCCGGCAGCGTGTTCTTCACATGGACGACACCGACTATTCGCTTCATGCAGATGATGCACAACTTTGTCTGCTTGCTGCCGAAGATACCAAGGTACGTCCGGGCCATCAACGGATAATTACAATCACGTCTGATGTCATCGACAGAGGCGACGTGCTCGCACTTCCATCCGAATGCTGGCTCACAAGAGGCCTTGCTTTCGCCACAGGCCTGGTTCGGTTTGCCGATGGATCCGCCCATCTTTGCACAGCAAACACAACATCTGAACAAGTAGTCATCCCTAAAGGCGCTACACTGGCTTGCATCACTGGTTGTGACTCTCTCTGTGTTGTTCCCCTAAAGAAAGCTTCATCTGCAGTTTCTTCTGCTGCAAGTTCCGCTTCTCTGTCTGCCCTTGCAGCGGCCATTAGTCCCGACCTGTCGCCTCTAGAGTCGCAACAGTTGCTTGCCTTACTGCAAAAACACAAGACTTCGTTCGACGCGCACTCCGCTTTATTAGGACAGACCTCCATTACCACACATCGGATAGAGACAGACGGCAGGTCCATCGTGCGTCGCGACCCTTACCGCGTATCGCTAGCCGAACGGAAAGTAATCGAAGAAAACATCGCCGATATGCTGCAACGGAATATAATACGCCCGTCTACTAGCCCCTGGTCATCTCCTGTCGTTTTGGTGAGGAAAAAAGATGGCTCTGTGCGATTTTGCGTAGACTACCGCGTTCTCAACAACATCACGCGCAAGGATGTATGTCCTATGCCACGCATTGACGACGCCTTGGATTCTCTGCAGGGCGCAGAGTACTTCTCCAGTCTTGATTTACGTTCAGGCTATTGGCAGATTCCTATGCATGAGGACGACAAAGAAAAAAACAGCATTTTCAACACCAGATGGGCTTTACGAGTTCAGTGTCATGCCATTCGGCCTCTGCAATGCTCCCGCGACATTCGAGCGCATGATTGACACCGTTCTCCGAGGCCTGAAATGGAAGACTTGCTTGTGCTATTTAGACGACATTGTTATTTTCTCATCAACATTCTCGCAGCACTTGCAACGTCTTGACGAAGTCCTTACGTGCCTTGCCAACGCCGGCCTCCAGTTGAACACCAAAAGGTGCCGCTTTGCGAGCAAGAGCATTAAAGTGTTAGGCCACATTGTCAGCAAGGATGGCATTCGTTCCGACCCTGACAAGGTTTCGGCAGTTATGCACTTTCCCCGTCCCGAAAAGGCGAAAGACTTGCGAAGTTTCTT
This sequence comes from Hyalomma asiaticum, assembly GCA_013339685.2. Lineage (NCBI taxonomy): Eukaryota > Metazoa > Arthropoda > Arachnida > Ixodida > Ixodidae > Hyalomma > Hyalomma asiaticum. The sequence goes on from CM023486.1 coordinate 119,564,596, forward strand.
CGGCCTCGCTTCCTACTTTCGCAGATTTATATGCGACTTCTCCTCCATCGCTTCACCTGTGCATAAGTTACTTCGTGCTGGTGTTCGCTTCGCATGGTCACCTGAATGTGAATCGGCGTTCGCACGTCTTAAGCGCGCCCTGACATCGGAACCAGTACTTTGCCATTTCAATGAGTCTGCAGCTACACTCTTGCACATGGACGCAAGCGGACACGGCATTGGTGGTATTCTGTTACGGTGTGACGAGTCTTCACGAGAAAGGGTCATCGCCTACGCAAGCTGAGTACTGACTAACGCAGAGAAAAATTACACGATCACTGAGCAAGAGTGCCTAGCTGTCGTTTGGTCCATCCAAAAGTTTAGACCTTATCTTCACGGGTGCCATTTTACTGCCGTCACAGACGATCATGCATTGTGCTGGCTTTCGACGCTTAAGAACTTGTCTGGACGCCTTGGTCGTTGGATTCTTCGTCTCCAAGAACACGATTTCACTATTGTTTACAAGAGCGGCAGAAAACACCAAGATGCAGACGCGCTCTCTCACTGCCCACTTCCTACAACACCATGCAGTGGTCATTCAGATGCCATCCGTGACACGCCCTCAAACGCTCACACTTCGTGTGTTTTATCCTTAACACCTCCACATGCAATGCCTCCGGACGACCACGACTCGTTTGTATCTCATCAACTTGCGGACACTTATTGTCGACGCATAATGGAGCGCCTTCAAGGAGCTTCGCTGCCTCCTAACGCCCGCCTTCGTCGACAGCTGGAGCAGTTCAAGCTCGACAACACTGTCCTGTACCGCCATGTCTATCACCCTGACGGTCAACACTGGGTGCCTGTCCTACCTCGCTCGCTTCGGGCCCATGTCTTGAAAGCATATCACGACGACATGACTGCTGGCCATCTTGGCGTGATAAAAACCTACGACCGCATAGAAGGTTGTTTCTACTGGCCCGGCTTATCTACTAGTGTGGCATGATATGTCGCTTCCTGCCCACTTTGTCAACGTCGAAAGCTTCGTACATCTGCTCCAAGCGGAGAGCTTCAGCCGGTCCCGTGTCCCTCCGCACCATTCGAAGTTGTCAGAATTGACCTGTATGGTCCCCTTCTGGTGACGCTCGCCGGTAAGAGGTGGATCGTAACAGCCGTTGACCATTTGACATGGTACGCGGAAACAGCTTGTGTGAGTTCTGCCTCAGCTTGTGACGTTGCTGACTTTATACTTCAAGCCCTAATACTGCATCACGGTGAGCGTCGCGTTCTCCTGAGCGACCATGGAAAAGGGTTCCTGTCGCAACTGGTAGAGGAAGTACTCAAAGCATCTGGCACCACTCACAAGACTACGTCGAGTTACCATCCGCAAACGAGCGACTTGACTGAGCAATTCCATAGAACGCTTTCCAACATGATAGCCATGTATGTACGACGAGACCACAAGAACTGGGACACAATTGTGCCTTTCGTGACGTTCGCATACAACACCGCTGTCCAACGTACAACCGGAAACTCCCCCTTCTACCTTATTTATGGCCGTTCGCCGTCTTCCTTCCTTGACGCCTCTTTCTTCGCTGCGCCCATCAAAGCCTCTTCGTCGTCGTCTGAAGAATACCTGTACCATCTCTTGTGCTCTCGCCAGCTCGCATGCATGAATACCGAAGCAAGCCAGCAGTATCGGAAAGCTAACTATGGCGCCTGTCGTCGCGTCGTGTCCTTCCGGCCTGGCGATGAAGTGCTTTTGTGGACACCAATTCGCATTCCTGGCTTGTGACAAATTTCAGTTTCGTTTCATCGGTCCCTACACCGTCTTAGCGCAGACATCTCCCGTGAACTATCGCATAGCACCTGTTGTTCTTTCAACCGACCGTCGCTGCCGCACTACTGAAGTGGTTCACGTTTCGCGCATGAAGCCTTCATGAAGCCTTTCACAAGGCGTGCGCCGTCTCTTTAAGCTGCGGCCAGGATGGCCGCTCTCGCGCTGGGGAAATTAGTGTGGGCACTTAAAAGGCTCCTCTTCGTCATCTGTACATAATCATCATCACAAAGGCTTCTTCTTCATCGGGTGTGGGTAATCATCTGTAGTCTGTTCGGTGCTTTGGGCGCGGCCGGTTCGCTGCATCATCGAGGCCTAATAAATACACCGTGACAACCGCATCCTCACAATATCATTCTAACCAAGTGTTGCGGGCGTCAGCAAAATGTCACGCCAGAAACTCTCAAGCTGCGTCATATTCGTCTTGGAAACTCGTCACTGCTGCGCCTTGCTTGGAGATCCCGCTGAGGCCTTAGATCCATCGGTTGAGGTAGCGTTGGTAGTCAACGTCTCGATTGCCGGAAGGTGGGGTGTGGTTGTCAGCAGTGGAAGCATATCGAAAATGTGCTGTTCTTCTGGGCCCAGGTAGTACAGCAGCAAGGCTCGATAGTGGAGCGCAGGAAGGTCAGCTGTTCTAGATGCAAGAAGAAAATTCGTGAAGAGGCGGATACAATGGGGCCATGGTATGGCTAGAGTGCCCGGGGTGCCAAGGAAGTGGGGCAGTGGAAGCCATCGCAGTGGGATCCAAACCCTTCTCGCTAAATTGTAGCATCGGCATGCGACGTGACTGAGTACACGAATGCATTCAACCCGTGCCACACAAGAACTTTGTTTATTCTAGCATGCACTTGTATGCATTCAGAGGTGCCGCCATCTCTGGATTCCAGATGAACATAATTAAAATCACCTAGTGTTAACCTTCGACACTAGTGCTGCCATCTCTTGATTCCAGATGGACATAACTAAAGTCACCTAGTGTCAGCCTTCGACACTACAGGGCCCAACAAGACATGTCACAAGATTGACCACGTTGACACAGCCAGTGTTGACCGCCAGAGCCATGGCTGCAAGATTTCTGAGACAAGTCTCAATGTGGCCAAGACCAGCCACCAAGGAACCATCAGTGCCATCTATCGGAGACATTGCCATTTGCTACTTTACGTTTACAGTTGTGGCTGGACAGAGAAAGACGACAAGGAAGTGGTCTGAGAATAGAACAGCTGGCCCACTGAATGGGTGCTGTGTCTGTCTCATTCACTACAATATACATATGTAATCTACTCATCGCCTCATTGTTTATTATTTGTGGCATGTTCGTATTGCTCTTACACACGCATGCTGGGCACCTACAACATTCTTGTAGCATCGTCTAAGTGACACCCCGAATGACGCGTACCTATGAATGATGACTTCATGACCTCCTTTGTTCATCCATAGCACGTTTCCCCACCCCCTCTTCTCTAGGAACGCTAATGTTGATGCAGATAGTATGCCCCATCCATAGATATCCATCTTTATTCTTGTAAAAAACACACTGTGATGATGTGGATTGTGCAGCGTGTGGCTGGGACAAAAAAAAGAAGTGTGGTACTGATTGTCTGGTGATGGTGATAGCTGTGTGGCGGCAACAAAGAAAGCATCAGTGATGATGACTACAGAAGAAGACGATCACTGACCACGAGAGATGAAGAGGCACACAACAGGCAGAGCGTGAGAGCGAGCGGATGTCTCAGAGAGCACCTCGTTCACCGGCGGTTTGAGGCTCAAGTGCTTGCTGCTGGGTGTCCTGCTACCATGCGGACCTTTGGCTGAAATTCTGCTCGTGGTCGTGCTCTCCTGCGCACCAGTGGCCTGCTGTCCTAGCGGATTGTGAGAGAACCAGGCGTTTCGAGCTTCCTGCCGATAGAGCTAGGACCTGAGGTGTCTCAGAAGTGGCTGGCTAGTCACTGGTCAATTTCAGCAGTGCCCTGGTGTTCTGCCGGCCTGATACACCTGGCTACTTCTACGTTGAGACTGTCGTAGTCCTTGTATGCCTTCCATAGAGATGTTGAGCTGGTGAGCCCATCCATTTTTTTACGTTCAACTTTGCCAGGTGTATATCGCTGCAATCAGATGCACATAGTTTTGAGCAGGTTTTTCACTGTTTGTACTTTTTGTGAGGCCACATCGTTAGGCCTTGGGTAGAGCAGGCTGAATGCTTCCATGTGGAAGTTCCACTCATTCTGAAGTGTGCTAAATTCTTAAGCCATTCTGTTGTCCGACTGCACCACCTTTTGTATCCCAGGCATTGGAAACCGTGCCTTCAATCAGCAGGGATTTATGCACACATCCTCAACATCCCACTAAACCCCCCCCCCCCCCCCCCCTGTTCGATCCTCTGTCACCCCCAAAAATTCTCCAGGTAACCAACGACAAGGTATCCCCCCCATGTTATACCATGGGTAACACCACCCCTCCCAATATCGAAATTCTGGATAAACCCCCTGCCTTGATTGTCCGGACCACTTTTCTCAGTTGTGCATATAGCCAGAATCCACGATCACCAGGCACTGTCTTCCTCAAATATGTCCAATGCTGGACACTCACATGTTAATTCAGGTGCTCGTTTTGGTATCAGTGGCTTTTTCGGTGATGTATGGCAACACATCACATGATGTGAGCATTACTTGCCCTTTTTTTTTCTCCTTGTACAGAGGTGCACTGTATGTGCAAGAACACTTGTCACTTCTAAATTACTTGGAAACAAGGTGCAGAGGAGGCACAGAAATGTACGCAGAATGTTAGCTTCATTTCCCTATGTGTCATTTGGTGACCCACAGTGACCAGTGCCAAAAAGAAACCGAAGATTAAAGCCTCGATGGTGTTCTAGGGCTGCTTTGAAGATCAAATGAAAATGTGGCCAGGAGGAAAGAAAACCTTAATTACACATGTTGCCATGGAAATCTATGTGATTAGCCGCAGTTCTGGTTTGTACTCAGGTGCCATGGATCTTTTATTGTTTTGATGTCAGTGCTCCCAGTAAT